>OX637532.1:6135000-7335000 GCA_951800035.1 Linnaemya tessellans | reverse complement strand
TGTACATGAATATGTTTATTACAAGATCATAATGCTGATTAAACCCCAAACAATTTCTTTGAAGTTGTGCCAAGTTTTTATTATTTCATGTAATTCTCAGTTCCCAAATATGGTGAAATATATATATAAGGTGTCAGTACTACGGCAACAACAACAAAAGGAATATTTTTGTGTAAAGTTATGGTCTACGTCAAAGTCATAGCAACTACACACGTTGTATTGCTGTTCAACTTTTGCTGCCCGTGTACAAGCAACTCCGTACAACAACTCGGCAATGAAATGAAACAGAAAGAAATAGAAACATATACTATATGTAGATTATGTCCTTCTTGCTTCAAGTTGAGCAGCAAAAGTTGAAGTGTGTGAACCGGGCCTCAGTAACGACGATCACATATACAAACAAAAGAAGCACTTGCTGTACACAAAAACTTGACACCAATGTACACCTAACATAGGTTTAGCAAAAAAATATCATGTGACATTGCGCTGCCACCTTATACTTATTTCACCATGTACCCAAGCAAAGCGAATTCACTATTACAGTAGTGAATTCGCCTTGTTCCAAGCATTGACAATTCGTCGTTCGTCGTATTTGTTGTTCGGAAATTTTGTTTGAGGAAATTTTTCAAACAATATAAAAGGATATAAATATATTTAAAGAAATGTGTAGTTTAGCTCCAAAAAAGGACGGCAGTCCAAATGTTGATTTTTTCAACTCACCGGAGTCATTGCAAGGTTTTGAAACTATTCGATTATGGTTACAAAAAAATTGTAAGAAGGTAAGTGTAACAAAATAAATGCAGACAGTAAAAAATGGCGAAATTGTACATACATTTGTAACCAAACCATACTTTTTGATATTTCTACATAGCATTTAGCCAATAGTAATGAACCTATTACAAAGGAATCACTTGCCCAATTATTGATACAATTTCTGCAATATGTTGAAGCAAAGCTTGGTAAAAATTCGACGGAGCCTCCTGCAACGCGTATACCGGTAAGTATTGTAAATATTTGAAGCTGGTGTGAGGTTGAATTCGTCAATGCCGAGTTCTACATATGCTTGGCTACACATACCTTCTTTCACTAAATATAAGTTTTATTGTGCGATTCAAATTAATCTAAAGAAATTATGTATTAACTTTATTGTATATATTATTTTCCTACGTTGGGGTAGGTCATCATGTTATTGGAGTTATGTACTTCTATCCTCACTTAAATGGGTGTTTTAGTGTACTTTTACACACATAAAATTTTTTTAAGGAGCAACATTCCAATTCTGATGTTTACACTCAAACCATTAAATGTAGCTTAGTTCAATTTTATATATTCGAAACCTAATACCCACAAAGTGAATGAAATAACAAAAGAGAATTTATGCAACTTTAATAAATGTATCGCACTTCTTTCCACTCTCCAATTACCAGAAACTTGCTATAAGCAAAACGGATGTGTATAAAAGCAGACTTCTTAAATATCAGAAGATCTAATTAGAGTTACAAAATGGAATTTTATCAATATATGTAACAACGTTTTAACTATAAGTATAACTTGCAGACATGTGATAATCTTTTACTGTCGAGTTGATGTGACGTCGATGTCGCCATTCATAATAGGGTCGAATGTTTCAAAATGTAACTGCTATATAACTACTTTTTAGAAAGCATGTTAAATTTAAGAAAGTTGAGACTAAAATTAAAATAAGATATGTATGTATTTGGTTCGTAAAACTATGAAACACTTTGAATTCAAGAATTCAGAAACATTACAAAAGACTAATTAATGTTTATATATAGATGCGTTGCTTTTTGGATTTTAAACCAGGAGGTGGTTTGTGCGTCATATTTGCTACCATGTTTCGCTTTCGTGCTGAGCAAAGGGGAAAGAAATTTGATTTTTCCGTGGGAAAGAATCCCACTCGTAAAGATCCAAATATACCATTATTAATTGACATCGAACAAGCGTTAGTTGAAGCCGATCTTTATCGTATTCCATACATATACATTCGTTCTGAAGTGGATAAGCAATTGGGCACGCGGTTGCGTGAAATTCTAGCAACTAGACGGGTAGAAATTGTATCGGATGAAGAAGATGCCACACATATTATATATCCTGTGGTAGACCCCCATCCTGATGAATATGCTCGGCCAATCTTTAAACGTGGAAATTGTGTGATGATGCATTGGTATTACTTTCCGGAATCGTATGATACATGGACTCCTAATGCATTGGAATTACCTGAAAATGTACCGGAAAATCCAGAATCTCCAGCAGATCTTTGGCGGGTTTCCGCTTCATGGATTTTGGATCTCGAACAGTACAACGAATGGATGTCTGAAGAAGATTACGAGGTTGATGAATTAGGAAAAAAGAGAATGCACAAACAGCGATTGTCTATTGATGACATAATGTCCGGCGGTATAGATGAAAAGAAAAAAGCTGTTGGTGGAACTGCTGCTGTCGCCAAACAAAAACGCAGACGTTCTCCTTCGCCTAGTTCTTCCAAGTCAGGAAAACGTAAACGTTCTCCTGCCGTGCTTCACAAAAAATCACGTAATGATGAAGAAGATGAAGATCTAACACGGGATATGGACGATCCTCCTGCTGAAACAAATCTACAAGAAGTTATCAAGACTTCCTCTTTACAATCAACTGCGAGTCCAGCTCCTGCTAATAAATCCAGAGCTGATAATGACATGATGCCAATCAAAGGTAAAAAGTTGTAACCATTATTTTACTAGGCTTTTTAATAATAATACTGCTTTTAGGGGGTACTTTGACTGATTTAGACGATGAGATGACTGGCGGTAGTGGCACTCAAGCTTTATCAGCTTGTGAAGGTGAAAATTCACAAACTGGGAAAACTAGTGAGAATAGTAATACTCAAGAATTCTCATCATCAGCCAAAGAAGATATGGAGGATAATGTTACTGAACAAACTCATCATATAATAGTTCCTTCATATTCAGCTTGGTTCGATTACAATTCAATACATGTGATTGAAAAACGAGCAATGCCCGAATTCTTCAATTCTAAGAATAAGTCGAAAACACCAGAGATTTATATGGCTTATAGAAATTTTATGATTGATACATATCGTCTCAATCCAACTGAGTATTTAACTAGCACAGCCTGTAGACGCAATTTGGCTGGAGACGTCTGTGCCATTATGCGTGTTCATGCTTTTCTTGAGCAATGGGGTTTAATAAACTACCAAATCGATGCAGAGTTACGGCCCACACCCATGGGGCCGCCGCCAACTTCGCATTTCCATATTTTATCGGATACACCTTCTGGTATACAGTCTTTAAATCCGCAAAAAACTCAGCAACCATCCGCTGCTAAATCTCTGCTCGACCTCGACAAAAAACCATCTGGCGGTTCTACCAAAGAGGGTAAAGAAGATTCGTTAGATAAAGCACCAGTTGGTATTAAGACAGAGCCTTTAGAAAACGGTAGTACGTCAACTGCTTCAGGCCAATTTGGCTTAAAGCTAGACCAGTATGCAAAGAAACCGGCAGCAATGAAAAATCGAACTGCGGCTAGCATGTCCCGAGAGTGGACAGATCAAGAGACCTTACTTTTGCTGGAAGGCTTGGAATTGCATAAGGATGATTGGAACAAGGTTTGCGAACACGTTGGTACTCGAACCCAAGATGAGTGCATTTTGCATTTTCTTCGACTTCCAATTGAAGATCCCTATTTGGAAGATGACGGTGGCTTTCTGGGCCCATTAGGCTGCCAACCGATACCATTTAGTAAATCGGGTAATCCTATTATGTCCACAGTAGCATTTTTAGCTTCGGTCGTTGACCCGCGAGTTGCTGCGGCTGCAGCTAAAGCTGCAATGGAAGAGTTTGCTGCAATTAAAGATGAAGTGCCAGCAACAATCATGGACAATCATATGAAAAACGTTGAAAAGGCTTCAGTATCTGGAAAGTTCAATCCATCTTTTGGATTGGCAAATAGTGGTATTGCTGGCACCAGTGCCGAAAAGGAAGATGAGGATCCTAATACTGCCGCAATAGCCGCCGTTCCTCAATCGGGAACTGCAGATGAAGAAATGAAGGACGTTTCCAAAAAAGACGGTAAGTCTTTGATTGCAATTGAAAACAGTAAGCTGCAAATATCGCTTTTTATTTCTTAAGTGTGTAAACAAATTTGGCTGCATTGAGATTACTCCTTTCTTATTTTCGAACTTTTCGTTATTACATATTTTTTGTTTCTAAATTATTACTATTTCTTTCAAATATCCTGCATGTAGATAAAGATCTTATCAATTCCCCCTCCAAATCTAAAGACGAATCTAAAGACAAAGATGACAAAGAAAAATCTGAAATAGAAACTGATAATAAAAACAATAAAAGTAATGATTTTTTTGCGGATATACTTTTCCATTCCCTATTTTTTGATTATCCATACCTTTATTTTTGTTTAAGTTGCTGGTGGTCTTGATGTCAAAGAGATAAAAACGGAAGAGTGTAGTGGTGATGGCACCGGCGAAGGGCTTTCAAAGGAAAACGATGTAAATAAACAAGTATTTAATGAGGCAAATGTCCAAACGGCAGCTGCTGCAGCTTTGGCGTCAGCTGCAGTCAAAGCTAAGCATTTAGCTGCTTTAGAAGAGCGAAAAATTAAATCGCTGGTAGCGCTATTGGTGGAAACACAAATGAAGAAACTTGAAATAAAGTTGCGTCACTTTGAGGAATTAGAAACCACCATGGAGCGCGAACGAGAGGGATTGGAATATCAAAGACAACAACTTATTACAGAACGCCAACAATTTCACCTCGAACAATTAAAGGCAGCTGAGTTTAGAGCAAGACAGCAAGCTCATCATCGGCTTCAACAAGAACAGCAATGGCAAGGAGGTAATTCAGGGACTGGAACCGCCACAAGCACATCTGCACCACCAGCTGGTGGATCTGCCGCTGGTACTGCAGTGGCTCAAAATAATTCCTTACCTGGAGCACCTCCAGTTGGTTCACAAGTAGGACCAAACGTAGCAATACCGGGAGCGTCCTCCGCTGCTTCAACACATGTTGGGTCACCTGGTGCTAATATTCCACATCCACCACCAGGTGCCACAACTGGAACATCAGCAGTAGGGCAAGCCACAGCTCCAATGGGTAAGTTTAAAGTAAATACGTAGCCATTCCTTGATTCGAACATTTTTCTTAGAAACTGTTTCAGGGGCCAACACTACTACTGGAACACCTTTAGAAGCAGCTTCTGTAACGGCAGTCTCAGGTTCGTCTGTAGTATCTACAAACCCTTCTGTTCCAATATCTACCAATATATCAGGTGCTGTCATACCTGCACCTAATATTCCCATTCCCACCGGAGCTCCAGCGGGTGCTCCCACAGCATCTTAAATTATATATACAAATATTCTCTTAAATTCATTATTAATTAATTAGGTTTAATATGTATTTATTTCTACTTTCATGAATGTCCCTTTTAATTATAAAAATTATGTTGTTGTTCATTACTTACAAATTAGCTTCTTGGCGTTTTGAAAAATGTTACGGTAACTGTAGCTACATAGTTCGTACATACTTTTATTAAACATTTATCTTTGCGCGGATGAAAAATATTTACAATGATAAATATTCGAATAACATTTACTAATTTCTTATATATAAATAAACGTATTCATATACATAAGTATGAAAACTTACTCATACAAGTAGAAAAAATGGCAGCAAAATTAGGATGGACAACCTTTAGTTGTGGACAACCTTTAGTTGTGCGTACGACAATTCAAGATAGGAAAATAATTTGTGCTGTGGAAGAAGTCGAAATTACCTTGTGCTGTAAATTTTAATAAAAAGAAAAAACATAATTACCCTTTACGGCGACACACAATTTCTTGGGAAGCCAATTATCTTCTATCTATAACTATTTGCCAATGTGGAAATAATGCCAATAATAGGATACATAATTACTGTCTCCAGTAGTCTCTTAGTCTCCTTTACAAACGCGAAATTGGAAGGCAGACAGATGAAGTTGGAAGAGAGCGATAGGGGGCGAGGATGTAAGGTGTGTAGGACATGACTATCTGTACGAGAGATTACTCTATAATAGAATGTGAATAGAAAACTGGGGGTTACTCTGTAATGCGATGCGAAAGGAATTGCTTTCGCATTTCAATGTAAGTAGCATACAAATGCGTCCAGTTTTCATCGCATTACAGAGTAACCCCCCTGGACTCATTTTTGTTCCTATATATCGAAATATACACACGAACTTCAGGTAAACAGAACCATCCGTCCGTTAATTTCTTTATTGTAAAAGCATTTAGCAAGACCAAAAGGGAAATGTATTTCTCGATTGTAAAAGACGACTCACAGGAACTGAATTCGTAATATTCTGATTAACTGGCAGACATTGTAAAGTTGTATGCTTTTTTAATCTAATTTACTTTGAACGAATTTGTCTTTGTGAATGTTAAAGTTTTTATATAATTTAATTTGAATCTTTTGTTTGTGAAATTCCTTGTTAATTAACAATTCAAAATAATCACCTTTAGTGTGTTGAGCGTTTTTCGCCTTCAACTTCGCAAATTTGTAGTAGCTTAAAGACAAACTGCTAAATGTGTCTTTAATCTATTACAAATTGTCGAATTTGAAGACGATAAGGATGAATATATTCACATTGTAAAGACTAAACCAATGCATCGTTTTGCCTTTAATCTATTACAAATTGACGAAAAAAGCGACTGATCATGAATGATTTGTTTTGCTTGTAGTTTCATTTATAATCAACGAATTTCAGAGAATTAAAATTTGGTCGTGCATAGTTATATGTTTGTGGATTATTTTTTATCCCTGCCGGATTTGCTGTCATTTTGGGCTTGATTGCGGTGGTCGAATCGATTCGGTAGTTGGTAATAGATTAATAAAAACACCGAACATTTCTTTAATCTATTACTAACTTGGGAATCTATTCGACAACCGCAATAATACCTATTATATTCTGGCTATGGATGTTTGCAGCATGGTCAGATGGAACAATTGGCTTGCTTCTATACAAAATCATGTTCATTTTCTAACATTCAAATAAGTCAAACAAAAATAATATATGCAATTTTTTTAATTAAATTAATACATTTTTAAATTTCAATTAAAAATAATTTAGTTTTGGTTTCTTATGAGGCTTGTGTTAACCTCTTTTAAATCAGTACAAATTCATACATTGATCAGGTACAAAACATAATACAATGGCCTTGTGATCACCATTGTCAAAAGTTCATAATACAAAACATATTTTTGTTGCCGGCTGTTCGAGGCAGCCAAGCTAATATATTTGTGGTTGTTGTTAAACTAACACCACCTCTTTCTTTATTTGTACGTTTCTATTACTTTTGTATCACTGCTGTGCTGATTTTATATCTGTGGTGCTGATAACACATATTTTACGGATATGGTGAGAATGACTGACTCTGAGGGACAAGTGAGTTCACATTAGCTTTACATATATGTATATATATTTATGAGGCTAATTTTTACTTATTAATTTGTTAAGGTAATAAAATGTAAAGCCGCAGTGGCTTGGGAAGCAAAAAAGCCTTTGGTCATTGAGGAGATAGAAGTGGCACCGCCAAAAGCACATGAAGTACGAATTAAAATAACCGCCACAGGAATATGCCACACAGACGCATACACTTTAGGTGGTTTTGATCCCGAAGGAGTATTTCCAGTGATTTTGGGCCATGAGGGTGCCGGCATTGTCGAAAGCGTTGGTGAAGGTGTTACTAAATTTAAAACTGGCGATCATGTCATTCCAACCTACATTCCCCAGTGTGACGAGTGTAAATTTTGTAAGAGTACTAAAACTAATTTGTGCCAGAAAATTCGTGTAACACAGGGACAAGGTGTAATGCCAGACGGGACCTCAAGATTTAGCTGTAAAGGTAAAAAGTTATACCACTTTATGGGCACTTCAACATTTTCAGAATACACTGTAGTAGCTGATATATCATTGAGCAAGGTAACAAGCAATTTAAGATATGTGAAGCTAAAATGGAACATCATTCACTTGTTAAATTGCAGATTGATGAGAAGGCACCTTTGGATAAAGTCTGTTTACTAGGTTGCGGCATACCCACTGGTTATGGGGCGGCCATAAATACGGCAAAGGTAAAATAAATTCTTTATTTAGGAAATAATCCCTCTTATTCTGTAACTATTTGTCAACGTCACGTCAATACAACATCAAAACTAAGAGTTCTGCATACCCTTTTTCTTCTTATTTTCTAGGGCTTACAGAAATGTCAGACAATTGTTGTCCACAGCAGAATCCAGCTGCCTTGTTTTTGATACTGTCTTGACACGACATTGACAAATTGTTACAGAATTAAAGAGAATGTGCATACATACATATACTCATTCGTTCCATGTTGAATTTTCATTTAATTCGAAAATTATCAACAACTAGGCTTTACAAATTATGTATTATTTATAAAAGCAATGAATAGATTTTTACTCTGCTTGAAATCCACCACAACACTGATATTTTCCCACATGTATAGGTAGAACCCGGCAGCACTTGTGCTATTTGGGGATTGGGAGCTGTTGGTCTAGCTACTGCTATGGGCTGCAAAAAAGCAGGAGCATCTAAAATTTATGGCATTGATATTAACCCTGATAAATTTGAATTGGGTAAGAAATTCGGATTTACCCACTTCATCAATCCTAAAGATATTGAGGATAAGGGCCCGATTCAGAACTACCTAATTGAATTAATGGATGGCGGTTTTGACTATACATTTGAGTGCATTGGCAACGTAAATACTATGCGTGCAGCTTTAGAATCTACACACAAGGGATGGGGTACTTCAGTTATCATTGGTGTTGCCGCTGCTGGTCAGGAAATTAGCACTAGACCTTTTCAGCTTGTTGTAGGTCGTGTGTGGAAAGGAACTGCTTTTGGCGGATGGAAGAGCGCCCGAGATGTACCAAAGCTAGTCGAAGAATATATGAGAAAGGACTTATTGGTTGATGAATTTGTAACTCACACTATGGTTTTAGATAAAATTAATGAAGCTTTCGACTTAATGCATGAAGGCAAAAGCATTCGCAGCATCGTACATTTTTAACGTAAGAAAGTTAATTCCTTTTGTATACATACATATGTATGTGTGTCCGTATGTGTATAGTACATCCATATGAACATGCATAAAATAATAATAAATAAGAATTGTGAAATCAAATAGCTTATCAAAATCTTAATTATGCAACATGCATACATATCAGTATATACATACATACGTAGTATGTACGTGCACGTCCCAGTAAACAATTTTTATCAACGAAAATTAATTTGTTTCAAACTTTATGAAAGTATAAAGCTATTCAACTTCTAATTTTATCTTGCAATCTCTCCGATATATTAATAGAGAAAAAATATACTAAAATATAATTGTCAAACATTATTCCGAATTTCTATCTGACTCAGCAGTAGATTAGGGAATTAACCTTTCGGAGTTTGCTTATAAAAAAAATCGAACCTTAAAAAAAAGAACCTTAAGTTTGCCGCATGTCGGAGATAATAATTCATAATCGGAATTGTGGAGCTTAAATAATATTTTTGAAAAGTAAAAATTATAACAATAATATTTTTATAAGGTCATAAAGGTTCCACAAACAATAATAGCACCAGGGTATGCCATTAAAAAAATTTATTAAAACCAAATATTTACAAGATGAACGCATGAAAGGTCAATAAATTAAATCGCAGCTTATTTTTACTATCGATCTTATCACCTAAATTTAACTGCATGTTTATTACTTATTAAGTTTTTTTATATCCTCCATATTCCATTTTTTTTATTTGAAAAAGAAACCAATAATATTGCGTACCTTTTGCTTTTATTAAAAAATCTTATTAGTAAAATACTATATAGTATATAGATATAAAATGAAATTTGCATTTCTTTCAGCCTTTTCGTTATGAATAAATTTAAATTAAATACTAGACTTTCCAGGCTTCCCTTCTCCAACGGAAAAAATTTCTTCTTCGATACTTGCATCCGTAGTACCACTTATGTTAGCAAACTCTTCGGAATCATTTGATTTTTCGTCTTCATGTAAACTATGCTCATCGTCGTCTTGCAAATTTGAGGAATGTTTTGTTGGTAGAAGCACTCGACTGGCCGAGTGATGCAAAGTTGTGGTAAACTCATTGTATCTTTTCTGAACATTATGAAGCCATGTGGTATCAGACCAGTGATACCAGCTGAGCAAGAACACAACAAGCAAGAAAAATAAATTTGTGCTAATGGCTAAAAATATGAAAATAAATAAGCATTATCTTGGCTTGAACATTATAAAATATAAATCTTACCAATTACGGCCGATATAACTTTATAATTGTACATTATATAACGTAAACCAGTAAATTCAGCTACTATGTGCAAAGATACCGTATAATATTGAATTTTTTGGGACTGTATTTCAACATAAACATCGGTTATAGGATGATACTTCTGTTCTAGATATCGACTAAATATTTCGACTGGAACGTGTTGAAACTCTTCCTTGACTCCCAAAACAAACAAGGGACTTAGAGCCCATGTAGATATGGTACGTATTAGTGGGGAACGATAGCGCATCATAGCAGAACGACACGAATGTCCTCTTAACATGGAATCTTGGTCGCGCATTTCGCCACATACCATGAACATGCCAAGCTCAAGATTTTGTGGAGATTCTGGCATTTCAATTTGTACAATTACGCGATAAGCTTGACCCACCATTAGAAGCTGTTGCTTTTGTGTTAAAGAAACATGGGCATGAGGGAACGTGCAGGGAGCACTAGTGTCTAGGCAGGTTCTTAAAATATTGGTTTCAGGAAAGGATAACAAACATTTACATATGTATATATTTGCATATGTACATACATACATATGTATATATTTATACATATAAAGAATTAAGTATGTACTCACTTAAATTGCATATGCACTGGACGTGTATGGGAAATAGCAGGCATATAAAAATAGTAAAATACAGCATACATAAAAACAGCAGCCCATATTATTAATACTACAGCAAACGCCACCAGGCCCAAGCGCAGAATCAATTCACGCAAAGTATCAACTTTTTTATCAGTTTTCGTTTTCATTCGGCTAAATACTCCTACCGTCATATTGTAAGCTGGCCATATGAACAAACGGCGACCAAGACCTAGGGGATCCATGCAAAATACTATAAAACGGAACAGTATATTCATTTTTTAATCGACTTGAACTTCACCACCAGTAACACAAACGAATAAAAGCAATACTGCCACTGATGTTAGCACTTGCAATTTGGTTCGAGTTTTTAAATTCTTATCATTACTTAATTTTTAGTTGGGCAAGTTATCGAAGTACTTATGTAGGTACATATAAATGCTATATAGTATGTATACGTTGTATTTGCTGTTAATGGCACAAACGGATTTCCTAAGCATATGTACATTCAACAATAACGCGGCTCGTGTATGCACATGCACATGGTTATATGTTTATTATGTACATAGCTAGTATCTTGGCACAACTAATTTGCCTTGCCTAGTATGTGTAATTTCTAAAAAAATGAACATTGAACGCTAGATCACCTGTGCACTTTTTAATACAATTTAAAAAATAATAAACAGTAACTAATAAGCGCTTATCGTTTCTGAAAACTTTTTTTATCAAAAATATGATCCGTTTGATAAGATCTGTACATGCATACATATGCATGTACATACATACATATGTATTTATTATTTGATTTATACATACAAATGCATGTATGCATACAGCTGCTATATGAACCTTCCGTGGACGGATCATGAGATTCCGCAAGATCTCTTTCGTATAAGAAGTCGACGATTCATCCAAAAGGATCCCAAAAGACTACTTCATTCCTGCCTCCAACTTGCCTTCTAATAATTGCGTAAACGACTATTCCTTGACCAATAACAGCGTGGACGATAGATCACTTCAAATACTCATCCAAGCTAGCTGGGTACTCCAAATTTATACATACTTACCTTCAGAATGTTATCTCGGAACAGAATGATTAATTGCAGTTGAAACGTATGTAACTATTCCTAGATGTAGAAAAGTAGCGTAATTGTATCATGGACGTAGTCATTGCTCAATAAATACCTAGTTTGCCATTGCGAAAAAATTCTACTAGAGTTTGAATCAAAAAGCCTTCCGATTGCGCATGTCCGTTAATTTGTTGTATAGCTACGGTGACCATTCGTCCTGTTTTTAAGAGGACAGTACTTTTTTTTTACATGATGTCCTCTTAGATAAACTAATTCGATGCGCTTTATTTAATTGATTTCGCCTTTATTGTCCTTTTTTTAGCATCTTATATTTACACTTTTATTCAAATCGACTCCCCCTTTTAGAAAGCTATTTTCAGCTTTGCGCCAAAAGTCTTTCGCCAAATAAAACAAACAATTTGAATTCTAAAGTAATGTAGTGCGGAAAAGGAAATGTATGTTTGTCCTTTGTTAAAAGTTATTATTCGGTGTTGGTCAGAAGCAAGATGTTTGCGTATAAATCTAAAAATTTCGAAATTCAGAGCATTACTGTATATGTAGGTCTTCTATCAGTCTCTAAAACTTTCATATGTAAATATCGGCACATATAAATTTTCTACATAATCTATGTAGATATTTTCGAGTAGTTGGTAGTCATTATTTTTACTGCACAATGAGTAAGAAGTTTTGTATGTATGTGGCTGTTTGACAACTGCAAGAAAAACAAAAAGCAAAGTGAACGAGAAAATAAACTAATAGGAGAAAATTTTGCAGTTTTCCAAATAAATTTAAGGAAATATTTGCAATAAATAACAAAACAGTGTCAAAATATGTGTTCGTGAAATGTTTTAATGCCATTCACATGAAAAATATAAAAAATGGGGATTTTTAATTAAATATCATCAAATTTTATATAGAGAAAAAGAAAGGCGTAACAAATCAGATCTAGTCATCAGCAGAAAGGCAAATTTTTCTTATAGAAATAAACAAAAGAAAGTTACACTAAGAACTTAAAATATCCGAAGAATATATAGTACAATTTAGAACTAACTGACTTTTAAACACATTCCGAAATCTACCCATGAGCAATTATAGACATCACGGCGGTGGTGGTGGTTACTGCGGTATTGAAGTTCGCGACATGCATCCAAGGATCTCCAATAATTTCACATATGTTAGCTCATGTGTAAAGTATATGATTTTTATGTTGAATTTTATATTTTGGCTTTTTGGCGGACTGTTATTGGCAATCGGATTGTATGCTTTTATGGACAAATGGGAGTCGACAGGATGGGTACGATTGGAAAGTTTCTACGATGTTATACTGAATATTTCCTTAGTGATGATGATTGCTGGGGTTGTAATATTTGTCGTCAGCTTTGCTGGCTGCTTGGGAGCTTTACGAGAAAATACATGTTTGCTTAAATTTTATTCCATGTGCTTATTGCTATTCTTCTTGATGGAGATGGCAATTGCAATTATGGGATTCGTTTTCCCCCAAAATATGAATTCGTTTTTGGAGGATACATTCACCGATAAGATCATACATTCGTATCGCGATGACCCCGACTTGCAAAATTTTATTGATTTCGCTCAGCAAGAATTTAAGTGTTGCGGTCTTAGCAATGTTGGTTACCAAGATTGGAGTAAGCAATATTGTTGTAATTTTCAGTGTTTATCTTATTATTTGATTTTCATATTTTAGGTAAAAATGAGTATTTTAACTGCTCATCACCATCAGTAGAAAAATGTGGAGTTCCATATAGCTGTTGCATTAATGCTACCGATATAAGTTCCGGGCTAGTTAACATCATGTGCGGTTATGGAGTACAAGAGCATTCCGTGGCAGCCGCAAGTAAGCGTATATGGACAAGCGGCTGTATTGAAATTGTTCGTGTTTGGGCTGAAAGAAATTTGTATGTTATCGCTGGAGTAGCATTAGGTATAGCTCTAATACAGTTATTTGTTATTTACCTTGCAAAAACTTTGGAGGGTCAAATCGATCTGCAGAAGTCGCGTTGGTCGGCGTGAAATGAGTAACACATTAAAAGATGTGTTGTCAGAAATGATTTTTTAAAAAACTGTTTACAAGAATATACATTTCAGTATGCATTTTATACTGCCTTGCTCAACATTAATTTTAATACAAAGAGCTCTAAATAAAAGTGCTCATCATTCGGAAAGACTACTCTAATAATACACTTTATTCCTGCTCTTTTTATATAAACTTATCAACAAATTTATGAAAATGTTCCAGATCTTCCTTTATATACGTACATCAAAGGATCTGAAATAAGCATTCGTTGAAAAGCGACAGTTGATGTTTTGTTTATTTATTTTTTTACCATATTAGAAAATTTTTTAATCTAAAATTGCCAAAGAAAAGTGCATTTTCTTATTCCTCAAAAACTACACAATTGTTTTATATAAGGTGATTTATTAATCTTGCAAAATCTTTAATTTGACAAATAAGTTTATCATTTTGCTAAAAGTTCTATCAAATAACTAAAATCTCAATAAAGAAAATCATTGCCATTTGAAACTCATCGAATAAACATTGTTTTCAGTGTTTATTAAAAAAGCTATTGACTGTTTTCGCATTACTGTAGTCGTATGTACTAAACTTCCAAGTATTTCGAAACAATTTATACTAAATTAGTTAAATTTATTTTATAGCTTAAAGCTAAGTTTCAAAATTTTTTAAAAACTTCAACTCAAATTATAATCGTATAAATACTCAAATAAGTATATTCATACATATATCTGCATCACAAAGTACGTATAATTAAAAATATTTATATTTTAAGTGTTTCAGAAGAAATTTAACTCTGAACGTGTAAAACCCAGTTTGACAAATACATATATGCATTACACAATAATGACTGTTCTGAAAAATCAAATGTAGGGTCATAGTGTAGTAATCACTTTGAAGTCCATACAATGGATGTGCGTTAGGCATCAACATATTACCTGGTTGCAGCAATAAAAACTTCGAATGTTTATTGATATATATACATATATAATATATATATATATATATATATATATATATATATATATATATATATATATATATATATATATATATATACAGTGTTGGACAATACATATTGGACTAGATTAGTACAATTGATCAATCAACGAAATCTATGAAACTATTTATGATATGTAAGAACAATTGCGCTGAAAATGTAATAAAATAGCTAAGTTTGAAAAAATGAACAAGTTAGGTTTCACAAATTTTTTAAAATAAAAAATTTATTAAATGAAAAACTAAAAAGTCGAAAATTCAAATGACAAAACATATTGGACAAAACAATAATATTAATATTTTGTAGAAAATCCTTTGTTTTCCAGTACGGCTTTGCACCTTTTTGGCATGGAAGCGATAAGGTTATCTATTATGTTTGAATCAATGTTTTTCCAAGCAACTGAAATGGACTCGAACAGTTTATTTTTATCTCCACCTATACCGTCACGATCTACCCTCTTATTCACAATTTCCCACAGATTTTCAATCGGGTTAAGATCTGGGGATTGTGCCGGCCACTTCATAACGTTGATTTTTTCCGTTTGAAACCACTCTTTGACACACTTGGCAGTGTGCTTCGGGTCATTGTCTTGTTGGAATTGCCATGACAGGGGCAAATTCCACTCAGCGTAGGGCAACATGGTATTTTTCAGAATGTCTTTGTACATGAACCTATCCATTATTCCATTTATTCCATAAAGAGGTCCGACGCCATTACCAGAAAAACATCCCCAGACCATTACGCTTCCGCCCCCGTGTTTCACAGTCCCTTTACAGTATAAAGGATCCAATCTTTTATTTACTGGCCTACGTATTCGAATATTTCCGTCCGAATTTTTCAAATTATATTTCGATTCGTCCGAAAATAAAACTGTTTTCCACTTGTTTACGGACCAGTTAATGTGCTCTTTAGCAAATTTTATACGGGCAAGTCGGTTTTTTTTTTGGAAATGAATGGCTTCTTTGCAGCACGATAACTTTTAAGTCCAGCATCACAAGCTCTTCTCTGAACTGTCCTGGTACTTACTTTAAGGTTAAGTGCATTTACAACATCAACAGCGGACTTTTGGGGATGTTTTTTAAGTTCCCTGACAATTCTTGAGTCATCTTTGGTTGTTGTGCACCTTGGCCGGCCACCACTGTGTATAGTTTCAACTCTGCCCGAAGTTTTAAAAGTTTTTATGATAAAACTAACAGACTGTTTTGGCAATGAAAACTTTTCACAAATTTCTTTTTGGGATAAACCATTTTGAATAATCAATTTTTTAAAGTTAGCACTGTATTTTGTTCGAGCCATTCTTAAATAATAATTAAAACAAACTCAAATATACTAAATTTTTCACCTTTAATTTCGTTATTGTCTATCTCCTCTTTATTGATACCACCGAACAAATGTCAAGTGCATTATTTTATAAACAAATTCTCGCTAGTATTTACTTGTAACAATATTCTCACTTTGGAATTATAACGGAACATTTACAGTTTGATTTTGAGAGTATTGTAATTAGTCCAATATGTTTTGTCGCATGCATTTTTCACAGCATCATACATCTGACGTTGATACGGGAAGGTAAAACAACAACAAAACTCTAATTAATACTTTTTTTGTTTGCTTAATTCCTAATGTTTAATAATCGTTATTGGAAAATATGATAACAGAATTTATATTGATAATCTAAAAGAATATGTGCAAATATCTGGGTCCTTTTTTCCAGTCCAATATGTATTGTCCAACACTGTATATATATGTATATGTACATATTAAGGCTTACAAGCTATCTTTACAGTTGTGACCATTTTCTTTTCTATAAAAAATCAAATATGATAAATATATTTTTTCAGGACAGTTGATGGATAATATTAAATGTTGAATTTAGTTTGTATGTCACCATCTCCAGAATAAAAAATAATAGTTATTAATAAACTAATGTATATGTATTAATAGTATATTAATTTTAGATATAAACGTTTATTATATGTAGTTTATTGTAATCAAATAAAAACGAAAAATTCAATAACTTTTTCTGTATTTTTTGTGCTACTCAGAGCTCAATTAACATGTCCACATATTTACTTAAATTTAAATCTACATGGTTATGCAATTTTTTCATATCCATTTGAAAAATTTTTAGCGCTTCTTTTCTTTTATCATTTAAATTTTTGGCTATGATATTCTTGTTTTGCTCTTTTGTTGAACTCATAAATACTTGTATTCGTTTCCTCATTAGTAAGTCTAGTTCGTGAACTTTCGATTGAGATGTCATTTGTTTAGAAACAGATGCTTGTGGAGAATGCTCTGGCTTAACCAGAAATTGGGTAATACAAGATATTATATCATTGAAGATAGCTTCGGACCAATTAACATTCTCCAAAGTCAGAGTATTCTTTTCCCATTTATTTTCAATATTAGGAATTTCCATACGACAGCACATTTCAACAATTACATCATTGGGTATCTTTGTTTCTCCAATTCGTAGGCTATTTCGATCTAAAGCTGATTTTAGATCAGATCTAAAATATATTTGACAGTATCCAATACTATGCTCTCGGGAAATTTGAAATAATTTGTAACGCATGCTACGGTAGTAGTGATTGTCATCGCATAGTATTATAATATCACTATGCTGATAACTCTTATATTGTAAATTCATTCCTTCTAATTCTGTGTGGAAATTTTTAAACTTTTTCAATGTTTTTATAATTTCTCTTAACGATGTTAGAAGACTTTCTCGTTGCTCCTTGTATTGCATGGGGTTTTTAGAATTAAAGTTTATTAAATTATCATAACATATATGTAAAACATTAAAAGGTAAGGATTCCATGTCCATAATATTATGGCAAAAAGCTGTTTTACCTACGGCCGGAAGACCTATTAAAGCAACTAAACATAAACGATTCATGTTTTTATTGTAATATTTAAGCTGCTAAATTAGATGTTTTTGATGGTGAATGCGAAAATGTAGATTCAGCAGCGGCTAGGTTTGTATTACTTTGCTGTTCTTTTTGTAAAGCTTCCAGCTCTTCCACGCGTTTGACATTGATACTTGTTTGTACTTCAACATAACTTTTCATCATTTTTTGATTGAATTGAGCAAATTTGTTAACACATCGGTTAATGCATGTTGTCTAAAATAAATATTTACATTACGAATTATTTGAAAAATAGAAATTGCTATATATTATACTTCACGATCTGCTAAATCACGTTCATTAAAACTATCAACACACCGATGAAAACATAGTTCGGTCACTTTGTTGTATAACGTAAGGAAATCTTTTAGCTACCAAGAAATTCATAAAACGGTTTTAATACAAAATTACATATTATCTCATAGAAAAACCAACTTACATTTCTTAAATTAGGATCCATTTGTTGATTTCTTCACAGAAGTTATTAAATAAATAAAGTTGAGGTATTTTTACACCAAATACCAGATGATTAAAACACGCTTACATGTGAGCGATTATTTCAAATAGACTGTCAACTATTTTTCGTCCAACACAACTATATAGAAGGCATGGGGAAATGAATATAAGGTGGTAGCGCTATTCCAGATGAAAGTTTTTTTGCTCAACTCATGGTGAATCCACATTGTTGTCAAATATTTGTGTACAACAAGTACTCCTTGTGTTTGGATATGAGAGCGCCGTCAGTAATTGTATATGTGTGCAGGAAAACAATGTATTTTGTAGCTATAATTTGGACGTGGACCACTACTTTACACAAACTAATTTTTTTTTTAAGTTGTAATGTTTTATTTGTTGCCGTAGTATTGCCACCTTTTATATATTTCACCATGATAGAAGGCGAACACAGTATTTATATATTCTATCAAGGTATATCAATATAGATATAATTTGTATTCTATGATATGTTTGTCTTCGTTTACTTTGTATTTCCTGCTGTTGTATTTGCATGTTTTGTAAATATGCTTCCTATTACATAAGCAAGATCGAACACAGATCGGTAAAGTAAAACTTAGAAAAATATATTTTGGGAATTTCGGAGGGGAGCGATGTATTTGTCACCTACATATGTTTTAAACACGCTAATGATCTGAGACTTGTGCGGGAACACTTTGCTTTTGAAATAACTTGATAACCCAATTTTTATAATATACGTGTACAATATTATATAGTAAATAATATAAATATCTTCGAATTATAATATCAGACAATTTACATAGCAACACGATGGTCTTACGCGATTTAAACGTTGAAGTAATTGGCACCTATGGGCAACGCTTTTTGTATTTTACGTTAGTTTTTCATTCATTATACATTCGCTCACCTTAAGAATAGTTTTCACTCAAATTTCTTGTTAGTATATGGGAACAAACGTGAAAAATTTTTAATTGTGGAAAAAAGTGTGCGGAAATTAACTTATATTACCTTAGGAAAAGCAGTGTTTATATTAATTAAGTTAACAATTAATTTTGGTTATAAACAAGTGAGTTGATTACAAAATTGTATGGATAAAGTTTTAGTAAATATAAAATGAAATGTGAAGCTGTTATGAAGGACTTTCTTTTTACTAAATTTTTAATGCATACATTTTTATCTATAAAACTAATGAA
This sequence comes from Linnaemya tessellans, assembly GCA_951800035.1. NCBI lineage: Eukaryota > Metazoa > Arthropoda > Insecta > Diptera > Tachinidae > Linnaemya > Linnaemya tessellans. The sequence goes on along the minus strand of OX637532.1, from coordinate 7,315,365 downwards.
AATATTTAAGTGTACGCGTTCAATATTTATGGATTTTTAACTACTGAATAATTTGCATTGCACAAAATTTTTGACGTTTGCTTTCACATTTCTATTCGCTATTTTTCCTTTTTGGTAAGTTTTCTTGCAGGAAAACTTGAAGATACAAATGTGTATGCATGGATGTATGTATGTATGTAGATATGCGAGGGTGTGCGATTTTCCGATTTTGATAATTAGCAATTTATTTTTTTGCTGTTTATTATGTGCATATTCTACTAATTTCCAACCTCTGCACGACTATTTGTAAATTGTTGTTTGGTTTTGTTTTTACGTTTTAGTTTTCCATAATCTGTGGGGGCATATTTACGATTTCTGGTTTTTCCTTCTCTCAATAGGCGGTATCGGTGTATGTCAAGTTCCATGATTGGATAATCATTACAATACAGTGTAATCGAATAATAATTAATGTGGTTTTGTATTTGCTGAAAATTGTATTTGTTATAAAAGTAATTGTCGTATTATTTTTTATTAAAGAATGCTCTCATTTTTCGGCCATGCACTAAGGCGATCTGTCGTCAGTTCATTTCCAGTTCGCAGAGTTTCTAAATTTGTTTTAGACTCCGGTGTTTTTCCAACCGCACTTACTTCGGCGAGAACATCCAATTCAATTTATCCAATAAATTTTAAAGATCGACATTTTTCATCCGGTAAGTTGTTGGTTGTGCTGATTTTATCGTACATACTCAAAACTATTTTTAACTTTTTATCAATTACGTACATACAAATATTCTAGGCATATACTACATAGTACATACATACATATGTATGTATGTAGGTATGCACGAACATTCATTTCGCATACCAAATCGTAAACAGTAGCAACTATTAATTTGAAATGTTTTTAAAAAGCCATTTCTTCTAATGTTCGTAAGAAAGAGCGTTTCCTTATAACCAACTTGTAGTTTTAACAGTTATTCCGCTTATGATTTCGTGTGCGATATTTGGTTATGTACATATCGCCACATGAAACGTAAAACAATCTAAATGACAAATATTTCAAAACTAGACTTTTGATCAATAGTGTATATTATATGTATATATAGGTATATCGAAAGCCATCTACCTGCATATTTTTAGACTTCTTCTATTCTGCACATAGTTTTACGTTTGTATGACGATATGTGCTAACATTCATACAAACTTATGTATGTATGTACATGTGTATGTACATACGTAAGTATATACTATACCTTAATATTTATTTATAAAAATTGCATTTTATGTCAATTGTGCGCATTTTCGTGATTTATTTTAAATACATTGCATGTAGGGCGTGGCACTGAAAACGTTAGTAAATCTTAATGAGTTACATAACGGGCGATTTTCAAAGAACTTTCGTATTTGATTGAAAAAGATAGAAGGATCCACATATGTAATTCAATGTTTAAAGATTTATACCCTAATCTAATTTTGCCATAGTCTCTTCAAGTTAATACGTTAAATCGCACGATCAAAGCGGGTAATTCAACGCCGCCACCAAATGTGAAACAAACTGTTCACTAAACTCGCCTCTCAATTGGGCCGTTATTTCGCGTGTTGACACATCTTTCATTTTAAAAAAAAAGAACCAAAAAATATTAATCTTCGTTCGCCATTCACAGTAACGTTACTGTTAATTGAAAAAAAACGCACCTTTGAAAATTAATTTTCAAGCTACGTACATTTCTGATGCTAATACAAATTTCACAAAAATACTTTTCTGAATTGGAAATTATTTCAACCAATTACTTTATTTTATATTTTACTAATAAATTCTGCTGTGAAAACCGTTTGTATTTGCTATTAATTGATAAAATGCCAATTTGTATACAATAAATTAAAACTAAATTGAATTTGTTAACGTATATGATGTTATCTATAAATTGGGGTCACGCTTCGCTGGCTTTCGCATACCGTGCGAACGCAATTGTTTATTTTGTTTTTGGAAACTAAAAAAGGCAATTGACTTCTATAATTTTTTTTTATTGTAAAGCTTTTTTATTAAGTTTTATGATCATAAATAAGAAGAACTTCACTTTGTTTTATTGCAAAAAGTAAAATTAATCAATCCCATTTCTTCCAGTGTAAAGTAAAAACAATCCGTTTGCTCATGCATATAGCATTTGTGTGTAGAAGTGGTTTATAAGTATATTTTAAAATTTATTTTTGGTGGTATATATTGTTTACGCTGTTTAGGCTTATCTTTGGTGTAGACATTTGAGATTAAATACATGTGTACATACTACATACATAAATTAATATAATTTTATGAATAAAAAAAGCTGGTCATGAATGGAGATGCCAATCTCGAAATCTCATAGGTGAAAATAACGGGATTTAGCAAATACGGGAACATAAATATTTTTATTTGAAATTCTTTAATATTTTAGAAAATTAACAGATAACCACAACACAATGAGAACATTTTTCTGCAGAATTTTATACTTCTAGAATATGTTATAGTGGTATTGGTAGCATAAAATTCCAACACTCTGATATTTTGGGATTTCTATATACAGATATTCGATATTTAAAAAACAATAATTTTTTAAGTGAAGTTTTATGAAACCGTGAAAATAATATCGTTCCGTTATTTCGGGATTTCTATATGAGGAGGTTCTTTTCAAAACTGGACCTTTTTTTGTTTTCGCACAGTGAGAAAAAACATTTTTAGGAGAGCAACTTTGTATTGGAATAATATTAAGGAACGAAATTAAGTTTTTTTTTCAAAGTTTTTTTTTCTGGTGTAGTTAAAGAGCTTTCAATGTAAAAAAAAAGAATTAAGTGAAAACTATTTCTGCCGAAAAAGGAATAACTAAGTTTAGAGTAAGTAATCTCCTCATATTCCTATATCCGACATTTTCCAATGAATATCTCAGTTGGCATCTCAAGCCTTAAACTATAAAACAATACGTATGAGTGAAGTTTTCTTGTTTGGACTTTTTATTGTATTTTTAATTCAGCAAAGTAATTTAATACGTATGTACATACATACATACATATTTATATAAAATCTGTACCTTTTTTGATTTTCTTTAAACTTTTTACGGTGGAAACTTTTTATTCAGCATTTGGATACAGATTTGTAACAATTGTTTTAAATTTTTTTGTGCGATTATTGTTATATATTTTAGATTCTCACAATAATATGGAAAATAAATCGGAAAAAATGTCTGTTGACAAGGAAGATCTTAAAAAACGTTTAACACCTTTGCAATATCAAGTTACACAAGAAGCTGCAACGGAAAGGCCTTTTACAGGTGAGTATTTTTTAGTGCTTAAATATTTAACAAACGAATTTATTTAAATTGGAAAAGTGTCATAATGAGCTCATATATTTTTCGTATTTATTTATATAAATATATAGTCAATGGATATAATCCTTACAGACTATTAGTATAATATTGGAACAAAATAAAAATAAAGTACACAATTTATGAATTAAGATAAACAATAATTTTATGTTTCACAGCATTGGAACTTAAAGAATAATTAACGAATTCAGAGAAATAATTATATTCACGACATAACCTCAAAAATGGATCAGCAATCAATCAAATCATACAAATCTTAAAAATTTTAAAAAGCAATTCAAGATTTTCTGAACGTTTGTTCGGTGAACAAATTGTGTACAAAATAAAAATAAATTTTAAATTAAATTTATTTGTTGGTGGTCAAGCAATGTCTATATGCATTTCATTGGTGCTTTACCAAATCATCAGTAGACTTTAAGCACAGTTTTGAAAAGTCGGAAGCCTCTTATCTTATGCATATACTTCTGAAAACCATCTGAGAATTTGTAAATTACAAACTATGTACTTTTAAAAATCACAACAGACTAAGCATAGTAGTCTCTGACACTCATACAAAACTAAACCAACAAATAAGTTATATTCGATATGAATCTATTTTATTTGTCTACACCTTTTTACAATAAGAAATCCATTGGATAACCAGAAAAGTATTTATAAGACAAAATGAAAAATAAAATCTAAACAAACTGTTATGAAATTTTTAACAAATAAATTTCATTTAATATAGTATTGTGACAACAATATGTCAAATAAAAATTTCATAAAAATAAATTTAAAATTTTTTGTTGAAATTTGATTTCGTTTTCCTATAAATTTCATTAACGCAAAGTGATTTTCGAATTAGGGCGTCTGTGAGAAATTTCTAAATGCAAATTATCACTTAAGCAGCTTACAACTATAAAATATTTTTTATGAATGAATTGTTTAATTTTTAATAAACTGTTATTTTGTAAATTTGATTGTGCAAGTAAGAAGATAATGCTTTCGCTTAAACTTATCAAATTGAATTTTATCAAATAATTGTTTCAGGTTATTAACGATAAGTTTTCTGAATAATCTCAAGATAAGCATGAAAAATATATGTCTCTCCAAGTTGGTTTTATATTAATAACTGGAAAAAAACTTTATCTAAAAGAGTTTGTTCGGGATAAGTTGATAAAATTTTCAATGTACAAAATATATTTAATGTAATGTAAGAATTATTGGATTATAACTTTTTAAATTTCGTTTTTCAAAACCTTGTACTCTTTTACAGTAATTTTTAATGTCACTTTTATTTCCTTTTAAGGTTGCTATAACAAACATTATGAAAAGGGTGTTTATCAATGCATAGTCTGTCATCAGGATTTGTTCAGTTCGGATACAAAATTTGATTCCGGTTGTGGTTGGCCTGCTTTCAATGATGTGTTAGATAAAGGCAAAATAACCCTACACCGCGACGCCAGTATACCAGGTATGTAAGTCACATGTACGTTCTACTGTTTTAAAACGTTTGTATATACAATCCATAGATTTATATGATATTTTTTAAATTTTAAAAAAGTTTTAATTTCTACTTCACTTCAATTTTGTTTTGCCTTTTTGTTATACTATTTTAAAAGTAAATGGAAAAGAAAAATTTTATCAATAATTTGCAAAATGTTTTTCTAGTTTTAAAATGTTATTTCTTTTGTGTTACAATATTGTTCGTATACTTTTTCATCTTTTTGTTTAGTTTATTATTAAATATTGAAAAAGTTGTTACAACTACAAAACCAACTTTTTAAATTTATTAATGATATGTTAATGTTTTTGCGAAACTGTAGATATTTGAAAGTGTTTCCGTTGTTGTTCGTTTCCCTATATAAGAAAACAAAATAATAATAAATAACCAAAACTCTCCTGTAGTGTGTTTCGTGTTGTGTTACTAACTTTAATTGTTAAATAAAATTGAAATAATCTAACTTCGAATTCTAATATTGAATATTTTTTCTTCTTTTACTTTCCAATTTCTTAAACTATTTGTAATTCTTATAATTCTTTTCGTTTAACAAAATATATGAATTATTTTTCGTTAACATTTCTTTTTTTTTTTTTTAATATTTGATATATTTTGTTTTGAAAAAATATAAAAAATTTTATGTTTCCATGAGTATTTATATAAACAGTAGTCATTTCAAAAATGCTAGGCATGGTACGCACCGAAGTGCGTTGTTCCAAATGCAGTGCTCATATGGGTCATGTATTTGATGATGGTCCGCCACCGAAATATCTACGATATTGCATCAATTCTGCCTCAATTGACTTTGTACAGCAGCCGCAAACTCAACAAATGCCTACAAAGTCAACTACTAATCAGGCTGCATCGAACTCCCACGCAAAGCCAAACGCCTCCTCTACTAGTACAAATCAACAAAACAAAAAATAAGTCTATTCAATTTTCAAAGCTACTCTACCTACTTTGTCTCTTAATTTCAATTAATTTATTATATTATGTATGAATAAATTGTAGTTTAAAGTCCTATTCTGATGAAAATATTAAAATAATGCAATAAAAATGTCCATTTTAAGGCTTCTTTTATAAAAGTATGTACCACGTTAATATGTCTGTATTTATAAAATATGTTGTACGTACATATTTTTTGCTTATTTGAAATACTGTTTTTGGTTTCTTACCTCATCTGTCAAAAAGATACGGGTCATTCCATATACATACATATATACATACTTATGTTGTGTTTGAACATTTTATTCATATTCATCATTATTAATTCGGTTCATTTTGGCGTATTTAAATGTTTCATTGTATTTGTAATGTCAATTAATATCTATTTTTGCGAAAGGGAACTTTAAGAATAACTACATATTTACTCTTTTATTCAAACTACTTTTCAAAGGCTTGTAAAAATTAATATGCTTTGGCCTGGAAAGTTACATTTATAAGCCTTAAGTGCCCATTTGTGATTTTTCGGCGCAATGCTTGAAGAAAATCGCAAATTTGTAATGTATTAATTTGACAAGGAAATGTTTTCACAGTCTCCGGCTGTGATTGATAAGGAAAATGTCAGTTGGTATGTAACTGTTTACAAACCAACGCTGCAATGTCATTCTTTAACTGACAAGCAGATGGCACTCATTCATTCATAGGCAATAATTGGCGTATGTGTTTGATCGTCTCCAGGGCACTTCATATCAGTTATTATGAATGAGCCAGTTACTATTTAAATATTCATGTCATGTGCTAATATTTATAAATTGTAATAATTTGCATTTGTGTTATAATTTTTCAACTTCGTGTTTTTTTTTTGTTTGTTTTTATAAGTTTCTAGCTTATAACTGATTGTTATAAATCAATTGTTTTGACTGCTAATTTCCATAATGGATTTGATAGATAAATTAATATTAATTTTAATAAGCATGTAATATTAGAATATGTAAAACAAACTGTCTGATTATAAGCCATTCTTGATATAAATAATTAAACCAATTTATTGCAATAGTTCAGTCGAGTAATCGATATCAAATATCAAACAAAATGAAATATATTTTGTAGTTTACATTCACAAAAACTAAATCAATTTGATATCTGTTTAAGAACATTTTTTCATAAAAAATTGGAAAGCAGCTACATATCAAATTAGTTTTAAATTTTACAAAGCAGAGCAAATATTCGATACACTATTAATAAAATCTATGATAGTCGGCACGCCGATTTCCAAAAATTTGCATATATGTAGATTTAATAAAGATTATAATGCTCATTGTCCGCAACAAATTACATTTCAAACTTTAAAAAACTTTAATTTCCATTCCAGCCAGTGCTATAAACTTAATAGTATCGAGTATTTTCCGACAAGATCGGTATTAAAAAAAAAATCGATATAAGCAAAGCTTGATGTACATATAAAAAGAAATTCCTTAGGTAACCGACTGAAAAGCTTAGAAAAGCAAATACAAATTAGAAATAGAAAGCAATTCGCTGTGTTTGTCAAACAAAGTTTGATCAAAATTAGGCCCTTTTTCTCTGGGACTCTAAAAATATATTATGAATTTGATTTTTGTTTCAATTAAAGCTTATTTCCTTACTCTGCCTTAAACAAAATATTATTAACATATTTTTCACTCACCCTTAAATGTTTAAATATACTTATATACACACATGCATACATATGTATAGTATGTATTAGTTATTTAGAATATGTAGTATATAAAATAAAGAAATGATAAATGACAATATAAATAATGAATTCTTTTTTTTCGTATATTTTCTATTTCTTTTTTTCTTGCTTTTTATATAAATGTGCCTGTTTTTGGGGGTTTAACACAAAAACAACATCCAAATAAAATAAACATACATAAACCAAATCATCTTTATATCTGCAACCAATAAAATTTTATAAACAAAAAAAAAACCAAAAATGAATACGTCATTGCATTTTCCATACTCTTGGCTTAAAATTAAACTAATTTCAAAATAACTGGCTTAAAAACGCTTGAATAAACCAACTTACTTAAATGTAAAAAAAAAACTTTCAAATTATAATTGAAATTATATATAAAAATGTCTATAATAATGCTGTGTAACCATCATTATTTAATCCCATTATATATAAAATAAACATTTTGTAACTTTAATTCAATTGTCATCACTTCCAATTCATAACGAATATCTTTAACATTCATTCAATATTGGCCGTTTTTATTTATTATTATTACTGTTTCATAATCTTTCACTTTTTCTTCAAATCTTGCTATTTGAAATGCCTCTACGATTTGCTCAACATATTCACTTTATTATATCTACACATTTCTTTTATTTTATTTTGTTTTATTCATTTTATTTTGTTTATTAATGTTCCATGTTTTATGTTCGTACTCCTCGTGTCCTACCACACAAACCCAATCACATCCATCTGTCTTGTTTCATTTGAACTTCTTTTGCTTACTTTTCTTCATCTGATATCTTTTGTAACTCCTAAACAAAAATCATTTTGCAATTTGTTTTCAATTAATTTCAACAAAACTAAATATTAATCTTTAATTATTAATAAAATCATTAATTTGTAAAAATATAACTGTTTAAATCATGCCTAAAATGACAAACTGCTGTTGTCTTAATATTAATAATATTTTTAAAACCACTCACTTGTGCAAAACAAATTTGTTAAAAACAAAAATTGAATGCAAAACTCTGTTTGCAAAACATTAAAACGAAAAAAAAAACAAAAAAAAAAAACTATTAACTAAAGGGGGTAATATTTTACTACTAATTACACATCCAGAACGCATACGCACAGAGGTACGTTGCGCCAGATGTAATGCTCACATGGGCCATGTATTCGAAGATGGACCGAAACCAACACGCAAACGTTATTGTATTAACTCGGCAGCCATAGATTTTATATCAGCGGAACAGCTAAATAAGGGCGTGGTAACAACGGCTAATGTTAATACGGCATCGCCCATTGTCCAACAATAACAGAGGTATTAACTGTTGCTGTTTCTTTAAAATAATCTTATGCTAATAACACATATTTTGTAAATCTCAAATATGTACTTGTGTGTGTATGTGCAGATGTAATAAAAGCACACAATGCATACATACATACATACATATGTACTTATTTAAGTGTCCTGAGGCCAATTATATTTACATAGATATAAACAAACAGTATGTAAAACCGTAGTTTTTTTTTTAATTTGTTTTAAAATACCATAGATAACTCTCAAATATGTCAATTTATATTTTTAACAATAAAACTATGTACTATGTATTTAAAAAATGATTGTTATACTAAAAGTTAATTTATTTTATTACGTAACATTATACGAGTTTGTTTTCTTAATTGTTCATATTAATTTCAGTGTAAATAGCAAATAAAAAAAGAAATTCTTTAGTTCTTGTTTGTCATGCACTTTCTTTTTTCTACCCTACTATTTCTCCAATAATTTCTTATTGAAAATATGTATTTCAGAATGTATGTTTATATATAATACCCAAATAAAATTGTATTTTTATAAACTAAAAAAATTTGTATAAACTTAAAAAAAGGTAAATGTTCGAATTAAAATTAAAATAACAGAAAACAAAAAACTCTTGGTGTAGCCTTTTTAATAATAAATTCCTAAGTAAGCAATAATATCAAGGGCTGCAATTTTTTTTCAAAACGTTTTTTTTAAACTTGGGTAATAAACTTGGTTGAAAATAGTTTCTCTTTATCATGTTTGGTATTATTTAATTATATATTTTGTTCTAATTTTTTTAGCCTTTAATTTTTTAATTTAAATAACACCCAATTCACACGATGAATTTTATGACGTCCAATTTTCGACGTCATTTTTAGTTTCATAGCGAACGGCGTAGAGAAGAAAGAGGGGTAGAAAAAAATGACTTGATTTCTGATTTTTTTTCATATTTCTCTTTAAATTAATACCTATTCGTTTTGTTCTGTTTTTATTTTACATGTGAAACAATAACAAAAAATAAAAATAGACATGAAAACCAAATTCATCGTATGAACGCATAGAGTTTTTGGAACCAATTTCAAAAGGGAATTAATAAAACTAGATGTCATAAAATTCATCGTGTGAATTGCGTGTAATAATATTGAGCTTTAGGCTTATTTTTATAAAATAATAACTTAAAAAAACCATTATTTTTTTATTTTTCAATATTTCGATATCCTCTGGATATCTTCTTTAGGATAACAATTGATTAACAATAATAAAATTTTAAAATTATAGAATGTTAAATATTTTTGTTGTTTTGTTTTTTATATAAAATGATTGAAAATATTTCTATGCATATTAAAAACATTTTAAAATTGCAACCTTTTTTTTCAAAAGAAAAAAGTTTCAATTTTGACATTTTTTTAATATCGATGGCTTAATATAAAAAAAGGCCTAACTCGATTTTTTGTTACTTTACAAGCGAAGAAAAAAACTTAATAAAATTCGTAAAATTTATGATACAAAAAAAGTTTTGATGGCTTTTTAATAAAATGTTTTCCATCTTTTTATTAAAAATTAAAAAACATGTCTTGTGTCAGAAATTTTATGGATTTTAGTAAGTTTTATTATTGAAAAATAAATAAATCATATTTTTTTAAAGTTATTATTTTATAAAAATAAGCCTCAAGCCTAATGTTATTACTTAAATTACAAGGTGGGCCAAAAGAAATGACCCTATTGGAAGATACTTATTTTTTTTTGCAAATGGCGGTCAATGTCAAATCTGTTTTGACATTTGTGAACTAGATGTAGATTCTACATTGTAGAACATAAGTGAACAAGCCATGGAGCGATATACTCCCCAAGAATGCGGAATAATCGTGTCTATTTTTTTGCCTAACAATTCGTCTGTGGATAACTTCTTTTGGCCCACCTTGTATATATTTTTTTTATCGAATGATTGTTCAAAGCGCTAGCTCGCATTAAGGTCTTATAATCAGAAACTATATATTGTATATATTTTGTTGGTAATTTCCACACAAAGTAGTTGCCTGCAAATAGACAGTTGTACAGATCAAATTCCAATTTGTATTACAAAACGAGTGAAAAGTTAACGGATTTATAGCAACTACAACTCTGTTTTGATGCCAAAAACTACAACCCTTAGCCGATTACATACTATTTATTGCAAGCGTGGACATGAATTTTTGCGCCTAAAAAATTCAGTGAAAAATATTATCGTCCGGTTCGTGTACAAATTTTCTATGCCGTTTTACATTTTATAAAATATTATAAATAAAAGTGTTTGTAGAAAGTAAGAATTGTGTGTAAATGTTGCTAGAGTCTTTATAGAATTCATAATTCATGAAGTTTTCTTCCGGTGAAAAGTATTTAATAAAGAAAAAAGTGTTTGCTTATTGTTGCTGCCTGTATTCTTAAAGGTTAGCCCTGTTTGTTAAAGATGGAAATGCATTAATAAAAGTGTTTGGTAAATATATATTTTGCATTGTGTTAAAGTTTAGTTGCAAAACGTAATGTTATAAAGCTTTGGTGCTATCGAAAAGAATTTGATGATGCATCTGAAGTTTGTTGCATTAAGATCTCATATGAAAGTTATACATGCATACATACATACATGCATACATATACATATGTACATATGCAAATGAACATTAATTGAGGGCTTGCTGTCAGTTGCCTTTTTCTAGCTGGAAGTAAATTGTGTTCTCAAATGCACAAATTTTTTTTAGAAGGCCGAAGACTTTAAATTGTATTAAAATAAAAAAAAACCATACAAGGACATACATAGATACATATGTATATAGTATGCATGTGCTTCTTGGCATATTTCTTGAGTATGTAACGTTTCTATCTAACGCCTGATTGAAGCAAAATTGGCTATATTTCGACAATAAGTCATAGTTACAGAATAAGGGCAATACTTCGGACCCTTATCTGTATACGAAGAAGAAACATGAAACGACTTGGCAGAACTGCATGAGTTGTGGACAACGCTAATGCAGCCTATTCGTCTAACAATCGAAAATGGCACTATCTAAACGTTTAAAAATTCAATGTAAGCATTTCTCAGAATCAAATAATTTATTTTACAAAATGTACGATTTTGTACATGCAAATCGAATAAAGAAGGCAGAGTGGCTTCTTTTCAAGGGCTAATGAACATACAAGAGCAGCTTTAATTACATGCTTGACAAAAAACACACACACATAAACGCAAATATTTCTCAAGGTTTACGGCGATACGATTTTTACATGTTCTGCTACTTAACAAACTCCCAAGTATTCCCGTCGTAGTTAAACGGACACATGATGATAATTTCAATCTTAGACAACAATTTGTAACAGCAGTTACCCGTACGTTAAGATTTGCAGTAAACATTGAAAATTATATAAATAATAGTTTTTAGTAAGTTATTATTTTATAAAAATAAGCTCCAAGCTCAATATTATTACTTAAATTAGAAAGATTTTCTTAAATTTCCACAAATGTGCGGAGTGTTAATTGAAATGTCTAGCTTTTGCTTTTTTATAGTAAAAATACCAATTTGTAAGCCACTAATAGATCACTCGGGGACTGCATTGAATGTTGCAAGAAAGAAAATTGAGCTGAGAATGAGTGTTTATTATTAATAACTAGAATTTTTATTTATAAAAGGCTATAGGATATTATTATTTATTACATGAAGTACATTTATAATTTTCATTTTCAATTCGAGTTTTTATTATTAATATTGGCACTAGGATATTGATTTATAAAAGGCTATAGGATATTATTATTTATTTACATGAGGTACATTTATAATCTTCATTTTCAGTTCGTAGGCAATGCCAATGTATTTTATTTTCTGTTGCCACTGTATAGAGTTGTTATATAGTCAATATTCTATGTTGTGCTTAAGCTTATGGGTCGGTATATTCTGAACACCGCATACTTGCAAATCACATGGGGTTTTTAAATCATCATGATATTTTTCAGTTCAATTGGTTTTAAATCGGTAGTGACAAGATATATACATTTAAAGATTTGAAGTCACTTGTGGAATGTGAATGAAAGATGGTTATGTTAACAGGCTGCTGGTAAAGGGAAAGAAAGATTCCAGCCCACTTAGGTCCCGTCGTGCCACCTAAATGATTAAAGAAAGTCCAATGTAATTTCTGGAGCTGTTTAAAGTATACTTTTATGTTCAGATATCAGTCGTTTCTGTTACCTATTAAATTAAAAAAAAATCTTAAGTATTTTAAACCAGAAAAAATCAATGTGCTATTTATGAACATATGTATGTATGTCTACATACATATGTATATACGTTTTCGTATTACATTTTTGTTGTAAAATATTACAGAACAAACACAGTTTTTGTCGAAATTATTGCATTTTTAAAATCCCATTTTGCGCAACTGGCTCTATGGCATCACATCTTAGAAACATCTTTCCTGAAATTTATCGTCCCTCAAATGCTTCTTTCGGTAAATTTAGACATGTTATACAGTCACATCAATGATTCGCACGAAACGGTAATGATGGCTGAAGTCGTCCACTCGATTCAATTCGAATTGTACATGCAAACCACTTGCATATAAGTTCATACAAAAAGTTCAAATCTCTTCTTTGTATTTAATAAAGTTGTACGGAAATAATTTTCATTTATTATGTGTTTCAAGCAAAATAGTGTTTTACACAACTGAATTTTATATTTTTTCAAGTAGTTGCACCAAAGACTATAAACTCACAGTTGTACTGAGCAAAAGTACTCCAATTTATGTTTCAAAATGGTAGTAGTGTCAACGGGTTTATAGTAACTACAACTCTGCTTTAATACCAAAAACTACAACCCATAGTTATTGACACACCACTTTTATGCAGTTGTGTTTTTGCGCCCAAAAAAGTCAGTGGAAAATATCATCATCCGGTTTGTGTACAAGTCTTCTATGCCGTTTCACATTTTTGAAAATATAACAAATGGATGTGTTTGGAAAAAGAAGATAATGTGTGTCAATGTTGCTAGTCTTTACAAAAGACTAAAAGCTAAACGTTGCTTAGTGTATATACATAGTCTGAATAAGACTTAATTTGCGTATGACAATTTCTTTGACAGTTTGTATTGGTTCTGCGGAAAAAACCTTCATTGTGACAATATATTTCACGATATATAACTTACATACATAAAAAGTTCAAAATATACCAATGCCGCTTCAAATTAAACCCCAAACAAAGCATATATGGATAAGTATGCGTGTATGTATTCAAATAAATAGTGTTGTAGAAAACTGTGGTGTGATTTGAAAATTTCCAGCAAAGACATGCCTTAAGCAAGGACTTTTGTGTGTTTTTAGCAAAGACACTTCTACAAATGAAAACAGTGCTGTTAAGTGTTTCGTCTTGTGTGGTGTTACCAAAGTCAAATGATGTGACGCAGCTAAAGAGGTGAGTTTGATAACGTCTTACAACATTCAATTCCGTTTGTAGCATTTCCTTTAGCAAAATAAAACACTTGTGATATAAATATTATTTTAGTTATTCGTTCAGTTTTTTTTTACTAATTTATTTCAATTCTTATATATTTCATTTTAATTATTTTTTCATTTCATTATTAACTATAACTTTTGTTAATATAACTTATTTCGCTACATTTTATATATGTATTTTATGTATATTTAACGTTTCTTTTCTTATCTATTATTCGCATTAGCTATATTTAACTATATCCAAAAGATTATCATTTAGAAAATATAAAACAATTGAGCTTTTAGTTTTAGTTTCCTTAATAAACTAGATAAAAAAGGGAAACAAGATTAAACATGTATAACTAAATTTACATACATATAAAAAGAAACAATTTAATTTAAATAAAAACTTTATTGTTTTTAGTTCATTCTTCTATACTTCTATGTATGCAGTTGATTTATGTATAATATGACAGATTTTTCTTTTATATGTATATTATTTTGTGTTATTCGTTTGTTTGTCAAATATTTTTTTTTTGTTTTATTTCCATTTAAACAATTTTCCTATAAGCTAAATTTTATTTAGATTTTATTTGTTTTATATGGATGTGTATGCATATGCATCATGGTTTAGTTGAGTAAGTTTTGGTTTTGCTTTTATTTCACTGAAACATTTCTTTTGTATTAACAAACTAAAAGTTTTTGAGAATCTTTTACAAATAATCTATTTACAAATAATCATACAATAGATAACATTAAAAATATTAATCAATTAAAGACTAAATATAATAGTGATGTCAGGAAGTATCATTTATTATAGACCAGCAAGTGTTTTGCTTTTAATATTTATATACAAATTTGTTTTTTATATAGAAATGACCCATGGAAATTATTTATGTCCAGTATTTTTAGCTTGCCAGTGCTGCTATTGAAACACTCAATTGTTATTGAAATGCATGTTGTTTTTATTAATTTATACTTTCTAATTTAAAAATATTTAAAATATTATTTATATTATGTATGGTTTTTTGCCGACTTTTATTTTTGTCTGCTCTTACACTTAGTATCAAATTTATACATTGACAATGACTAAAAATTCACAACTTAATATTTATTGTATTGATTGAAACTAAATTTATAGCTCTAGTACTATTTACAGTATTATAAAAAAAGTTATATTATTACATGTATGGTATTATTAATTAGTTAATATAGTTTAATAGGTGCAGTCTAAGAGTTGTATGATTTCATTTTTATATATTTTGTTTGGTTGTGAAGCACTACATCTTTGAAGACTTCCCTTTGAAGCCTTGAAGAAGTGCTATTGTTAGATGAAGTGTCCGTTTTCTTTATAAAAAACTATTAAACCGTATTTCTTATTTTGTAAGAACAACAAAAGGTTAAATATACACAAAGAAATGTCCTGTAATGTGAATGGGAAATATGGTGGGGACAGTCTGGGCTATGCCAATCATCATATTAACGGTTTCGAAACATGCTTTTAATTATTCACCACTATAGTGAATAACAAGTGGAATTTTTCTTCACGTAAAGTTTTAACTCTACTCGAAGGGAAAAATGGTATCGCGAGAAATTATTCCCGCTATCAGTTCTCAGTGAATGTAAAAAAGAGAAGAAGTCGAAAACTATGAAAAATTAAAGAAATTTGTGTTGAAAAATTTACATTTATGTAATAATTTAAAAAAAGTATGACTAAATAATTAATAATTAGAGTAAGTAAAATAATTTGGATGCATTTTGGAAACTGAACTAAAAATATTCTTAAATTTTGGAATTGCAGCAACAAGTCTTACAAAGACGCATGCAATTGATTTGTTGCAAAAGATATCAGTTTATGTCTTATTAACAGATCTTGCCCTTAAAGTAAAATTTGTAAACTCTAATATTCAAATTATAATAGAAAATATTCACATTTTCTACTTTATTTTTCACCCAAAAACTAAGTGAATAAGTTAAAGGGAAAAAACTTGCGGGAAAAATATTCATTCACGATAAGGGGAATTTAATTTTGGCATGAAATTATTTATGGGTAATTTTTTCATGACTGCAATTTTAGGGAAAAGGGAAAAATTTCGGAGGAAAAATTATTCATGGTAGAAGCGATTGCAATTTCAGGGAAAAGGGAAAAATTTCGAGGTAAATTTGATGGGGGTGAATATTTGTGGTGTGTTACTTTTTTGCAATTGGCAAGAAGTTTATTTTTCACATCCTACTCAAAGAGATTATCTTTTCATGCATAGCAAACATTATTAATCCGATTAGTTTTACGATTAATTGAACCGAGAGAATAGATGAGAGAACTATTTAGAAAATGAATTATTTCCAGTATCTTCACGAGCCATCGATTTGATTAAAACATGAACATGACGCCGGCGGAGCATGTGTATGAATATGTCCACGTTGTCTTGTATTGAGGCGATTACGTGTTGAGTAATTTCAAGGTTGTGCAAAAGAGGAAAAATTTCAACTTTTGCATTCTGTCTCTCTTACAAGAATTTGAAATTGTATATGATGGCCACCCTCATGGCGAACATTGATGCTCAGCCATTTGTTAAGGCATCGATGTCAGGGGGGCATGGGCGAAACATTAACATGAGCGGTTTATATTAGCCATATGCGAAGACCCACATGGTGGTCGTAACAAGTTTATGGTTAGGGGAGAAGGGTAATAATGGAAACGCAGGGTTAGTGAGAGCTTTGCTTATCAATAATTAAAATTCGGTAGTTAATATATGATCTTAGGGAAATAACCCTTCTACCAATCTGCAGCCAGCCCACTTCCCTTACAGCCAAATTTCCAGCCTGGTATGCATTTTAGGTGCTACAGCGTTGTCTTCCTTTCGACTAGATGTGGCAGCTAAAATTATTGTAATTTTTGGCCATTTGGCTCCAAACATTTTCATGAAGCAGGAGTGAGTATTCGTGTGTTAAAGTACGCTTGATTTCTTTATTAATTTTGTAGTTGTTGTATAGAAAAAGGCAAAGAAAACGGCAGTGAAAAAGTTTTTCTTAAAATAGTTTATGATTTACATATTTGTTAAAGTAAAAAGAAGAAAAAAAAATTATTCAAAGTATATGAAATAAAGAAAAGTTTGTATTGGCGTGGCTTTTCTTTTTTGTTGCCACAATTTTATATTTTTTATTTCATAATTATTGTAATCAGATTCTTTTGTTCTTTTCCCCTTGTACGCGAGTACAATTGTTTTGTTCCTTTGAGTCTTTTTGCGTTTCTGGCCACGTTGAGCCGCCAAAAGTAAAGAAAACTTTTCATTTTAGTGTTCGCAACTAGATAATTATAGTACAATCTTATACACACACACACACATTGTGTTAACTAAATCATTAAAATGTTTATGAGTTGTTTGTTTTATGTCGCTTGTAGTGATTAGGAAAATGATACAGCAAAAAAAAAAAATAGAAAAAAGAATATAAATAAAGAAAAGTAAATAAATGTTAATTAAAGTTTATACTTGTTGTTGTTAGAAAATTATAAAGTACACATTCTAGCGCACACAACAGCTACACAACTGTAAAGCTTCCGCTACAAAACTTTAAATAAAATATTAAAAAAAAAATGAGGGGAAAATGCCGCGTTCTCTATTTGAACTAATCAGAGAAATTTTTTTCATCTGAAAAACGTACATGATGCTGTTGTTTCAGACGCTGTTGTATGGGATTGCGTCGAAGCGTTATGGCTTTCATGCTACTGCTGCCCGGACTGTTACTGATTGAATCGTTTAGGCTTTTGTTTTCATTCAAACTCTCCACCATCATCGCACTCATGCTTATCTCGTCTTGTTCCTTGTGCTTGTGTTGTTGCTTTTGCAGTTGCTGGTGTTGTTGTTGTTGTTGCTGTTGCTTTAGTAGGCTCGTTGTCATCGTTTCTACTGAACCAAAGCACTGTTTGCTCGTCCTGTTGTATCCGCTTCCGCCGGCCGCATCGTTTGTTCCACTTCCGCTTTCGGAAGTCTTTTCTTGCATTTCAATGCTTTTGTTGTTAGCCATCGTCGTAGTTGTTGTTATCGCTGCCAATGTTGGTATCGCCATTAATATTGTTCTCGTTGATGGCGTTGGAGAACTAGTTGCTGTTGCTGCTGTTGTTGTTGTTGTTGCTGTTTTTGTATATATTAATGTATCTTGTAAAGAATTTTGCAGATTTAATTGGCACTGCGACTCTTCCTGTTCTGTTAGTTGTTGCATTTGATTTTGATATTGTGAAACTGGTGACAAGGAGGCTGGCGACGATGCCGATGATGTCGATCCATTCCATTGTTCATCGCATGAACAATAACCACGTCCCGTATCGCCACCCTCCAATGCTAGTGATTGTATTTCTCGTAACTTTAATTTCTTTAATTTTTCTAAACGCTTACTTCTTGTTTGAGGTAGTTTCTGATGATCATGATAATGGCGATGTTGATGACTTTGGCTATTTGTAGTTTGCTGTTGTAGTTGCTCTTGCATGTGCTGTTGCTGTTGTTGTTGTTGCTGTTGTATATTATAAACTTTGAAATCGTCATCCTCAAAAGTTTCCATTGATGATATATCGTTAAAACTGAAAAGAGCGTTAAGGGGAAAAAATTCTTAATTGCATATCAATCGAGAGGGGTGAATTAAATTAAATGTGTGGTACACAAAATATATTTTTATTGGTGAGTAGAAAGAGAACAAGTCCTATTGGTTCTTCTCTTAGAATAAATTGTATACAACTTTAAACACAATGATCACTGCAGCTGTGACACGGCTACATGACCACAAATGCCGCTGGCTACAAGATCCCCTTGTCGCTGCTTAATTATTTTGAAAAAGCACCCACTTGATGTGTATTTTTCTTCTCAATTTCTACTATCTATCCTCTTAACACTAGGTTAGATTAGAAGTGCTGCCCACTGTAAGCGAGAAAAACACTCGGAGGCCACAAAAAGCCCATTGTGATGCCCAGAGGACTACACCCTACACAATCGTTTCAAAACGAAGTACTGCTTCCTGAGAACCACCCAGAACTTCTCACAAAGCCCATCAGGGCAGCCAGCGGTGCATCCCTGAGATCTCGCAGGAAACGAGAGCCTAGATGTCTAAGACTACGCTCCTGCTCCGGTGGTAATAACTGACAACCTGCTTGTCACCTTCCTCTCTGCGCACTCCTGAATTTTGTTCAGCAGCTCAACTGAGAGAATGTCAATATCCCTACGTGAGACTGCTTCATCCAAGGCCGAATCTGCTCTTGCGCATTCGTCCGCCATTTCATTTCCCTGAATGCCTTCATGCCCTGGAGCCCAAACTATCTTGACGTCATGTCTTTTAAGTCTAGCCAGAGATTGAATGCATGCCAGTACACATTTCAACTTTATTATCCCCGAGTCCAGGGCTATAATTGCTGCCAGACTATCCACACAAATGTCAATAGTTCTTGCCTCTAAACTGAGCCCATGAATCCCTAATGCTGCCTCGGTAATGGCATAAATCTCTGTCTGGAAAACTGAAAGGCCGAGATCCTCGGAAAATACCCCGAACCAGTGCCAGTGTCCACCTTCGAGCCGTCCGTAAAAACCAAGGTTGCATTACTACGAGTCGCGGAGTTTTCCATCCAGTCCTTCCTCTCCGGGAATGCGACTGAGAAGGATTTGTCGAAGCTCATGACCGGAGCCATATAATCGGTCCGTCTCCCCAGGACCTCCCCTCCTACATTTTATAGGATAATGCCATGTCCCGTACGGTCATGCCTACAGCTGCCTGACTCCATGAGCCTGAGGGCAAATCTTGCAGATATGTGCTTGATGTAAGCCTCAAGGGGAGCTAAATCAAGCGTTGTCTCTACACAGGCCTGAGGGGCTGATCTCATTGGGCCAGTCATAGCAAGACATTAAACACAATTATCACAGCAGCTGAGTCACGGCTACACGACCACAAATGGCGCAGGCTACAAGATCGCCTTTCTAACATTTGTCCTCTAACACTAATTCATTAAACACATTCACGACAGCAAGCTACCGTCTACGTCACGACTGCGGATATAAAATTCATGTGTCTATATGGTAAGAATATCACGGACAACAACCTGCCGTGTAGCCTTGAAAATAATTATTCCCTTATAAACTAGACTTGTGTCCAACTAGCTCATTCGTTCAGTTTTGACAAGAACCTCTGATCAAACCTATGTAATTTAAATGGGTTTGATCAGAGGTTCTTGTCAAAACTGAGCGAATGAGCTAGTTGGACACAAGTCTAGTATAAACACATGTAATCTATTTCCTTTCCTTAGTACAGACACTAACCGCTGCTTGAAATCGACACACAATGAACTTGACTATAGTACACCTCAAAGGGGGCATTGAAAAAGCAGAGTAAATAAGACGCACTCTGTTCAACTGCCGGATTGTAAAATAAATAGTCAAAGTAGTTGCCAATTAAGAAATGAAATCAGTCAACCTGAAAACCTTTTCCATCGTAATAATAAAGGAAAATTAACATTTTCATGTGTATTTTCAAGCTGGAAAATAAATAACCAAATACTTATTCAACTTTGGACATTTTAACGAAGGCAATTTGACTTGCCTCGACTGGAAAATAAATAAAAAAAAAAGATAAAAATGCAACTAGAAACTCTGTAAACACATTATAATTCCGGCTGCCATTTAGTTGTTAGATAGTTATTTTACATTTATAGTAAGTAAAGTTTCTCTTTATTCAATTTTGCCAACATTTTGATGGCTCGGCAAACGTCACAGGGAAAGCAAAAAATAAGACTAAAACAAAAAACCATTCCGGCTTTTAGCAACTACACGTATTTAACAACTTTCAACAGCAATGAAGATATTTGCCATTGATTTGCAATAATATTTACTTGGCTCATTTGAAAAAGAGAGAGAAAAAAATAATAAAAAATAAAATAAAATATATAAAAACTAGCAGAGCAAACAATAAAAAAATAAACTGAAAAGTTCATGACATTCAAATTGTCAACACACTTTTTGAAAAATAAATGCTTTTTATCTCGTTCTTTTCTACTCGTTCACTGTTGAATTTTACATTAATCACTTCGCAGCAACTACTGCGCGAACATTTTGCAAAACTATTTTTTTAACCAGCTGCCAGTCACTATGGCATTTGGAAATATTTTAGCATCAACAAACTCATTTTTGCGCAAAAAGTTCATTTAGCAAAAACATTTATAATTAAAAGGCTTGTCTCGAGACTGTAAACGAATACGGCTTAATTTGCATAAACTTTTGTTAAAAAAAACACGTAAAACTTTAATTTCAATTTGATAGTTTTTGTGAAATGCAGGATATCTAGACATATACGAGGGTTGCTAGCATTAAACGAGTAGGCGGGAAATTGTTTTGTTAGTCTTTGTAATAAACAGTAGGCAGTAATAATTCTTGCACATCACAGATTATTTAAACCGGGGCATGGTTACAACAACCATAATATGTTTACTGAGTCACAGCATGGTTTTGGCCAATTTATTTTAAAATTAGGTTCTATTTGATTGAGCGACTACTAATAAGTCTTTCACATCACAGAGATTATTTAAACTGGGGCATGGTTACAACAACAATAATATGTTTACTGAGTCACAGCATAGTTTTGGCCAACTTCGTTTGAAATTAGTTTCTATTTGATCGAGCGACTACTAATAAGTTTTTCACATCACAGAGATTATTTAAACGGGGGCATGGTTACAACAACAATAACATGTTTACTGAGTCACAGCATAGTTTTGGCCAACTTCATTTGAAATTAGTTTTTATTTGATCGAGCGACTACTAATAAGTCTTGCACATCACAGAGATTATTTAAACGGGGCATGGTTACAACAACAATAATATGTTTACTGAGTCACAACATGGTTTTGGCCAACTTCTTTTAAAATTAGTTTTTATTTGATCGAGAGACTACTAATAATTCTTGTACATCACAGAGATTATTTAAACGGGAGTATGGTTACAATAACAATAATATGTTTACTGAGTCACAGCATGGTTTTGGCCAACTTCTTTTAAAATTAGTTTTTATTTGATTCGGCGGCTATTAATAATTCGTGCACATCACAGGGATTATTTAAACGGGGGCATGGTTACGACAACAATAATATGTTTACTGAGTCACAGCATGGTTTTGACCAACTTCTTTTAAAATTAGTTTTTATTTGATCTAGCGACTAGTAATAAGCCTTTCACATCACAGAAATTATTTAAACGCTGGCATGGTTACAACAATAATATGTTTACTGAGTCACAGCATAGTTTTGGCCAACTTCCTTTAAAATTAGTTCTTATTTGATCGAGCGACTAGTAATAAGCCTTTCACATCACAGAGATTATTTAAACGCTGGCATGGTTACAACAACAATAATATGTTTACTGAGTCACAGCATGGTTTTGGCCAATTTATATTAAAATTAGTTTTTATTTGATCGAGCGACTACTAATAAGTCTTGCACATCACAGAGATTATTTAAACGCTGCCATGGTTACGACAACAATAATATGTTTACTGAGTCACAGCATAGTTTTGGCCAACTTCATTTGAAATAAATTTTTATTTGATTGAGTGACTACTAATAATTCTTGCACATCACAGAGATTATTTAAACGGGGCATGGTTACAACAACCATAATATGTTTACTGAGTCACAGCATGGTTTTGGCCAACTTCTTTTAAAATTAGTTTTTATTTGATCGAGCGACTAGTAATAAGTCTTTCACATCACAGGGATTATTTAAACGGGGGCATGGTTACGACAATTATATTATGTTTACTGAGTCATAACATGCTTTTGGCCAGCTTGTTTCATAATTAGTTTTTACTTAATCGGTTGACTACTAAATTTCTATTAATGCCCTAACTTCAATGTGTCAAAAAAGGAAGTGCGATATTCCTTCTTGTATTAAAAAAACTTGTATGAAAGTACATGTGCTCAATTTTTGTGTACAGGGTGGAGGCAAATTAATCAAGCCATCGGAAGATGTTATAATTTTTGCTGATCGCATCGCATGTCTATCGTATTTTACACATTTGGAGGAAACGGACAAACAATGGAGCGCTTTGATCCGCCAAAGCATGGATAATCGATTAGAGTACTTTTTTTCAATCAATCATGTAAATTTTGACGTCGATTTCCTGACCCTGAAGAGCCACATCAGCAATCGTACTGCTGTTTAGCTGCTCCCCTTGAACAGACTGCAAACATAAAAGACCTTGCAGGGCGTGGTCACCACCGGTCTGATTGTTCTCTTGACATTATCCAGGCTGTGGCTGCCGATGCCATTGAGAACGAAGAAACTTGAAACACAATGGGGCATCTTAAAAACTATAGGGATAATTTTGAATATAAAATCAGTGTGAACGCCGAAATGCATTTTCATTTAAGCGTTTAAGTTATTTCTGGCGCACTAAAAATACTTATGTGATGCAGGAAGAGCTATTGCACCCACTCAAAGGTACAGGGTGTTGCGTTTTTTTTACGGAAAAAGTAATTGGGCCGCATGCCTTTGCCTTGGGATGTCATGAGCAGTACGCTTACTAATACTGACGTAGGTTACAGGGCCATGACCATCAGCGGTGTCAACAAAACGGTAATAGCATACACACAGCAGTGGCCACAATAGATATCGTCAAGTAGTCTTCCGTTTTGGCCGGGTTTCTTATTTAGGTGCTACTGCAAGTCATTAGCCGCCCCTTAAGGAGATGATGCGATAGGAAGGAGAACAGTCACCATGGTTAAGCGTGCAGAAGGTAAACATTTACAGCGACAGATAAAAGTAGAAGCTCCTTAACAAAATCGATGGTAAGAACTTCTAAAGCTCAACCAAATATTTTTATTTCCTAGTGTTTTGTTAACAAAATGAAATCGTATGAAATTAAATGAAAGTTTGATAACATCGTGGAGAGAATGAGCACCGAAAAATGAGAAAATCCGAAAAAACGTCACCATCGCTTTTTGCGCCAATTACAAATGACCCCGTTCTGGAAAATAGTTCGATTTTTCGTTGACCAACCAAAATGCAGAATCAATTCTGTTCCCAAACGAAATTGAATTCTGGCACGGTACAGCTGCGTATGATTAATATTTGTTTGTATGGATTCGTATTACTCATACGCCTTAAATATAAATATAGAAACAAAAACGTCCCACATTTTCGCGTCGCGTTTTATCCGTAAAAACTTTACCCTCATGCACGCAAAGAAGTTTCACTTCAAAAATGAAACAAATTTTTTTTCCAAAAAATTTAATAATTTTTGATCTCATTACAAATGAGTTCGTTCTGAAAAATAGTTTGTTTTTTCACTGACCAACCAATATGCAGAATCAGTTCTGTTCCCAAATAAAATTTAATTCTGTCACGGTGCGGCTGCGTATGATTAATATTTCTTTGTAAGGATTCGTATCACTCATACGCCTTAAACATAAATTTAGAAACAAAAACGTCCCACAATTTCGTTTCATTCGTAAAAATTTTACCCTCATACGCGCAAAGAAGTTTCACTTCAAAAAAAATAAAAATAAATTAAAAAAAAAAAAAAATTATGCGGCCTGTTTCCGCTTAACGGATATTATTTTTTCCCCTAAGAGAAAAAAAGAATCGTAAAGGTCCAAATAAAGATTTCTAGTTCTCAAATTTATTTGTCTATTTTTATGTAAAAAAGTTATAAAAAAATAAAATTGGATTGTTAGTTTTGCTCCACCCTGTATTAGCGTGTGCTATAAATGGCTAAATTTTGTTTACGTATCGCAAAAACTTTTAAATGAATTTTGAATTTTCAAAGTGCATAAAATAGTAAAGTCTTGCTTTGTATTAAGTTTTAATGGAAATGTATAGTGTGGATATTAGCAAAATTTTCAGAGACATTTTATACTCGCACACACGCACACACACGCACACTTGCAGAACACACTTGGCGTGTGCATTAATGTAGGAGCGTATGTTACGAACTTTGCACTTGCAAAGTGCACATTTACCACTAATGTAATGTTTTAGATTTTCGTTAAAGTTGCTAGATTTTTTTTGTTGTTGTTCTATCACACCTAAAAGTATGCTTAGCTTCATGTCAAATGCCATTAGCCTACAAGATAGACTTACACTTAAATGGAATTTAATTGAATTTTTACAAGTTTTTAATGCTTCAAGACACTTTTGAGTTTTGGATATGTTAATTAAATTTCAAAATAATGTTAGATTATATTTTATACACACACACACACATACACACTAAATGCATGCTTGCGTGCATGAATAACCAACTGAAAGAAATGTTACCGTCAAGTCTAGGTTAAAAAAAAAACTGGAATGAGAAATATAGTCCAAAGATCTATTTTGCTCTCATATGCCAAATGATAAAGTCTTGAACAATCAATTGGGATAAAATATTTTTTTTTTTTTTTGTAAAATATTTTTTTTTGTAAAAAATATTTTTTTTAGAAATAAAAAAATATTTCTTTAGAATCGAACCGCTTAGAAATGGAAGAGTTATTTCCCTTTTTTTCTCCAAAATCCTCCGGCGTGCTTTGAGAAAGGAGCACATTGTCAGCTAAAATGCACAAGGCTGCATAGCAGTATTTCTTTTCAAAAATCTAATCATGCAATTCTATAGAACCGTTGCACTAAGAAAAGTCCATAATTTCATTTTGTGCTAGAAAAAATCCAGTGAATTTATAAAAATAAAACTTTCATGCAACTCACTGCCATTTTTATTGTGAAACAGCATTTTATTTTTAATTAAAAAAATATTTTGATTACATATGTAATTTAGTAGATATAAGAAAGTAAAAATGGTCTTTACAAAATTTTCCTTAAAAAAAAGAAGTTAACTCTATCAACCTCCATCTGCTCACTGGACTCAAATGCAAGCGCAGAGTGTATTTTATGCATCAACGCAAAATAAAAATTCAATGACTAAACTGATATCTTAAAAAAGCTACGAATATTGCAGTACAGAGTTGTAATAACATCTGTAGCATACATTTAGGCTAAAGTTTGCTGGATGATATTATAGATGTTTTGCATCGTTTGCTGGCATCTCTCATCCGTGTATAAAATCTGTTAGAACTATATGATATACTTAAATAAGTGACAGCTGATGAATAAAATGTTTATATGTTTCTATAAATAGGCGGTGGGCGTGGCAAATGTTGATAAAACTTTCCCAGCATCTTTTTTTTAGAAATGCATGTAGCCAATTTGAAAACTTTTGCTTGAATAGAAATAACTTTGCACGAATATATTTATTTGGATTCTATGGGAGGTGGGCGATGGGCGTGGCTGATGAAACTTTACGTATATATTTTGCTTATTTTAGAAAGTGTGTGTACTCAATTTGAAAACTTTTGCTTGAATAGGAAAAATGTTAAACCAACGAATTTATTTGGTTTGTAGGGAAGGTGGGCGATGGGCGTGGCTAATGTTGATTAAACCCTGCACGCACCTCTTGTTTATTTTACAAAGTGTATGTAACAATTTAAAAAATTTTTGCTTTGATAGGAATAATTTAACAAAAATATTTAATTGGTTTGTAGGGGAGGTGGGCGATGGGCGTGGCTAACGTTGATGAAATCTTGTATGCGCCTCTTCTTTGTTTTAGAAAGTGTACGTAACAATTTTAAACATTTTTTCTTTGACAGGAATAATTTTATAAAAAATATTTTATTTGTTTGTAGGGGAGGTGGGCGATGGGCGTGGTCAATGTTGATGAAATCCTGCATGCGCCTCTTCTATGTTTTAGAAAGTTTATGTAACAATTTTAAACATATTTGCTTTGATAGGAATAATTTTATAAAAAAATTTAATTTGTTTGTAGGGGAGGTGGGCGGTGGGCGGTGGGCGTGGCTAACATTGATGAAATCTTGTATGCGCCTTTTCTTTATTTTAGAAAGTTTATGTAACAATTTTTGCTTTGATAGGAATAATTTTATAAAAAAAATTAATTGGTTTGTAGGGGAGGTGGGCGGTGGGCGCTGGGCATGGTTGACATTGATGAAAACTGATATGTATATTTTATTTATTGCAGAATGCGTATGTATAAAAATTTAAGGCTTTTTCTTCGATACGAAAAATTTTATGAGAAAAAACCGACTTGGATTGTATGGGCGATGGGCGTGGTTCTACTTAAAAAGTGTATAAAATGCTCGGTGCCACCTTTCAAGCAACTTCTTCTGTTTTTTACACAAAAATAAATGCAGCCGTATATGATTGATTATAGGGATTTTTTTTGTATCCAATCTATTTTCAACTTTTTTCCGTTACGAAGTTTTTAATTTTAGGTAACGATGTATGTAGCGAAATTCCCGTTACTGCCTGCAGTCATTTATATTTATATGAGGCTGTGCATGCTGAAGCGTGTTTCTTCATGCTCTCCTCCGAATTCTGCACAAATTGTCTAAAGTTTCGTTGGGAAGAACACCGATGTAATTTATTTTATTTAAATAGTTTATTAAATTTATTTGAGATATTTTTCCATTTATTTTAAAGATGTGTACATTTAACAAAATAATTTAAATATTCCGCTTCAACTTAAAAGCAGAAATTTCAAATAAAAAAAAAAATGTACAAAATTGGAATTTGCAAAAAAAGCAGAAATTTATAGTTTTAAACAAGTATGTTTCAAGTGCTGCTGCATACCGAATATGAATGGAAGAAAAACTAATTTATCTAGAAAATTCCCCAAATGCTTTCTACTTTCAAGTTGAGACAGCTTTAGTCGTAGTTGGAATGCCAGCATATAAGAGAAGAACTTTTGCATGATTTAAGCACTACATCCAATTAAACATTTAAAAAGTATATCACTTTATTACTTATATACCAAATAGGGACATACACACACATACACACATACATACATACATATGTAGATGTTTTGTACGAGTGTGCTTCTTTGTGTGGAAATTTTAAAACTACAGATATTTGCCATTAGCAGAGCAGGGAAAGCGTTTGGGTAATTCTTTGAAATCTATTTCTGCCCTATCACCCGCAACCCACAATTTCATAGACGTAATTTATCTCCGTTATACAAAAACATATTTACTCGTATGTGCATGCATTTGCATGCTCGTTAATAAACTTTCATACGAGTGTGTATTTGATAAATAGTATTTTCTATGCATTTTTACTTAAATAGCAAAAGTAGTACGAGCGGTCAAGAGACTGGAAAGGAAATGTTGAAAGTTCATGTGTATTAGAGATTTAATCATGTAATATTATTATCATTTCTAACATTAATTAAGTGCTTGGGAAATTTGTTGTTTTATACAAGGAAATATCTTACACTGCTCGACAAGTTTTAGTTTCGAGCGAAAGTTTTGTGATCAACGCATTTATGCTGTAAATTAAGAGAGAACCATGGCAAGCCATCGAAAATATTGTTGTCTTTCTAAGAAAGTGGAGTATATTTTTATACTTTTTTTATATTTGTATGCAATTCCGTGTGTAACGGGGCAAAATATCCCTCTAAGCCGCCTTAAAGTATTTATATTCTTGATCAATGATGAAATCTAAGGCGAGCTAGTCATGTTATTCCGTCCATCTGTTTAAATGACGATTCAGTCAAATCGAAAAGAATCAGGCCCTTGAAATTTCGCAAATAGGCCAGAGGGAAAAAAGTTCCTCTAAGAAGAACTAATTCAACCTCTGAACAACAACATAATTTTTAAAGTTTTTTTTTGTAATTTTGTTAAGCAAATGATATATTTTTATAACAAAGAAAATCCAAAGCGTTGAGCTTGCAGCCAGATAATCAGAAATATAATTTTTTGCACCCCGCCCCCTTTAGTGGGCGTTGAAGTAGCATATTACATAGAAAATTAGTGTATATATTTAATAATGTGTACAAGGTGGCCCAAAAAAAAATCACCCTATTGGAGGATGCTCTTAATGTCAAATCTGTTTTGACATTTGTGACGGTATGCACTATAGGGCCATGTTAACCGAGTTTTTTCTGCCGCAATTGAACGCATTAGGACTGGAGGACATGTGGCTCCAACAGGACGGAACGGCACGAACTGCGTGAGCCACAACCGATATTCTGAAGACGGCGTTCACGGGTCGCCTCATCTCTCCTTTTGGTGATTTACACTGGCCCGCAAGAACGCCCAATTTAGCGATTCCAGACGTTTTTACTGAAGTCCCGTGCTTACGTGAACAAGCCCGCGATCCTGGAAGCCCTCAAGGACAACATTCGATACGAGTGCGAAAATCTGTCGCCCGACGTTCTCGTCGAAGTGATGAAAATATTTACATAAAAGTGTTGAAAAAGCGTTTTAAATTTAATTGAAAAGCATGAGACTTCGGCCTTGAAATCATGTATTAGAAATACAGCAAAATTCAAAATTTCCAGGGCTGGAAAATTAAAACTAATTTTTGTTATTTTGTTAATTAAATCTACTTTATGCTACAGGAAGTAGTCAATTGGCATTAAAAATCAAACAAAATCAGAAAAAAATTAACTTGTTGTTAAGAGTAAAACACAATCAAAAAGACGATTCCAGGGTTGGACAATTGAATTTATTTTTTGGTATATAAAATTAAACAAACTTTTGTTTGTTTTTATTTTTTGCATATATAAAACATGTTTAATGTTTTTGCAACAAACTCATTGTTATTAAAAATCAGAAAAGCGAAAAAGGCAGCTCCAGAGCTGGAAAATTAAAACTAATTTTTCTTATTTTGTTACTTAAAACTATTTTATACTTCAGAAAAAATTAACTTTACAAAAAGGACAATGGAATTAATTTTTTGATATATAAAATTAGACAAAATATTTTTTCTCGTCAAAAAGACGATTCCAGAGTTGGACAATTGAATTTATTTTTTGTGTATATGAAATTAAACAAAATTTTTTTTTCTTATATTTTTTCTAAAACATGTTTAATGTTTTTTGCAAGAAATTCATTGGTATTGGAAATCAGGAAAGCAAAAAAGACAGCTCCAGAGTTTGAAAATTTAAATCTTTTCTTGGAATATTAAACTAAGGAAATCAAATTTGTTTCTTTGGTAAACAAACATATTTTATATATTCGCAAGAAATCAATTGGTGATGGAAATCAGAAAAATTAAAAACATGCTTCCAGAGTTGGAAATGTAACACTTTTAATTGTTTAATGCAAAATAAAGGGTCCGCCAAATAACTTTTTTTTGAAAATGCTATAAAAAAAACTTCTGAATATTTTCTCAAATTTCTTTTTTTATTTGAAAGTACAATCCTTCCGGTTAATAATGGAAAAAAAATTTCATTCAAATGGCTGCCTCGGCTGGCCATGCAGTAGCCTACACGATCGGTCCAATTTTTAAACACATTATCGATTGTGTGCAGCTGTATTTCACCGATGGCTTCACGAATATTGTCCTTTAAAGCGTCAATTGTCTCTCGCTTGTAGGCGTAACACTTATCTTTGACGGCACCCCACAAATAATAGTCCAACGGTGTCAAATCTCAGCTCCGAGGTGGCCAAACGACATCAGCTCTGCGACTGATAATGCGATCTTCAAAAACGGGGCGCATAACATCGAGTGTAGCTTCGGCTGTGTGGCACGTAACGCCGTCCTGTTGAAACCAAATGTTGCCAATATCTTCCTCTTCAATTTTTGTGAACACAAATTCATTCAACATGGCCCGATAACGATCGCCATTGACTGTAACGGCCACTCCTTGCTCATTTTCGAAGAAAAATGCCCTCTGGAGCAAAATCTGCTTCAAACAGTGACTCGTTTTGGGTGCGTCGGCTTTTCAATGTATTCGTGCGGGTTTTATGTGCCCCACATGCGACAATTTTGCTTCTTTACAGGCCCGCCAAGATCAAAATGAGCTTCATCTGAAAAGATGATTTTTTTTTTGGCAAAATCGGCATCTTCTGTAAGTCAATCGCAGGCCCACTTAGCGAAGCGAAAACGTAACGTATACACAACCATATTCGTTCAGCGGAAGGATACAACTAATTATCTGCCAAATCAGACACGAGCTAAGTGTTACCATTCACGAAATAAGCACTAGTTGAAAAACAACAAGTAAAAACGTTATATTCGACCGGGTCGAATCTTAAATACCCTCCAAATATTTAGTAAGTGAATTTGATATGTTTAACTTGGTGGGACAGAGTTCCTTTATATAATATCGTACGTCAACGCCCACTAAAGGGGGCGGGGTTCAAAAATATACAATATCATGTTTTCCACAGACGAACGTATGGGCATTGCTAGACCGTCTTAGACTTCATTACAATTCTCTTTGGAGGCTATAAAAACTGTATTTTGGCGGGGTCGCTCTGGCAAGGGCTGTGGGGGAAACATTTCACATTTGTCATAAAACTCTAAAAATAAATGCTTGGGATAATTATATACAAAATTAAAATTTCTTTTTTTTGATAGGGTCATTTAGAGGGCAAAGGGGGAGAGGGGGTAGGGCAGAAACAGATACACATAAAACTGTAAAAATAAATGCTTTGGATGATTATACACAAAATAAAAAAAAATTTATATTTATATTTAATAGGGTCATTTAGCGGGAAAAGAGGGAGGAGGGGGTAGGGCAGCAATAGGCAGTCATAAAACTCTAAAAATAAATGCTTGGGATAATTGTATACAAAATTTAAAAAAATTTTTTTTTTTGGTAGGGTCATTTAGGGGGCGATGGGGAAGGAGGGGGTAGGGCAGAGTAGTACCAGGTTTCGTCTCAGCTTCGTCATTAAAGCTTAAAAGTGTTATTTTTAAGGAATGTAGCCTTAAGTAAAACAATTTGTTAAATTTTTATGCTATTTTTGCCTATAATAACTCCCACTAAAGTGGGCGGGGTCCAAAAATTATTTTTATTTTATTTAATGGCTCCAAGTTTAAGGCGTTGGACCGTATTTGACATAAAAATATATCATTTGCTTAACAAAATAACCAAAAAACTTTAAAAATTATGTTGTTTCCTCTGGGTTGGTTTAGTTCTTCTTAGGGGAACTTTTTTCCCTCTTGCCCGATTTAGCCCATCTTCGAACTTAACCTGCTCTAAGTTTTAAAATATTTTTATGCCAAATTTCAAGAGTCTAGCTCTTTTCGTTTGGACTGAATCGTGATTTCCACAGACGGACGGACGGACGGACATGCTCAGTTCGTCTTAGATTTCATCACTGATCAAGAATATATATAATTTATGGGGTCTGAGATGGATATTTCGATGCGTTACAAACGGAATGACAAAGTGAATATACACTCCAAATTCTTTTTTGGAGGGTATAAAAAACGTTAGATGGCGGACCCTTTAGTTTATTGCCTTTTAAATTAAGCAAGAAACTTTCTTCTCTCTTTCTTGTATTGCTATTTCACTCTCCTTTTTAGCAAATGATGCATAAATATGTGACACGGCCTGTCACAATTGAAATTATAACTATTGTGGCATTATTTTTTTACGTTTTTTCCCTATTAAAACTGGGAAAAAACAAAGTTTTAATAGAAACACACAGTGGGCCACATAAATAATGCATGAAGCAGGTACTCTTGTTAGGTTTCTTACGAAAGTGGAAATTTTGTTGTGCATCTAATTACATATTTATATAAAATTTCATTTTTTTGTGACTGAAACTGAGTAAAATATAGTTTTTGCTGTTGTTGTGGTGTTTTTTGTTTTGTTTCAAGGAAACTTAAAAGTTTTTACAAAAACCATGGCAAAGCAAAATATTTAGAAAAAACTTTTCGTTTGTTATTCTTCCATTTAAAGCAGTTTTGTTGCACATTTTCAAAAAAATCTCTTTGCAGAAAACATTTGCCAAAAAAGGAAAAAGTATGTATATTGAAAGTTGTTTTATGCATTGTTTTTTAAAAACAACTGCAACTACACTGAAAAAAAGTAAATAAATATATAAAAGAAATAAAATTATTTGCTCTTACCCAATGACACAAAACACGACTTTAACTAGCAAATGAAAACAAAAGGACACAAAACCCACTTACCCGGCAACCCACCACTCAACGAAAATAGCGAATACAAAACACTGTGGCAACGAGAGTTGAGAACAAAAAAAAAAAAAAAAAAATTAAAAAACATATAAAATATGAAAAGAGAGTTTTCAGTTTGTTGTGACATTTGTTTGAAGACTTGGCAGGGCAAGCAGGAAGCGGATATTTTTGGAGGACATGAAACAAGTTTAAGTATCTGCTATTAAATTCGCAAAACAATTTATAAAGTGTGGCTGGCTTAGTGCCTTCTAATATGTGCAAGTGTGTGCCCGTGCAACATAAATATTTTTGCAAATGTTAGTGAGTGGGTATGTGTGTGTGTGTGTGTTTGCTTAAACTTCAACCCTGCAGCTGCAGCGTTAAGGTGTTCCTTAGCACACTTCAAATACTGGCAAAGTGTACACCTGGTCTCTTGTATTAACTTGTACATTTTACATTAAAATTTATTTATGTGCGAATGAATTTATTTGGTTGGCGAAGGTGGCTGTGTAAGTGTTTCCTGCATCTTTTATGCAACAATGCAGCCAAGATTTATTTTAATAATATTCAAAGTACTTTGCATTCGTGCGAGCCACATATAACGTCCTTTAGGAGAAGTGGGTAAAAGTGCACAAAATGGGAGAAAAAAAAATACTTAAACTTATTCCTTGTGCTTCGCTGGCATTTGCAAAGGAAAAAAAATCAAAAAAGCGCAAACAATATTCAAATTTACACAAAACTACTTTTTATGAGTCTACAACAATTGTATCCTGTGTTTTAGTTTTAAATTAATACCCTACACTAAACCAGTTGGTATGTTTAGCTTAATGCAAAGCAACGTTGTATCATTTCGCTCTATATTTTTGTTGCAGATTAACTTCCAAACCTGAAGCCCATTTTCTTCCATTTCTTTCCGTTTTAACGGAAATTTAATAATTTTTGTTTTTCAAGACAAGCAAAAAGAAGGAACCAACCCATTTTGATCATATACTAGCTGCGTTGCCCGGGCTTCCCAACTATTAGGCTCTGCACAAACGGTTCTAAATATAGGGTCCGCAATCTAACGTTTTTCATTGTTGTATTCTTTTTTTAATTAAAAAAAAAACAAAGTTTCATGTCGCTTTCCAGCCCTGCTAAAATTTTGTTAATAAAAAAAAATTTATGCAAATTTTAAAAAAATTTTCATGTTGAAAAATAGCGAATATTAAAAAATTTGTATTATAAATTCTTATTGTTGGACTAAAATTCAGAATGTGTTACTTTTAGAAAGAAATGATAAATAAATTTACGAAACAGAGCACAACTTACCAGAAAGTAGTATACGAGAATTGTATCAATGCTAAACAAATGCTGATACAAATTAAATCCCTGTGTAAATGTTTGATCATTTTCTTCATGTCAGTAGTTTATTAGTGTAATATTTTGTTAAAATTACTTCCATTATATGATTATAGTACGTTTCCATATACATACGTGATTTGGGTGAAATCATTTCATTTGCTCAAATTAAGTAATTGGCGACATGATTCCCCATACATTTTTCATATGACCAAATTATCTCAAATGACTTAATTTGTTTCAAATTAAGACGAAATTTGTCTGTGCAACACTGCACGGCTGCTCTTCTTACAAATGCAACCTTGGGTCATCCATTATTGGTGAGTTGCAAAAATAAAAAAGTGACATTTAAGTATAGGATCCGCAATCTAACGTTTTTTTTTCAACTAGTGCTTATTTCGTGAATGGTAACACTTGGCTCGTGTCTGATTTGGCAGATAATTAGTTGTATCCTTCCGCTGAACGAATATGGTTGTGTATACGTTACGTTTTCGCTTCGCTAAGTGGGCCTGCGATTGACTTACAGAAGATGCCGATTTTGCCAAAAAAAAAATCATCTTCTCAGATGAAGCTCATTTTGATCTTGGCGGGTCTGTAAACAAGCAAAATTGTCGCAATTGGGGGCACAGAAAACACGCACGAATACATTGAAAAGCCGACGCACCCAAAACGAGTCACTCTTTGAAGCAGATTTTGCTCCAGAGGGCATTTTTCTTCGAAAATGAGCAAAGAGTGGCCGTTACAGTCAATGACGATCGTTATCGGGCCATGTTGAACGAATTTTTGTTCACAAAAATTTAAGAGAAGGATATTGGCAACATTTGGTTTCAACAGGACGGCGTTACGTGCCACACAGCCGAAGCTACAATCGATGTTTTGCGCCCTGTTTTTGAAGATCGCATTATCAGTCGCAGAGCTGATGTCGTTTGGCCACCTCGGAGCTGCGATTTGACACCGTTGGACTATTATTTGTGGGCTGCCGTCAAAGATAAGTGTTACGCCGAGAAGCCAGAGACAATTGACACTTTAAAGGAAAATATTCGTGAAGCCATTGTTGAAATACAGCTGCACACAATCGAAAATTGGACCGATCGTGTAGGCATGGCCAGCCGAGGCAGCCATTTAAATGAAATTGTTTTTCATTATTAACCGGAAGAATTGTACTTTCAAATAAAAAAAAAAATTTGAGAAAATATTCAGTAGTTTTTTTTATAGCATTTTCAAAAAAAAAAGTTATTTGGCGGACCCTATACTTTCCAAATGTTTCAATTTCATAACACTGATAATTTTTGCAAAGTTTCATCGTTTTTGGTGCAGTAACTAAAACTTGGGACAAAAATATATTTTCGGGTTATATGGGCGGGGTTGATGGGCGTGGCGGGTTTCCACGAAACTTCCCGGATATTTTAACTTCATAATACTGATTACTTGTGCCAAGTTTAATAACGTTTGGTAAAGGAACAAATATTTGGGACTAAAAAATATTTTCGGGTTATATGGGCGGGGTTGATGGGCGTGGCGGGTTTACACGAAACTTCCCGGATATTTTAACTTCATAATACTGATTACTTGTGCCAAGTTTAATAACGTTTGGTAAAGGAACAAATATTTGGGACTAAAAAATATTTTCGGGTTATATGGGCGGGGTTGATGGGCGTGGCTTATTTCTATGATACTTTCCTGATATTGTCAATTTCATAATACTGATAACTTGTGCCAAGTTTCGTAACTTTTGGAGAAGAAACAAACTTTTGGGACGAAAAATATTTTCAAGGGCGGTATGTGATAGGCGTGGCATTGTCGCATGTGACCATCGTTGCCAAATCTTGATATTTTTCAACAAGATTTGTTTTTTAATTTAATTAATAGTTGCATGTATTCATTTCTTTCCATGTTGCACGTGACAACGAAATTTATAAAT
Source organism: Linnaemya tessellans (assembly GCA_951800035.1). Classification (NCBI taxonomy): domain Eukaryota; kingdom Metazoa; phylum Arthropoda; class Insecta; order Diptera; family Tachinidae; genus Linnaemya; species Linnaemya tessellans. The sequence goes on along the minus strand of OX637532.1, from coordinate 7,278,943 downwards.
TTCCTAAACTTTTTGTAGACATTTTATGGCTCAAAATGGATTTCTAGAGAATTTATTAATAAAAAAATTTCTATTTTATAAAAATATTCATGATTGAAATAGAAAACTTCACAAAAAAATTTAGCTTGAACTAAAGTTTCTTGAGGAATAATTTTTTTTCGAAAGTTTCTATAGAAAATAATTAGATAATAATAATAAAAATAATAAGAAAATGGCAAAAAGAAATTTTTTATTGATAACAAAAACATTTTGATGGAAACTTTATGGCTAAAATAAATACAATAAAACAGCACAAAAGTTATTTAAAGGAAAACTTGATATTGAAAATGTTTGTGGTGCCATACAGCCCAGCTGTCCAGGACTCAAGAGCTGATGATGTTGCCTGTGATCAGGGGTGATAAATTCAGTACGATTGTAATTATTTTCAGTCTAAAATGAATTGTAAATAAAAAAGTAGCTGAGTAACATTTGCAGCACATTTTCTTTACTTAATGTACACCTCATGTTGTCCAACCGGACATGAGTGCCACACAGAAATGGAGGAGTTGGCTAAACGAGCGATAGAATTTTATGTTGCCTGTGCTGCATAGCGCCAAAGTTTTAGTATCCATACCTTGCACGCCATTATTACACTTGCGAACACAATTAAATTTACATTTTGACTCTCTTGACTGGTTGGCTAACAACGACGTCGTTCGTTGCTCACTTGATTAACATTTACGCTTGTTAGCAGAAACTTAAACAGCAAGAAGTACACAGAACTACACAGAATATCTAAGCATTTGTGATTCCCAGGTCCAGGTACTTGCACTTTTTTATTTTTATTAAACATTTTTACTATCTTTTTTAATACTCGTACTTGCAGGAAAGCACTCGCAAGTACTCGCACTTGTGATGCTAATGCATTTTCATTGTTTGACTTGCAAAATAAACGCCATTACACAGCAACGCTGAGAGTTAAGTAACGCTTTTGCTGTGTTACAGTGTGTTAAATGATCTTGATTAAATGAATAAAATCAACGTTTTTTTTTTAACTTTAAGGGCCCTTAAGGTAAAAAATCAATAGTTAAATGAATAAATTTTAAACAAATTTAATGACATTAAAGTTAAAGCGAGTCCTGTTGTTTGCCAACGGAAACGATTTCATTTGATTTTTTGTGTGTTTGTTTTTGCCTTCAAAAATAACAATATTTATTATTCAGGTGTGAAATTTTCCGCTTTTTAAATTTTATAATATCAATTTAATTGAGTAAAAGAGATTTCACTAATAGTTTAGCTTTTGTTTACAAAAATTCTCTTAGCACTTTGTTTAAATTAAGTTGCCAAAATAAATATCTTCTATCAATCGGTGTTGGCAAGACCTGGAGAAAGAAAATTAGCTGATTTTAAAAGATTAAAGTGCTGTATCGGCATCTGTGACGCGATAAGAACCACATCAACTAAAGCGATGGAAAATATTCTATCAATACTGCCTATTGATATACAAGTTAAATACGAAGCAGCTCTGGCTGCTACGAGATTGATGGTGATGGGTGAGTGGCTGACAGGGGAACACACAACCAAATACCAGAGTTATGTACACGTCTTACCCGGGAACAACGTTCTCACGGTTACGTGCGATAGAATCCCTATTAGATATGTACAATCACACTGCACCACCATAATATCGGAAGGTATGGAGTGGGAGGATGCAGATACAATGAACCCCATTACTAACCTATACACGGACGGGTCGAGGATTGGTGACCGATCGGGTGGAGGTTTCTGTGACATGGGTCGTAACTTTCGCAAATACTTCTGCCTGCCGGATCATAGCACGGTATTTCAGAGTGAGATCGTGGCTATTGCGGAAGGGATAAAATGGTTGAAGGAAATCGATAAAAGACCACCGGTTCGTATATTCACGGATAGTAGGAAGGTCATCGAGGCCCTGAGAAATCATATGGTTCAATCTCGGTGTGTACTACAGTGCAAGGATGAGATTAACTCATACACGCACTGTGAGGGCATAGAGATAATATGGATCCCAGGACATCTGGGGATCAACCTGGAAATGTTGAGGCAGATAGCCTAGCAAATATGGGAGCATTAATGGCGAACATCACACTAGATAGTCCGAAGCCATTTCAGGTTTTTTAAAACGAAATAAAGCGATGGGCTATAGAATTGCATACAAGAGATTGGCAGCACTCTACCATAGGTAGGGTGACTAGAATTCTATAGGGGGACCCAGATGGTAGTAGGACAAAGGAGGTCCTAACATTGAGTAGGCCAACACTACGGAGGTTGGTTTATTTAATAACAGGACATACAGAGTTAAGGACTCACCTGGCACGAATGGGTATCGTTGGCGATATAACATGCAGGGCCTGCCAGGAAAAGGACGAGACACTGGAGCACTACTTGTGCTACTGTCCAGCTTTTAGCCAAGTCAGAAGACAAAAATTTTAGTCAGGAGATTATACAGGGGATGGAATTTCTTAGGGGCTCTGATTGGAAAGACATTGAAGAAACTAGGTTCTTGACGTAATCAAACTCAGAGGTTTCCATGGTATCGGTGGAGGCTCCCTACAGTGGAATGGGAACTGCTTATTATAGAGCGCACAACAGGCCTATGAGGCCTAAAGTGTAATCTAGGACGGTTTGGGATGCTTATGCCCCTCTTTTCAACCTAACCTAAAACATTAAATTACGAAAAAATAAAACTAAATCATTAAATAATAATACGTTTCCACTATCAGCAAATTAAGTTGATTTGAGGAAATTATCTCGAAGTACATAATGGAAACATTATGTTGTAATTAATTTTGTATTCGAATTTTCGAAATCAATTTGACACTTGCATGGTTTGTTTATTTTTTTGACATAAGAAAAAAGTAAAAATTCTTGAAGTGGCAAAATAAAATGAAAATCTGTAAAAATGTAAAATAAAATTGAGTTTTTTAGTAAATTATATTCAACAAATAAAATCAGCGTCATTTTAAATGTCACTTTTTTGTTTTTGCAACTCACCAATAATGAATGCCCCATGGTTGTATTTGTGTTGCAAAATTTCCCTAAGAAGAACTAAACCAACCTCTAAAACACCACATAATTACAAATTTTTTTCGCAATTTTGTTAAGCAAATGATATATTTGTATGTTAAAGCACGCCCAACGTGTTAAACTTGTAGCCATAAAATAAAAAAATAGTTTTGGACCTCGCCCCATTTAGTGGGCGTTATTATATGCAAAAATAGTGTAAAAATTTAACAAATTGTTTTACTTAAGCCTACATTCCTTAAAAATAACATTTTTAAACTTTAATGACGAAGCTGAGGCGCAACCTGGTACTCCTCTGCCCTAGCCCCTCCTCTCCTTTGCCACCTAAATGACCCTTTAAAAAAAATTAAAAAGAATTTTATGTATGTGAAGATAAATCTGCCAAGTGAAATATGTTGTGACGTAAGCAGTTACGAATTTAAATATGTTATGACGTAACGAAATGGCAAAAAAAGTTAAAAATAAATTTATGTGTGTGAAAATAAATATGCCGAGTTAAATATGTTTTGACGTAAGTAGTTACGAATTTAAATATGTTATGACGTAACGAAATGACAAAAAAAGTTAAAAATAAATTTATGTGTGTGAAAATAAATATGCCGAGTTAAATATGTTTTGACGTAAGCAGTTACGAAGTGAAGTTAAATATGTTATGACGTAACGAAATGGCAATCACTGAAATTTTTTTCTTATGAAAATCCATATTTATATACAAAATGATTATGGGAGTGTCTTCTATCCCATACATCATTTTGTATATACTGGCAATGCATGCCAACTCCTTATTTGGCCACTGGGAACAAAATCCCTCCAAGATCACACACACTCTCATGACCTTTAAATTGACTTTTCATGGCCTGTAAATATTTTCACAAAATGCTCAAAAAATTTATTAAATATGGATTTTCATAAAAAAAAAATTTACTGCTTGCCATTTCGTTACGTCATAACATATTTAACTTCACTTCGTAACTGCTTACGTCAAAACATGTTTAACTCGGCATATTTATCTTCACTCACATAATAAATTTTACATTTAATTATTCCAAATACATATTTTTAGAGTCTTATGGCAAAGGTGAAATGTCTCCCCCACGGCCCTTGCCAGACAGACCCCGCTAAAATACAGATTTAATGCTCTCCAAAAAGAATTAGACTCCATAAAGTATATACTATATATATATATATATATATATATATATATATATATATATATATATATATATATATATATATTCCTGATCAGTGATAAAGCCTAAGACTGTCTAGCACTGCCCATACGTGCGTCTGTTGAAAACATGATGTAGTCTATTTGGGGACCCCGCCCCCTTCAGAAGGCGTTGACGTACGATATTCTGCCCGGAGGCTCCTCTAACTGGCATCATCCCAAAAAATCGAAATTTTTTGTATAAAAGAATACATCGGATTATTGCAATATCGTGAGTCCTTATCGATGCAACATCGAAAAGGGCAAATATTCTCCTATACAAATTCGATTGCACTGTGGGGCTAAGCGACCTCAAATAAATTCATGGCTGCAATTTTACTACACACAAGATGATGGCAATTTTTAGCGGGTATAATTTAAAGATGTTTTTTTTTAAGTTTCCAACTAGTAAATTTTTTTTCAAATTATTTTGCCTTTACAAAAATTCAAGTCGAAAACATTTGTTTATCATTTAGTTTTTGCTTCATTATTTTTTACCTTTCAACTTCTTCGTTGCTGTCTTCATTATCTGTTGCGCTTGCATGCACTTGACTAGTTTCATATCCAATCGTATTTCCGTTGTCTTGACTTTGTAATTTCTTCCACACATTTGCATGTAATCAGACACGCTCATATGAAGTGCGTTCCCAACAAACAAAAGAATGAACGTTTGCAGTATGACGATTCTATTGTTTTTTTTTGTTAATGCAATTGCAAAGAACTTTTCGCATTTAGATAAAATTTAAATTGAATTTTTGTGCCATTTCGGTTGTCTTTAGTGTTTGCATATGAAGTATAAAAAAATATTTTAATGGATTTTCTCAGTTTAAATAAACAAATAGAATTGAGTCGGCGGGAAAATCACATGCGTGCATAAAGAAATGATGTTTGTTAATTAACTAATTAATGTACGAGGTCTGTTCAGACATTTTTGAATGGATTTTCTCAGTTTATATAAACAAATAGAATTCAGTCGCTGAGAAAATCACTCGCGTTCATAAAGAAATGATATTTGTTAATTAAGTTTATATACGAGGTCTGTTCAAATATTGTTTAATGGATTTTCTCAGTTTAAATAAACAAATAGAGTTGAGCCGGTGGGAAAATCAGGCGTTTGCATAAAGAAATGATGTTTTTTAATTAATTAATATGTACGAGGTCTGTTCAAAAATTGTTTAATGGATTTCCTCATTTTGAATAAACAAATAAAATTAAGTCGCTGAGAGAATCACTCGCGTTCATAAAGAAATGATATTTGTTAATTAAGTTATATATACGAGGTCTGTTCAAATATTTTTTAATGGATTTTCTCAGTTTAAATAAAAAAATAGAATTGAGTCGGCGGGAAAATCAGGCGTTTGCATAAAGAAATGATGTTTGTTAATTAACTAATTAATGTACGAGGTCTGTTCAAAAATTATTTAATGGATTTCCTCATTTTGAATAAACAAATAGAATTGAGTCGGCGGGAAAATCACGCGCACGCGTAAAGAAATGTTGTTTGTTAATTAATTAATTAATGTACGAGGTATGTTCAAAATTTTTTAATGGATTTTCTAATTTTAAATAAACATATAGAATTGAATCGGTGGGACAATCACGCGTTTACATAAAGATATGATATTTTTTAATTAATTGATATGTACGAGGTCTGTTCAAAAATTGTTTAATGGATTTCCTCATTTTGAATAAACAAATAGAATTGAGTCGGCGGGAAAATCACGTGCGTGCGTAAAGAAATGTTGTTTGTTAATTAATTATTTAATGTACGAGGTCTGTTCAAAAATTGAGTTTTCTCAGTTTTAATGAACAAATAGAATTGAATCGGTGGGACAATCACGCGAGTGCATGAAGAAATGATGTTTGTTAATTATGTACGAGGTCTGTTCAACCTTTTGTTAATGGATTTTCTCAGTTTAAATAAGCAAATAGAATTGAGTCGGCTGGAAAATCACGCGAGTGCATAAGAAATATAAGAAATAATGTTTGTTAATTAATTAATATATACGAGGTCTGTTTAAAAAATTCAGTGAATTTTAGTTTTTTCAAGAAATATTTATTTTTATTAATAAATTTATATAAAAAATGTTTGTTAACTAATTAATATATACGAGATCTGTTTAAAAAATTCGTTGAATTTTAATTTTTTCAAGAAATATTTATTTTTATTAATAAATTTGTATTAATGAATAAAAATAGTCTGATATGCACTTTTTGAAATATCGTTGATAAGTGAGTGTATGTAGATTGTGATATTTGAAAATTCGCTTTTTCTTTCAACAGACCTCGCTAAGTTGTTATATATGTGTACTGCAAGAAGTTAAGAGGCGTGTCTGGAGGCATGTGCAGTTTTTGTGTTTTTCTTAAGAATCTTAAGACAGACCTGATGGAAATTTCAATACATTTTAAATAAAAAATTTCGATCGATATCGAATGGCCTAATCAGGAGGGGGCAAGATTATAATTTCCATTTACGCCTTGAATTTATCGTTTTTCATTGTGTGTGTGTTTTGCTGGTTTCAAAACAATTTTTTTTTGAAATGACAGTTATTATTGAGACGGAGGATAACAAGGATTTAATGATTAACTACAACTAACTTTTTCTTTTTTCTTAAATTGACACGTATTTGTTGTGAAACGTGACGAAATGGCAGAAAAGCAATAATTGAAAAATTATACAAATTTTTTAATTCTTTCTTTTAAGATTATTTTTTTTTATTTCGCTTTGGTTCTTCGCCAATGCGTAAGTATATATTTTTATCTCTTTTATGTTTTCTTACTTACCAAGAAGACTATAAATCTAGTTCGAACACCGATACCTATCAGACGCGCATCTCATCCATCGCCGCCTGGGGCACTTGTTGCTGCAGATGTGGCGCTCCGCCCGTTGATGATGATGTTGCTGTCATTCCAATATTATCTACTGATGCGACATTGTGTGAATGCGTGTGGCCGTGATGATGTGAGTGGCCTTTGGAGGAGGGCGCACTGCTAACACCGCTGCTACTGCTGCCGTTCGAAGGTGTTTGATCTATTAGACTAGAACTGTTGCCTATATTAATGCCGCTATTGCCACTGCCACCGCTGCCACTTCCTCCTCCGCCACCGCCAGCTCCTGCTGACTCACATTGTGCTGTGGTTGAGGAGGCAGTTCTTGTGGGTGGCCTGGGCGCTCGTATATGATGCGACAGAGTGCCCAGACCGGTCATTATACTGCCATTAGGATGATTTTTATTTGATTGTTGTTGTTGCTGGTACTGCTGGGGAGGTGAGTCTGGAAGTGAAAGTTGAAAAATAGACTTTAATACAAATTTGTTTTCCCGCTTTAAAGTAAATTGGTGCATACTTTTAGGCGCACCATTCAAATTTAGGGATATTTTACCATCCCGTTTGATAAAATTAAAATTCTGAATTTAATATTACAAATCTGGACCTATAAATCTTCATTGAACTTAAACATATAACCAAAAAGAGCTCGACCATAATAGCTAAAAAGATCTGCATTCAATTTGGCCATTAAAAAATGGAAGTGTGTATTAGGATTTGAGTTGTTAGGGATTGAGTTGTGCTGATGGCTGCTTATGCTACTTAAGTCTGGTGTAATACTATAGGCGTTACTCTATATAATCATGCTGCCAATTGAGTTTTTGAACGATAATTTTCATTAAAACTCTATGGCGGTTGATTTCCAAAAGAAGTTACTTTGCGAAAGCCGTACAAAAATTAAACACAAACCGGCCGTATGCAGTTAATAAAAGTTATATGTTGTTTGCAGAAGCCAGGCAGGCGTCCTGATGGAAAATTTTGCTTGAAAAACACTCAATCTTTTGAGAGATTCCCATAAAAATGTTCTGCACCAGTCGATTGTTTGGACATCACTTCAAAAGGGGGCCGGGGCACTATAAAATATACACTTGCATGCGAAAATGTTTGTTCGCGTCAAGTTTAGAGCAAAATTTTACTTGCCGTCGTATGTAATTTTATTACCCCCCGAAGTTAGAATTATAAAAGAACTAAGTTTCGCACAGACAAGTTCACTACCATAAACATACAAACGTATGTATGCATGTGTATGTATGGGCATGTAAGTGTGTGAATATGCACATGATTTTGTAGAGTTGTTGCGTAAATTGGATTTTTTGCAGCTAAATTGCACACGGGCACATTTGCAAATGGTTTCTACAGTAGTGGGCAAAATAACATTACTTTACATTAATTTGACCACACTAATAGCTGTTGCGGCCACTGAAAACTGTATGTTGCTTTTATACATTTTCATTTTCAATAAAATAATTTGAATGGATAACACAAGTTGGCACGATAATATATTTCGCATTATTTTGTGCAACAAGTTTTAACATATAGGCATTTCCATAATGTCGAACGTGACCTTTATACACAGTAAAAAATAAGTTACAATAAAATAAGCTTTAAGTGTGATTTAGATCAGTTTTTAATTTTCAAGATAATAGCAAAAAAAAAAAAACAAGTAAAAACGTTATATTCGACCAGGTCGAATCTTAAATACCCTCCAAATATTTAGTAAATGAATTTGAAGTGTTTAACTTGGTGGGACAGAGTTCCTTTATATAATATTGTACGTCAACGCCCACTAAAGGGTGCGGGGTTCAAAAATATACAATATCATATTTTCCACAGACGAACGTATGGGCATTGCTAGATCGTTTTAGACTTCATCACAATTCTCTTTGGGCGGTATAAAAACTGTATTTTGGCGGGATCGCTCTGGCAAGGGCTGTGGGGGAAACATTTCACCTTTGTCATAAAACTCTAAAAATAAATGCTTGGGATAATTATATACAAAATTAAAATTTCTTTTTTTTGATAGGGGCATTTAGAGGGCAAAGGGGGAGAGGGGGTAGGGCAGAAACAGGTAGACATAAAACTCTAAAAATAAATGCTTGGGATGATTATATACAAAATTAAAAAAAAAACATTTTTTTATGGCAGGGTCATTTAGGGGGCAAAGGAAGAGGGGAGGGGGGTAGGGCAGAAATCGGCAGTCATAAAACTCTAAAGATAAATGCTTGGGATGATTATATACAAAATTTAAAAAAAAAAATTTTTTTTTGGTTGGGTCATTTAGGGGGCGAAGGGGAAGGAGGGGGTAGGGCAGCAACAGGCAGTCATAAAACTCTAAAGATAAATGCTTGGGATGATTATATACAAAATTTAAAAAAAAATATTTTTTTTGGCAGGGTCATTTAGGGGGCAAAGGAAGAGGGGAGGGGGGTAGGGCAGAAATCGGCAGTCATAAAATTCTAAAGATAAATGCTTGGGATGATTATATACAAAATTTGAAAAAAAAAATTTTTTTTGGTAGGGTCATTTAGGGGGCAAAGGAAGAGGGGGGGGTAGGGCGGAAATCGGTAGTCATAAAACTGTAAAGATAAATGCTTGGGATGATTATATATAAAATTTAAAAAAAAAAAAATTTTTTTTTTGGTAGGGTCATTTAGGGGGCGAAGGGGAAGGAGGGGGTAGGGCAGAGTAGTACCAGGTTTCGTCTCAGCTTCGTCATTAAAGCTTAAAAGTGTTATTTTTAAGGAATGTAGGCTTAAGTAAAACAATTTGTTAAATTTTTATGCTATTTTTGCCTATAATAACGCCCACTGAAGTGGGCGGGGTCAAAAAATATTTTTATTTTATTTAATGGCTCCAAGTTTAAAGCGTTGGACCGTGTTTGACATGAAAATATATCATTTGCTTAAATATCCAAAAAACTTTAAAAATTATGTTGTTTTTTCTGGGTTGGTTTAGTTCTTCTTAGGGAAACTTTTTTTCCTCTTGCGCGACTTAGCCCATCTCCGAACTTAACCTGCTCTATGCTTTAAAATATAATTATACCAAATTTCAAGAGTCTAGCTCTTTTCGTTTGGACTGAATCATGATTTCCACAGACGGTCGGACGGACATGCTCAGATTGTCTTACATTTCATCACGGATCAAGAATATATACATATATACATTATGGGGTTTGAGATGGATATTTCGATGCGTTACAAACGGAATGACAAAGTGAATATACCCTCCAAATTCTTCTTTGGAGGGTATAAAAACAAGAAGTCATTCGCATATAAGGGAAACGGGAGTTGTTTTTGTGAACTACTAGTATTACGAGTAAAACATTGATTTCAGCGCAACCTGGTGGTGATGTAGGGTGTTCTTTATAGAGTGTTACAAGTTTAAATCATAATAAAACAAGGAAATATATTTTTAATATCAATGAAGCGGACTTTATTGGAAAGAAAATTTTATGAAATTAATGTTTAAACATTATTTCTGGCATGTGGCCGCCACGGCTGACGCGTAGAAGTCGTAATCTGGAGCACCAATTTTCAACAAGTAAAAAAATCTTCCATAAAGTGGAAGAATACAACCCCTGGTGCTGAGAACGGCGATGAATTGAGTTATTAGGTTTATATTCAATCCTTTCCTGTACAGCGGCTACAGCTTCTTCGGTGTGCTTGGATCGGCGTCTCACGGGATGCACTTGATCAGTAACAGTAAATGTGGTGCAAAAACGATCTATTGTTCTCCGAATTAGCCGCTCCGAACGGATGATTGTGTGCGCCATAAAATTTAAGAAGTGCATGATGAGTTTGACGACTGGAACATTTATTTGGATTAAAAATTTCAACAATTTGCACGCGTTGCTTTGGTGTTGTGATACTCTAAAAAAACTTGTTTTACAGACTGACCCGAAATTTATATTTTATTGAAGTTTGGTGGAGGGTGAGAAACGAATCTGTGTTTGTTGAATAATCTTAGCATTTTTAATCAATTCTCTACCTGAGGAAATGTTATGGTGTAATAATATTTTTAACTCGACGAGTAAATTAGGAATGTCTGTTCTAAGCCAATTTTTTTATTTTTAAATATACCTGCTTACATTATTGTTGTTGTATAAACTGCATTTTTTTCAGTCGCAAAGTCGGTCGGAGTTAAACGAAAAGGTTGGGCTTCCACCAAATAATTGGTGTAAACCACAACCCCCATGTGTACTCCCGAAGGAGACCTCACCAATATCCAGACGCAGTAATACTGCTGGGCCAGTACTGGATGCCGTGCTACCATTTTGGACTACTGGTGCAGTCTCGTAAGCCAAACCAGTGTAGGTTCTGTAAACTTTCTATTGACTTCAGTTTCTGTTTAAGCCAAACTTGCGTGTCCTTGCACCTGTTGCTTCTTACTCAGACTCGTAGGCGAACCTACTTCTTTTAGATTCTTATATACACATCCGTTCCGCTGTTATTTAGGGATGGGGTAGTAGCATATAAGTTTTAAGCAGCTACCTGTAAAAGTAATGTCTGAAAAGCCAACCATTATATGTTTTGACTTTCTATTGAATTTTGATTCTTGCCTAGAATCTAGGCGTCCTTGTGTGTCCTTTCTTATTCCAAACTTGCGTAGCTGGCAGGTGGGCTTCCCTACTACTTTAGGTCTTCTTACAGTAGTCCAGCTAAGTTTCCTACTGGTATTACAGCTTCCTCAGTGCGCACTGTTCAGTAACAGTAAATGTGCTCCTAAAACTTGCAGTTATTTGCTATGCGATTACATTCCGTTTTGAGATTTTTCACCGTGAGAAATATTTTAAGCACTAAGAGTCAGGGGATAACTCCTCTTTATAAGGAATTTTTGTTAAAACAAAATAGGCAAAAGAAAAATCCAAATGAAAAATTAACTCTAATTTGACTGACGATCTTCTGATGAGTTGCTATTAGCATTAACGTAATGCACTAAAATTGAATGTATAGCACCTTTTTTTTTCATTTACCATTTCAATTTTAAAGTATATAATTTGAAAAGCATTTACCTCAAAGAGTCTGTTTTTTCCACACTGTACAGTTGAAATTTTAATGAACGTGTAACTGAACTGATGATGTGATATATACAGGGTGTTTTTTTAAAGGTATAGAACTTCGAATTGAAATAAAACACAAGAAAATCGTTTTAATGTCCATCAATTTGGCTTTATTGGAAGGATAATTTTATGCCATTAATGTTTAAATATGATTTCGGGCATGTGGCCGCCGCTGCTGGCTCGAATAAAGCCAATTCTACAGGTTCAATTTTCAACCACTTTTTCGAGCATATGGGGCCGTATGTTGGCAATAGCGCCACTAATGTTGGCTTCCAAGTCCCCTAACTTTTCTGGTTTGTTGGCGTAGACGAGCGACTTCACATATCCCCAAAGAAAATAATCCAATGGTGTCAAATCACACGATCTTGGTGGCCAATTGACAGGTCCATTCCGCGAAATTATGCGCTCATCGAATGTTTCCTTCAATAAATCGATTGTGACGTGCGCTGTGTGGCATGTAGCGCCGTCTTGTTGGAACCACAACTCATCCACATTCATGCCATCCAATTCGGGAACAAAATAGTCGGTTATCATGGCTCTATACCGGTCTCCATTAACGGTAACTGACTCTCCAGCATTATTTCGGAAGAAGTATGGCCCAATGACTCCACCAGCCCACTGCGCACTGTTCGACGTCTCTGCGGATGCGTATTACCACATAGAGTAAACGTAGTGCGAAAACGATCCATGGTTAACCGAATTAATTGCTCTGATGGACGATTATGTCGACCATAAAATGGACGGAGCTTGCGGTAAACTTCGCGAACTGAACCATTACTTTCGAAATAAATTTGCACGATTTACAAGCGTTGTTGTTTTGTCAACCTGTTCATGATGAAATGGCAAACAAAACTAAATATTAATCACTTGACAGCTGACAAAATGGCCGCCAGTTAAAAAAATGATGCCAACTTAAAGTTCTATACCTCAATAAAAAACACCCAATAAAATATACTATCCGTACAACTTGCAAAATTAATTTTGTTTATGAGCATGACCTGTTTGTTATTATTATTATTATTGTATGAATATTGCAACTATTTATTACACACACACGTACGATAAAGGCAAACTTAACATCAAACCATTAATATGCGTTTTTAACTCTTTGGCAAAACACATACTTAAAAATGTTTCGCTATTCAAACGTATGCACTAGTGATACTCTCACAAACATGCAAAAATTCTTCTCACTCAAGCAGTTGTTTCGCAATTTTCAATGTTTCCGTTCGTAATACGCTGTCATGTCATTTTCCTGTCGTTTATGTCAATGTTACGCACCATCATCAGTGGAGAAACTGCTTTTACTACAACTGCATGTAACAGCTACAAAAAAGAAAAAAAAAAAAAAGAAACCAGTAACAACAACAACAGCATTATAACAACAATGCATTAACAAGCACTCCTCTTGTTTGGTTATACCCAGCAAACACAATATCATAAGTTTGAAAGAGGCTGTTTACAATAGCGAACGAAAACGTTTGAATGAAGGTAATTCCAATTTTGTATTCCTTTCACAATAAATTTGCCACAATTTTCTTAAGAATATGCTAAGTCCACTTTCTTATTTCGTCTTAAATATTCAGCAGCATTTCCTAAAACCACGAATATATTCAAAGCTAACGAAATTTATTGGCTTTACAAGATATTAAATTTAAAGTAAATTTTCAATTAATTTCTCTAAAGATGCAATCAATAGTACGTTTGAGCAAATTAAGTCGCTTTGAGGAAATTATGTCCAAGTGTTTCCATTATATTGTAATTAATTTTGTGTTCGAATTTTCGAAATCTATTTGACACTCGCGTTGTTTGTTTATTTTTTAACATACGAAAAAAGCAAAAATTCTTCAAGTGGCAAAATAAAATGAAAATCTATAAAAATGTCAAATAAAATAATTAATTTCCTGAAAAAGTCACACAAAAGAGTGACGAAATATTGAAATTAAAAATTAAATTAAAATAAAGAGACCTTAAGCTTAAAAATATCAGAATACAATAATAATTAAAAAGAGGTCAACAAATCAGAAGAATTTAACAAATAAAATTGAGTTTTTAGTAAATTATATTCAACAAATAAAATCAGCGCCATTTTATTTGTATAGGGTCCGCCAAATAACTTCTTTTTTTTGAAAATGCTATAAAAAAACTACTGAATATTTTCTCAAATTTCTTTTTTTATTTGAAAATACAATCCTTCCGGCTAATAATGGAAAATAATTTCATTCAAATGGCTGCCTCGGCTGGCCATGCAGTAGCCTACACGATCGGTCCAATTTTTAAGCACATGGCATCACGAATATTTTCTTTTAAAGCGTCACTTGTCTCTGACGCTTGTCGGCGTAACACTTATCTTTGACGGCACCCCACAAATAATAGTCCAACGGTGTCAAATGGCGGCTCCGAGGTGGCAAAACGACATCAGCTCTGCGACTGATAATGCGATCTTCAAAAACAGGGCGCAAAACATCGAGTGTAGCTTCGGTTGTGTGGCACATAACGCCGTCCTGTTGAAGCCAAATGTTGTCAATATCTTCCTCTTCTATTTTTATGAATAAAAATTCGTTCAACATGGCCCGATAACGATCGCCATTGACTGTAATGGCCACTCCTTGCTCATTTTCGAAGAAAAATGCCCTCTGGACCAAAATCCGCATCAAACAGTGACTCGTTTTTGGTGCGTCGGCTTTTCAATGTATGCGTGCGGCTTTTCTGTGCAACCAAATGCGACAATTTTGCTTGTTTACAGACCCGCCAAGATCAAAATGAGCTTCATCTGAAAAGATTATTTTTTTTGGCAAAATCGGCATCTTCTGTAAGTCAATCGCAGGCCCACTTAGCGAAGCGAAAACGTAACGTATACACAACCATATTCGTTCAGCGGAAGGATACAACTAATTATCTGTCAAATCAGACACGAGCTAAGTGTTACCATTTACGAAATAAGCACTAGTTGAAAAAAAAACCGATAGATTGTGGACCCTATACTTAAATGTCACTTTTTTATTTTTGCAACTCACCAATAATGGATGGCCCAAGGTTGTATTTGTCAGAAGAACAGCCGTGCAGTGTTGCACAGACAATTTCCGACTTAATTTGAAACAAATTAAGTCATTTGAGATAATTTGGTCATATGAAAAATGTATGGGGAATCATGTCGCCAATTACTTAATTTGGGCAAATGAAATGATTTCGCCCAAATCACGTATGTATATGGAAGCGTACTATAAACATATGATGGAAGAAATTTTAACAAAATATTACACTAATAAACTACTGACATGAAGAAAATGATCAAACATTTACACAGGGATTTAATTTGTATCAGCATTTGTTTAGCATTGATACAATTCTCGTATACTACTTTCTGGTAAGTTGTGCTCTGTTCTGCAAATTTATTTATCATTTCCTTCTAAAAATAACACATTCTGAATTTTAGTGCAACAATAAGAATTGCATTATAAATTCTTTAATTTTCGGTATTTTTCAATATAAAAAATTTTTAAAATGTGCATAAATTGGTTTTTTTATTAACAAAATTTTAGCAGGGCTGGAAGGCGACATGAAACTTCATTTTATTTTTTTAATTAAAAAAATAATGCAACAATGAAAACAAGTAATTAAAATTGGGTTTCTGCTGACTGCACACAAAATGACCCTAGTTCATATTGTATTTATTATACCCTTCAGCAAAAATATTGGTGATAGGTTTGCCATTCCGTTTGCAATTTCCACAGTATTAATATGCGACCCTATAATGAATATAATGTGTGATTTCTTAAAAGCTTTTGGGTTTGATTAAAAATATAATAAAATTAAAAGAAATTTGTGATATCTTAATTTGAGTCGATAGAACGATCAATATAATTCAATATAATTCAACGTTTAAAGATGTTTTGATTTAAGTGTAATTTTGGCAGACTCTCTTAAACATATAGGCCGGTATTTCACGAATAAATTCTTCAATATTCGCCGCCAGTGCGTCAGCCACTACGGGCATGTCCCTATAGACATGACTCCACAAAAAATGGGTGCTGTTGGCTGAAGTAGTAGAACACGAGACTATGAAACGGAGGGTCGTGAGTTCGAGCCCGCTCTGAGTCGTGAAATATTGTGTTGAATTCTTCTGATCAGAGTTAGTGCATGGTTGCGTTAGTTGTTGCCAGCCTGTTTCAATGATGAAGGCATGGCACTGGTCACTGAACACAATTGGCAGCGACTGACACTGTCATGTATTAAAAGCAGAGTAACAGCACCCTCCTTCGTCGGCACTGTAGCAAAAAATTAACCGGCGAAGTAAATATGGTTGAAAAAGCTAAAAAAAATTCTCTATCTTATCAGCTTTCTTCATCTGTCCCCTCAATACTATCCCCTCTTTTCTCACTCCGGCGCAATGCACTGCATATGTAGGGTTCATCCCCTGAGTGCTGGTCCAAGACAATAAAAATGTCTGAAGCCGTTAAATCGCACGATGTAGACTGCCGAACTGTCCTCTCAATTCTGGCATTGTTGCGCGTGCTGTGTGGCATGTCCCTCCTTCTAGTTGCAAACACATGTTAACCAAGTCCAGCTCTTCCAATTTGTGGCAGAAAAAAGATATTTGTAGTCATGGCACAGTAAAGCTCGGTATTCACACTATTATTATTATTATATGAGGCCATAAGCACCGCGACCCAAAGGATCTTTTGTGCAGCCCAAGTGTTCACTGATGTAGATTGAGGCTGCGAATAAAGCCAATTATTCTACCCGGTGAGATATCGTACACCTCCCCTGGAGTCATGAAATTGCCACTGAGGAACCCCCTCCTGCACGACGTCACCACCGGACAGTCACAGAGAACGTGCTCCGGTGTCTCCTCCTCTGCTCCGCAGAGTCTACACACTTTGGTCTCAGAATTGCCCATGGTCGTCTGAGACCGCAGTGTCCGGTAAACCAACCCGTTAATAATCTGTGGTCATTCTTGTCCATCAGAATTAATTTTTGGGATTTGTTCCGAGATAACGTAATGAAACGTTTTGCCTGTCTTAGGCCGAAATTCACACTAACGTTATTCACACTAACGTTGCTGCTGTAGTCGTCTTTGAAAAATGATGCCACCGGCCGCCCATAGTGCACACTAGAAGATGCAATTTTCGGGATACATTGCCATCTCCGGCAATGCAGCTGGCTGCTCTTCACACTAAATACGGTAATTTTGCTTGCTCACGTATTCATTCAACCGGAAGTGAACACGATACACTTTCCTATTAGAGCGGGAATTTTGATAATAAAATTCAATAATCTGCAAGTTGATTCATGGTTAAATTGTAGACCAAACTGAACATGTTTAAAAGTGACATATGACACGAAAACAGCTGATTTGACAAAAACAGCTGATTTGACAAAACAGCTGATTTGACAAAAACAGCTGATTTGACAAAAACAGCTGATTTGACAAAAACAGCTGATTTGACAAAAACAGCTGATTTGACAAAAACAGATGAGCTGCCAAAAACAGCTGAGTTAACAAAAAAAAAAGTTGCTAAAAACTCAGCCTCTGCCTATACAATCAGCGGGGCTATTAAATTCAAATTCCTGAAACATATTTTTCTTAAATATTTGTTAATTTGAAAAATAATGCTCGCATGCTTCTAATACTAAATTTTGGAAACCATTTCCGAAATTCGATCATCTTGTTTGCTGGTTACTTCAGCATGTTCACTTAAGCATCTGCCTGTGCATACATATGTGTGTGTGTGTGTGTGTGTGTGTGAGCCAATGATTGGGTGTATATATGTACATAAATAAAAAACTATCAGTGGGATAGTGCGACTGTTTCCGCTCCCGTTGCACTTTGTAATACTTCAAGTCTAATTTTCTGTTTAAATTGAAATTTGATTAGTTGTCGTTGTGTCAAGAGTCAAACAAGTAAAACACTTATACATACGCGCCTATGCACACTTGTGTACGCATAAAAGCCTTTTCGTCGTCTCGTAACCAGTAGCACATGATGATGATACTGGTTTCAGTATAATTTCGTTTTATTTTCGTTGGTTTCTCTTTCCATTTTAATTGTATATTTTACAAATTGTACATTGAAAGCTTTGACTGTTTCTGTTCTGGTTTTTCATATTCTATGGCTGATTGATTGCTATTTAGTGTAATAAGTTGTTGACTTATGAAGCCGTTTTATGGGAGTGCAAAATATCTAAATCTACTTGTGTGTATAATTAAATGTGAAGAATTAAATTGCTTCATTAATTGCAATACACAAATTTAACAAAACACTTGAAAAATGTTAAAGTACTTCCTGGCGAAGGGAGTGGTTAAAAGAGGAACCGGAAAGGGAAAAGTATTTGCCTCAAATGGAATCACGCAATCACACTCTGGAACCAGATTAATTCAAAGAAAAGCTAAATGATTTCACTAAAGGTGATGCAAAGCGGATTCATGCAGTTAAAATAAATTTTTGTTGAGTGCACATTAGGGTGGGGCGATTTGAACATCTTAATGGGCGTTTCGCGTTTCTGATTCTTGGGATTGTACTGAGCAAAAAAATTCACTAGACCATACGTCTACGGTGAAAATCAAGCTTCCAGATTTTGACTTGCAGTTTTTTTCTCAGACTTTTGTCAGGTTTTTTTTTTTGGATATTTTGGCCTATAACTGCCAAACCATTGAGATTTTCTATCCAATACTATGATAAAAATTGTAGCCAAGACAATAGTTAAGAACTCTCTAGTACACCGCAAAAGCATTGGAACGCTCCTTCAGGCAGTTTTGACTTTGTGAAAGTGCAAATTTTTCCTGAAAATATTGATAAATTGCCATTTTCAGTTGTTCATAGCGCAAAATCATAAAATGTAATTTATCAATATTTTCAGGAAAAATTTGCACTTTCACAAGGTCAAAACTGCCTGATGGGGCGTTCCAATGCTTTTGCGATGTACCAGAGAATTCTTAACTATTGTCTATTAAGTTTGCACAGATGACGACCGTCCTAGACGACCGATAAAAATATTGAGGAATTTGTGGAAAATGGATAAGGAGAATCGTTGAATCTCTATTACAGAAGTTATTGAAGTTGTTGAAGATGTTGGCATATCAGTTGGCTCCGTGTAATTTTTTCCGAAGTGAATCGTGTGGCAGCGAAGTGTATTTCAAAATTTATTTTATATAAAAAAAAAAAACTTTTCCCTCTAATAGGTTACTTTAACGCCCACTAAAAAGGGGCAGGGTTCAAAAATGGATTTTTATGATTTTTCTGGTTAAATTGTTTATAAATTATGTTCTTTTTTTTAAAGGTTGTTTTAATTCTTCTTAGGGGCACTTTTTTCCCTCTGGTCCGATTCAGCCCATTTACGAATTTGGTCTGTACTTGCCTTCAAAATATATTTAGGCGTCTCGTTATTATATGCAAAAATAGTATACAAATTTAACAAATTGTTTTACTTAAGCCTACATTTCTTAAAAATAATATTTTGAAGCTTTAATGACGAAGCTGAGACGTAACTTGGTACTCCTCTACCTTACCCTCTCCTTTGCCTCCTAGATGACCCTTAAAAAATAAAAATAATTTTATGTGTGTCAAGATAAATATGACGAGTTAAATATGTTTTGACGTAAGCAGTTACGAAGTTAAATATGTTATGACGTAACGAAATGGCGAAAAAAGAGTTAAAAATAATTTTATGTGTGTGAAGATAAATATGGCGAGTTAAATATGTTTTGACGTAAGCAGTTACGAAGCGAAGTTAAATATATTATGACGTAACGAAATGGCAATCAAATTACAAAATGATTATGGGAGTGTCTTCTATCCCATACATCATTTTGTATATACTGGCAATGCATGCCAACTCCTTATTTGACCACTGGGGGCAAAATCCCTCCAAGATCACACACACTCTCATGGCCTATAAATTGACTTTTCATGGCCTGCAAATATATTCACAAAATGCTCAAAAAATTTATTAAAAATGGATTTTCATAAAAAAAACTTCACTGTTTGCCATTTCGTTACGTCATAACATATTTAACTTCACAGCTAAATACGTTGTTTCGTAACTGCTTACGTCAAAACATGTTTAACTCGGCATATTTATCTTTACACACATAATAAATTTTACGTTTAATTATTCCAAATATTTATTTTTAGAGTCTTATGGCAAAGGTTAAATGTCTCCCCAACGGCCCTTGCCAGAGAGACCCCGACAAAATACAATGCCAGTGCCCTCCAAAAAGAATTGGACCCCATAAAGTATATATATTATTGATCAGTGATGAAGTCTAAGACGGTCTAGCAGTGCAACATACGTTAGTCTGTGAAAAACATGATATAGTCTATTTTTGAACCCCGCCCCCTTCAGTGGGCGTTGACGTACGATATTATATGGCAAAAATGGTGTAAATATTGAACAATTTTTATTCCTTAAGCCTATAAGAAGCTGAGATGTTCTCTGATCTTACAGAGCTGAAATGGGGAGTCCCCCACGGCCTTTCCCACAATGACTCTCTCAAAATTGAGATTTAAATTGGGTACAGAGATGTCTTAAAGGAACTCTGTCCCATCCAGTTAAATATTGTAATTTTAATTATTAAATTTTTGCAGGGTATTTAAGATTTGACCCGATCGAATATAAAGTTTTTACTTGTTGATATTGTCTTGCTGTCGACAAATAGTTACAGAATAAGGGGTATTGTGTCTTGTTGAGGATACTTTGGACCCTTTTCTGTATACGAAGAAGAAAACATGAACTGCATGAGTCGTGTACACCTGTAATGCAGCCTATTTGTCTAACAAAATAAAATTGCACTATTTAAACGTTTAAGAATTCAATGTTAGCAGTTCTGAGAATGAAATCATTTATTTTACAAAATGTACGATTTTGTACATGCAAATGGCAAAATAAAGGTAGAGTGGCTTCTTTTCAAGGGCTAATGAACATACAAGAGCAGCTTTAATTACATGCTTGGCAAATGCGACAATTTTGCTTGTTTACAGACCCGCCAAGATCAAAATGAGCTTCATCTGAAAAGATTATTTTTTTTGGCAAAATCGGCATCTTCTGTAAGTCAATCGCAGGCCCACTTAGCGAAGCGAAAACGTAACGTATACACAACCATATTCGTTCAGCGGAAGGATACAACTAATTATCTGTCAAATCAGACACGAGCTAAGTGTTACCATTTACGAAATAAGCACTAGTTGAAAAAAAAACCGATAGATTGTGGACCCTATACTTAAATGTCACTTTTTTATTTTTGCAACTCACCAATAATGGATGGCCCAAGGTTGTATTTGTCAGAAGAACAGCCGTGCAGTGTTGCACAGACAATTTCCGACTTAATTTGAAACAAATTAAGTCATTTGAGATAATTTGGTCATATGAAAAATGTATGGGGAATCATGTCGCCAATTACTTAATTTGGGCAAATGAAATGATTTCGCCCAAATCACGTATGTATATGGAAGCGTACTATAAACATATGATGGAAGAAATTTTAACAAAATATTACACTAATAAACTACTGACATGAAGAAAATGATCAAACATTTACACAGGGATTTAATTTGTATCAGCATTTGTTTAGCATTGATACAATTCTCGTATACTACTTTCTGGTAAGTTGTGCTCTGTTCTGCAAATTTATTTATCATTTCCTTCTAAAAATAACACATTCTGAATTTTAGTGCAACAATAAGAATTGCATTATAAATTCTTTAATTTTCGGTATTTTTCAATATAAAAAATTTTTAAAATGTGCATAAATTGGTTTTTTTATTAACAAAATTTTAGCAGGGCTGGAAGGCGACATGAAACTTCATTTTATTTTTTTAATTAAAAAAATAATGCAACAATGAAAACAAGTAATTAAAATTGGGTTTCTGCTGACTGCACACAAAATGACCCTAGTTCATATTGTATTTATTATACCCTTCAGCAAAAATATTGGTGATAGGTTTGCCATTCCGTTTGCAATTTCCACAGTATTAATATGCGACCCTATAATGAATATAATGTGTGATTTCTTAAAAGCTTTTGGGTTTGATTAAAAATATAATAAAATTAAAAGAAATTTGTGATATCTTAATTTGAGTCGATAGAACGATCAATATAATTCAATATAATTCAACGTTTAAAGATGTTTTGATTTAAGTGTAATTTTGGCAGACTCTCTTAAACATATAGGCCGGTATTTCACGAATAAATTCTTCAATATTCGCCGCCAGTGCGTCAGCCACTACGGGCATGTCCCTATAGACATGACTCCACAAAAAATGGGTGCTGTTGGCTGAAGTAGTAGAACACGAGACTATGAAACGGAGGGTCGTGAGTTCGAGCCCGCTCTGAGTCGTGAAATATTGTGTTGAATTCTTCTGATCAGAGTTAGTGCATGGTTGCGTTAGTTGTTGCCAGCCTGTTTCAATGATGAAGGCATGGCACTGGTCACTGAACACAATTGGCAGCGACTGACACTGTCATGTATTAAAAGCAGAGTAACAGCACCCTCCTTCGTCGGCACTGTAGCAAAAAATTAACCGGCGAAGTAAATATGGTTGAAAAAGCTAAAAAAAATTCTCTATCTTATCAGCTTTCTTCATCTGTCCCCTCAATACTATCCCCTCTTTTCTCACTCCGGCGCAATGCACTGCATATGTAGGGTTCATCCCCTGAGTGCTGGTCCAAGACAATAAAAATGTCTGAAGCCGTTAAATCGCACGATGTAGACTGCCGAACTGTCCTCTCAATTCTGGCATTGTTGCGCGTGCTGTGTGGCATGTCCCTCCTTCTAGTTGCAAACACATGTTAACCAAGTCCAGCTCTTCCAATTTGTGGCAGAAAAAAGATATTTGTAGTCATGGCACAGTAAAGCTCGGTATTCACACTATTATTATTATTATATGAGGCCATAAGCACCGCGACCCAAAGGATCTTTTGTGCAGCCCAAGTGTTCACTGATGTAGATTGAGGCTGCGAATAAAGCCAATTATTCTACCCGGTGAGATATCGTACACCTCCCCTGGAGTCATGAAATTGCCACTGAGGAACCCCCTCCTGCACGACGTCACCACCGGACAGTCACAGAGAACGTGCTCCGGTGTCTCCTCCTCTGCTCCGCAGAGTCTACACACTTTGGTCTCAGAATTGCCCATGGTCGTCTGAGACCGCAGTGTCCGGTAAACCAACCCGTTAATAATCTGTGGTCATTCTTGTCCATCAGAATTAATTTTTGGGATTTGTTCCGAGATAACGTAATGAAACGTTTTGCCTGTCTTAGGCCGAAATTCACACTAACGTTATTCACACTAACGTTGCTGCTGTAGTCGTCTTTGAAAAATGATGCCACCGGCCGCCCATAGTGCACACTAGAAGATGCAATTTTCGGGATACATTGCCATCTCCGGCAATGCAGCTGGCTGCTCTTCACACTAAATACGGTAATTTTGCTTGCTCACGTATTCATTCAACCGGAAGTGAACACGATACACTTTCCTATTAGAGCGGGAATTTTGATAATAAAATTCAATAATCTGCAAGTTGATTCATGGTTAAATTGTAGACCAAACTGAACATGTTTAAAAGTGACATATGACACGAAAACAGCTGATTTGACAAAAACAGCTGATTTGACAAAACAGCTGATTTGACAAAAACAGCTGATTTGACAAAAACAGCTGATTTGACAAAAACAGCTGATTTGACAAAAACAGCTGATTTGACAAAAACAGATGAGCTGCCAAAAACAGCTGAGTTAACAAAAAAAAAAGTTGCTAAAAACTCAGCCTCTGCCTATACAATCAGCGGGGCTATTAAATTCAAATTCCTGAAACATATTTTTCTTAAATATTTGTTAATTTGAAAAATAATGCTCGCATGCTTCTAATACTAAATTTTGGAAACCATTTCCGAAATTCGATCATCTTGTTTGCTGGTTACTTCAGCATGTTCACTTAAGCATCTGCCTGTGCATACATATGTGTGTGTGTGTGTGTGTGTGTGTGAGCCAATGATTGGGTGTATATATGTACATAAATAAAAAACTATCAGTGGGATAGTGCGACTGTTTCCGCTCCCGTTGCACTTTGTAATACTTCAAGTCTAATTTTCTGTTTAAATTGAAATTTGATTAGTTGTCGTTGTGTCAAGAGTCAAACAAGTAAAACACTTATACATACGCGCCTATGCACACTTGTGTACGCATAAAAGCCTTTTCGTCGTCTCGTAACCAGTAGCACATGATGATGATACTGGTTTCAGTATAATTTCGTTTTATTTTCGTTGGTTTCTCTTTCCATTTTAATTGTATATTTTACAAATTGTACATTGAAAGCTTTGACTGTTTCTGTTCTGGTTTTTCATATTCTATGGCTGATTGATTGCTATTTAGTGTAATAAGTTGTTGACTTATGAAGCCGTTTTATGGGAGTGCAAAATATCTAAATCTACTTGTGTGTATAATTAAATGTGAAGAATTAAATTGCTTCATTAATTGCAATACACAAATTTAACAAAACACTTGAAAAATGTTAAAGTACTTCCTGGCGAAGGGAGTGGTTAAAAGAGGAACCGGAAAGGGAAAAGTATTTGCCTCAAATGGAATCACGCAATCACACTCTGGAACCAGATTAATTCAAAGAAAAGCTAAATGATTTCACTAAAGGTGATGCAAAGCGGATTCATGCAGTTAAAATAAATTTTTGTTGAGTGCACATTAGGGTGGGGCGATTTGAACATCTTAATGGGCGTTTCGCGTTTCTGATTCTTGGGATTGTACTGAGCAAAAAAATTCACTAGACCATACGTCTACGGTGAAAATCAAGCTTCCAGATTTTGACTTGCAGTTTTTTTCTCAGACTTTTGTCAGGTTTTTTTTTTTGGATATTTTGGCCTATAACTGCCAAACCATTGAGATTTTCTATCCAATACTATGATAAAAATTGTAGCCAAGACAATAGTTAAGAACTCTCTAGTACACCGCAAAAGCATTGGAACGCTCCTTCAGGCAGTTTTGACTTTGTGAAAGTGCAAATTTTTCCTGAAAATATTGATAAATTGCCATTTTCAGTTGTTCATAGCGCAAAATCATAAAATGTAATTTATCAATATTTTCAGGAAAAATTTGCACTTTCACAAGGTCAAAACTGCCTGATGGGGCGTTCCAATGCTTTTGCGATGTACCAGAGAATTCTTAACTATTGTCTATTAAGTTTGCACAGATGACGACCGTCCTAGACGACCGATAAAAATATTGAGGAATTTGTGGAAAATGGATAAGGAGAATCGTTGAATCTCTATTACAGAAGTTATTGAAGTTGTTGAAGATGTTGGCATATCAGTTGGCTCCGTGTAATTTTTTCCGAAGTGAATCGTGTGGCAGCGAAGTGTATTTCAAAATTTATTTTATATAAAAAAAAAAAACTTTTCCCTCTAATAGGTTACTTTAACGCCCACTAAAAAGGGGCAGGGTTCAAAAATGGATTTTTATGATTTTTCTGGTTAAATTGTTTATAAATTATGTTCTTTTTTTTAAAGGTTGTTTTAATTCTTCTTAGGGGCACTTTTTTCCCTCTGGTCCGATTCAGCCCATTTACGAATTTGGTCTGTACTTGCCTTCAAAATATATTTAGGCGTCTCGTTATTATATGCAAAAATAGTATACAAATTTAACAAATTGTTTTACTTAAGCCTACATTTCTTAAAAATAATATTTTGAAGCTTTAATGACGAAGCTGAGACGTAACTTGGTACTCCTCTACCTTACCCTCTCCTTTGCCTCCTAGATGACCCTTAAAAAATAAAAATAATTTTATGTGTGTCAAGATAAATATGACGAGTTAAATATGTTTTGACGTAAGCAGTTACGAAGTTAAATATGTTATGACGTAACGAAATGGCGAAAAAAGAGTTAAAAATAATTTTATGTGTGTGAAGATAAATATGGCGAGTTAAATATGTTTTGACGTAAGCAGTTACGAAGCGAAGTTAAATATATTATGACGTAACGAAATGGCAATCAAATTACAAAATGATTATGGGAGTGTCTTCTATCCCATACATCATTTTGTATATACTGGCAATGCATGCCAACTCCTTATTTGACCACTGGGGGCAAAATCCCTCCAAGATCACACACACTCTCATGGCCTATAAATTGACTTTTCATGGCCTGCAAATATATTCACAAAATGCTCAAAAAATTTATTAAAAATGGATTTTCATAAAAAAAACTTCACTGTTTGCCATTTCGTTACGTCATAACATATTTAACTTCACAGCTAAATACGTTGTTTCGTAACTGCTTACGTCAAAACATGTTTAACTCGGCATATTTATCTTTACACACATAATAAATTTTACGTTTAATTATTCCAAATATTTATTTTTAGAGTCTTATGGCAAAGGTTAAATGTCTCCCCAACGGCCCTTGCCAGAGAGACCCCGACAAAATACAATGCCAGTGCCCTCCAAAAAGAATTGGACCCCATAAAGTATATATATTATTGATCAGTGATGAAGTCTAAGACGGTCTAGCAGTGCAACATACGTTAGTCTGTGAAAAACATGATATAGTCTATTTTTGAACCCCGCCCCCTTCAGTGGGCGTTGACGTACGATATTATATGGCAAAAATGGTGTAAATATTGAACAATTTTTATTCCTTAAGCCTATAAGAAGCTGAGATGTTCTCTGATCTTGCAGAGCTGAAATGGGGAGTCCCCCACGGCCTTTCCCACAATGACTCTCTCAAAATTGAGATTTAAATTGGGTACAGAGATGTCTTAAAGGAACTCTGTCCCATCCAGTTAAATATTGTAATTTTAATTATTAAATTTTTGCAGGGTATTTAAGATTTGACCCGATCGAATATAAAGTTTTTACTTGTTGATATTGTCTTGCTGTCGACAAATAGTTACAGAATAAGGGGTATTGTGTCTTGTTGAGGATACTTTGGACCCTTTTCTGTATACGAAGAAGAAAACATGAACTGCATGAGTCGTGTACACCTGTAATGCAGCCTATTTGTCTAACAAAATAAAATTGCACTATTTAAACGTTTAAGAATTCAATGTTAGCAGTTCTGAGAATGAAATCATTTATTTTACAAAATGTACGATTTTGTACATGCAAATGGCAAAATAAAGGTAGAGTGGCTTCTTTTCAAGGGCTAATGAACATACAAGAGCAGCTTTAATTACATGCTTGGCAAACGCACACACACACACACACAATTATTTCTCAAGGTTTACGACGATACGATTTTTACATGTTCTGCTACTTAACAAACTCCCAAGTATTCCCGTCGTAGTTAAACGGACACATGATGATAATTTAAATCTTAGACAACAATTTGTAGCAGCAGTTACCCGTACGTTAAGATTTGCAGGAAACATCACGTAAATTTGAATTGAGCATGAATATGATGCAAATGACTGAAAAGTGTACATGTGATTTTACTTACATAGGTATTAGTGTATGTGTGTGTGTGTGTAAGTGTGCATGTGGCAAGTATTTATGTGTGTATTAAAAATTATACGTCTTACATAGACTTGGAGCGTAGTATAAACCTATTAGAAGTAAGAGATTTATGCAAAAATCTGAACAGGATTTATTTCCATTTCATAAACGTTTTTCTCATGTATCGTCATGTGTTTATTTCCTTTATTTTCCTTTAGAGTCTCGTCGGCACGGAAGACAAATACACTGAGCGCTACTGACACAATCAGTTTGTTATACAAATTTCCATTTAGTTTATGTTGCTGATGATCTTCTATTGTATTTCGCTATAAAAATGTCATGAAAACGGATGACAGTTGAATAAATTACACTGTGCAATAAAATGAGTTTTTGTATTTTACGACACCCACCTGAAAAGAGTCGAAATTTAAATTTCTATGGCCGTGTAATTTTTTCCCCTATTTGAATAAAATTTTTTATGCCATTTTACAATGGATCTGTTTTTATAGCCCCCAAAAAAGAATTTGGAGGGTATATTGACTTTGTCATTCCGTTTGTAACGCATCGAAATATCCATCTCAGACACACACCATAATGTATATATATTCTTGATCAGTGATGAAATGTAAGACGATCTGAGCATGTCCGTCCGTCCGTCCGTCCGTCTGTGGAAATCACGATTCAGTCCAAACGAAAAGAGCTAGACTCTTGAAATTTGGTATAAATATATTTTAAAGCTTAGAGCAGTTTAAGTTCGGAGATGTGCTAAATCGGGCATGAGGGGAAAAAGTTCCCCTAAGAAGAACTAAACCAACCCAGAAAAAGCAACTTATTTTTTAAACTTTTTTGGTTATTCTGTTAAGCAAATGATATATTTTTATGTGAAATACGGTCCAACGCCTTAAACTTGGAGCCAAACAAATTTTTTTTTTGGACCCCGCCCACGTTAGTGGGCGTTATTAAATGCAAAAATTGCATAAAAATTTAACATATTGTTTAACTTAAACCTACATTCTTTAAAAATAAAATTTTCAAGCTTTAATGACGAACCTGGGACGTAACCTGGTACTACTGTGCACTACCCCCTCCTCCCCCTTCAGCCCCTAAATGACCCTACAAAAAAAAATTTATTTTGTATACAATTAACCCAAGCATTTATTTTTAGACTTTTATGAGTGCCGATTTCTGCCCTACCCCCTCCTCCCCCTTTGCCCCCTAAATGACCCTACCAAAAACAAAAAAAAAGTTAAGTTTTTTATACAATTATCCCAAGCATTTATTTTTAGAATTTTATGACTGCCTGTTTCTGACCTCCCCCCTCCTCCCCCTTTGCCCGCTAAATGACCCTATAAAAAATATATAAAATTTTTTTTCAAATTTTGTATATAATCATCCCAAGCATTTATTTTTAGAGTTTTATGACTGCCGATTTCTGCCCTACCCCCTCCTCCCCCTTAGCCCGCTAAAAGACCCTATAAAAAAAAAAAAATTTAAATTTTGTATATAATCATCCCAAGCATTTATTTTTACAGTTTTATGACTACCTGTTTCTGCCCTACCCCCTTCTCTCCTTTTGTCCCCTAAATGACCCTATCAAGAAGAAGACATTTTAATTTTGTATATAATCATCCCAGGCATTTATTTTTAGAATTTTATGACTGCCTATTTCTGTCCTACCCCTTTCCCCCCTTTGCCCCGTAAATGACCCTATAAAAAAAAAATTTATTTTGAATATATGTAATTATCCCAAGCATTTATTTTTAGAGTTTTATGACAAAGGTGAAATGAGTCCTCCACAGAACTTGCCAGAGCGACCCCGCTAAAATACAGTTTTAATTAAGAGAACTGGACCCCATAAGGTAAATATATTCTTGATCAGTGATGAAGTCTAAGACGGTCTAGCAATGCCCATACGTTCGTCTGTGGAAAACATGATATTGTCTATTTTTGAACCCCGCCCTCTTTAGTGGGCGTTGACGTACGATATTATATAAAGGAACTCTGTCCCACCCAGTTAAACATTTTAAATTCACTTACTAAATATTTGGAGGGTATTTAAGATTCGACCCGGTCGAATATAACGTTTTTACTTGTTTTTGTATAAATTGAAAATTATTCACACTGAGAGAAGGAACCCTGTATTTTTCTGGTTAAATTAAATCATGTTTATTTGTTCAATTCACACTGTCAAGTCGTATGGGTATTTCATTTTTGTTGTTGTTGCTGCAATTTCACATGTTCTTCAAATACTTATATTGCAGCCTGGTCGGGAAATATTATTTTTGTTAAATAGAACCAGCATTGAAGGGATGGCCTCTATATATGCAGCGCATTGCGCCGGAACTAGAATGGAGGGGATAGTATTGAGAAGAATAATGAAGAGAGCTGCGAAGATAGAAAATTTTTCTGTAGCTTTTCATTTCGCGGGCGAATTTTCACTACTCTACATGATACACAACCATTCAGTAATGCTCGTTATTAAAATTCAATGCTATCTTCATGTCTGAGGATGATATTGAACCCCGGCTTTTCGTCTTCGCAGTCTATAAGATTGTGCCATTTAAGCATCCCAGAGTTCTTTCTTTGGACTGGCAATCGTAAACCTTGGGACAATCAGTGACAGTTATGGGAAATCTTGCGGAAAGTCATGAAAAATGCTTGTAGCACTGGCGGGATCAATTCTTCAACTTAACAGAAAAAATGCCAAATAAAAATCTCCATCACTCAAAATTATATTTTTAATTAAATTTAATTAAGATTTATAGGCTAATTGTTCGAAATTTTTGGTTTTAAATTCAGAAAGACATGATAAATATTCCAAGGCACAAATAATAATAATTAATATTTTTAATGATTAAACATTTTATTAAAAATTGGAATTGTATGATTAATTTTGCGCCACACTGTACTTTTTGAAAATTTGAATCGGCATGAGCTAAGAGGTTTGATAACTTTCTGGATAACTTTAGATCATGATTTGCTATAAGACAGAATGAAATACTGGCATATAAACATGCTTAAACAAGTTTAAACATGCTTAAATATGCTTAAACATGTTTAAACATGCTTAAATACAGTCGATTTTTATATATACAGCCATGTGACTTGGTTTAAATTCCGCTGGGAAACGGAAAATTTTTTTCGGAATGAAATCATGTTTAAACATGTTAAAACATGCTAAAAAAGAGCAGATTTTTAAATATACAGCCATGTGAGAGTGTTTCAATTCCGCTGGGAAACGGAAACAGTTTTTTTTGGGAATGAAATCATTTTTAATATCATAAACGAAATTAGCTAATGAAATTAAAGGAGATTTAATGCCGAAAATTTTTTACTTTCTTGTTTTCGAAGGCATGAAATTGTGGAATGAATTCAGTTTCCGAACGGAATCAGATTCTGTGACATGGATTGTCACATGTGAGCTTTTTTTTTTGAAAACCTTTCAATCATAGTGACTAAAGAGCTACTGGCTGGCGTTGCCGTTAGCGCCAACGAGCAGCATGACACGCAACAAATAAACATTTATGAAAGATAAATTTCAGCAAAAATCAGCAATAAATTTCATACATCAATATTATTTTTAATTGTTTTCTTTTTTACTTTGCAACTTCACATGAACAATTTGCAAATACCTTAAAATCTATTTATGAATTCGGCTGATCATATGATTGAATGCCGTTTCGACAATAGGTAATTGTCATAAACAATTATTCATGGCAATACAAGTCAGTTAATTGAGTTAGTTGAAGTGTAAATGAGCACAAAAGTTTGATATATGAAACATTTTTAAGGCAGCTTCGGAATTCAATCATAAAGCAATGAATTTATGAATTTGTATGTGGATCATGTTGCTTCATCATTAAGTGACGTGGAAATGCAACAAATGAGTGAGAAGCTGCTGCTGTTGCTGCTGCTGTTGTTGTTGCTGATGATGGTGATGGTGGTGGTGTAGAGGAAGTGTAGTTGTAAATCTCTTTTGAATTATGATGCCATTTCCGTTAATGTTCTGCATTCTAATCAACTTCCGCTTAATCTGAAAATACATACACACGCACGCTCCCATAAAATCAAATGCCAATTTCAATTTCAAATAAACAGTTTTCATAGCAAGACCACACACACACACACACATACACTCACCTACACTTAAATTTGCCTAATGATGTATGTATTTTTATATGTATATGAAGGCACAGGAAAAACTACAGCCGCCATTTGCATTTGCATAAATGTACGAGTAGATTTGCGTAAGTAAATGAATGAGCGTGTAAGTGCGTTTGTTGCTTCTTCCTGCTGCAACGGTTCGATAATAGAGTTCAGTTAGTGTTCATATGCCCCCGTACATTTGATTGTAAGTTTCCTCCTCTCCCTCCCACGATTTTCCAAACGGAACACATACATAATTTGTGTGCAGCTGGAACACAATAAATGTTAGCGACACATGTCGAGTTTGTTACTGTTGCAGGAAGATACAAGCAATCGAATTTTCCCATTGAAAGGATGTTGAGTAGTGGTCTTAGTTTAGGATGGCGTGTGGAGGCATTCCACTGTCACTGACTAATTTTGTTTTCATTTTTAACAATTGTTTCCTCATAAATGTTAATTATGAACATTTGCCAACCATTTCTAAGCGGAAAGGTCAATATGCAAGAGTAACAAAATATGTAGATTGTAAATGTTATCCGCAAACCATTTGGAGTTGAGCAAAACATAAATATTGAGTAATTAAACAAAAAAAAAAATAATGCCTGTGGAACATATAACTTTAATAACATTTGAAACTGTTTAAAACAACGAGAACTACACTTAGCGAAAATGCCTGACTGAGATAAAGCAAAAACTATAAAATCCTATTTGATACCGGAAGAGGGCGCTGTAAGGTTTTTTTTTCAATTTCACTATCAATCCTGTCCAAACTGTCCCTTTCCTGTAGAACCCAGTAACCGATGTTAGCGATTCTGTACTTTTAAGGGTCCTGTAATTGAGCAGAAATATAATTTTGGAGTTTTTAAAAATAAATCACTTTTTCGAATTTTCATGATATTTCAACAGATTTTGTCCCGGTTAGTGTTTTTTGAATGTAAGGGGCTGACTTTTTGGAATCGATCGGTAATGAAGTTTAAAAGTTATTCGTATTAAAAAAACATTTGGAAAAAAGTATTTTCTTATTTTTATACCCTCCTAAAAAGATTTGGAGGACAAGAAGTATCCTCAACAAGACAGAGTCCCTCTTATTCTGTAACTATGTGTCGACGTCAAGACAATATCAGAAATAGGATAATTATTTACACTTTTCCGTTACCTGCTGTCTGTTTTTAACAGCCTCTGAGACCATCAGCAGAATCCAATTGTTTACAACAACGAGTATCCAAGTGTCCCATTTTTGATATTGTCTTGACATTGTCGTCGGCAAATAGTTACAGAATAAAAGGGAAAACGTTTTAATAAAAAAAAAAAAAAAAATTCGAGGGTATATTCACTTTGTCATTCCGTGTGAAATTATCCCCCTAAGACCCCATACGGTATATATATTCTAGACCAGTGACGAAACCTGAGACGATCTAGTCATGTCCATCCTTCCGTCCGTCTGTGCAAATCACGATTCAGTCCATACAAAAAGAGCCAGACCCTTGAAATTTGGTATAAATATATCTTGAAGGATAGCACAGGTCAAATTCGTAAATGGGTTGAATCGACCCAGAGGAAAAAAAGTTCCCCTAAGCGGAACTAAACTAACCTCTAAACAAACCACGTAATTTAAAAATTTTTTTTTGTACTTTTGTTAATCAAATGATATATTTGTATGTCGAAGCAGGTCCCACGCCTTAAACTTGGAGCCATAAAATAAAAAAAAAATTATTCTTTCACCCCGCCCCCTTTAGTGGGCGTTATTATATGCAAAAATGGTGTAAAAATTTAACAAATTGTTTTACTTAAGCCCACATTCCTTAAAAATAACATTTTTAAGCTTTAATGATGAAGCTGAGACGTAACCTGGTACTCCTCTGCCCTACCCCTTACTCCCTCTTTGCCACCTAAATGGCCCTATGAAAAAAAGAAGACAAAATTGAAATAAACTTTACATTTAATTATCCCAAAAATTTATTTTTAGAGTTTTATGGCAAAGGTGAAAGGTCTCCCCTACGGCCCTTGCCAGAGCGACCCCGGCAAAATATAGTTTTAGTATCCTCCAAAAAGAATTGGATCACATTAAGTGTATATATTCTAGACTTGGGTCCAACTAGCTCATTCGCTCAGTTTTGACAAGAACCTCTGATCAAACCTATGTAATTTAAATGGGTTTGATCAGAGGTTCTTGTCAAAACTGAGCGAATGAGCTAGTTGGACCCTAGTCTAATATATTCTTGATCGATGATGCAATCTAAGGCAATCTAACATACTTCCGTCTGTGGAAAACACGATATAGTCTATTTTTGGATCCCGCCCCCTTTAGTGGGCGTTGAAGTTACCTATTATATGAAAAAATTGTGTAAATATTTAACAAATTGTATGCCTTGAGCCTACATCCCTTAAAAATGTAATTTATGGCGAAGGTAATATGTTCCCTGGTCTTCCCCAGTCCTACCCCTTCACCCTCCCCTTTTCCACTAAATGACCTTATCAAAAAAAAATATTTTTTTTCTACACTTAACTTCCCGAAAATTGAGTTTTTACGATTTAGGTGAGATGTCGCCCTCACGGCTCTTGCCAGAGTTAAATGGTATAGAGTTTTAAAATTGGGCACAGAAATGTGTTGAGGCAACTCTGATCCAGCAGGTTAAACATTTTTAACTTATCTCAGTCCCTTCTTTGCACTCTGATATAAAATATTAATACGTAAATTGCTTTTATGCTGATGGAAAGGAGTCTCAGCCCTGCTGCTTCCAACATATTGGAAACGGTCGTATTAAAATAATTTTTTTGTTAAGCCGAATACCATAAAAATATAAATTTTAATAAGAATAAAAATAGAGTTTTTATTTACTAAATATTTGGAGGGTATGTAAGATTCTACTTGGTCGAATATAAAGTTCTTACTTGTTTTTTTTTGTTTGAGA
This sequence comes from Linnaemya tessellans, assembly GCA_951800035.1. Lineage (NCBI taxonomy): Eukaryota > Metazoa > Arthropoda > Insecta > Diptera > Tachinidae > Linnaemya > Linnaemya tessellans. The sequence goes on along the minus strand of OX637532.1, from coordinate 7,244,314 downwards.
TTTTTATCGGTCCGGATTAGTTCTAACTTACAAAAAATCTAAGCTTGACAGAAATCTTTGAAACGCCACAACTTTGGTTCGGAAATGTTATAAGCGGATATCTTACTTATACACACCCACACACACACGTACTCCCACACACACACATATATATACGGAGTCTATTCCATAAGTCAGGAAAGCTTCCTAGGAACCCAGAAGGTCGAGTTATGTAGTGAAACCTTAATTCTTTCAAAACGGGGTAAAGACAATAACTTCCCGATATTTAAAAAATTTAAAACTTTAAATTGTATTATAGGATGTTAATTTTCCCAACAGGCTAGAGGTTCAAATCTGCGAAACTGCAAATTATTATTTTTTTTTATTTATTTATTTTTTATTTTTATTTTAATAAATGAACGTGATTACATTCTATTTATTATTTTTTTTGAGAGTGGAATATTAAGAATATTTTTCATAGTCATTAAACCAGCAGAACGGTTCAGTACTGATTTCGAGGCCGCTACGCCATCTCATCAGCGTTCTTTGTTAAATTTTTTCCACTTTTGCAAGTGGTGCTGGTTATTAGGAATATCAACTATTTAACCAATCTTTTTAACGAAAATTGAATATGAGAAGTTCCCACATTCATATTTTCAAGTTATTACCTTTTTTGGTTAGTACGAAATTCCCCAACCCTGACGATTAATATGCCCAATATTCCATGTATCTCTTTCGCTTTTTCCAGAGCCATCGGCTGCTGATATCTAAACCTTTTTTGTTATCTATGTTCAAGGAATTGCATTTTAGTTAACAATTTGTAATGAACATTAAAACTTTGTTAACGGGCAGTTAAAAATATTACAATTACCCTTCAGCATGAAGCATTTAAGCTGTGGAGCTGAAAATGCACGAAGACCTATTTAGAAGATGCTCCTGCCACAAATATTGCCCTGCCGCTGCAAATGTTTTTCCACGAACTCTTGCTGTCTGTGACCCATTAAGTCTATGAAATAAGATTATTTTGGCTAATGCAAATCATTGCCTGCTGTCGAATAACTTAAGGCGTCTGTTGCCATATGCTTAATTTAAAAATAATATATTGACGTCAGACTGGAAGTAAACCTGAATGCGTACGAGTATATTTCTACTTAAATTAATTACTATTAACATCGTTATTTTAGTTTCTATTTTTATGGTTTCGTATTTCCTTTACAAACTAAAGCTACGAGTGTTGATAGACGGTATCTTTTTTGCTACTTTTGTATTTGGTCTTTATGATTTTGCCAGCGCACAGTGGGCTTTTGGCTAATTTTAGGTGGTTAAAATTTAATAGCTCTATGGAAAATTTTAATCAAAATAATTGTTCTATTCGTCAAACTCAGGGTGCACTTCTTCCATTTTATGGCGTAGATACATAATCGTCCAATAGATCGTTTTCGCACCACATTTACTGTTAGCGATCATGTGCATCCCTTGAGACGAGGAACAAACATTGAACACTAAAGAAGCTGCAGCCGCTATACGTGGAAGCATTGAAGATGATCCTAATCAATCAATTCGTCGCCGTTCTCAGCACCAGGGGATGTGCCCTTCCACTTTATGGAAGATTTTATTACATGTGGGAAATTGGTCTTTCAGATTGCGCCTTCTACGCGTCAGCCATGGCGGCCACATGCCAGAAATCGTATTTTAATATTAATTTCATAAAATGTTCTTTCTATTTCCTTGTTTTATTATGATTTAAACATATGACACTCTATAAAAATCACCCTACATCACAACCAGGTTTCCCTAAAATCAGTGATTTAATACTAATACACAGCAAAAACAACTTCCGTTTCTCTTACGTGCGAATGACTTCTTTTTTATACCCTCCAAAAAAGGATTGGAGGGTATATCCACTTTGTCATTCCATCTGAGACCCCATAAAGTGAATATATTCTTGATCAGTGATGAAATCTGCCCCTACGTTCGACTGTGGAAAACATGATATAGTCTATTTTTGGACCCCGCTCACTTTAGTGGGCATTTACGTACGCTATTACATGCAAAAATAGTGGAAATATTGAACAATTTGTCTTCCTTAAGCCTATAAGAAGCTGAGATGTTCTCTGATCTTGCAAGGGTGTAACGTGTCCCCCACCGCCCTTCCCGGAATGACTGTCAAAATAGAGATTTAAAATTGGGTACAGAGATGTCTTAAAGGAACTCTGTCCCACCCAGTTAAAGATTTTAAATTTACTTACTAAATATTTGAAGGGTATTTAAGATTCGACCAGGTCGAATATAACGTTTTTACCTATTTTGCAATTATTTAGAAAATTTTGAAAACTGATCTAAATCATGCTTAGCACCAATTATGGAGCTACTCTAGAGCTATAAGTTACGCTTATTTTATTGTACCTTTTTTTTACTATGTATAAAGGTCACGTTCGACATCATGGAAATGCCCATATGTTAAAACTTGGTGCAGAAAGTAATGCGAAATATATTAGATTGCCAGCTTGTGTTATCAATTCAAATTATTTTATTGAAAATAAAAATTTATAAGAACAACGTACATAGTTTTCAGAGGCCGCAACAGCTATTAGTGTGGCCAAATTAAAAAAGTAATGCCATTTTGCTCATAAAACTTTCTTTCCCGTTTCATTGATATTAAAAATATATTTGTTTGTTTTGTTAAGATTTAAACTTGTGTCACTCTATAAAAAACACCCTGTATTTTGTTAGTACAGTAGACTCCGCCTTACTGGAAATAACCAAAACCCAATTTTTTTCAGTTAACCGATTTGTTCTTTAAAAAGTAGTTCGGTTTACAGAAATTTTTTACAGTTAAGCGTACTGCTTAAAATCAGTAAAACAATATTTTTTATATCAAATCTGTATATATTATGTTTACGTCAATTTAACGTAAAAATTTTATTTAAAAAAAATATTCATAGAATTATTCATTTTGTTGTTGAAATTTTTCACGAATTCCTCGAAAATGTCTAGCCACTTGTATTGACAATTTAATAGAAAACTACAATAAAGTACGTAAGAGCGAAAAGGATAAATACATTTTGCCATTTAATTTTTTAACGGACAAAACATGCAGCACAATTTTGTCAGCCTTAAGTTATGCAATCGATTTCTAATAAATAAATTTTTACATTGTTTATTTTTTCACTAAAGCGAAGTAAGTTTCATACAAAACGTGATTGTGGCCGTGCTTTTGGTTTTCAGTAATACGATATTTTCAGTAAAGCGATGTTTCGCTAAAGCGAAATGAATAAGACTGGCTGCGTTGAAAATCAGTGTGGGGATTTGTATCGCTTTCAGTAATCCGATTTTTTCAATAAAGCGTGTTGCGCTAAAGCGGATTCGACTGTAGCATGAAGGCTGAAGTCAGAGTAACAATTCGGTCCTACACCCCTCTTAAGAAAATTTTTTTTTGCTACCCTGCTTCTAGCGAATTTTAACTACTACTAACAAATGTATAGCATAGTTTACGGCGAATATTTGGCATGAAAAATTTTGTCGTCAAAAATAAAACATATTTCATATACAAAAAAAATAACTGCGAATGAAAATTCCTTACAAACTGAGTTTAATTTTCACTTTCCTTTATGTCAGCACACAAACAGATTTATGCAGCTTTTCTGAAAACTGGCAAATTTTCACTTAAGTTGTTTGGTAAAAAGCCTACAGATTTTTATTTACTTTACTTTCCTGGTAATAGGTTTTTCCTTTTTACTTAGCTGCCTTTCATACAATTTTATTTCTCGTTTTTATGTTATTTGTTGGCTGTTTGTTTGATGTAAATATAAGTGAAAATACTGACGATATGAAAAACTGAACAAAACTCGTCTTTTCTTTTCTTAATTTTTCTTTAAGCTTATATTTTACTGCTATTGTAGATGCGATGGCAGAGAAACAAAATATTAAAAAGTAAGAAATTCTACTATGAACATACAGATCCACATGCAGATTGCTATCCTTGAGAATTTAAGTACAACTGCTGGTTATAAAGTAAATATGTGTGTGTGTGTGTGTGTGTGTGTGAGTGTAAGTTTACATGCATAAATCCAAAATGCCATATGTACAAAAGTACATACTAGTATGTGTCTATGTGTGCATGAAAAATAATTTATTTAATAAAACATGGCCCATCACGCTACGCACATCGTACCCGATTATGATTATATTTAGCAGCTAAGCATAAACAGACATACTCGGGCATGGATTTTTATAGGACTTTCCTTTACATTCAATTTCGAAAATTGTGTTTTTTTTTTGTACAAGACTGTTTTCCAAATTCACAATATCATCAGGAACTTATGGAGCAATTGCGATAAAAATCATTGTATTCAATAGCATGCCGACACGTACAGCGAGTGTTAAGTGTAAATTACTCTCACACGCATTAAGTTTTCTTATTTGTTTGAGTTCTAACGCGTTATAGCATATAAATCTAATTTAATTTGTATGAATTGCAGAAAAAATAAAATGAAATAAAAATAAAAACCTGAACAAAACAGAACAGATCGGAAATGCTATACATACAGCCTTTAGTTTTGAAAATTCCTGTGCAATACAAAATTTTACATAACGCCAACTAAAATGAAAAAGGGCGTGGCTAAGAAAATTTTTTCTTTTGATTAATGCTGATGTATTTCTCTTTTCTAATTACATTACAATCAATCAAAAAAGTCTATTTGCATATTTTTGTGGTTATTTATGTACTTTTACATTTTAAGTGACCATAGGCATATACAAATATACATACATATATCCATTTATATGAATTTCCTTAAATAATTGTTAAAACATGCTGAACATTGTGTATGCGTAGTATGAGAATACGGTAAAAAGGCAAAATTTTAATAAGAAAGAGAGCACAGGAAAATAAGGATATGAATAATTGATATCATGAGAGGACGTTGAAGTTATTTGTTTTAACAAAAAAAAAAAAAAAAAAAAAAAAAATATATATATATATATATATATATATATATATATACTATGTATATATGTATGTATATATGTATATAGAACCTTTTCTCATTTCGCTTTATCCTACGTGGCCAAGGAATGATTTATAGATGAGGAAAATTCTTATTTATGCAGAAAAAGAAACAAAGTGGCGCAAGTGTAATTCATAAAAATGATACAATGAATACGCCATAAAAATATAAAAAAAACAGTCACTTTAAACTTATTCTTCAGCCAACGGACTGCGATCAACATTTAACATTTAAAAACGTAATTACTTAAAATTAAAGCATAAAAACTAACAAAAATCCCAGCTAAACCGTAGGGAATTCGGGTAATGGATAGGAATTTGTTTAAAATAATCATGTCTTAAAGAACAAATACAACAAGTAAAATTATGTGAAGTTGGTTAGTTGGCCACCATCCTGCTTTGTTTGATTTAAAAATATTACAAATATCTATCAGGGAAATAAATATTTTAGATAGCAGATAATGAACTTTGAAAATGTAAATATCAAGCCGGTTAGACTATGGGTGCTTGTCTAAAACAAGGAACGAGTTTATATTTATTCACCTTATATTTATTCACCTTATATTTATTTCACCATGGTATTGAACGAACTTATGCTTGAAAGTTATTCTTCAGCCAACGGACTATGATCAGCATTTAAAAACGTAATTACTTAAAATTAAAGCACAAAAACTAAAAAAATTACATGGTCATTCCATGCCAGCTAAAGTTTTGGAAATTCGTGTTATAAATAGGAATATGTTTAATAAAATCATGTCTTAAAGAACAAAGACAACAAGTAAAATTATGTGAAGTTCGTTAGTTGCCCTGCCATTTGATTTAAAAATATTACAAATATCTATCAGGGAACAAAATATTTTAGATAGAAGATAATGAATTTTGAAAATGTGAATATCAAGCCGGTTAGACTATAGGTTCTTGTCTAAAACAAGGAACGAGTTTTTATTCATTCACCTTATATTTATTCACCTTATATTTATTTCACCATGGTATTGAACGAACTTATGCTTGAAAGTTATTCTTCAGCCAACGGACTACGATCAGCATTTAAAAATGTAATTACTTAAAATTAAAGCATAAAAACTAACAAAAATTACATGGTCATTCCATGCCAGCAAACTCCCAGCTAAACCTTAGGGAATTCGGGTAATGGATAGGAATTTGTTTAAAATAATCATGTCTTAAAGAACAAATACAGCAAGTAAAATTATGTGAAGTTCGTTAGTTGGCCACCGTCCTGTCATTTGGTTTAAAAATATTACAAACATCTATCAGGGAAATACTTATTTTAGATAGAAGATAACCAGTATTAAAAATGTAAATATCATGCCGATTTGGCGAGGGGTTCTTGCCTAATACAAGGGACGAGTTTATATTTATTCACCTTATATTTATTTCACCATGGTATTGAACGAACTTATGCTTGAAAGTTATTCTTCAGCCAACGGACTACGATTAGCATTTAAAAACGTAATTACTTAAAATTAAAGCATAAAAACTATAAACAATCACTTGGTCATTCCATGCCAGCAAAATCCCGGCTAAACCTTAGGGAATTCGGGTAACGGATAGGAATTTGTTTAAAAAAATCATGTCTTAAAGAACAAAGACAACAAGTAAAATTATGTGAAGTTCGTTAGTTGGCCACCATCCTGCCATTTGATTTAAAAATATTACAAATATCTATCAGGGAAATAAATATTTTAGATAGCAGATAATGAATTTTGAAAATGTATATATCAAGCCGGTTAGACTATTGGTTCTTGTCTAAAACAACGAACGAGTTTATATTTATTCACCTTATATTTATTTCACCTTATATTTATTTCACCTTATATTTATTTCACCATGGTATTCAACGAACTTATGCTTGCAAGTTATTCTTCAGCCAACTGACTACGATTGGCATTTAAAAACGTAATTACTTAAAATTAAAGCATAACAACTAAAAAAAAAATTTGGGTAATGGATAGAAATTTGTTTTCAAAAATCATGTTTCAGGGAAATAAATAAAGGGTTCTTCAACAAGAACTTTGTTTTTTTTAACAAAATAAAGCCAAAAATTTAGATGACAATGAATCAAATTTTTATTGTTTCGAATTTTTATTATTACGAAGAGAAAAGCTCGGCAATTATGAATGAAAAAAATTACATCTGGCAGATGTCCACCATGTCAGTGATATCTACATTATCAATTACAGGCCCAAATTGAGTTGTTAACATCTCGCGATAGCGTGATTCATTGACCGTTACCGCATTTCTAGCCTCAGCTTAAAAAAAATACGGCACAATCACGCCTCCAGATCACATAGCGCACCATACAGTGACACTTGAAAAACTTTAACAAAAAATTTACATGAAAATGATTCTAGTTTTTATTGTATTACGAAGAGAAAAGTTCGGCAATTGTGAGTAAAAACTAATATCCGGCAAATGTCCAACATGTCAGTGATATCCGCTTCACTTCTGGCCAAAATTGAGTCCAAAATTGATCTATTGACCGTTACCGCATATCCACCCTCATCTTCAACAAAAAAAAAAAACCGCCCAATCACGTCTCCAAACCACATGGCGCACAGTGACACTTTGAGCATGCAAAGGCTTCTTAATAAGCACTTTACGATTTTCAGAAGCCCCAATGCGGCAATTTTCTTGTTGACAGAAAGTCTCAAAAGAAGGAATATGTTGTGCGAAAATGCCACTAATTTTACGAAATGTAACTTTAACAGAACCACCATTTTCATAGTGGATTTTAATTATTTTAATGTGATTTTCGAGCGAGAGTGAATTCATTAAAACAATTGCCCATGCATCTACTACGAATACGTCAAAGAACTAACTGGCAAAACTATCATGTTGTTGGTGCAGCCACAATTGAAAAACAAAGTTCTTGTTGAAGATAATGAATTTTGAAAATGCAAATGTCAAGCCGGTTTGACTAGGGGTTCTTGTCCAAAATGAAAAACGAGTTGGATTCAAGCTTATATCTATTTCACCTTGTATTAATTTCACCTTATACTTATTTCACCTTGTATTCATTTCACTTTATATTTATTTCAACACGGTACTAAACGAATTTATGCAACAAGATTTCGTCGATAAGTTGGTTGGTCTGTGCAAAGTTCGCTATTCATCGCAGTGGTGTTTGGTGTCACAATGTTTGTGCATGTCATGATATTTGATATATTTAAAAGCTGTACATGATTATTCCGAACTCAAACCCATACCTTTTCCTAATATTTTGAAATATTCCTATAATTTAAGACAGAAGATTTTATGATTATTTAAATCAATTTTGTTGAATAAAAAAAATTATTTTAAAACAACTTTAAGCTTCCACATCATGTTGCTTTATAACTTTAGCAAAATTGCAAAAATTATAAAAAACATTGAAGCGTTAACAAATCAAACTAAAACATTTTTGCTGACAAATGCCAATAAATATAACAAAATATATACAAACTGTCAGCAAATATTGAAATTGTAAGTACAATACACACACACATACACATAAAACTATTTATATTTATAGTTTAATCACAAATGGGGCGTTCACAGTTTAATACATCGGGTGTTTCTTTTTAGTTTAACGAGAACTTAAAATTATAATACAAGGCAGTAATATCGTTCTGGTGGATAATTTCAAGGCTTTTATTTTTAAACTTGATTTTCGGCAGATGTCATCAGCGGCTACCAGTTACGTGATCCATTCGATCAATACAATTTTTAACTACTTTTTCCAATATTAAATTTAATTAACTTTTCTGATGTACTATAATATTAAAATGTTCCAAGCATTAAGGGGCCATTAATATCAATTTAAAAATCTAATTTATATAGCTAAAGAGAACATAAAAGCGCTATTTTCGGAAGTAGATATACTTTCATCATCAGTACTATATTTTTATTTGTTATCAGAAAATAGTGTACGAGAACGGTGGCAATACTAAACGAATATAAACACAAATCATAACCCAGTCAGTCCCTTCTTTCATTATATCCTGCTATTCGACACAAGTCGATTTGCCACAAATAGGAAAACTGAAATAACCTTAAAAAACTCCAAAAAGTCTCAACTGGATGATGCAGAAAATATTGGTATACATAAAATTTTTAATATAAAAAGAAAGTGGATTTTTTGTGTCAGAAATAAGAAAATCAACGGGCGAATTTTTAAAATTGAAATTAGGGATTTAGTTATTCTTAATCTGTGGTTTTAATTTTTAAGTGCAAAGTTAACTACTTTTTATTCGAGAGCTTAAGCGGCCATAGTTGATGGTTTAAGCCTATAATAAAACTGTCAGCATAAAAATGTATAAAATTAGTAACAATTGATAGAAATAAAATTTCACAACCATTTTTAGCTTATAATTGATAGTCAATTCGCACACCTTTTCATATATATATTTCTTAATAAGAACCTTAGACATTTACCAAATACTGTTACCATTTTGGGTTGCTCAATATGCTAATTGAACGAGGTTTATGCTTCAACTTAAAAACACACGGATTAATACGTTTTATAAATAATTAATCTTAATCTCAATTATAAAACTCGCTCTAAGTTAAAAACTATTATTGAGGCTCAAGTTCAAATCTGCGAATCTACAAATTAATTTTTATTTCAGAATTCGTATTAATTTGAATTTTATTAAAATTGAAATACATATTTAGAATATTTTTTAGAAGGGATGGAAAATATGGTTTGAATAGTTGATATTCCTAGTGACTAGAACCACCGTGAAAAGTGACAAAACTGAACAAAGCACTATGATGAGATAGCGTAGCGGCCTTAAAATCAGTACTGATCCCTTCTGCTAGTTTTATGATTTTTTAAATAAAATTTTCTAAATATATCAGTCTTAATAAAAATTCGAATTTATAAAGATGCTTAAGTGATGTTTAGATTAGTGGATTTGAACTTGAGCCTGATTTATAATTCTTAGCTTAATAATTAAATTAATACGTCCATGAAAAAAAAAATTTAAAAGTAATAAAAAGAAGCAATAAAGAGAAAAATAATAATAATAAAATTTTTTTGTTGTAAAAATTTTGTAGCCGCCATCATTGCATTTATTATAGAGACTTTATATTACATATGAAAAATTTTCTTTCAGTGGATTACATTTAACATCAAATAGAAATATATCTAATATTTAAGGTAGATAAAAAACTAAAACTTTCTGTTCAGCACATTGAAGCAAAAAAAAAAAAAAAAAAAAATAAAAAAAATAAAAATAAATAAATAACAACTAACACCGTAAATCAATCTATATAAATGAACTAATACACGAACACACACACAAGTGAAAATGTGTGGATGTATTTTCATAATAATAGACAGCATTTTTTCGGATTATTGTATGAATTTTGGAAAATCTCACAAAAACGAATGAAAAAAAAAAACAAAAATGAATTCCAAATAAATGCTGGTAATATTTTAAATGCACCTAAAATCACGTAAACACAAACTATAGTTATTATTTATGGTGCTTCAACTTTTTTTTTGCACGATTTTTCCTATTTGGATTTAGATTTTGATTGTAAAATTTTCCAAATAAAACATTGATTGTATTAAATAGCCAGGTTAGCTTAAATCTTCAGCATTTGCGTCGAAATGTGCCGAATCCTGCCTGCCTGCCTGCCAGTCACTTCAATACGAGTATTACGGGCTACTGGCAGGCATTCCATTAATTCGAAATAAATAATGAATGTCAAAATCATAAAAACGTTGCCATTGTGTAGGAATGTTTGCAAATAAAATTAAATAATAAAATTCTGCTCGTATAACAGCACTTCAGAGCACTAAACAAATGAAGCGAACTCGTAAAATAAAATTATCAATTTGCAAAATTTACGTCTTGGCTTTTTTTTTGCAGCTCTCAACTCCTGGCAAATTTAATAAAAATACGGTACGCGTAAAGTAGCAGGACTTAATTTAATAGCAGAATTATGTTTTCTCTTACTTCCTTTCTTCTCAGCTCCTTTCATTGCTTCATATTTCTAGACGGCGAATGTTTGCAGCTGTTGGAATTATGAAATAAAAATGTAGTGTGTGATTTGACATTGTAGGTGTAAGCTAGAGATGAGCGCGTGTCAGGCTGGGGATAGAAATAATCTTCTATGGACATTATGGCAAGAGATGTTACCAAAATCTACTGCAAAATAAAAGCTTTACTACTGAGAAAAGGCGGCTAAAACTAGTTCGCTGTAGAATTAGAATCCTTGCATTAATCACTGGAGTTTTAGTGCTGAACAATAATTCCTTAAATCAGTCAAGGTACAGCGCTACATGTTTAAATCGCAGCACTTGGTGTCGTGCATATCCGCAAATTAGTGCTCGGCATAGAAAACTTTGTGCATGTGTCATTTTTAGCTTAAAAAGTATCCTGCTTTTTTAATGCAAAACAACACCAGAGACATGATTCTGAAATATTTTAAAGCGTTCGTTAGTTTTTTGTCTAGTTTTTAAGAAAGACACAAAAAGACGTATACCAGGCAGAGTTAGAGGGTTAAAATGTTCCTGGAGAGGATTTGCTTAAAAAAACTGCTGTAGTTCAGACTTAACCTAAAGGCTTACAAAATTCTCTGCATTACTGTGAATAATTATGAAAGCAGCGCATAAGGACAGCTTAAGTTTGCAATGATTTCTGGCGTACGCATGGCTGAATAGTTCGGCTTAACCCTAGAAGCCTTAACTCGGCTTAAGGTTAATTTCCAAAATACAAATAAATTGTTCCCATCTTAATATCTGAGTAGTTTGTTATTTTGTAAGCAATGCCCTACCTGAAAAAGTGCTATGGTGCACGATTTTCTAAAATCGAAGAGTAAATTATTAATGTATGTTCTAAGCCCATTTTGTAAATATGCATAATCAGAAATGCATGGAAATTTAAAATGATAATAAATTGTTTTCAAATTAATATTTGCTATTTTGTAAACAATGCCCTTCCTGAAAAAGTGCTATGGTGCACTATTTTCTAAAATCGAAGAGTAAATTATTAATGTGGGTTCTAAGCCCATTTTGTAAATATGAATGATAAAGCACTTCTTTTAAATGCATAGAAGTTTAAACTGATAATACAACGCAGAAATACAGCGTGCTTTTTTTTTAAAGTGTCACAACAAAAAAGCAATTCTTGCAAATTGTTGAAATTTTTAATCAAAATAATTGTTCTAGTCGTCAAACTCATCCTGCACTTCTTCCATTTCATGGCGCAAATAATCATTCTTCAGAACCATTAATTCGTAGAACAATATATCGTTTTCGGACCACATTTACTGTTACTGATCAAGTGCATCCCGTGAGACGTCGATCAAAGCGCATTGAAGAAGCTGTAGCCGCTGTACAGGAAAGCATTGAAGATAATCCTAATCAATCAATTCGACGCCATTCTCAGCAACTGGGGTTGTGTCCTTCCACTTTATGGCAGATTTTTTTAGTTATTGAAAATTGGTGCTCCAGATTACGCCTTCTAAGCGCCAGTCGTGGCGGCCACAGGGCAGAAATCTTTTTTAAACATTAACTTCCAATAAAGCCCCGTTTCATTGATATATTTCCATATTTTAAGAACCGATCATCAAACGCATTTAAATTGCATTGATTTGATCATAGATTCTAGTCTAAAACGAGCGGACGAACGTGTTCGACACAAGTCTACTTTATTGCTCACTCACGCACAGTGTGATTTTACGCGATTTTATCTCTCGTGCCGGGGCAGATAGCAAAGTAAAATTTTATAGAAACAATGTATGAATAGATACGTAAATGACGTTTTTTTAAAAAAAAGTGGGCATGGTCCACTTACTTTTGAAAGTGCCATAGTGAGGAAAGTGGTATAAATGCAACTAGACTTGTATCGAACTCGTTTATTCGCTCGTTTTAGACTAGAATCTATGATCAAATCAATGCAATTTAAATGCCTTTGATGAACGAGTTCGATACAAGTCTAACTGCAACCAGAAAAACCAACTGGTTGTGGCTGTTTGTTGCTGGTTGTTTGAGTGTAGACTTGTGTCGAGGTAGTTCATCCTAGAACCCATGAACAAATCCGCTTAAATTACATTGGTTTTATTAAAGGTTGTTGTAAAAAACGAGCTAATAGACAAGTTCGATACAAGTCTAACTGCAACCAGAAAAACCAACTGGTTGTGGCTGTTTGTTGCTGGTTGTTTGAGTGTAGACTTGTGTCGAGGTAGTTCATCCTAGAACCCATGAACAAATCCGCTTAAATTACATTGGTTTGATTAAAGGTTCTTGTAAAAAACGAGCTAATGAACAAGTTCAATACAAGTCTAAATGCAACCAGAAAAACCAACTGGTTGTGGCTGTTTGTTGCTGGTTGTTTGAGTGTAGACTTGTGTCGAGGTAGTTCATCCTAGAACCCATGAACAAATCCGCTTAAATTACATTGGTTTGATTAAAGGTTCTTGTCAAAAAAACGAGCGGATGAACGAGTTCCATACAAGTCTAACTGCAACCAGAAAAACCAACTGGTTGTGGCTGTTTGTTGCTGGTTGTTTGAATGTAGACTTGTGTCGAGGTAGTTCATCCTAGAACCCATGAACAAATCCGCTTAAATCTAGACTTGGGTCCAACTAGCTCATTTGCTCAGTTTTGACAAGAACCTTTAATCAAACCTATGTAATATAAATGGGTTTGATCAGAGGTTCTTGTCAAAACTGAGCGAATGAGCTAGTTGCACACAAGTCTACTTATATCACATTGGTTTGATCAAAGGTTCTTGTCAAAAAACTAGCGATTGAACTAGTTCGGTGCAAGTCTATTAGACTTGGTTCCAACTAGCTCATTCGCTCAGTTTTGACAAGAACCTCTGATCAAACCCATTTACATTACATAGGTTTGATTAAAGGTTCTTGTCAAAACTGAGCGAATGAGTTAGTTTGACACAAGTGTAAAGTCTATTTAAGAGCTGGTCTAGCTGAAAATATTTACTTCTACTCAAAGAGAAATAATAATTTGATTTTTATTTATTTTTGCATCAGTTATACTCTTGTCTTTTGTAGTTTTTGCCACCTAAAAAAGCAAACAGTGTCACGCTCACATCTCTAATATTGACCATTTTTATGACCCGCTAATACACAGTAAATCTATGAAGTTTTATGTTCTGCAATTGAAATCAATTCAGTTTTTACATAATTGTAATTCGTTATTTAAGTGTATTTCTTATATTTTTATTAAAATGTGTTTTCTTCCTTCGCATTTTAATGCACGAGTTCAATAGTTGATTTTATTATAGTTGTTATATTACGATTGTAATAACAAAGTAATAAAGTTAATATCGATTTAAGAGCTTAAGAGCAAAGCAATAGATGTAGAATTCTTTAATTAGCTTTTTAATAGTCATAAAGAAATTATTTGCATATGAAATTGGACATTTATTTAATTATTTTTGCTTAACATGACCATCCACCTACTTTTCAATGTATATTGCAATTTTATACAGGGTGTTTTTTTTAAATTTATAGAACTTCGAATTGAAATAAAACACAAGAAAATCGTTTTAATGTCCATCAATTTGGCTTTATTAGAAGGATAATTTTATGCCATTAATGTTTAAATATGATTTCGGGCATGTGGCCGCCGCGGCTGGCTCGAATAAAGCCAATTCTACAGGTTCAATTTTCAACCACTTTTTCGAGCATATGGGGCCGTATGTTGGCAATAGCGCCACTAATGTTGGCTTCCAAGTCCCCTAACGTTTCTGGTTTGTTGGCGTAGACGAGCGACTTCACATATCCCCAAAGAAAATAATCCAATGGTGTCAAATCACACGATCTTGGTGGCCAATTGACAGGTCCATTCCGCGAAATTATGCGCTCATCGAATGTTTCCTTCAATAAATCGATTGTGACGTGCGCTGTGTGGCATGTAGCGCCGTCTTGTTGGAACCACAACTCATCCACATTCATGCCATCCAATTCGGGAACAAAATAGTCGGTTATCATGGCTCTATACCGGTCTCCATTAACGGTAACTGACTCTCCAGCATTATTTCGGAAGAAGTATGGCCCAATGACTCCACCAGCCCATAGAGCACTGTTCGACGTCTCTGCGGATGCGTATTATCACATAGAGTAAACGTAGTGCGAAAACGATCCATGGTTAACCAAATTAATTGCTCTGATGGAATATTATGTCGACCATAAAATGGACGGAGCTTGCGGTAAACTTCGCGAACTGAACCATTACTTTCGAAATAAATTTGCACGATTTACAAGCGTTGTTCTTTTGACAACCTGTTCATGATGAAATGGCAAACCAAACTAAATATTAATCACTTGACAGCTGACAAAATGGCCGCCAGTTAAAAAAGTGATGCCAAGTTCTAAACCTCAATAAAAAACACCCAATACATATTCTTATTATTTTTTTTTTTGGGAAAATGATACCTGAAAAATATCGAGTCGGAAATAGAAAGGCAGATAGCCATATGCCAAAATGAAATATATATTTATTTTATTGTGTTAACATTTTTTATAAAAATCATGCTACTTCAAATTTGCACAACAAAGTGAAAAACAAAAATTTATGGTTCATGTCTACACTGTAACGAATATTCAATTATTTCTCCTTCTATGGCACTTAAGCATTTTCTCTTCTACTTGATTTTCTATTCCTTAATTATAATTTATTTTAGAATAATGTTTCAGATAAGAGTTTTCAAGTGGTAAGTGTTTCAATTTATGATTATGTGCACAAGAGTGTAAAATTTCTGGCAAATACAAGTACGTGCATGTGCATGTGTATGCTTAACTGCTAGAAGGAGGATGATTCTTACTTATTTATTATATGCCACGTAATTTTTTCTTTCATTTCTCATGTTGTCGGTGAATTTTTTTTTGTGTAGTAAAAAGAAGCTCTTGTATCATCGTTAGTTTTTCAACAAGATTTTTTCAAGAACTATCAACACAGCAATACTTGAAGAACGAAGATATTTGTACGTAAATTATGAAAGTGTACATTTCATTAGAATTTTGAAAAAAATATTTGTTAGACGATGTTATTAGGATAGTCACATGCATCTATCGAAATCAGTGCATTGCCGTTCTGCATTTTTAAAATTTTTTCGATTCAGTTTATTAATTTTTTTATTAGAAAAATGTCTGACAATGGAAACTGTTTTATTAACCGAAGTTTATTTAAAATCTTACAAAACAAATTCTTCTAATATCTAATATTCTAATTCTTATATCGATAGTGTTTTATAGTTTTAGTGTAAATTAACGTAAAAGAATAATTATTTTCTTAAGAAACCCCTTAAAGAAATTTTGTTAATAGTAAATTTAAATTTTGGTCCATATTGGGCGGTAATCCGGTCTCTATGATGTTAAGGAAAGCTTTGCAAGACAATATGAAGAAAAAACTGGGAATTATCCTTAGGAAATTTTAATTTTTATAGGTTGAAAGACACTGTATATATTTAAAGAACGAGGGGAAAATACACATCAATTTAATTTTAATCATCGAACCATTGAAATCGTTTTCAAAGAAATATGAACCCATGACGACGCCAGCCCAAAATCCCCGCCAAACAAAGTTTTTTTACATTATAAATTTTTTTTGCAGTATGAATTTGTTAGTTCACAATTTAGTCTGTTCACGTTGTATTATTTGCATGTGTTGTAAAACGATATCTCCCTTTAAAAAAAAAATTGACTTAGAACAGACATTCATAATTTACTCTTCGATCTTAAAAAGTATCACATAACATAACATTTCTTCAGGTAGAGAATTGATTAAAAATGATTAGATTGCTCAACTAGCACAGATTCGTCTCTCAGCCTCCACTAAACTTCAATAAAATATAAATTTCAGATCAGTTTGCGAAATATGTTATTTTAGAGTGTCACAGCGCCAGAGAAACGCGTGCAAATTGTTGAAAATTTTAATCAAAATCATTGTTCTATTCTTCAAATTTCATCGTGCACTTCTTGCATTTTATGGCGTACATAATCGTCTTTCAGAGCGGCCAAGTCGAAGAACAATAAATCGTTTTCGGACCACATTTACTGTTACCGATCATGTGCATCCCGTGAGATGCCGAACAGTTGCGCACTGAAGACGCTGTAGCTGCTGTAGAGGAAAGTATTAAAGATGATCCTAATCAATCAATTTGTCACCGTTCTCATCAAGTAGGGTTGTGTCCTTCCACGTTGTGGAGGATTTTTTTAGTTGTTGAAAATTGGTGCTTAACAGCGCTATGCTAAAATGCCAACAGAGCTCTGTTAACGTACTTGGTTTGTGCCTAGGGTTATCTCGAAATTTTTCGAACAGTTGCTGGTTTGTTGTTATAAGCCAGTGACTTAACGAAGTGGCATAAAAAATTAATCAGAGGCTTTAAATCGTACGAACGAAATGGAGAGTGAATAGAAGCTCGGGTAAATATAATAAAAAAAAAAATAAAAAATTCATTGCAAAAATTAACAAGAGTTTTGGTGATGCTACGTGAATTATAAAAATTTCAAATTAATCCTCCGCAGGTCTTACCCCATCTACAAAATGTCAATCGCGGTTTTAAAATATTAATTTTGCCAACAATACCTTTTATTTAGTTTCAGTTAAGTTGACGTTATTTAAATACATATTTAATCTCATGTATACAATCTCAACTTGCCTGGAAGCAACGAAACAATGAATGAATTATAGTTTTTGTAAATGCTTAACTTTTTCTGTGCTTCTCATCTTCGCCTTTGGCATGTTGCCTGGATTAAACACAATATAAATGTTATTTCGCAAAAAAGAAAATATTAAATAATTTTTCTCTAGATATATATTGAACAAACATCAGCTATGAATAAAATCATTTTTCAAGTTTTTTTTTTGCTGTTACAAATTAAATGATGCACTTACTGATAAAAAGAAAATAAAACAGAAAAATTAATAAAAGCAATTGTTCATCTTAAAAATTCAACTTGATTGAGCAGATCGAATTTGTTTATTTTTTTCTTTTTTTTGTGTTGTTCAGTTTTGTAACAAATTTGAAGAATTTTCTTTTCTCGACTGACCTTGAGTGCGTTCGTACGTAATTGATAGTTTCTTTTAAACGATTCAAGTGAAGGAAAATCTCTTTAGTAATTACTTATATGCAATTTATGATGTACTTCTATATTTCACATTTAACTTTGCTTCCAAGTAACTTTAGTTACAAGGTATTTGGATTTATCCCACACATCATGCAGCAGAATTTTTATTTGAATATTTTTCCAATATGTTTGGCAAACATAAATTTTCTGTAAAAACATATACAGTAAAGGGTGTTTTTTATAGAGTGACACAAGTTTAAATCATAGCAAAATAAGGAAATATATTTTTAATGTCAATGAAAATTTTATGAAATTAATGTCTAAATACGATTTATAGAAGGCGCAAAAGATAAATTTTTTCAAAATGAAGACATGTGGGCGACTAGAAAATGTTAATTGTGGCTCTTGCACAAAAAGACTCATAATTTGAATAATATTAATTTTAGTGAGGACCAGTTGCTCTAAAGGACGATTCTGTACGGCATAAAATGGAAGAAGTACACGATCAGTTTGCTGACTAGAACAATTATTTTGATTGAAAATTTCAACAGTTTGCACGCGTTGCTCTTTTGTTGTGACACTCTAAAAAAACACGTTGTATTTCTGTTTTGTAATATCAGTTAAAATTTCTATGCATTCCTTGATGATGCATATTTACAAAATGGGCTTAGAACCCACATTAATAATTTACTCTTCGATTTTAGAAAATGGTGCACCATAGCACTTTTTCAGGTAAGGCATTGCTCACAAAATAACAAATATTAATTTGGAAACAATTTATTTGTATTTTAAAAATTCGCCTTAAACTGAGGTAAGTCTTCTAGGGTTAAACCGAACTATTCAGCTATGACACGGAAAGACTTATCTATCTATTTTTATTAACTCCGTAAGTTGCTTCTTTGGGTCACTTAATTTTGAAAGCAGCGTTAACAGACACTCTTTATTAAAGATTTACTGGAATGGCAATGCAAAACTTTTAACTCCTTTTAAGGCCAACTACGAGGCATTTTGACCAAGAGTTTTGCGATTAATCTGGGTAACTGTTGAATTTCTATTTTAAACGTTTTGCAAACTTGAAATAATAAACAAGTTTTTTTTTCTTAAATTAACAGTTTATTGCAGAATAAATATTCGCTTAGCCAAAAGTAATTTTTGTTTTATAAAAATATATATAAAATTGTTTGTCCTGTCGTTGTAGGGTGTTTTCTATATTTTCATTTCCCTGTAACGGTTCCTATGACTGCGACAGCACTCAAACACATGTTTTCATGCTCTCATAAACACACACACACACGCACATTTATAATTTGAACATGTAATAACAATCGTTCAGGCAAACAGTCAGTCTGCCAGAACGCCACTACATCAAGCAATCACACGTCCAAACACACCCTCTAGCACATGCACACACACACACACACACTCTTTCCTATATTTTTTCCAAAATCAAGTCCATTGAACCTAACGAAGCAGAAATGTTGCTGTAATTGCTGGTGTTCTTTGTTTTCTTCTTGTTATTCTCTCATGTCGTATCGGAATCATGGTGAAAAAGGACTATCACCACCGTCACCAATTTCGTCGTCTGTCTTGCCTTAAATTTTTGCCGAAGCTTAAAGATGAAAAAATCCTGCCATATTTCATACTCATATTTCCATGCATACAAATGAACGTGCATATGTACAATATCATGTTTTTGTATTATTTATATAATGGCGTTTTGTATGTACATTCTTATATACTGCGTAGGCATATATTTACACATCTCCATGTATAGTATACATATAGCAAGCAACTCATAAACACACACACACACCCCAGGAAATTCAATTTTGCAAGGATGAGTAAATTTTTTTTTACATATAGATATGCACGTCTGTATGTTTGGATGTGTGAGTGTTAAGGAAATAGTTTGACAAGGCAACAAACGGCACTCCAAGCTTTCAAAACCATTGTACTTAATCCATTCAGAATTAGTTCAATTTCAATATTCTCGCGTTATTTTCATTCCACAATTTCTAACAATAATTCAACACATACTTAAGTGCTGTAAGAAAATCCCAGTCTTGCAAAGGCTGTATTGACCATAAGTACAATCGTGTAACAAAGTAAGTAAAAAAAAGTCATTACATCAAAAGAAATCATTCACATAGCACACATTTTTGAGTTCTGGCGTAGGGAAATCTGCCTGCAAGAAAATCTTTTTGCTCCAATCAAATATTTCATATCCTCCAGGAGATCTAAATCTGGTTCTCGTAACTCTGCCTACTTTGAAAATGTAACGTCAACAATTTTAACTTATTTTGTTTTCTCTTCTAAAAAAAGTGCAATATTTTCTGCACTTTTCAAAGGAAAATTATCATATGTCTTTTGAAAACAGTGAATTTATTAAGAATTTGTTTACCATCCGCTTGTTTTGCAGATGAAAATAACTATTTTAACTTATTTTGTTTTCTTTTGCAAAAAAGTGTAATATTTTTTGCACTTTTCAAAGGAAAATTATAATAAGTCTTTTAAAAACACTGAATTTATTAAGTTGAAATAACTATTTTAACTAACTTTGTTTTTTTTTCTAAAAAAAAGTGCAAAATTTTTTGCACTTTTCAAAGGAAAATTATTATATGTCTTTTGAAAACAGTGAATTAATTAAGAATTTTTTTACCATCTGCGCTCTTTAAAAATGAAAATCAGTTATTTTAACTTATTTTGTTTTCTTTTCTAAAAAAGTACAATATTTTTTGCACTTTTCAAAGGAAAATTATCATATGTCTTTTGAAAACAGTGAATTCATTAGGACTTTGTTTACCATCTGCCCGTTTTGAAGATAAAAATCAACTATTTTAACTTATTTTGTTTTATTTTGTAAAAATGTGCAATATTTTTTGCACTTTTCAAAGGAAAATTATCACAAGTCTTTTAAAACCACTGAATTTATTAAGTTAAAATAACTATTTTAACTAGCTTTGTTTTCTTTTCTAAAAAAAGTGCAATATTTTTTGCACTTTTCAAAGGAAAGTTATTATATGTCTTTTGAAAACAGTGCATTTATTAAGAATTTGTTTATCATCTCCGCTCTTTGAAAATGAAAATCAGGTATTTTAACTTATTCTGTTTTCTTTTCTAAAAAAGTGCAATATTTTTTGCACTTTTCAAAGGAAAATTATCATATGTATTTTGAAAACAGTGAATTCATTAGGATTTTGATTACCATCTGCCCGTTTTGAAGATAAAAATAAACTATTTTAACTTATTTTGTTTTATTTTGTAAAAAAGTGCAAAATATTTTGCACTTTTCAAAAGAAAATTATCACATGTCTTTTAAAAACAGCGAATTTATTAAGAATTTGTTTACCATCTGCCCGTTTTAAAAATAAAAATCAACTATTTTAACTTATTTTGTTTTATTTTGTAAAAAAGGGCAAAATATTTTGCACTTTTCTAAAGAAAATTATCATATGTCTTTCGAAAACAGTGAATTTGATACCATCTGCCCGTTTTAAAGATAAAAATTATCTATTTTAACTTATTTGGTTTTCTTTTGTAAAAAAGTGCAATATTTTTTACACTTTTCAAAGGAAAATTTTTTATATGTCTTTTGAAAACAGTGAATTTATTAAGAATTTGTTTACTATTTACCCGTTTTAAAGATAAAAATCGACTACTTTAACTTAGTTTGTTTTCTTTTCTAAAAAAGTGCAATATATTTTGCACCTTTCAAAGGAAAATTATCATATGTCTTTTGAAAACATTGAATTTATTAGGAATTTGTTTAGCATTCCTTAAGAGAATAAATTTTTGGTTTAAAACTGAGTTCAATTAGAAATAAAAAAACCAAAAATATTTGACATGTTTGTAGAAAAGAAAACACCTTTTATTTCAGTGACACTATTTTATTACCCGTTTAGAAACGGCAGATTTATTTAAATTTTTTCCCAAAACTGCCCGTTTTGCAGTGGCAATTCACATATAAAATTCTTGCATTAATTGAAGGCAAACAATGAAGCGTATTTATAAAAAAATAACTAAATTGTGTCTGTATAATAAAAATAATTGAAATATTTGCAAAAAGTGCAGAATTTTATTCACAACTAACTTAAAGGGCACAATATGTTACATATTTTTTAGTTCAAAATTTTTTAAAACAAAAATGAGTTTTGCGCAAAATTTTGAATTATTTTATTTTTTGGGAGTGTAAAAATAACAAAACATTTATATTATGGAACCAGGAGGGGGACCGAAATCTATATATAAAATGCATTGATAGTTTTATACTAAATGGGGCCCTACTCTTGATTTCTTGCAAATTTTCGGTTCTATTTCATTGTAATGAATATCCCAAAAAAAATCTCTGTATCAGCATGAAAGCATTCCTTGACTGCTCTTGCCATATACAAAGAATGTTGGTTGCATGAGTGCTTAACGAATATATTTAAAATATTTTTCTTCGCATAAATTTCAACTTGGTTATTCCTTTTTGTTCCTTGAAATAAAAAAGAGAAGTAAATTTAATAGCAAATGGCGCAAAGATGAGCTTAATACGGAAATTTGTTTATTAAAGAAAAAAAAATGAGAGTCAACATAAAGAAAGTTTGAAAATTTATGGCTTTTCAATTTCTTTGCTACGGCGGGGAGGCAAAGTGTGTGCATGTTGAGTTGTTCCATTTTTCATAAATTTTTTTCACCGCTTAAGATTGCATTGAAAACCCGGATACCGGGGAATAGTTTGCTTTGGAATTTTTTCCATTTTCATTCATGATTTAAAAAAA
This sequence comes from Linnaemya tessellans, assembly GCA_951800035.1. Lineage (NCBI taxonomy): Eukaryota > Metazoa > Arthropoda > Insecta > Diptera > Tachinidae > Linnaemya > Linnaemya tessellans. The sequence continues at coordinate 7,221,517 of OX637532.1, read as the reverse complement.
TATTCCAGTGCTTCGCATTTTGTCATCCCTTAAAAAAGGAGTCAGTCGTTCGTGTTGTGTGTTTGTAAATTTCATCAATTTATTTGCCAGCCAACCAGCGCTAAAGAAAAAACATACATTATCTCACGTTTTGATTTTGCTGCTGCAGCAGCTTCTTTCTGCTTTCCTTTCTTTGTTGCCTTACACATTTTGCTCTGTTTTATCCGCTTTCGTTGTTCAAAGACCATCTTTTTTTTTCGGTTGTCAGTTTGGCTGCTGCCGGTGGCTTGAAACTGCATGTTCCACTAGCCCGAGCACATATTTTAGTAAAATACTCTTGCAACTTAAACTGAATTTAGAAAAAGATTTCGTTTTTTTCTATGCATCAAAATAACCTGGATTTCTCGTTATATTTTTTTTGCCAGTGTATTCCACTTCATCATTATTGCATTTTCTCCATGTGCATGTGTCTTTTCAGGTTCAAAGTGTTTTGCTTGTAATTTCATTATATCCGGCAAAAGTGTGCAGTAAACTGGTCCGTCCGCCAGTTCTATTGTTCATCGTTCATTGTAAAGGATTTCTTCCTTTTTATTATATCGTTCATTTATTTTGCTGCATTTTTCTCAAGTATTTTTTTTTTGTTGGTTTGAATATGAAATTGTGCGTTTGTTTTTATGCTGCTGAAATTTTCTATAGAAAAATACGAAATAGAAAAAAATATCTTTCATCAAGTTTAGAGAGTGCGTTTTTTCGGAGACAATTTATTCCCACATTTCTTCTTATTATTTCTTTTGTGGCAGAAGGAGAATTTTTTCGCATTTTTAGTGTGTTTTTTTTTTTGTGAATTAAGTAGAAAAATAGAAGCCATTTACTTAACTTCCGTTTCTTTTCTTTTTTTCTTTGGTGTTCATCTATAGTCGCTTTTAGCAATTGTCTGTTGTAATCATTTTATTATTATCATCCTCTCTTTCTCTCTATTCATTGTCCTGACGTGCATTGAAATTGAGATTTTTTTTCGGGTATTTTGCAATGCTGTTTTGGAGAATGGAAATATTATTGTTGTTATGTAAACCGGCTGTAATGGTTCTGTATTGCAATCTGGCACAGGATATTGACAATTAAGAGCAATTCTGAATAACAAGTGTCTTAGGCAAACTTTAAAGTCGGCTTTAGTTTTACTATTATTATTTTTTTTTTATATTTTTATTATATTTTTTTCTTAACGAACACAGACCGGCACTAGCTTGTCTGGTCCGTGATGGTAACGGAGCCCATGACCTTAGGACGGAGAGGCCAGCATTCAGGTTTGGCGGTACTAAAAGCCACTTATAAATGAATTTAGTACCATAAAAATAAAAGTATGTTTTAAGTTGTATCTGCTTTACACTTCAAATATACAAAATAATTACTAACAATTTGTAAAAAAATTTTATGTAAAAATCTTATTATAATATAAATAACTGCAAACCAAAAACTTAAATAAAAGTTAAGAAATTTTGAAAAATATTTTTATTAAATTATGTATGAATTTTTATTAATCGAACTTTCTTATGTAAATTGTTAATTTTATCAACGGGCTTAAGTTCGAATCTGCAAGACTGCAAACCATTTTTTATTATTTTATTAATAAATGAATTTGTTCAAATCATCAGAACGCTGATGAGATGGCGTAGCGGCCTCGAAATCAGTACTGATCCGTTCTGCTGGTTTGATGATTATTGAAAAATATTCTTAATATTCCAATCTTAATATAAATTAATAAAATAGAATTTGAACAAATTCATTTATTAATAACATAATAAAAAATGGTTTGCAGTCTTGCAGATTCGAACTTAAGCCCGTTGATAAAATTAACAAATATTTTTATTAATTAAATTGCTATTAACTTTTGATTTTTATTTTGGTAATTTATTTTATTATTTATTAAAACGAGGTGGTTTTTTCTTTTTTAGAAAATTATTTCGGTTTTCTTTTATTATTCAATATTTCGTCAACAATTTCTTAACATCATCAGGAATAAGTAATAGGAAATTTCCTAAATGTTGAATACTAAAAGAAAACTGAAATAATTTTATATAACAAAAAAAAGAAAAAGAAAAAAAAAACTATCTCGGGCTTAATAAATAATAAAATAAATTTTTCGATTAAAATTTCTGACACGTTTCCAACAGATAAGAGTATCTTGTGCAAGGTGATTTTTTAACAACTTTCTTTTTGGCAACACTGTTTTTGGTAGCTCAGCTGTTTTTAGAGACCACACTGAACATGTTACTGTTAAACATGTTCAGTTTGGTATATTATTAAAACATGAATCGACTTACAAACGAACAACGCTGGCTGATTAACAACAAATGAACAATTGGCTGATTATTAAAAAAAAACAAGTAAAAACGTTATATTCGACGGGGTCGAATCTTAAATACCCTCCAAATATTTAGTAATTAAATTTAAAATGTTTAATTCGGTGGGACAGAGTTCCATTAAGACATCTCTGTACCCAATTTTAAATCTCTATTTTGACAGAGTCATTCCAGGAAGGGCCGTAGGGGAGATGTTTCACCTCTGCAAGATCAGAGAACATCTCAGCTTCTTATTTATAGGCTTAAGGAATACAAATTGTGCAATATTTACACTATTTTTACATATAATATCGTCGTACGTCAACGCCCACTAAAGGGGCGGGGTCCAAAAATAGACTATGTAGTGTTTTCTACAGACGAACGTATGGGTATTGCCAGATCGTCTTACACTTCATTACTGATCAAGAATATATATACTTAATGGGATCCAATTCTTTTTGGAGGGCACTGGCACTGTATTTTGTCGGTGTCTCCGTGGCAAGGGCCTTGGGGGAGACATTTCATCTTTGCCATAAGACTCTAAAAATAAATATTTGGGATAATTAAATGTAAATTTTTTATGTGTGTAAAGATAAATATGCCGAATTAAACATGTTTTGACGTAAGCAGTTACGAAACAACGTATTTAGCTGTGAAGTTAAATATGTTATGACGTAACGAAATGGCAAGCAGTGAAGTTTTTTTTATGGAAATCCATATCTAATAAATTTTTTGAGCATTTTGTGAAAATATTTACAGGCCATGAAAGTCAAACTTACAGGCCATGAGAGTGTGTGTCATCGGGGAGGGATTTTGCCCCTAGTGGCCAAATAAGGAGTTGGCATGTTTTCCCAGTATATAAAAAATGTTGTTTGGGATAGAAGACACTCCCACAATCATTTTGTATATAAATATGGACTTTCATAAAAAAAAAAAAAAATTCAGTGATTGCCATTTCGTTACGTCATAACATATTTAGCTTCATTTCGTAACTGCTTACGTCAAAAAATATTTAAGTAGACATATTTATCTTCACACACATAAAATAATTTTAATTTTTTTTGAAAGGGTCATTTAGGAGGCGAAGGAGAGGAGGGAGTAGGGCAGGGGAGTACCAGGTTGCGTCTCAGCTTCGTCATTAAAGCTTAAAAATTTTATTTTTAAGGAATGTAGGCTTCAGTAAAACAATTTGTTAAATTTTTCACTATTTTTGCATATAATAACACCCTGTATAGGGGGAGTAGTCCAAAAATAAATTTTTTTGATTTTATGGCTGCAAGTTTAACGCGTTGGACCTTCTTTGGCATAAAAAATATATCATATCCTTAACAAAATTACAAAAAAAACTTCAAAAATAACTTTCGTTTGTAGAGGTTGTTTTAGTTCTTCTTAGGGGAACTTTTTCCCCTCTGACCCGATTCAGCCCATTTACAAAGTTGAGCTGTGCTATGCTTCAAGATATATTTATACCAAATTTCAAAAGTCTGGCTTTTTTCGTTTGGACTGAATCGTGATTTTCACAGACGGACATGCTCAGATCGTCTTAGATTTCATCACTGATCAAGAATATATATACTTTATGGGGTCTCAGATGGATATTTCGCTGCGTTACAAACGGAATGACAAAGTGAATATACCCTCCAATTCTCTTTTGGAGGGTATAAAAAACAGCAACATTGTTTTTGGCAGCTCAGCTGTTTTGAGAGACCAAACTGAACATGTTGAGTTTGGTCTATTATTACCATGAATCGACTTACAAACGAACAACGTTGCCAAATTATTGAATTTTATTATCAAATTTTATGATCAGTTAAGTTTTTAAGAAAATGTTTCGTGCACTTCTTCCATTTTATGGATGAACCTCATGTCTGATTAAATGGATACGTGAACAAGCAAGAACTGCCAATGCATTCCGATTATGGGGATTATGAGCCGGAAGCATCATTTTTCAAAGACGAAAAGGAGGATTTTAGTGTGAATGGCGGCCTCTAGCGTGGAATAATTACAAATTTATTTTTTTGTTTGCCCAAAATACAACAGCTGGACTTGACTCAACTAGACGGTGCCACATGCCACACTGCACACGAAACAATGACCCAATCGGGAAGTGAGCTCGGTGTACAGTTTATTGTATGTTTAAGGCCGGTCAAGTGGCCGCCTAGATCGTGTGATTTAACGGCCATGTTAAGGCTCATGTGTATGGGGGCAAAACCGCAACAGTGGATACACTGGCAGCCAATATTGAAGAATTTATTCTTGAGCTATCGGCCGATACGTTGGGGAGAGAATATGTCAATATTTAAGCATTGAATGTTAAATCTTAAATGTTTTTTTTTTTATCAAATCTGAAAGCTCTTAAAAAATCATCCTTTATTTAGGAACCGAATGCTGCAGTGATATCAATTGCACTTGTTTAATATGAAATAGCGTTCGATTTAATTGACTCAATTCGTTTAATTCACTTGCTGCACTTAAGACGTGCCACTGCGTTTTTAAATCATTTAAAATATATAGATTATGAAAATAATAAAAAAAAAATGAAAATAATTATGATGATAATAACGACTCGTAAGAGTGTTAAACCCAACTCAAGTACAATTCTGTGCAGCATGTGGAAAAGTTGAAAGGCAAAAGTTTCGTTTTGCCTTAAGAGGCAGGCGTCTGTTGCAAAGTAAGTATTTGCAACAAGACACATACTCTCACATAAAACTTTCGTAATTAATTAAGTTTTAATTTATGTTGTATAAGTTTTGCTTCCTTGTTGCATGTCTGCCTGCCAGCACAGAAATATGATTTCGTGCAGCTTTTTATGAGCAACAAAATTACAACAAAAAAAAGGCTGCCACCAATAAACATAACAGTTTTCATAAACAAAAAAAAAGCGAAAAAACTGAAAAAGATGTATCACGAGTATTTGGGGCACAACACATGGTAACGGGTGCTTAAGTTCAGTTTAGTTGCAGTTACTCACCTGAAGACAGATTGTGGCGTGATGACATGGACAAATTTCTGGGCAGCGTCATGCAATCCTGACCTAAGCCACTGTTGGTAGCGGTCAACAGCATATTGCCACGAGCATCTAGCAAAGCGGCACTAATGCTGCCGCTGGCCAGACCCCCTCCGCCACCTGGATTTCGTCCATAATTGATTGAGTTTGCATGATGCAGAGTGCCTGCTTTTGGCAACGTCATCATTCCATTATTGTACGTTAATGTTGTCGATGGATTCATGCTGCTGTTCACTGTGGTGGCATTGCGTCCAAATGTCTGTGTGCTGTTCGGTTGCATGGATGCAACACTAAGGCCCACTCCTACTCCCACTGCCCCGACTCCGCTTGCACTGCCTACACTGACTGTGGTCGAGGACATGCCTTTGATTTGCAAATGTTCACGCTGTTGTGCAGCCAGTTGTTGTTGTTGTTGTTGCTGGTGTTGCTGGTGTAAATGCTGCTGCTGTTGTTGTTGTTGCTGCTGTTTAGTTGTGGTGCTGTAGGTAACATTGTTAATAACACTAGTGCCCATCATGCCACCAGCCGCGTCCATATCCATTGAGTTTAAGGCAGTTGTTTGTTTGGCTGAACATAAATTCCCATTGTTGCCCGGATTGTTGGAGTTGCCTCCCATGGCTGCATTAGGATTTGAAATCATTTGCTGTTGCTGCTGCTGTTGTTGTTGCTGGTGCTGCTGTTGCTGTTGTGTTAGTTGCATGGCCGTGTTGCTGCACATGTGTGGTGGCGGTGGCTTAACATCGCTGGCCGTAAGCAGTATCGTGCCCTGATCGCCATGATTCTCTACATCGACAATAACATTAGCGCTCTGTGAATGGCCCATGTGGTAGTGGGCGTGCTTAATGGGATCCGGCGGATACGAGGGCACCTGCTGATGCATGCTGCGTTGTTGATATTGCTTTTGCAGTGTCTTCACCTCCAAGCGCGTCTTGTCCCTTTGATAGTAGACGCCGGCAAATATGAGCACGTTTAATATTAGCAAACTGCAGCCGATGGCGATGGTTACACTCAGTGCTGTTGAATAGGCTGCATAGCCAGCCGATTCGAAACCAGATGCCAGTGTGTCTGTTGTTGCATTGGCCATCGTTGTGGGTGCATACACACCGCCAGCCGTATAGTTGCCACCGCCAACGGGTATACAGGTTGTGTACATGTTTGGTTCGACGGTTGTAACTGCAAGTAAATGCAAAAGGAAGAAAACACACACACACAAACAATTTGGTCAGTAGTGTAATTGAGGCAACTTTTATTTACTTTACTCATACGTGCAAAAACAGATGAGTTAAATTCATTTTAAATTAATTGAAATGTGTTCATAAGATAAAGAAGTTTCCGTGTGTGTTTGTTTTTGTTTGTTTGTAATGGAAATTTAAAAATTTATTAACTTTTTTAAACTTATTTTCAGTTTCTTAAGTAAAACTCGTATTCTTACTCGAAAGTTGCAACACATTTTTTAGTCTATAAAAACGAAAAATTTCATTTTTTGCTTTCACTAAAAATGGTAAAATAATTGTATGGCTTTCAATGAAAAATATACTATAACCTAAGCAATTTTTACTTTATTAAGGCATTATTTAGGAAAATAAGAAAAAAAAAATCGGGCTTGAAAAACCATGAAAATCCGAAGTAAGTTTAAGGACCAAATTACCGCTAAAATCCTGGTACTAAATTACGGCATCTGATACCGATAGAAATTATAATGCGTGCAAAGTTTTAGTTGAAGTAAATATTTATTTGTTCATTAAGATATTTTTCATGGGGGCGTGGCATGATCTAGAATTCTTAGCAAACTGTAAAATTGCTATGAGTGAGTAGAGTAGTAAGTGAAGATTAAAAGATATTAACATTAAAACACATTCGAAAAGAAAAATGATGGGCGTGGCACTCAGCACTTCCTCTAGTACTGCTAAATCTGTAACAAAAACTAGTCGAGAGTTAAAAAACCTCGTGGTGTATTTTTTGCCCTCAAATTCGATATTTTCCAATAGATTAAAGACCGAAAATTAAATTTTCTCTCAATTTATTATAAAAAGTAAAATTTGCAGGCAAATAGTTTTAAATACGATAAATTTTGTTGCTTGATTTCATAACACTGGAGTAGTTGTTAAATTGTGTTTTTATTTTAAATGGGCGTGTTACTGCCCACTTTTATAATAATATATTTACAATTACATGATTATAAAAATGGCTAGCAGTAATTTAATAAAGGTTGCTAAATTTCAAAGCGCTATAGCAGTGTTTCACTTATATTTTTCTTCTGAATGGGCGTGGCACTGCCCACTTTTGTAACATAAAATTACAATGTCACAGGAATGAATAATGTATTGCTAAATTTCATAAGAAGCCCTTAGTTAACTATTGAATTAGTTTTTGCCTTAAATGGGCGTGTCACTGCCCACTTTTATAATTATAAATTTACAATTACATGATTATAAAAATGGCTAGCAGTAATTTAATAAACGTTGCTAAATTTCATAGCACTTGAGTTGAGCACTGGAGTTGATCTGAATGGGCGTGGCACTGCCCACTTTTATAATAATAAAATTATAATGTTGCAGGAATGTAGAATGCGGTGCTAGATTTCATAAGAATAGCTTAGTTAGCTGTTGAACTAATTTTTGCGTTAAATGGGCGTGGCACTGCCCACTTTTGTAATTAGAAATTTACAATTACATGATTTTAAAAATGGGTAGCGGTAATTTACTAAACTTTGATAATTTTCCTAGCACTATAGCTATGTTTCACCTATATTTTTCCTCTGAATGGGCGTGGCACTGCCCACTTTTGTAAACTAAAATTACAATGTTGCAGGAATGAATAATGTATTGCTAAATTTCATAAGAATTTTCTTAGGTAACTATTGAATTAGTTGTTGCCTTAAATGGGCGTGTAACTGCCCACTTTTATAAATAGAAAATTTCAATTTCATGATTATAAAAATAGCCAGCGGCAATTTAATAGACGTTGCTAAATTTCATAGCACTTGAGTTGAGCTATAATCTAAATCTGAATGGGCGTGGCACTGCCCACTTTTATGATAATGAAATTATAATGTTGCTGGAATGTAGAATGCGGTGCTACATTTCATAAAATCGCTTAGTTAGCTATTGAAATAATTTTTTCGTTAAAAGGGCGTGGCACCGCCCACTAAAAATTACAATTACATGATTATAAAAATGGCTAGCAGTAATTTAATAAACGTTGATAAATTTCCTAGCACAATAGTAGTGTTTGACTTATATATTTTTCTCCGAATGGGCGTGGCACTGCCTACTTTTATAAAATAAAATTATAATATTGATGGAAAGTAGTGTGGATCGCTAAATTTCATATCAATCGGTTGATTAGTTGCTGACTTGTATAATTTTTTACCTTGAGTGGGCGTGTCACTGCCCACATTTATAATAAGTAAATTCTTATGTTGCAGTAAAGTAATATGCATTGAAAACTTTCATAAAATCGCCTTAACTATTTGCTGAGTTAAACTTTTTACTCTGAATGGGCGTGGCACTGCCCACTTTTGTAATTATAAATTTACAATTACATGATTATAAAAATAGCCAGCAGTAATTTAGCAAACTTTGATAATTTTTCTAGCACTATAGCAATGTTTCACCTATATTTTCCCCCTGTATGGGCGTGGCACTGCCCACTTTTGTAAACTAAAATTACAATGTAGCAGGAATGAATAATGTATTGATAAATTTCATAAGAATCGCTTAGTTAACAATTGAATTAGTTTTTGCCTTAAATGGCCGTGTCACTGCATGATTATGAAAATGGCTAGCAGTAATTTAATAGACGTTGCTGAATTTCATAGTACTTGAGTTGAGCTATAATCTAAATCTGAATGGGCGTGGCACTGCCCACTTTTATGATAATGAAACTATAATGTTGCTGGAATGTAGAATGCGGTGCTACATTTCATAAAAATCGCTTAGTTAGCTATTGAAATAATTTTTGCGTTAAAAGGGCGTGGCACCGCCCACTTTTATAAATATAAAATAACAATTACATGATTATAAAAATGGCCAGCAGTAATTTAATAAACGTTGATAAATTTCCTAGCACAATAGTAGTGTTTGACTTATATATTTTTCTCCGAATGGGCGTGGCACTGCCTACTTTTATAAAATGAAATTATAATATTGATGGAATGTAGTGTGGATTGCTAAATTTCATATGAATCGCTTGATTATTTGCTGACTTGTATAATTTTTTACTTTGAGTGGGCGTGTCACTGCCCACATTTATAATAATTAAATTCTTATGTTGCAGTAAAATAATAACCATTGCAAACTTTCATAATATCGCCTTAACTAGTTGCTGAGTTAAACTTTTTACTCTGAATGGGCGTGGCACTGCCCATTTTTATAATTGCACAATTACAATTTCATAATTATAAAAGTGGGCAGCAGTGGTTTAATAAACGTTGGTAATTTCCTAAGAGTCGCTTAAGTAGTTGTTGAAAAATATTTTTGCTTTGAATGGGCATGTCACTGCCCTCTTTTATATAAAAAAAATGCTTTTCTCTAGATATGAAATGTTTCAGTTTGTGGTTGCAGAAAATTCCTGTGATATATTTCGCTATAAGTGACTGTAATACTGTAGAGTTGAAACGATTGTGGGTTCTACACTTTTACATGAAAGAGATTATTTTTGCGGAAAACTTGAAAATATTAAAAAAAAACACTCCATCTATTTTTTAGAGTTTACAAATTTTTATTTACGGGAATTCGATCACAGTTCACTCTTTCCAATTTGCAATTGCAACAGTAAAACAATTCCGCCTTAGTGTATGTGTGCGTGTGCTTGTGTGTATGTGTGTGGCTTGTGGGAATTACTTGCGATTAAAGTTTTCAAAGGCAGTCTTAAAAATATTCACACTATAAAAACATATGATTTTAATATATAAATCCTTTGGATGTTTATTACTTTTGTATATGTCTCTCTCTCTCCCCCTCTCTCTCTCTCTCTGTGTGTGTGTGTGTGAGCATGAGTGTGCATGCACTTTCCTTTGTGTTTACAAAAGACAGAATAAATGGAAATGGATTGCAATCAAGTGTGTGTAGTGATTTTAAGTTTTTAAGCAACATTTTTATATTTTTAGTGCTGATGTTGTTGTACACAATTTAACAACAACAACAACAACAACAAGAAGTGAGTGAGTGCAAAATGCTGGCGACAAGTGGATTTAAGTCACTTTCAAAGTTGCAGAAACAAACAAACAAACAAACAAAATCATAGTTTGTTTAATGGAGCGTGGCAAAGAGTGAAAAAAGAAGGCAACACTTGCAACAAACAACCGAAATGTCTTTGTGCACACGAATGTTCACATCCGAAATATTTGTTCACATTTTTTTGTTTTTCTTGTTGAAATCTATTCCTTTGAAATCTAGAGCTTAAGAGAAAAAGCATGAAGGATAGTATTTTATGTTACAAAAGTAGAAAAAAAAGCAATTTTAAATAGAAGTATTACAATAATGCAAATATCAAAGTGAGTGCAAAATTCTACATGCGAGTTTTATACATTTTTATTTACATATTTCTCAAATTTCAATGACGAGTTAACGATTTTCTTTTTACCTGACAGCTTTAAAGTCTTTTAACAGGGACAGAGGAATAAGAATTACCAATTTTACTGTTTAACTGTATTTTTGTTAAAATCTCTAAACTCTCATTTTTATAAATATTTGTGGTGCCGGGGTGGGGACCTCCTTACAGAATGATATTAATTTAAACAACAGATTTTTAAATTTATTACTGATACTGGCTACTTATGGCTTCAACTTCCATTATCAATTGTTGTTGTCGTTAATAATATTAATTACACTCACAAAAAGCATGCAATATCATGTCATGTTTGTGGTTGTTGCAGTTTGTTTTTTTCTCTTGTCCGGCTGTCCAAATTAAGTTGCCAAATGAATTTTAACCAAAATGATGTCATTATCATTTTATTTAATTTTTTGTTTTTTGTTTGAATTTATTCCCTTAACAAACCAAAAAAAGAACTTTGCAAAACCAAATAAAACGACTGATCATATTAAATGTAATGAATTAAATGTAATTAAAAATGCAAACATGCATGCACACACACAAACGTACACACACATACACCCATGTTTATTTATTTGATTTAATCTGAACAAACTCTTCGTACGCTAACAAAATTGTAAAAATACCTAAAAATGTCCGGCTATTGTACAATCAATAACTAATTCAATTGTATTGCAAAACCAAAAAAAATTATATCATGAAATATATAAATAAATAAAGAAAAATAAGTTAAAAAAAAAAAAAACAAATAAAAATAGTTACTAAATTAAATAAAAAATATATTTTTATGAATTTCAAGTTATTTTTATTAAGAGTGCAATATTAGGAACAATTGTACTTCACAACAACAACAACAAAAATAGTAATAATAATAAAATTGGCAAAATATCAAACCGTTTTTATTTTATAGCATTTTTAAATTCAAACTTTTACATGGGCCACCCTTTATTTCGCCTTATAAAAAGCTGTTTAAAATTATTCTCAACTATTTAATCTTACTAAAGGCGAAAGTTATTGAACTTCAAGCTTCTTCAAGAAAGAACTACAGTGAATTTAAAACTTCGCCAATAACATGAACTATTGATATTTTTCTTTTATAAGCAACACACTTTTTTGTGGTACAATTTCAAGTATTTTAACGATCACAAATATTAATAGACAAAACGTAACCCAAAAGGTATTTTTCCATAGATAAGCACAATATAAGAATTTTGTTTTAAATTTAAATTTTTGTATAAAAAAAAGTCACACATTTTTTTGTGGTACAATTTCAGGTACTTTATTGTTAACAAGTTTTAATAAGCAAAACGTAATCCAAAAGGTATTTCTGCATAGATAAGCACAATATAAGTATTTTGTTTTAAAGTTAAATTTTTGTATAAAAAAAGACAAAATTTTTTTTGTGGTACAATTTCTAGTATTTTAACGTTCAAAAATATTCAAAAACAAAATAACAACTGAAAGGTATTTTTGCATAGATAAGCACAATATAAGTATTTTGTTTTAAACTTAAATTTTTGTATAAAAAAAAGTCACACATTTTTTTGTGGTACAATTTCAGGTACTTTATTGTTAACAAATTTTAATAAGCAAAACGTAATCCAAAAGGTATTTCTGCATAGATAAGCACAATATAAGTATTTGGATTTAAATTTTAATTTTTGTATAAAAAAAGTCACACATTTTTTTGTGGTACAATTTCAAGTACTTCATCGTTCACATATTTTTATAACCAAAATATAATCTAAAAGAAATTTTTGCATAGAGAAGCACAATATAAATATTTTATTTTAAGTTTTAAATTGGGACAAAAAGAAATAGGAGAACTTAGAGCCCGTTCAAATATCTTTGTATAATATTTTTATTGGCTGTAAGAATATAAATTTGACGTGATTTACACAAGAAGGACCTTATTTTGGAATGTAAATGACACATTTTGACAGACTACTAACATTCGGCAGTGTCAATCTATCCCAGTACTCGGATTAATCGGTACTAGAACCAGCATTGTGAGATCTAATAATAAAATTGTTGCAGTCCACACCCGTTAGTTGTGCTATTTTTATACCCTTCAAAAAAGAATTGGAGGATATATTCGCTTTGCATTCCGTTTGTAAAGCAGCGAAATATCCATCTGAGACCCCATAAAGTATATATATTCTTGATCAGGGGCCAAATTACCGCATTCAATATCGATCGAAATTTCTATACAATTTAAATACAAATATCGATCGGTATCGAATGCCGTAATTTGCCCCCAGTGATGAAATCTTAAGACGATATGAGCATGTCCGTCCGTCCGTCCGTCTGTGGAAATTACGATTCAGTCCAAACTAGAAGAGGCAGACTCTTGAAATTTGGTATAAATATATCTTGAAGGATAGCACAGGTCAAGTTCGTAAATGGGCTGAATCAGGCCAGAGGGAAAAAAATTCCGCTAAGAAGAACTAAACCAACCTCTAAAAAACACCATAATTTTTAAAGTTTTTTTTTTTGTAATTTTGTTAAGCAAATGATATATTTTTATGTCAAAGAAGGTCCTATAAAATAAAAAAAAATGAATTTTTGGACCCCGCTCCCTTTAGTGGGCGTTATTATATGCAAAAATAGTGTAAAAATTTAACCAATTGTTCTACTTGAGCTTACATTCCTTAAAAATAACATTTTTAAGCTTTAATGAAGAAGCTGAGGCGTAACTTGGTACTCCTCTGCCCTACCACCTTCTCCCCCTTTGTCTCCTAAATGAGCCTTTAAAAAAAAAAATTAATAAAAAGTTAAAAATAAACTTATGTGTGTGAAGATAAATATGTAGAGTTAAATATGTTTTGACGTAAGCAGTTACGAAGTGAAGTCAAATACGTTATGATGTAACGAAATGGCAATCACGGAATTTTTTTGTATGAAAATCCATATTTATATACAAAATGATTATGGGAGTGTTTTCTTTCCCATATATCGCTTAGTATATACTGGCAATGCATGCCAACTCCTTATTTGGCCACTGGGGCCCAAAATCCCTCCAAGATCACACACACTCTCATGGCCTGTAAACTGACTTTTCTTGGCCTGTAAATGTTTTTACAAAATACTTAAAAAATTTATTAAATTTGGATTTTCACAAAAAAAAAACTTCACCGTATGCCATTTTGTTACGTCATAACATATTTAACTTCACAGCTAAATACGTTGTTACGTAACTGCTTACGTCAAAACATGTTCAATTCGGCATATTTATCTTCACTCACATAATAAATTTTACATTTAATTATTCCAAATATTTATTTTTAGAGTTTTATGGCAAAGGTGAAAGGTCTCCCCCACGGCCCTTGCCAGAGCGACCCCGCCAAAATACAGTTTTTATACCCTCCAAAGAGAATTGGACCCTATGAGGTAAATGTGTATATTCTTGATCAGTGATGAAGTTTAAGACGGTCTAGCAATGCCCATACGTTCGTCTGTGGAAAGCATGATGTAGCCTATTTTTGGACCCCGCCCCCTTCAGTGGGCGTTGACGTACGATATTATATAAAGGAACTCTGTCCCACCCAGTTCAACATATTAATTTTAATTACTAACTATTTGGAGGGTATTTAAGATTCGACCCGGTCGAATATAACGTTTTTACTTGTTGGAACACATTTCGTATGTAAAAAAACCCCGAGCACAGTTTTAACGTGTTTGAGATGAATTCTTTTCTGGCTTTTCTTAATTTCCTTTTTCTTACTTGTTTATTCTCTTGTAGAATAAGAAGATGATGAAGACTCTTCTTTCACTTTTTATCTAAACATTCAAAGTAAAGAACAAATTTTAAATAGTTAAAAAAACACTTCTATTTTTTTAAGAAAAATAAAAAAAACTGCCAAGAGAACACAAATGTTAAGCCAAAGACTTTTGAGAAATTGGAAAAAACTACAGTGCTGTTTAAAATTATAGCAGCATTTTAATAAGTGAATTTTTACAACCTGCAGCCGCATACTGTTAATCCACTAGTACAGCTCAATTACAAAGGAAGCGGCTGGCGATAGACCACATCACAAGAGAGAAAGAGTTTTCTCAGTGTTTCCGCTGCCTTAAAACCAAATATTGCGATTAATGCTATAATTACGATAAACGCTGTACAAGATGTTCATGCATTAAACTTGAACATTTGTAGGCCTTTATATATTTTTTTTGTTGTTGCACGAATGGCAGTTGAATAAATGTTGGCAAAGATTTTAAAAGGCCACTGGGATTTCCCTTTGCCAATGAGGCTGTTAATTAAGATGTATCACGTAATTACACACTCTTTTCCATTTCTAGTTCTGTCGTATGGTTTCGGGGGCAGAAAGTTACCTTGGGTTTGGGTAATTGAAAATGATTGTATTTTGTGTTTTTGACGCTGTAGTAAGTCGGTAATGCCTCGGCAGAGAGTTGGTGTCCATGAGTTTGTGACGTTGAATAAATTTTTTTGCTTCTCATGTAGAAATGATTTAAATTTAAATTGTTATAAATTTGTTTATGAAACCGGCTTTCTTTTGATTTTATGAAATTACAAAAATTATTGAGAAACATTTAACACCTGGAGCTTTTAGAATAAAACAGCTGCCAGCAGTTTGTGTTGCTATTTTCGTGAACATGAAGTTCCACCTTAATGAGTTAAAGATGGTTGTTATCTTGGAATGCGCTGTGCATTTGGGCACATGCCACATCGTTTGGCCTTTCCCCATGATGGTCGCTGTAGGAGCTGTTTCGATGAAGCAGAAGAGAAGTCACTACAGCATTTCTTTTGTGACTACCCGATCCTGCAGGAGCGTAGGCATAGACATTTAGGCTCTCGTTTCCTGCGAGATCTGGTGTGCCCTAGGGATGCACCGTTGGCTGCCTTGGCGGGTTTTGTGAGAAGTTCTAGGTGATTCTTCGTTTTGAAAGGATTATGTAGGGTGTAGTCCTCTGGGCATCACAATGGGCCTTTATGGCGTGCGAGCCCTTTTTAACCTAACCTATCCAAGGGGAACTAATTTGAAGCAGATAGAATAAAAATTGATGTATAAACAAGTAAAAACGTTATATTCGACCGGGTCGAAACTTAAATACCCTCCAAATATATAATAATTAAAATTAAATTGGGACAGAGTTCCTTTATATAATATCGTACGTCAACGCCCACTAAAGGGGGCGGGGTTCAAAAATAGACAATATCATGTTTTCCACAGACGAACTTATGGGCATTACTATACTGTCCTAGACTTCATCACTAATCAAGAATATACACATTTACTTTATAGGGTCCAATTCTCTTTGGAGGGTATAAAAACTGTATTCTGGCGAAGTCGTTCAGGCAAGAGCTGTGGGGGAAACATTTCACCTTTGTCATAAAACTCTAAAAATAAATGCTTGGAATGATTGTATACAAAATTAAAATATCTTTTTTTTGATAGGATCATTTAGGGGGCAAAGGGGGAGGAGGGGGTAGGGCAGAAACAGGCAGTCATAAAACTCTAAAAATAAATGCTTGGGATGATTACATACAAAATTAAAATTTTGTTTTTTTTTTTGGATTGGTAGGGTCATTTAGAGGGTGAAGGGGGAGGAGGGGGTAGGGCAGAGAAGTTACAAGTATCGTCTCAGCTTCGTCCTTAAAACTTAAAAATTTTATTTTTAAGGAATGTAGGCTTAAGTAAAACAATTTGTTAAATTTTTATGCTATTTTTGCATATAATAACGCCCACTAAAGTGGGCGGGGTTAACAAATAATTTATTTTTATTTTATGGCTCTAGTTTAAGGCGTTGGACCGTATTTGACATAAAAATATATCATTTGCTTAAAAAAATTACAAAAAATCTTTAAAAATTATGTTGTTTTTTCTGGGTTGGTTTAGTTCTTCCTAGGGGAACTTTTTTCCCCCTTGCCCGATTTAGCCCATCTGCGAACTTAACCTGCTCTAAGCTTTAAAATATATTTATACCAAATTTCAAGAGTCTAGCTCTTTTCGTTTGGACTGAATCGTGATTTCCACAGACGGACGGACGGACATGCTCAGATCGTCTTAGATTTCATCACTGATCAAGAATATATATACATTATGGGGTCTGAGATGGATATTTCGATGTGTTACAAACGGAATGACAAAGTGAATATACCCTCCAAATTCTTTTTTGGAGGGTATAATAAAAATGTTTGGAGAACAAATAAAATTCACTTGATTTTTTTGAATCGACCTCGTGTGTGTTAGTAAATAATTTTTTTTTGTAATTTTTCAGTTATTTTATGGGCCAAAGAAAAATTTTATCTGACACCAAATTCGTATGTGGAAAAAGTAGTTATAGGAAATCTGTTAAAACAAGTGAACAAAAATTCACTTGAGTACTGATGATGGAAGTGTAGCGACTGCCGGAAAAGAGTGATCGTGTGCCGCTATACAAATTTAAAGGAGTCACACAAAGGAGTGACGAAATATTGAAAATTAATATATTTTAAATAAAAAAAAATCAATGAGTGTTCGAACTCACGGGCGATGTGTTAACACCTTTTTGTTTATTTATTTTATATTAAACCCACAAAAAACGAAGAGAATGCAAAGCAACAGACAAATGAACATACATACATTGTTATGTTTGTACGTAAGCTACATACGTTGCTGTCTTGCTATCTCATTTTTATATATGTACGTATAACCACGTCACTATTCTCTTTGCTATGCATAAGACAAAACCGAAGATCAACATAAAACACTTTTTTAATATTACTCCAAATTAATACTCCGAATTAAAACACTTAAATCTCCGCTCGCCGATATCGGATCGCCTTAATTTTTGGCCTCAACTCTTCGTCGAAACCCGCACTAGCGTTTTAATCCAAAAATTAATAAAATCGGCTATGAATTTCCGGAGAAAATCGCGTGGGAAAATTATATGAAAATCGCCCAATAATCACTTTCAATACCGACTGCCAAGCAACAACAACAAACAAACAAACTCTTACACTTACACTTGCGTATGTATTGAAACTGATAGTTTACTGCCCTAGAGGCGCGCGTATAGATGTTAACACATCAATAAAGAGACCTTAAGCTAAAAAATATTAGAGTGTAATAATATTAAAAATTAAATTATTTTTACTTCGTTTTTTGAAAAACATTATGGATGGATTAATATTAAAAGCAAAACTTATGTTGTTTATTTTATAAACCAAAAAGAATGTTTCTGGCGAAACTTTTCACAAGATAACGAAATTTGCTTATTTTATATGATTCCTTCAAGCTGCTAAAAATTTCTTAATTTTTTGCCCCCTTTTTAATGTATTTAAGCACTTGATTATTATTATCAGTGCAACTTAAGGATTTGAAAACAAAAAAAGGATTTTTGTCCTTGATGCACATTTAAACCGCTAATGTTTTCAATGTTAAAAAATTAAAAATAAAAAAGAAGAATGAAAAAAAAAGAATATATTTAAACAATATCTCCCCACCATTGAACGAGTTCACTTTATATTCTTTTAACTTTTATCTTCTTGCAGGGATGGATGTAGATGTTTAAGTGTAATTAAAAAATTTCGGTGCTACTGGAAGCTGATTAAGCAATACAAACTTAATGCTAAATTACCGTTTTCGTGTTGCACACAAGTACACACACTTGCAGCAGCACACATCTGCAGTTGCAGTGTTTTATATGCAACAAGAGCGCAAAGAGTGAAAGTGGTGTCACTCTAAGATCCACTGCAGTTGTTGACCCAATTATGGGCCGCTGCTGCAGTGACTTTTTTCCACTTTTATGTGGTGCAGAGTGTAGAGGGGAAGGGGAGAGTACGTGCAAGTGGGTGAGTGTGTGTGTGTGTGTGTGTGCGTGTTGTGGTTAAGGGCAAATTAAAAATGTATAAAACTTTTTGTTTAATCTTGCTTCGCTTTTCTTTCGCACATACAAATTAATTTTGAAGGCAGGGAAGGAAAACAGTACGCCATTCATCAGGATGGCAAAAGGAAGGTGGCAAATTGAGTGCTACTGGAATGTTAAGGTCTATTTCTTCTCTTTCTATTTTGCCGAGATAAACAAAATGATAATAAAAATAAATTATCGCGATTATAAAATTTTTGCGTTCTTAACAAGTTTTCTGCATTTTAAATGGAACCCAGTTTTGTTTTGTTTTGTTTTGCGTTCTTCTCTTAAACTTTTTTTATTTTCGTATCTTGTGTTGTTGTTTATCTCACAACAGAAATGCAATTAGAAGAAATATTTTTCTTTTTATTTGAGTACCATTTGTCACACAGATAAATGGCGCATATATGAATGTGCGTACGCCACAAAGTGATAAATAATAATTGTGTTTCGTGTACCCATTTTATGCCACGAAGAGTTTGTTTTGGAATTCAAATCGAAACAGTTTTATTCATGAAAAACTTGTATTCCATACATATGTGGCACATTGTTGTGGAAATAGACTCTAATGGGGAAAGAAATGGTTCAAGTGGCCATTATGAACAACATTTAGCAGGGATTGTAAGTTTATAGGCAAATTGAAATTTCGTAAGCCAATGGAACGGAGTTGAAACAGAATTTATTTTTATTTTAGTTCTTCAGAAAACAAAAAGTAGTCCGTTTCAAGAAACAAGATATCATTGAGTTGTGGTTTTATCTTGTTTTATTTTAAACTTCTCAATTAATTGAGTAGAATTTCTAATATCTTATCAGTTCTATTTAGAGTGAAATGAGTATCAGAACGAGTTAAAAGAAGTAAAAACGTTATATTCGACGGAGTCGAATCTTAAATACCCTACAAATATTTAGTAAGTAAATTTAAAATGTTTAATTTGAGGGCACAGAGTTGCTTTAAGACATCTCTGTACCCAATTTTAAATCTCTATTTTGACAGAGTCATTCCGGGAAGGGCCGGTGGGGGAGACGTTTCATATCTTCAAAGATCAGAGAACATCTCAGCTTCTTATAGGCTTAAGGAATACAAATTGTTTAATATCTACACTATTTTTGCATATAATATCGTACGTCAACGCCCACTAAAGGGGGCGGGGTCCACAAATAGACTATATAGAGTTTTCCACAGACAAACGTATGGGCATTGCTGGATCGTCTTAGACTTCAGCACTGATCAAGAATATATGTATATACTCTATGGGGTCCAATTCTTTTTGGAGGACATTTAATCTGTATTTTTTGGGGCCTCTTTGGCAAGGGCCGTGGGGGAGACCTTTCACCTTTTGCCAAAAAACTCTAAAAATAAATATTTGGGATAATTAAATGTAAAATTTATTATGTGAGTGAAGATAAATATGCAGAGTTAAACATGTTTTGACGTAAGCAGTTGCGAAACAACGTATTTAGTTGTGAAGTTAAATATACTATGACGTAACAAAATGGCAAACAGTAAAGTTTTTTTATTAAAAAGCCAGATTTAATAAATTTTTTGAACATTTTGTGAAAATATTTACAGGCCATGAAAGGTCAACTCACAGGCCATGAGAGTGCGTGTGATCTTGGAGGGATTTTGCCCCCAGTGGCCAAATAAGGAGTTGGCTTGCATTGCCAGTATATACAAAATGATGTATGGGATAGAAGACAGTCCCATTATCATTTTGTATATAAATATGGATTTTCATACAAAAAAAAAATCACTGATCGCCATTTCGTTACGTCATAACTTCGTAACTACTTACGTCAAAAAATATTTAACTCAGCATATTTATTTTCACACACATAAATTTATTTTTAACTTTTTTTTGCCATTTCGTTACGTCATAACATATTTAAATTCGTAACTACTTACGTCAAAACATATTTAACTCGGCATATTTATCTTCACACAAGTAAAATTACTTTTAACTTTTTTTTAAAGGAGACAAAGGAGAGGAGGGGCTAGGGCAGAGGAGTACCAGGTTGCGCCTCAGCTTCGTCATTAAAGTTTAAAAATGTTATTTTTAAGGAATGTAGGCTTAAGTAAAACAATTTGTTAAATTTTTACACTATTTTTGCATATAATAACGCTCAATAAAGGGGGCGGGGTCGAAAACTTACTTTTTTTATTTTATGGCTCCAAGTTTAACGCGTTGGACCTTCTCTGACGTAAAAATATATCATTTGCTTAACAAAATTACAAAAAAAAAAAACTTTAAAAATAACTTTCTTTTGTAGAGGTTGTTTTAGTTCTTCTTAGGGGAACTTTTTCCCCTCTGACCCGATTCAGCCCATTTACAAAGTTGAGCTGTGCTATGCTTCAAGATATATTTATACCAAATTTCAAAAGTCTGGCTTTTTTTGTTTGGACTGAATCGTGATTTCCACAGACGGACGGACGGACATGCTCTTATATGTCTTAGATGTCATCACTGACCAAGAATATATATACTTTATGGGGTCTCAGATGGATATTTCGCTGCGTTACAAACGGTACGACAAAGTGAATATACCCTCCAATTCTTGTTTGGAGGGTATAAAAATAAAGAATTTCTTTTACTTAATAATTCTTCTTCATACGATTATATTCCAATAATTCCTTGAGAATTTCATGAAAAAGGAATAAAATTTTCTTATTCCATTATGCCCAACATATTATTCTAAAAATAAATCAAAGCTGTAACCTAATTAATAGACAGGCTGCTACATAAAGAATGTAATTACCATTCGATCTTCTCTACAAAATTTGACACAAAAAAAAGTTATATCTCTTGTAGCCATATTACCATCACAATTGTGTCAGCTTAAGTTAAATCTGGGCAAAAGTATGATGAATTAATTCAAATACAGCAAATCCCTTTTAACTATTTTTTTTACTGTTTATTTTTTGCTATAACAAATAAAGCAAATTGGAAAACTGGCATTAGTGTGATGCCCATTTTAAGCATAAAAACATTTCATGTAAAAATATTTAAAGAGTTGTTTAAGATTTTTTAATATTAAAGCAACTTTTATTAAAAAAATTTAATTAACAAATATTAAACTTTTTTGTATATTCTTAATTAAAATATTTGCTTATTTAATTAATAACTTAATTAAAACAAATTTCAGTGACACGTCACGAAATAGTCAACCTAAAGGGATATTTTATTTTACGTATTATTTACTAACATTCACAAACACAAACAAACATAATGTTGCGAGTTGAAACATATACAAATTACCACCACAATTACAAACTTATTGCAACTGAGAAAGATTAAAAAATATATGTATGTATAAGTGTGTGTGTGTGTATATACAAATTAATATATAAACAAAAACCAAGGACAGCAAAACAACAACATGAAAAGAAAAGAGATGAGCAAAATATATTCAGCCAACGACTACAACAACAATAACAGAATGAATTGAAATCCCACAAAGTTCAACAGAGCTTAAACAAAAAATCCCTTAATGTGCATTTAATTAAGGCGAAATTGTATAAACACCAACAACAACAACAACAGCAATACCAACAGCAGCAACAACACAAATAAATATACAAATAAAACGAGAAATATATAATTCTGTACCAGATTTTCTTTTTGTTTTTCTTCATCTATTTCTTCTTATTCCACTTCTCGTTCATATTATACACACTTGTAATGAAACTGATTATTCATACCATTTTTTTTTATTTTTCTTTCTTTGTTAACAACGACCAACAACAACAATCTTTCTTTTTTTTTTTATAATTTAAACTTAACAATTATGTGAAGGTGTGAGAGTGTAAACTGTAACTCAAGGTAAATTAGTTACAACTCTTTTGAATTTAAAAGAGAACAAATGAAGGAAACAGCTGAAAAAAAAGTAAATACATATAAAGAAACACAACATTTAAATTAAAAAATATGTACAAGAAGATAAGCTGCATTAAAGGAATTTCAAAAAAAAAAAATTAAAAAAAAATGAGTTCAAATGCTTTCCAATTACTTCTCTAGCAAAAAAGGGAACTTTGTAATTTAAATCCAAAAATTATTTCGGGTTTTAATAATTAGACTGATTTATTAAAAACAAAATTTCGATAATTCTTCAAAAATGAAAATTCTTCAAAAATGATAATTCTTCAAAAATTAAAAGAATTTAAAAATTTAGTATTGAACTATTAAATTAAATCAATTAAGATTTAATTATCGTTAATTTAATTATTATTTTAATTGTTCGTAACGTGTTTTTTTTAATTCAGAAAGACATGACAACCAATCCTCTATGGTCCTCGTCCACTTAAATTATTTATTATTAACCGCTGGTCACTGCACCCAAATGTCCCTAATTGATACTGTCATGTACTAAGAGCAGAGTAAAAGCAGCGGCCTTTGTCGGCTTTGTAGCCAAAAATAGGCTTCCAAGTAAAATGGCTGAAATATCTAAAAAAACTATATCTTCTTATATGTACTGCTTATGTAAAGGTCACTCTCTGAATGCTTTTCCGGACTAAAAAAAGAATTAAAAACACGTAAAAGCGTTATATTCGACTGGGTCGAATCTTAAATACCCTCCAAATATTTAATAAGTAAAATTAAAATGTTTAAGTGGGTGGGACAGAGTGCCCTTAAGACATCTTTGTACCCAATTTTTAATCTCTATTTTGACAGAGTCATTCCGGGAAGGCCCGTGGGGGAGACTTTTCACCTCTTCAAAGATCAGAGAACATCTCAGCTTCTTATAGGCTTAAGGAATAAATATTGTTCAATATTTACACTATTTTTGCATATAATATCGTACGTCAACGCCCACTGAAGGGGGCGGAGTTCAAAAACAAAAAAAAAATATCATGTTTTCCACAGACGAACGTATGGGCATTGCTAGACCGTCTTAGATTTCAGCACTGATTAAGAATATGTATACTTTATGGAGTCCAATTCTTTTTGGACAGGATTAAATCTGTATTTTTTGGAGCCTCTCTGGCAAGGGCCGTGCGGGAGACATTTCACCTTTACCATAAGTCACTAAAAATAAATATTTGGGATAATTAAATGTAAAATTTATTATGTGAGTGAAGATAAATATGCCGAATTGATCATGTTTTGACGTAAGTAGTTACGAAACAACGTATTTAGCTGTGAAGTTAAATATGTTATGACGTAACGAAATGGCAAACAGTGAAGTTTTTTTTTATGAAAATCCATATTTAATAAATTTATTGAGCATTTTGTGAAAATATTTACAGGCCATGAAAGGTCAATTTACAGGCCATGAGAGTGCGTGTGATCTTGGAGGGATTTTGCCCCCAGTGGCCAAATAAGGAGTTGGCATGTTTTGCCAGTATATACAAAATGATGTCTGGGATAGAAGACACTCCCATAATCATTTTGTATAGAAATATGGATTTTCATAAAAAAAGAAAAGTTTCACTGATTGCCTTTTCGTTACGTCATAACATATTTAACTTCACTACGTAACTGCTTACGTCAAAATATACTTCACTCGGCATATTTATCTTCACATACATAAAATTATTTTTAACTTTTTTTTGCCACTTCGTTACGTCATAACATATTTAACTTCGTAACTGCTTACGTCAAAACATATTTAACTCGACATATTTATCTTCATACACATAAAATTATTTTTAACTTTTTTTTTGCCATTTCGTTACGTCATAACATATTTAACTTCGTAACTGCTTACGTCAAAACATATTTAACTCCGCATATTTATCTTCACACATATAAATTTATTGTCAAAATTTTTTTGTTTTGAAAGGGTCACTTAGGAGGTAAAGGAGTGGAGGTGTTAGGGCAGAAAAGTACCAGGTTACGTCTCAGCTTCGTCATTTAAGCTTAAAAATGTTATTGGTAAGGAATATTGGCTTTAGTAAAACAATTTGTTAAATTTTTACACTATTTTTGCATATAATAACTCCCACTAAAGGGGGCGGGGTTCAAAAATTAAATTTTTTGATTTTATGGCTCCAAGTTTAAGGCGTGGAACCTGCTTCGACATACAAATATATTATATACAAAATTACAAAAAAAAACTTTAAAAATTATGTTGTTTTTTAGAGGTTGGCTTAGTTCTTCTTAGGGGAACTTTTTCCCCTCTTGCCCGATTTAGCCCATTTACGAACTTGACCTGTGCTATCCTTCAAGATATATTTATACAAAATTTCAAGAGTTTAGCTCTTTTTATTTGAACTGAATCATGATTTCCACGGACGAACTGACGGAGGTGCTCAGATCGTCTTACATTTCATCACTGATCAAGAATATATATACTTTATGGGGTCTCAGATGAATATTTCGCTGCGTTACAAACGGAATGACAACGTGAATATACCCTGAAATTTTTTTGTAGGGTATAAAAAATTAAAACCAAAATCAATAGTGATTAAAACCATAAATCTGCATCATCAACCTGTTGAAACTGAAGTTGTGCATAAATCGCTCCTTGACGTATGCTTCATATGGGCATTATTAAACAATATAAATCATACGCCACCATATGCTTTTAATAATTTCCCCCGTAATGGTTTTAATACTTAAAAATAACTCAACTGCACTGTTCAACTGTTGGTTGAACTGTACATGACTTGTTTACATAATTCTAGTTGAAAGCTCTTTATCTACTTATTATTATTTTTACTCCAATTAAAAAAACTACTTCTGTTTGAAATCTTTTTATTTTCATCCCAATTGTGTGTAAGAGAACATCCACATCATATTCAAAAGTTATATGAGATTTTACAATAATCCCAAGTTGGGGTCGTTTTATATTTCATTTTATTCCTTTAACATTTAAAATACTTTTTTATTTGCTTTAAGCATACAACTATCGTTTTTTTTTCTCTCCTTTTTTTTTTGGAAAGCACACAGTCGAAAACACATTTTATACATTAAATAAGTTGAGTAACAAAAAAAGTAATAAATTAACTTTGACTTATTGACTTTTTAGCATTTATTTTTGTGGTATTTTTTGTTTTTGTTGCTGTTTTTCATTAAAAAAAATTGTTCTTTTTTTGTGCTGTCTTTTCATTCAAATTCTAGGAAACTACAAGCGACATGCACTTATCTTTGGCATTTAAGGAAGAACAGACAGATAAAATTTTAAGAAAATAGAGCAAACGTTCATGCAGGCACACACGGCCCACTGAGCAAAAAGGAAAATGTGTGTAGAAAAGAAATTTTTAATGTTTTACTATAAATTTTGTTCCATGGAAGAAAATGAAATATTAACATTCTTTTGAAGGATTTTTATTTAGTTTTATACCATCAAACCGAACCCACCAACATCCTTTAGCCGTAGATGTGGTAACAGAAGAATGTAAAAGAACTTTGTTTCTTACAAATCTCATTAACTTTTAAGACGTATTCGGTAAAGGGTTAACATTTCCTGATTAGCTGATATAAGCAAAAAAGGAACGGGAATCCTCTAAAGAAGTTAATAAAATGCAAAACTTTAGCATCGCAAATAATATATATTCGCTGATATTTACATGAGCGTGTCAGAGAGGCAAAAAGTTGTCTATTTTTATTCCTCTTCACCGAATTGGAAGTGATGTGATTAGAAGTTAAGACTACATGGCTTTTTTATTTAAAAAAAATCCTTAATGTCATCTCTCTGGTTTCTTTTGTGTATACAAAAGAAAAAATTTTATACTTTTTATATAGAAAGAACCATTTCTTAGAAAGCATCGTGTGTCTTTGCTGGCACTAAACGAATTTAAAAAGATCACTTTAGATAAGAAATACATTTTTGCTGGTTCCTCTAACTGTTTTGCTTGGTTTTGACAAACATTTTCAAGAAGCCGTCTATATACTTTTCTTTCTTAGAAGATGTGTTTTTTTCATCAGCTTTGAAATTATTTTTTTACAATATTTTAATGGGTGATTTTTTAAGAGTTTTCGGATGTGATTAAAATAACACGCTCAAAATATAGGCAGATGTTTGAAATTCAATGTTTGAAGATGATTTCATGTAAATCTTGACCGCGGCTACGCCTCACATGATTCATACGCTGGGTCCAATTTTGGCATACTCTCTCTATCGGCCGCTATTTTACGAATAAATTCCTCTATATGGACCTAAGGCCCTTATTTTATAAATCTCACCGTGTTCATGAAGTTTATAGGAAAGCAAAAACAAATTTCCAAAAATAATAATTTTTTTTCTAATAACTAGATATTTACTTCGACTTTTTTTTTTTAAATTTTTTATGTATCTAATTGTTTACTGATTAAGATATGTACACATATAAATTTTTTTTTTAATATTTTAAAATTCGTTTCTTTTTTCAAAAAAAAAAAAAAAATTTAAATTTGTTTTTTGAAAAAAATTAAAAATTTGTTTTTTCATAAAAAATTAAAATAGTTTTTTCAAAAAATTAAAAAATTTGTTCCTTCAAAAAAATTTAAAATCACTCTTTTTTTGTTAAAAAAATTTTAAAAATAAGTTTTTTCAAAAAAAAATTTAAAAATTTATTTTTTCAGGAAAAAGTTAAAATGTTTTTTCAAAAAAATTAATATGTTTTTTCAAAAAAATTAAAATGTTTTTTCAAAAAAATTTTTTCCCAAAAAAAATTTAAAATTGGTTTTTTCCAAAATATTTAAAATTTGTTTTTTCCAAAAAATTTCAAATTTTTTTTTTCAAAATTATTAAAAATTTTTTTATTAAATTTCAAAATTTGTTTTTCCAAAAATAATTTAAAAATTGGTTTTTAAAAAAAAATTTAACTAGTTTTTTCAAAAATATTAAGTTTTTTATTTTTTATTAAAATTTGTTTTTTCCAAAAATTTTAAAAATTAGTTTTTTCCAAAAATTTTAAAAATTAGTTTTTTTCAAAAATTTGAAAAATTATTTTTTTCCAAATATTTTAAAAATATATTTTTAAGGAAAAAAATTAATATCTTGTTTTTCAAAAAATTTTATAAAATAAGTTTTCTCAAAAAAATTTTAAAAATTTGTTTATTCAAAAAATTTTAAGAAATTGTTTTTTTCCAAAAAAATTAAAACAATTTAAAACAATTTTTTTTTCAAAAAATTTAAACAATTTTTTTTTTCAAAAAATTTTAAAAATTTATTTTTTCAAAAAAAATTACTAATTTGTTTTTTTTTTTTTTAAATTTTAAGAAATTTGTTTTTTCCAAAATATTTAAAAATTTGTTTTTGTTTTGTACACAATTTGTTCACCGAACAAACGGAAGGAAATTGATGTGTTTAAAATTTGCATGGAAAATAAGACAGAGAGTAAATTTTGTTTTTGTGTATAAACTTCACCAACAGCACAGGGATTTACAAAATTTGGAGCGAAATGTCTTAAATTTGTAAAAACTAATAGTATCGTTTAAATTGAATTTTTATTTACGAAATCGAAATGAAAACTAAAATTTCGTATATAACAAAAAATCGAGTTTTCTAAAATTTCGTTATAAAAGCTCTCCTGCGGCTTGACTTTGTATGGAGTTTGCTACACGCAACCAACAACAACAACAATAATCGTTAAGTCAGACCCCGCCGTTCATTGTGCATAAGAATAATTACAAAAAGCAAAAGGAAGTTGTTTGAGCAAAAGTGTTTGGCAAAATGTAATAAAAAAATAAAATGAATTTAAATTTCTTGACTTTTGTTTATGGCCAGTTAATGTGATGAGGAGCATGCGGCTAAGAAAAATGATGATGATGATGATGACGATGATGATGGTGATAATGATTATGACCTCGACCAGTGAACTAAAGACGATGAGGTTGTAACAGGCTTAAGAAATCGGTGTTAATTAAGTAGAGTTAATGTTATGAAAAGTTCCTTCTTTTATTCTTAAGGTTCTTATTTCTTTCCTGGTATGCGTGCGTGTGTGTGCCTCCATTCATTCAACTTAAGGTATGCAGCTGTATGGGTGTGCAGTAAGTCTATTTGCGTTTGCATTTGTATTTGTATCAACTGTGAGGCTTGTAATGTGGTTTTATTTAAAAACTTTTTACTATTTATTTTATTTTTATATATATATATATATATATATTTTTTTTTTTCTTTCAGTTAAATATTTAATATACTTTAGCTGAAGAGAGAAAGCAAGAGCGAGAGAGAGAGACAGACACTGCCTTAACAAATAATGTCTACAATTGTAGGAAAAGTCAAATAAATGTTAAATAAAATGAATGGTAACTTTTAGTTCCTTTCTAGTATTCAGTTTTGTTATTTTTGCCTGCATTTATTTACAATTTTCTTAAGTTTCCATTTGGTTTGGGGTTGAATTTGTTGTTTTATTGCCGCATATAAAAAGTGTTTCGAAATTAAATTTCGTTTGCAAGAGTCATGTTTGCTCAACCCAACTTAATAATGTGTAATTAAACACTAAATTTATATTTTTGACTGTTGGGTGGTTGTATTAAACATTTACAATTCCAGTGGCTGGGCATTAATAACGTTTGATGATATTAAGACTTGGGAAAGTGCTGGAGCTTAAAGTCACTAGGCAAAAGAACTTCTTTGTGATTATATGCGTGTAGGAGCCTTATGGTGATTTATTTTAATTGTGCAAAAATAATTTAAACCACTGGCCAAATATTATTAAAGTTTCCATGCATAATTAACACTAAAATCCCTTTTTATTTATTTAACACAAATTAAATAAAAATAAAATACTACACCCAACATTTTTTGTTTGTATAGTAAATTTGGCAAATTTTTGCCATTTCTTTCTCTTGGGTTTGTTTTGTTAATCCCTCTGCTTAGCTATTTGTTGTAGTTATTTGTTAATAAAAATAGAACCTCTGAAAAATTAAGGCAAATATTTCCAAAATTAAAATACAATTCTTGCTAATTTTTTTTGTGCTCTACTCTTGATTGGAATGTTTCAAATTCTAATATAAATTCTACTTTGTTTCAATTTCCATCCTGCACTCACACTGTGATGTTTCTTTTTGTATATCCTTTTCCCAGTTTTGTTTGATTCTATGTTATTGATGTCAGCAAAGGCTTGAGCTTTTTATTTGGAATTATTTATTCTCATGTCCTGTACGTTTTAAGCTTCTTGTTTTTTTATATGATTTTTTTTGTTTTGGAGTGCCATTTGTGGTATTCAGTAGTTGACATTTGAATATAGAAAAATGATAAACAACAACTACAACGAACTGTACGGATACACTAGAGATGGGATAGTGAGCAACTTTTCGAAAAACAGCCTTTGCCAGCTTTTCACAACAAATATTAAGCATAAGAGCGTACAAAGTTTTGAAGACCATTTAAATATTTCCTTAACTATTAGGAAACTCTAACATATTTTCGGAGGTAATCACCCATATCATGAATACTTTTTCCCTCGAAATTTTTTCCTAAATTAAATTCCCCTTATTGTGAATGATTTTTTTCCGGCGAGTTTTTTCCACTTTTCCCTAAAATTGCAATCATGAAAAAATCCCCCGTGAATGGTTTCATGCTAAATTTAAATTCCCCTTATCGTGAATGATTTTTTTCCCCGAGAGTTTTTTCCACTTTTCCCTAAAATTGCAATCATGAAAAAAATCCCCCGTGAATGGCTTCATGCTAAAATTAAATTCCCCTTATCGTGAATGATTTTTTTCCCGCGAGTTTTTTCTACTTTTCCCTAAAATTGCAATCATGAAAAAATCCCCCGTGAATGGTTTCAGGCTAGAATTAAATTCCCCTTATCGTGAATGATTTTTTTCCCGAGAGTTTTTTCTACTTTTCCCTAAAATTGCAATCATGAAAAAAATCCCCCGTGAATGGTTTCATGCTAAAATTAAATCCCCTTATCGTGAATGATATTTTTCCCGAGAGTTTTTTCCACTTTTCCCTAAAATTGCAATCATGAAAAAATCCCCCGTGAATGGTTTCATGCTAAAATTAAATTCCCCTTATCGTGAATGATTTTTTCCCGCTAGTTTTTTTTACTCTTCTCTCTTTTGGTGGGGAATAGAGTAGAAAATGTAAGTATTTTCTATTATAATCCGAATATTAAAGTCTACAAATTTTATTTTAAGGGCAAGATCCGTTAATAAGACACAAACTGATATTTTTTGCAACAAATCAACTGCCTGCATTTTTGTAAAAGTTGTTGCTGCAATTCTAAAGATTAAGAATATTTCTAATTTATTTTGTTCGATTTTCAAAATGTGTCCAAACTATTTTAATACTAAATATTTCGTCATACTTTTTTAAAATTTTTTTAAATTATTATATAAATATTTCAACACAAATTACTTTAATTTTTCATGTTGTTTGCAGCTTCTTCTCTTTTTTTACATTCACTGAGAACTGATAGCGGCAATAATTTCTCACGATACCATTTTTCCCTTCGAGTGGAATAAAAATTTCACGTGAACAAAAATTCCTTTTGTTATTCACGATAGGGGTGAATATGTACGTGGTGTATACGAAAATCTACCATGTTTTTCTGCTATTTGTTTTTATACCCTTAAAAAAAATTGGAATTCGTGACTCTAGTTTCTCTTAAGTGATTCACCATAATTGCACGGCCACCAGTAACAGCCAGAAGTTCAGTAAAAAAAAATAAAAAATCAGATTTTCCTTTTACTTGTTGTTTCTGTCTTGAATGTTTGTGATATGAAATATTTTACATGCTGGATCTCAATAGTTTCTCTTTGTTGTACAGTCGTCATTGTCTACTGCAAACACTCTTTGGGGTCAGTCATATGAAACTTTGCTGACATTGGCACATAATTCGTTGGTTGAATGGAAATACATATAATTGGTCGTATGTCACTCGAACAGGATTTGGATTTATTAGTGTATGTGTGTGTGTGTGTGTGTGTTTAGTTATTTTGCATTGCTGGTTGAAATTTTATTACAATTGTTGACGGGCAGAAGCTGACACACAGTGGCTTGTTTTAGACATAAAATATATTGAATAAATGAATTCTATAGAATAATTAGTGGAAGGCGAAATTTTCAAGTTGATGTTAAGTATTGGTTTCCTTAAAGCTTTTTTGGTTTAAATTGTTCCATTCGTCTGTTCTGTTAATTGGCTATTGCAATATTTCATTCTTGATGAAAGTATTTTTAATATATCATAGATTCGAAATATTTTTTACTTCCGCAAAATCATTCGTGATTTTTATAATAAAATATTTTATACTGATTACCTGAGTGTTATTACACTCTTATACAATTTGGATTCATATTATAATTTGTTAATAGGTAATATTTTTAATCGTATTAAGATTAGTAGTATGATTTACATAATAACTCCTATTATGATTCATATTATGACTCATGTTATGATTCATATTATGATTCATATTATGATTCATATTATGACTCATATTATGATTTATATTATGACTCATATTGTGATTCATGTTATGATTCTTATTATGAGTCATGTTATGATTCATATTATGACTCATATAATGGCTCATATTATGATTCATATTATGATTCATATTATGATTCATTATATGACTCATGTTATGATTCATTATATGACTCATGTTATGATTCATTATATGACTCATGTTATGATTCATTATATGACTCATGTTATGATTCATATCAACATTCATATTATGATGATGATGATTCATTTTACGATTAATATTAAGACTCATTTTATGATTCATGTTCTGACTCATATTGATTCACATATGATTCACATTACGATTCTTCCTTTGATTTCTATTATGGAATGTATTATGATGCCTTTTATGAAAGTCTTCTTATGATTTCTATTTTAATTCATATTATGATTCATGTTACGTCTCTTATTATAATATTATGACTCATATTATAATTCATAAAATGATTCATATTGACATTCATATTATGATTGATATTATAACTCATATCATGATTGATAGCACGATTCATGTTATAACGATATTAATGATTCAAGTTCTGACTCATATTATGCTTCTAAATATGGCTTCCATTGTGATTCATTAATCATTCATTCTAACATTGAAGTTATGATTCATATTTCATAACATACTTTATATGATGGTTCCTATAATGATTCACATTACGATTCCTCCTGTGATTTCTATTATGGATTGTGTTATGATATAATTTATAATGCCTTTTATGAAAGTATTTTTACGATTTCTATTTTAATTTATATTATGATTCATATTACGTCTGTTATTATGATGTTATGACTGATATTATGCTTTATACAATGATTTATATTGACATTCACATTATGGTTGATATTATAACTGATATCATGATTAACAGTATGATTCATGTTATGATGCCTTTTACAATTCATGTTCTGACTCCTGTTATGCTTCAAATTATAATTCATATTATGATTCAATTAATCATTCATACTACTATTTTTTCATGATTCATATTTCATAATATAATTTATATTATGATTTCTGTAATGATTCATATTATGATTCCTACTACGATTCCTATTATGGATTAATATCACGATTTCTATTCTGACTCATGCAGTTATTCATACCCATGTGGTATTATGATTTCTATTATAATTATGATTCCTTTTATGAAAATATTATTATTATTTCTGTTATATTATATTATTCATTTACCATTCATTTTATGTCTCCTGTTATGACATTATGACTCATATTATGATTCATACTATGACTCATATTAACATTGGCATTGATTGCTATTATAATTTTTATCATGATTAGTAGTGTGATTAATGCTATGATGCGTTTTATGATTCATGTTCTGGCTCCTATTATGATCCAATTAATCATTCATACTAGCATTGATATTATGATGCATATACCATAATATAATTAATATTATGATTCCTACTATGATTCTTATAATGGATTATATTATGATTTATATCATGATTCTTTTTATGACTCATATTGTATTCATACCAAAATTGTATTATGATTTTTATTATAATTATGATTCCTTTTATGAAAATAATATTATAATTTCTATTATGTTTTATATTATGATTCATCTTACGTCTCCTGTTATGACATGGTGATTCATATTATGATTCATGCTATCACTCATACTAACGTTGGCATTATTATTGATATTTTAATTAATATCATAATTAATAGTATGATTCATATTATGATTCATATTATGATTCCTACTATGATTCCTGTTATGGATTGTATTATGATTAATATCATGATTCCTTTTATAACTCATACAAGTTATTTATACCAAAGTCTTATTATGATTTCTATTAGAATTCTGATTCCTTGTAAGAAAATCTTATTATAATTTATATTATAATTCATGTTATGATTTATATAGCGTCTATTATTATCATATTGTGACTCATATTATGATTCATATAATGACACATATTAATATTGGCATAATGATTGGTATTATAATTCATATCGTGATTAATAGTAGGATACATATTATGATTTCCAGTATGACTCCTTTTATGATATTTATTATGATATATATTATGATATATATTATGATATATATTATGATATATATTATGAGATATCTTATGATATATATTATGATATATATTATGATATATATTATGAGATATCTTATGATATATATTATGATATATATTATGATATATATTATGATATATATTATGATATATATATATATATATATATATATATATATATATATATATTATGATATATATATATATATATATATATATATATATATAATGATATGTATTATAATGTGTATTATGATATATATTATGATATATATATATTATGATATATATATTATGATATATATATTATGATATATATTATGATATGTATTATGATGTATATTATGATTCCTTTTATTATTCCTATTTTGATTCCTATTATGATTCATAAAATGGTTTATATTAAGATTCATATGATTCATGTAGTGATTTATATTATGATTAATATTAGCACTCACACTGTGATTCATATTAATTTTCATGTTGTGATTTATGTTGTAATTTATGTTATGATATAATTTATGATTCATAGTGTGGATTATATGGTGAACTTCGCCATTTTTATGTTAAGTGTCATATTATGATTCCTGCTATGATTGATGTTTGGAATATTAGTTTTAATTAAACTATCACAATCATATTTTGATATTATTTGACGTCATTAATGTTATGTTGTATCATGTTTAATAGAACGGAAATGGAATAAAAATATTCGTAATATTCGATGTTAATAATTAGGCGTAGAAATTTAAAATAATTTTTAATTAAACGAATTTAATGTAAAACATGTTTGTTATTAATTAATAAAATCTATCGTCCATAAACGTACAACTTGACATCTTCATTATGAGTCAAAGTATAAAAAATTATGTTTTTTTTTGTATAATAGTTTTAAAGAATAAAAAATAACTTGAAAGTTCTCCCACAGTAACGCATGTTTTACAATTCTGTTCTACTTTACTTTGGTATAAAATAAATTTAAAAATGCAATCAATTTGGAATTGATGAAAATGTTTAATTTCTCTCATTTTCTATATAAATAAAATGTTTACCAACATTTTTCTAAATAAAATATCCATATCAACAATCATCATGAATATCATTTTCAAGAAACTGTAACCCAAACCACTGTTTTTCATTGCAACAGTACGAGTATCTGTAGCAGAAATCTCAAAAAGACTTTTCCCAATGACATGTAGAATTTTTGAATAAATATTTTATTTTCTATTTTTACATATTTTTCCTTCTATCATTTTAATGTCCTGACAATGAGACTTGAGCATTAAAATGTTTAGAAATGCAACAAAAAAAAAAAAAAAAGAAAAACTGACCAGAACAGATACGCAAATCATTGTTTTATTATTGTTATTTTCTCTTAATTTAATTTCTATTTTTTTCTCTTCCTTTTTTCTTTGACAAATACTTGTAGTCGTAACTGTATTTTTCATTAAAATAATGCTGAATATTGTGGTCAAGCAAACAAAATTTATCGAGAAAGAAAAAACAAGTTGGCCAAGTAGATCATCTAAAACTACAGGATACTTTTGTACATGATGATGATGATAAACTGCACGAGTAATTTGGTTGGGAATTGAAGAGCATGTTAACAATTTGCAAGAGATTACAAATCACAATTAAATAGAAACTTATGACGTTGCTGGTTGATAAAAATTTACTTAAGCAAATTCGAAGAGATTTATTTAATTAATTTTTAGAAATTGATGTTTTGGTTGCAAACAAAAAAAAAAAAACAAGTGCATTGCATGACACAAAGATTTGAATAAAAAGGAAAAAATATTTAATATTTGAAATATAAGAATTATTTAAGTCCATTTTATAAAAATTCTTATCACTCAGGCTGTGATTCTTTTGCTGGCAGTTAAACTCCATGCATGCAAGGGAGTAACTATTTTTCTTTTAATTATCATATGAAACTGGCCACTGAAATGTTTAATTTTTGTTCCGGAAAGTATTTTAAATCTATTTTCTTTTATATAAAAACGATTCATGATTACTTCCCAGACATACTGAACGGAAAAGTTAATTCAATTCGACATTCTCAGCGGTCAAGTCATAGTTTTCGATCTCAATAGTTTGCATGCAGCTAAAAAAAATATCCTCTAACGAAAGGATTCATGCGCAAAGCGTCTGACTCTATAATTGTGGGTATGAAAGTTTTAATAATTTTCGGTTTTGCTTAGCAAAGACAACAACCAAAATATTTCATACTATTACATAAGGTGCAGCGTAATATGCTCGATGCGCAAAGCGTCAAGGCCACTCCTCGCTCTGGCTCTTTAATTTGTGTATGAAAGTTTTGGTAATTTTCAGTTTTGCTTAGCACAGACACCAACCAACAGATAACATACTGTTACACAAGTTACAGCGTTATATGCTCGATGCGCAAAGCGTCAAGGCCACACCTCACACTGGCTCTTTAATTTTGTGTATGAAAGTTTTGGTAATTTTCAGTTTTGCTTAGCACAGACACCAACCAAAAGATTTCACACTATTACACAAGGTACAGCGAAATATATTCGATGCGTCAAGACCACTCCTCGCTCTGGCTCTTTAATTTTGTGTATGAAAGTTTTGATAGTGTTCAGTTTTGTTTAGCACAGACACCAACCAAAATATTTCATACGATTACACAAGGTACTGCGTAATATGCTCGATGCGCAAACCGTCAAGGCCACACCTCACACTGGCTCTTTCATTTTTTGTATGAAAGTTTTGGTAATTTTCGGTTTTGCTTAGCACAGACACCAACCAAAATATTTCATACTATTACACAAGGTACAGCGTAATTTGCTTAACTGCTATTAATCGGCTCGACTATTCTATTTCATATTTATTTAATTCATTTCGAAGCTCCAGTTTTACAAAATTTCCTCTTTTATTAAATTTAATTTATAAACAGTTGCAATTCCCCATGGATGTTTTTCTAACATTTAATATATTTTCTTTTCTTTTTAATTTTTATTAATTAAATGTCAATGTAATATCAACTATTATTGTAAATTATAGAAGAAAACAACTCCAAAAGATTTTAAAATAATAATTTACTAACACAAATATTTTATTTAATTGTGTTTTTCTTTTCAAACTGTTTATGTAATACGAGAACTTTATCACAAATTGCCTAAAACTATTTAATCATCTTTTCAATTACACGTATGAAATTGAACACTTACAAGCTAACACGCCTTAACACACATCTATACAAGTTATTCGAGTGTGTGCGTGTGTGTGTGTGTGGGTTCGTTGCTGCTAGTAATTTAAAATATCTGTATTGTTATTGTACTTTAATACGTTTTTAAATCAAGTGCCATGTTACAAACATTTAATGAAATAAACTTGTACTGAACTGATAACTACAGCACACACAAACCGACATACTCCTAAATGTGTGTTGGTTGGTGTAAAAATTGGGGCAGTCTGGAAAGGTAATTGACTATCAAATGAATATTGAAGAAAAGTGAAAAGTGAACTTACCCGCGACTCTAAACAGATTGTGGAAATAATACTGATGTGTAAATCCTTGAAAATAGGAAAGGATGACAATAAAAGTAAGCAGTGCCACGCCCATTTATTTTAAAATATCATCTCTTAACTATTTGCGCTTAATCAATTAATAAAAAAATTATGCACGCACTTTAAAGTGCTATGACAATACAATTAAATAATAATAAAAGTAGGCAGTGCCACGCCCATTTATTTTAAAATATCATATTTCAACTATTTCCGCTTAACCGATTTATATAAAATCCTGCACGCACTTTAAAGTGCTATGACAATACAATTAAATAATAATAAAAGTAGGCAGTGCCACGCCCATTTATTTTAAAATATCATCTTTCAACTATTTCCGCTTAACCGATTCATATGAAATACCGCACGCACTTCAAAGTGCTATGACAATACAATTAAAGAATAATAAAAGTAGGCAGTGCCACGCCCATTTACAGAAAATTATATTCGAAAGTTATTTATGCTGCACTAATTCCCATGAAATTTTGCGCATATATAAGATTAGTTTCCCTGAGATTAAAATTTAAGGTAAAAAAATTTGGGCAATGCCACGCCCATACAATATAAATATGGTTTAGCAACTATTTTCACCAAAATGATCTCCATAAAACTGTGAAAATGCATGAAATTTTACTTATAGGAAAAACTATTAATAAAAAAGTAGGCAGTGCCACGCCCATGCAATATAAATAACGTTTTTCAAGTACTTGCACGTAATTAAGACAATTATAAGGAAGAGCGAAGTTTCTTACTGTCACATGGGTATACAGCGACCTGAAATTATTTGAGAGAATTTTGTAAAGAGTTAAGGATTTGCCAATCGTGGTGGGAGGGAAAGTGCAGAATAAAAATTTTCCATTAAAAATTATAGGCTTTTTTTATTAATTAATTTTATTTTATTTAAATTTTGGTTGCTTTTTATTGAGACTAAGAGAAATATTTGAAATGCTGATAAATACAATGTGCCTTATTACGAATGACGACATCGACGCCACGTCAACACGACAGCAAACTACTATCACTTGTCTATAAGTTGTCTGCAACAGTTAGTTACTATTCACAATATCTTAGTATTCTTTAAGGCGCAAAATATTGATTGAGGGTATTAATACTAGTCAATTACTGTCGACAAAGAGTCGAGAAATGACAAGTCTTTGCTGTCGTGTTGATGTTACGTCGATGTCGTCATGCGTAATAAGGCAGACTATAAAAATAATTCACTTATAAGATCCACATTTCCTTTATTTTTTTGCTTTTAAATAACTTTTCTTTCGCCCCTCGTTTCAATGAATGCTAATTTAAAAGTGTCAGAGTGTACCAGCACTTGAATATTTTTTTTTATTATTCCTAACAAATTCAGCGTTTGTCAATAAAGATTAAACGTCAGCTGTAAGTAACATGTAGGAATAACTTTGTGCCATAGAGTAAGTGAGTTTGAAGATATTACACACACACACACACACACACACATACACACATATATACACACAAAAGCACACGTGCCTTAAGATAAGTAAGTAAAAAGATGAAAAACATTTATCAGCATGACTAAATCAGACAAGCACACACACACACACACACACATACACTATTGTGTTATGAACACAATCACACAATCTCAACTATTTATGCTTAATACCACTCACACATACACACATACTTATGAATGTATGCATGCATGAGCGTGTGCTTTAAAAATGGCAGATATTTAGCCGTACTTGTCTAAAATATTTCTTTACTATTTTATTTTTCTTGCTTTGAATATCGTAAAATATTTGATTTGAATATGACTGGAGAGCACAACTAACACAACTACACGCGCAGGCCATACCAGCACATTTCATAAAATGAAATCTACTTGTATAAATCTATTTTTGACTCAGCCATCCACCTATAAAAGAAATACTCAATATATTATACACCTGATTTAACAAAAAAAAAAAAAAGAAATCCTTTTTTCTACTCTGGTTTTAAGTTGGCAGCCTTTAGGGCACAATTTCTTTTTTCTTCATAATTTTAAATCTTGGGCACATGTATGTGTATGTGTGAGTGTGTGTGTGTGTAAAGCAAAATTGGCAGATATTTCTCTGCTTATTTAATGTGACATTTTCAGCAAATCTTAACGAAAAAGACAAGCAATTTAAAAAAATATTTATTCGCAACTTACCACCCAAAACGCCAGCCACGTAACCGGTATTATTGCTGCGCCCCTTTTTGAACAGCGCCTCATCGATGAGCAGCAAACGTTGCGAGGCAAACGGATCTGGCTTGACGGGTCCTTCATACAAATCCATATCGTCATGATTGCGAAATAAATTGTGACGTGCTATCACATCCTCCATACCCGTGCGATGGAGTTCTGGTATCAAACGTAACCAAATCGACAATTGATGAGCCCGAAAATGATTTTTAATGCGCGGTTTCATTCCTGTAAATAATTTCATAGAGGACAAAATAGAGTTCAATAGAGATAAATCGCAAGAAAAAGGATATAAAACAGAAAAGGTTTAACCGTGACAAATAAACTGTTGGATAATAAAAAAAAAAAACGGAGGTTAGAATTGCTAACAAGTTGTCATTTGAACAACTGATGGAGTGTCAATACTTCACTGCTTTAAATAGAGTAATAAAAATAAGGTTTCAATTTATGAAGGATAATAGGACGTGCATTTTTGAGATTGTATAAAAAGTATTGT
Organism: Linnaemya tessellans; assembly: GCA_951800035.1. NCBI lineage: Eukaryota > Metazoa > Arthropoda > Insecta > Diptera > Tachinidae > Linnaemya > Linnaemya tessellans. The sequence continues at coordinate 7,181,143 of OX637532.1, read as the reverse complement.
GGCAGCACACGGCTGATGAATTCATTTTCATTTATTTATTTTATGGTGGAAATCTAGCCTATAGACCGCCATAAATATGATGACTGATTTATATTTCTGTGATGTGTTTTAAGCTAATCCTCAGGCTTGCATTTTATTGGCGCTAATGCCGCTTTATAAATAAATCTTCAACAATAGAGTTTAAAGATTGCTCAGATGTGTCCTTATTATTTTCTCATCTTATAAACTTTAACGCTAATAAAATAATTATCCCCTTTGCCGCATTTACATATAATAAATTCCAATTATACATTTTAATTAAGATATACTGTTGTGGCAACTGAAAACTATTGTAAATTTTTGTATAAAATAATCAATCAATCTAATATTCAAGTCAACTTTGATGCCGGACATCCATATATATTAAAACAAACCGATCGCATGCATCCTGCAACTCTTAATCGCGGCTGACAAAATAAAAAAGAAATGCCTTAAAATTATCTGTCAGATAAGAATGATTAGCACTTCCATTCCTACAATATTTTTGTGTTATAAAAAACATCCGTTAGATTAATTATATAATTTTTTTTATTTTCCCATTTTATAAAAATTAACATAATCACCTCTATTGTGAATAACAAGTGGAATTTTTGTTCACGTGAAATTGTTATTCCACTCGAAGGGAAAAATGGTATCAATAATCTCCCGTGAGAAACTATTGCCGCTATTAGTTCTCAGTGAATGTAAAAAAGAAATGAAACTGAAAACAACATGAAAAGTGAAAGAAATTTTGTGTTGAAAAATTTACATTTATGTAATAATTTAAAATTTTTTTTTTTTAAAAGTATGGCTAAATATTTAGTAGTAAAATAATTTGGAAACATTTCGGAAACCGAAGAAAACAAATTAAAAATATTCTTAGTGTTTAGAATTGGAGCATAAAGTCTTACAAAGACGCAGGCAATTTATTTGTTGCAAAAATATCAGTTTGTGTCTTACTAACGGATCTTGCCCTTAAAATAAAATTTGTAAACTTTAATATTCGGATTATAATAGAAAATACTTACATTTTCTACTCTATTCCCCACCCAAAAACTAGGTGAATAAATTAAAGGGAAACGTGAAAAAATCATTCACGATAAGGGGAATTTAATTTTAGCATGAAACCATTCATGGGGAAATTTTTCATGATTGCAATTTTAGGGAAAAGTGAAAAAACTCGCTGGAAAAAAAATCATTCACGATAAGGGGAATTTAATTTTAGCATGGAACCATTTACGGGGAACTTTTTCATGATTGCAATTTTAGGGAAAAGTGGAAAAAACTCGCGGGAAAAAATCATTCACGATAAGGGGAATTTAATTTTAACAGGAAACCATTCGCGGGGGATTTTTTCATGGTTGCAATTTTAGGGAAAAGTGAAAAAAACTCGCGGGAAAAAAATCATTCACGATAAGGGAAATTTAATTTTAGCATGAAACCATTCACGGGGAATTTTTTCATGGTTGCAATTTTACGGAAAAGTGAAAAATACTCGCGGGAAAATATCATTCACGATAAGGGGAATTTAATTTTAACAGGAAACCATTCGCGGGGGATTTTTTCATGATTGCAATTTTAGGGAAAAGTGAAAAAATCTCGCTGGAAAAAAATCCTTCACGATAAGGGGAATTTAATTTTAGCATGGAACCATTCACGGGGAATTTTTTCATGGTTGCAATTTTACGGAAAAGTGAAAAATACTCGCGGGAAAATATCATTCACGTTAAGGGGAATTTAATTTTAGCATGAAACCATTCACGGGGAATTTTTTCATGATTGCAATTTTAGGGAAAAGGGAAAGATTTCGAGGGAAAAATTTGCCGTGATAGGGGTGGATAAGCAAATTGTTATATTATTTTGTTAATGCGAACATATTTTTTGATTTTCACTAGGCTGTCGCACGTGACCCCGTTTCTATAACTAACAAATTTATATTTTTATACCCTTCACCAAAAAGTGAAGGGCTTGTTATTCCAGGTGTAATTTCGTCAATAATAATATGCGACCCCAGTGTATATATTCTGAGTCCTTATGAATAGGGAAGCCGAATAAGCGAACTACATCTGTCTATATGTTTCCCGAAATCCCCAAAAAAGAGCTGGAGACTTCATTCCTGGCCTTATGGATAGCCAATGATGCCACATGGAGTGTCATTGAAAATCGTTAAATAAGCGAACTCCATCTGTCTATATGTTTCCCGAAATCCCCAAAACTGCTAGAGACTTCATTCTGAGTGATTGGCAGTGATGCCACATAGAGTGTCAAATCAGCTGCAGAGCTGGAAAACTTAAAACTATTTAGATACATAAAATTAGCTCGGAACAAGTAAGAACGTTATATTCGACCGGATCGAATCATAAATACCCCTCAAATATATAGTTAATAAAAACTCTATTTTGTAGGGTTCACTCCGGGAGGGGACGTGGAGGAGACTTCTCACGTTTGCCATAAAACACTTAAAAGTCAATTTATGGTGTTATTAAGTAAAAAAATTAATGAGTGTTCGAACTCACGGGCGATGTGTTAACACCTTTTTGTTTATTTATTTTACATTAAATCCACAAAAAACAAAGAGAATGCAAAGCAACAGACAAATGAACATACATACATTGTTATGTTTGTACATAAGCTACACACGTTGCTGTCTTGCTATCTCATTTTTATATATGTACGTATAACCACGTCACTATTCTCTTTGCTATGCATAAGACAAAACCGAAGATCAACATAAAACACTTTTTTAATATTACTCCAAATTAATACTCCGAATTAAAACACTTAAATCTCCGCTCGCCGATATCGGATCGCCTTAATTTTTGGCCTAAACTCTTCGCCGAAACCCGCACTAGCGTTTTAATCCAAAAACTAATAAAATCGGCTATGAATTTCCGGAGAAAATCGCGTGGGAAAATTATATGAAAATCGCCCAATAATCACTTTCAATACCGACTGCCAAGCAACAACAACAAACAAACAAACTCTTACACTTACACTTGCGTATGTATTGAAACTGATAGTTTACTGCCCTAGAGGCGCGCGTATAGATGTTAACACATCAAAAAAAATTTGTTTTGATAGGGTCACTTAGAGGGCAAAGGTGGGGGGAGTGTAGGGCAGATCAGACAACATCGTTGCTTCGTCATAAAAGCTTTAAAATTTAAATTTTACAGAATGTAGGCTTAAATTATACAATTTGTTAAACGTTCACACTGTTTTTTCATGTAATATGTTACTTCAACGCCCACTAAAAGGGGCGGGGGTGCAAAAATGTATTATTCTAATTTTCTGGCTGCCAACTCAATACTTTGGAACTTCGTGCACATAAAAATATATGAATTGCTTAACAAAATTACAAAAACGAACTTAAAAAATTATGTTGTTTTTTAGAGTTTCGTTTAGTACTTCTTAGGGGAACTTTTTTTCCCTCTGGCCCGGTTCAGGCCATTTACGAACTTGACCTGTGCTATCCTGCAAAATATATTTATACCAAGTTCCTGGCTCTTTTCGTTTGGACTGAATCATGATTTCCCCTGACGGACGGACGGACATGCTCAGTTCGTCTTAGACACTGATCAAGAATATATATAATTTATGGGGTCTTAGAGGAATATTCCGCTGTGCTACACACGGAATGACAAAGTGAATACACCCTCCAATTCTTTTTTAGAGGGTATAAAAATATGCGTCCGCACTGATATAAATTTTTTTTCCAATGTCGCACGTGACATTGAAACATGCTACTTTACAGTTAATTGCAATAGCATAGTAATGATTTTGAAGTTGCTTGAGAGTTTAGAAAAAAAAACAATAAATACTTCGGAACGCTTTGATATATAATTTCATATATATTTTTTATTTTATAGATTTAATGAATTCTCTTCGTCAAATTGAATTCAGTCTTACGTACGATTTAAATTTTAGTGGCAATAATCTCTTTCAAGTTTTTTTTAATAATTCTTTTGTGTTGAATTTGTGTGTTTAGCCAATTCAATGTTGACTTCTTTTTAGTCAACTTCCGCTGAAGAGTATTAAAAATTCATTCGGTGTCATTTGCCACCGTTTCAGACGTGAAAATTTGGTGATAACTTTTTAAATGAAAACCATTAGACAAAGTTGCTGGCTGATATTGTGCTGATAACAAAAGAGATTTACATATTATTAAACATTTTCGGTCACACCAGGTACTTAAGCATTCAACATGGCTGGAGAAGGAGGGTGGAAGGGAGAGGGCTTGTGGAGGTATTGGTGGCATGCCAACAAAAACAGCGGCGTTGAAAGACAGCAATACGGCTATAATTAATGTCGTTTATTAGGTTGAAAAGCAACACACACCCACACACACACACACAAACACACACAATTTCAATGTCATAATCGTGTTGTAAAATTTATCAAGCAATTTTTTTTTTGCTTGGCGGCATACACCTTAAAACGAAATTGCGTGTTCCTGTGTCTGTGTCGGATTTAGTTCAAATTTTTGTAGCGTAACATGAGCATTACGAAGAAATAAAAAAAAGCATCCCAAAAGCCTCATGACTTTAACACCTAAACATGACATGTACTTAAAAGTGTACGCGTGTGTTGTTGCTGTTGTTGTTATTTGCAGCTCCTTCAGCTTAATATTTTGCTTGCAGCTTTTAAAGCCTGAAATCTACAGAATACAAGCGAAACGTAAATTTCTCCCTTTTGAATTTTTTTAATTTAAACTCCAGCTACTTTTTTCCCTCACATTTCGATTTCACCAATGACACAACAAAAGGGCGCAAAGGGAAACATCTTTTCAAGTACAACACACATGTTGTTGAGTCTGCTCATGTATGCTTTTCCTGTGCAGGAGTATTTATTTATATTCAGAAATGTCAACTTTGAACTGCAGTGAAATTAAAAAAAAAAATTATATTAAAAACAGACTTTGAAAAATTGTTACGAAGTTAAACTCGAAAGTCATTTCGATTAAAGGGAAATTGTTGATTAAAATGCACTCCGTTGGTCGTTGGCTTATTTTCCATTCATGCCCTTTTTAAACCCTCCAAAAAAGAATTTGGAGGGTATATTCACTTTGTCAATCCGTTTGTAACGCATCGAAATATCCATCTCAGACCCCATAAATATATTCTTGATCAGTGATGAAATCTAAGACGATCTGAGCATGTCCGTCCGTCCGTCCGTCTGTGGAAATCACGATTCAGTCCAAACGAAAAAAGCTAGAATCTTGAAATTTGGTATAAATATATTTTAAAGCTTAGAGCAGGTTAAGTTCGGAGATGGGCTGAATCGGGCAAGGGGCAAAAAGTTCCCCTAAGAAGAACTAAACCAACCCAGAAAAAACAACATAATTTTTAAAGTTTTTTGGTTATTTTGTTAAGCAAATGATATATTTTCATGTCAAACACGGTCCAACGCTTTAAACTTGGAGCCATAAAATAAAAAAAAAATTATTTTTGGACCCCGCCCACTTTAGTGGGCGTTATTATATTCAAAAATAGCATAAAAATTTAACAAAATGTTTTACTTAAGCCTAAATTCCTTAAAAATAACATTTTTTAGCTTTAATGACGATCTACCCCCTCCTCCCCCTTCACCGCCTAAATGACCCTACCAAAAAAAATTTTTTTTTTTAAATTTTGTATATAATCATCCCAAGCATTTATTTTTAGAGTTTTATGACTGCCTGTTTCTGCCCTACCCCCTCCTCCCCCTTTGCCCCCTAAATGACCCTATCAAAAAAAAGAAATTTTAATTTTGTATATAATTATCCCAAGCATTTATTTTTAGAGTTTTATGACAAAGGTGAAATATTTCCCCCACAGCCCTTGCCAGAGCGACCCCGCCAAAATTCAGTTTTTATACCCTCCAAAGAGAATTGGACCCTATAAAGTAAATATGTATATTCTTGATTAGTGATGAAGTCTAGGACAGTCTAGTAATGCCCATACGTTCGTCTGTGGAAAACATGATATTGCCCATTTTTTGAACCCCACCTCTTTTAGTGGGCGTTGACGTAGGATATTATATAAAGGAACTCTGTCCCACCAAGTTAAACATTTTAAATTCACTTACTAAATATTTGGAGGGTATTTAAGATTCGACCCGGTCGAATATAACGTTTTTACTTGTTGCTGTTGGGTTTGGGATGACGATCAGCACTGTTTGCGAGTTTTGCTGGAATATTTTAGTCTTTAGCTAAAATTCGTTATAGGGTTTATCTCACGATGCTCAATGTGTGTGTCTCCTTCTTTGAAGTGATATCGCCAGTCATATCCGTGATATTCTCGTCAGACCGGCCAGCTAATTGGCGGGCAGTTTTAAGGTGTTATGTGCTTCTACTTCCAGTTGAGTAGCATTAAGAAATCGCCGGCGAAATAACAATGCGTATTTCGCTGGCGAGTTGACATCACTGATCGGTTGTTGTTAAAATAAATCGACATAATTATTTTACTCTTTTGCGAAGTATAAAGTTACAGGGTTTGTCTGTAGGTGTGTAACGAAATTCTCAAAAATTACAAAATCCTGCAATAGGCTAATTAATTTGTAGCGCACTGTATGAGGGTCATTTATGAAGAGCCACCGGAATTCAGTCAATTTCATTTCCATCCATAATCGACCCAACAGCTTAATTTTATAGTGGCCCCCTAAATAACTGAGTTTTCTGTTCCTTTTTTGGAGGACCAACTCAAATTGCTTTTCTTAAAAATACTAAAATATTTGAAAGATTTTTCTAAGCAATTAGCTGGAGTCACTAACACTAGATCGTAGCACAGCCATGAACCTTCCCCGTTATAATTATTGAAATTATTGAATCACCATCTCTAAAAAGAAACTTAAAACTGTTCAGACTGCCTTCGCATAAATATAAATTGGTGAAAAGTCTATTTATATCTGGTAAATGCCAGAAAGTGAATGTGAGAGTGTTTGTGCTGGTGTATTTGATGAAGGTACGAGTAGCAAAATTTAACAACCGACATATTTTTCATATGAAAAGTCATTTCTATTTGTCTTCATCTGCCGTTTCCCGCCCCTCCATTTACGGTTAAAAAAAAAATTTAATGGAATTTCATTGAAAACTTTAAGTGCTAAAGATGCTGCTGCTGTCTCATAAAATTAAGACTATTTTGTAATTTTTGAATTTTTTAGTGCTCGTGGTAAAAGTGTTGAAAAAGTTTTCAAGTTGAGGTGGGTTCGTAAGTATCACGTATTAATCAGTGGCACTTAAAAATCTTTTAATTATTTTAAAGACTTTAGAGAGTTGTAATATTCATAATTAAAGCATCAAAAGGTTTCGACAACAATTTTAGTTTTTTTTTTGTGTGGAAATTTAATTTGTTGGAAAAGTTTAAGATTTAGTAAAGGCATTTAAAATGACTGGTGGGGGGTTGCTGATTAAGTAACCCTCGAAAAAAAAAATAATAATAATTATGAGTAAGTCAAAAGTGAGTCAATGATCAGCCGCTTTAGTGGTATTCCCGTATCAGCTGCAAGTTTCAAATTCCAGGCGGATTATATAAAATTGTTCAACACAGATGGGAAATTTTGGTTGATGGCCGCGCTAATAGTTCCGGTTTAATCATTTATAACTGTGCTAAACACACCATTTCTGCCTTAATTAGATTTCGTGATTTTTTGAAATTTTGTTAAACCTTGAATTTGATAAAATAATGTTTTTTTTCAAAATCTTTAATTTATCAAATATTCACCCTTATCATGAATAATTTTTCCCTCGAAATTTTTCCCTTTTCTCTAAAATTGGAATCATGAAAAAATTCCCCGTGAATGATGTCATGCTAAAATTAAATTCCCCTTATCGTGAATGAATTTTTTCCCTCGAAATTTTTACCTTTTCGCTAAAATTGCAATCATGAAAAAATTCTCCGTGAATGATTTCATGCTAAAATTAAGTTCCCCTTATCGTGAATGATTTTTTCCCGCCATTTAATTTCCCTTTAATTTATTCACCCAGTTTTTGGGTGGGGAATGGAGTAGAAAATGTAAGTATTTTCTATTACAATTCGAATATTAGAGTTTATAAATGTCATTTTGAGGACAAGATCCGTTAGTAAGACACAAACTGATATTTTTGCAACAAATCAATTGCCTGTCTCTTTGTAAGACTTGTTGCTCCAATTCTAAACACTAACCCCGGTATTCATAAAAAAATAAAACGTATTTGAAATCTGTTTTAAGAAAATTTTGTGTGAAAAAATTTGATTAAAATACATTTCAAACTCATTTTAAATTTTATCAATACCGGGTAAGAATATTTTAAATTTGTTTTGTTCGTTTTCCAAAATGTATCCAAATTATTTTACTACTAAATATTTAGCCATACTTTTTTTTAATTATTACTTAAATTTAAATTTTCCAAAACAAATTTCTTTGATTTTTCATGTTGTTTTCAGCTTCTTCTCTTTTTTACATTCACTAAGAATTGATAGCGGCAATAATTGCTCACGGGAGGTTCACGATACCATCTTTTCCTTCAAGTGGCATAAAAATTTCACGTAAACAAAAATTCCACTTGCTATTCTCGATAGCGGTGATTATAATTTCTTTAACAATTTCTAACAGTTGCTTAATAAAATTAAATTTTTTTTAGCTTAATACATTTAAAACTCAACTTTGCTATAGGTTGCCTTTAACAAATTGCATAAAAATATTAACGAGCTTAAAAATTGTAAAAAAATATATAAAAATTGCGTTTGAAAGAAAAATTTATTTCCTATATTTTTTTAAATTTAATAAAAATTATTTGAAAGGTTTCAGCTCATTGTTTTCAAAATTATTAAGGAACTAAAAATTGCTGGATATTCACCAAAAAATGGAGATATATATACAAAACTTTGTTTGCTGGAGAAAATCATACTTATCTCCCAAAGCTTTTTTTTTGGCAAACTCTATATTATTTGAAAGGTTTTAGCATTATCCTGCTAAAAATGTCAAGAAATTGAAAATTGGATGATATTCACCAAAGTTATTGGGGTTTAAGTGCATTAAGTGTATTTTCAACAACAGATTCTTGTTGTACTCGAGTCTACGTTTAAGAAAAATTTTAGCATTTCCCAGGTATTTTTGTTTTCATTTAAAATTTTTTTGTCACACAGTGTTATCTCTGATGCACACAGGCTTTTCTGTTTTGCAAAATAGCCCATAATATAGGGTGTTTTTTTTATAGAGTGACACAAGTTTAAATCACAATAAAACCAGGATATATATTTTTAATATCAATGAAACGGCCTTTTTTGGAAACAAAATTTTTTCAAATTAATGTTTAAATATGTTTTCTGGCATATGGCCACCACGGCTGGATATTAGAAGGCGCAATGTGGAACAATAATTTTCAACAACTCAAAAAAATCTTCCATAAATTGAAAGGCCACAAGCCCAGTTGCAGAGAATGGGCAACGAATTGATTGATTAGGATCATCTTCAATGATTTCCTGTACAGCGGCTACAGCTTCTTTAGTGCGCTTTGATCGGCGTCTCTGCACATTATCAGTAACAGTAAATGTGGTTCAAAGACGATCTATTGTTCTTCGAATTATTCGCTCTGAAGGACGCTTACGGACACCATAAAACGCATGAAGTGCAGGATGAAATTGACGAATAGAACAATTATTTTGATTAAAAATTTCAACAATTTGCACGTGTTGCTCTGGTGTTGTGACACTCTAAAAAAACATGTTTTACAAACTGACCCGAAATTTATATATTATTGAAGTGTGGTGTAGGGTGAAAAACAAATCTGTGTTTGTTGAACAATCTGATCATTCTAAATCAATTCTCTACCTGAGGAAATGTTATACTGTAATAGTTTTTTTAAATGGACGAGTAAATTAGGAATGTCTGTTCTAAGCCAATATATATATTTTTTAAATAAATATAATTGTTGCTATATAAACTGCGTTTTTTCGCAGTATTACTGCTGGGCCAGTACTGGATCCAGTGGTACCATTTTGGAATACTGGTGAAGCCTCGAAAGCCAAACCAGTGTAGGTTCTGCAAACTTTCTATTGACTTCAGTTTCTGTTTTAGCCAAACTTAAGTGCCCTTGCAGCTGTTGTTTCTTATTCAGACTCGTGGGTGAACCTACTTCTTTTAGATTCTTATATACACAAGATGAGTTTGACAAATAGAACAATTATTTTGATTTAAAAATTTCAACAATTGCACGCGTTGCTCTGGTGTTGTGGCACTCTAAAAAAGCATGTTTTACAAACTGATCCGAAATTTATATTTTATTGAAGTTTGGTGGAGGGTGAGAAACGAATCTGTGTTTGTTGAATAATCTGATCATTCTTAATTAATTCTCTACCTGAAGAAATGTTGTGCTGTAATAGTTTTTTTAAATGGACGAGTAAATTAAGAATGTCTGTTCTAAGCCAATTTTAAAAAAATGTACCCGCTTACACTATTGTTGTTATATAAACGGCGTTTTTTTTCAGTCGCAAAGCAGCTCTGAGTCAGTCAACCAAAAAGGTTGGGCTTCCATCAAATAATTGGTGTAAACCACAAACACCACGTGTACTCCCGAAGGAGACCTCACCAACATCCAGTCGCAGTAATACTGCTGGGCCAGTACTGGATGCCGTGCTACCATTTTGGACTACTGGTGCAGCCTCGTAAGCCAAACCAGTATAGGTTCTGTAAACTTTTTATGGACTTCAGTTTCTGTTTTAGCCAAACTGAAGGGTCCTTGCTGCTGTTGTTTCTTACTCAGGCTCATAGGCGAACCTACTTCCTTTAGATTCTTATATACACATCCGTTCCGCTGTTATTTAGTGATTGGGTAGTAGCATATAAGTTTTAGGGAGCTACCTGCAAAACTAATGTCTGAAAAGCCAACCATTATATGTTTTGACTTTCTATTGGCTTTTGATTCTTGACTAGAATCTAGGCGTCCTTGTGCCTACTTTCTTATTCCAAACTTGCGTAGCTGGCAGGTGGGCTTCCCTACAACTTTAGGTCTTCTTTCAGTAGTCCAGCTAAGTTTCCTACTGGGATTACAGCTTCTTCAGTGCGCACTGTTTGGTAACAATAAATGTGGTGCGAAAACAATCTATTGTTCTTCGAATTAGCCGCTCTGAAGGACGATTGTGTGCGCCATAAAATGGAAGAAGTGCACGATGAGTTTGACGAATAGAAATATTATTTTGATTAAAAATGTCAACAATTTACAGGCGTTGCTCTGCCGTAAGCCGAATTATCAGCTGTTAAATGGATGTTCAAATAAAGCAGTGATGCCAACTCAAAATTGTGGCACTCTAAAAAAATACGCTTTATGAAATTATCTCGAGTATCATATTAAATCTAATAAGTCCCGCTAATATTGAAAATAAAACTGCGAATACAAATTTCAGTGTTTCCTTTTCCTCTACCTGACTCAACTTAAATTTCTATACATTTTTCTAGTGGCCTGCCATTCTTTTTTGTTCTTAAGTATTAAGCTGGAATAAAACTGTAGCAATTATAAAAATATTAAAAAATATGCAAGTAAAAACTAAAGGAAAACACAAAACTAATGGATAAGCTTCTTACAAAATGAATGAAACTATAGAAGTGTTTTGCAAGTACAACAAGTTTTTATGATACATTTTTAAACAAGGATTTAGAGTTTAATTTTTTTAAGAAATTGCGGAATTTCCTAGAAATTAAAATTTCTATTTTCTATATGAATAACTAAAGCTGCTGTGACCGCATTGTGTTGTGCGGTGAAAGTTTCTGCCAACTTACCAATTTCCAAATATTTTTGATGTAAAGGATCATAACTTTCCCAAGTAATGCTGCGAAAACGATTGCGTTCCTTAGAGGCGGGCAGAGCCGAGTCCTGGCGATGATGTTCATTGGGATTACTGTAATAATAGTAATGAAACACATATTACATACAAACATTTATAAACTATTTAGAGTTTGAGTAAAAAGTAAAACAAAACAAAACAAAACTTTTGTTTTGTATCCTTAACGACAAGTCTATTTGAGCCAACAAAACAATCAACTTTAAGTGTTTCTTTTGTTTTTTGACAGTTTTTTCTTTGCTGCCTTAAGTTGCTTTATTTTACCCCAAAAACCACTAAACCAGCCTTTCTCAGAAGTTGCCCCCAGGGACAACTTGACAACAATATCGTATTTGTTTGTATTTGCTGGCAAGTGTCTGGCATTTAGTTTTTACAGCAGATGAGGTGAATGCAAATAATTTTGATTAAGAAAAACGAAATTAAACAAAATAAAATACAGACAGCAAACAATTTTTAATTGAAGTCTTTGCTTGAACTCAAGTCCCTTGAATTAATATTTCTGTTTCAGTGCCCAGATTTGCAGATGTAAAAATAAATTACTTCGATGCAAGTTTGAAATTTGTTATTTTTATGAAACGAATAAAACTGCAGATGCCATTACAAGTAATTTCTTAAATAGTATATTTTCCTTTGCCATCATTTTTTTCTTCTGCTCTGCTTCTAATGACAGTTAAAGCATTTTGCAAACATTCCTTTTGCCATTTTTGTATGAGAGAAAAGAAATAAATAAATAGAAAACTATTTCTTATTAATTGCAATTACAGCATTTGAATAAGTTCTTATATAAACATAATGAATAATTGGAAAATAAATTGCAATTCATGAGAAAACTTATTAAAGCAGCCGTACTAAATGCCATTTAACATGAACGAGCAAGCTCATGGCTTAAGCAGGCTTTATTATTTTAAATAACTGCAGCATACTTTTGTGCTGCTGTTATAGGACAAGGACGGAGTGTTAACATGATGTATGGTAACTCTTAAAGTAGTATTTTCAAGCAGGTAGCGTACGCAACACCCTCAGGAGTGTTATAGCTTTCTCAACACATCAAGATTAATCCCAGCACTTCAAATAATGATCTCCAAATATTTTTGTCTAATACGGGAAATTTCCTTCTAATGATTTTAGATTTTGCGAATGAAGTTTAAATGCTCATTAAGTATTTTTGCAGTGAATTGTTTGCATCACGCGGTGTTGTAAAGAATTTTTTGACAAAAATCCCATATTTTCATCACTGAATTTCAAAAATTTTTCTAAATATGAAATATCTATTTATAGCAGAGCTCAGATTTACTCGATTTTACTCGCGAGTGAAAAATACTCGCGAAGAAGAGTACTCGAAGATTACGAGTGTTACAAAAAGTTCACTCTCCACTCGTTTGTTTTAGGTGGGAGTACTCGCGAGTGCTCCTTTTTAAAAAGTAAGAGTGGGAGTAAAAATCTTCGAAATAGAGTGAGAGTTCAATCTTAAGAGTAAAATCGAGTGGAAAAATAGAAACTGTTTGTCTTTGCTGACTTGTGTGTGCGTATGGTTTTTGTGTACTCTTTCAGTCTTTCCATACAGTGCGCGTGTGCAGAGCAATTAGTTGGTTTTATAAAAAAAGTTTTATTATATTTTTAAAAGTTTACTTATATTTTCCATATTATAATGAACAATAAAGTCATAAATAATACTATACTTGCTACAACACACACACACGCACACACACAAATCGGCAAAAACAAACAGTTTCTATTTTTCCACTGTATGAGAAAGACTGAAAGAGTACTCGGCAAGAGTATAATCTGCTCGATTTCGAGCGTATTTTATTCGCACTCGAAATCGAGCAAAGCATATGCGCTCTTATTCGAGTGGCATAGAAAAATAGAGTACACTAGATATTTTTTTTTCACTCGCAGGAGTACTCGCGCTCGAATTCGAGCGAGTTTCACTCTCTACTCGAATTCGAGGGAAGATTTCGGAGCTCTGATTTATAGTGGCGATTTCATTGGCAGTTGCCGTGGGGGTTAGACAATTTTGATAAAAAGTTGTTTGGTTTTTATTTTTATTCTAAAAGCAAGCTGTACCAAATATATATTTTTTTATCATGGACCCGCACTCAGGGGATGGACCCTACATATGCAGTACATTGCGCAGGAACTAAGAAGGAGGGGATAGTATTCAGTGGACAGATGAAGAAAGATGAGAAAATACAGACTTTTTTGTAGCTATTTCCACCTGTTTACTTCACCGGCTAATTTTTTGCTACAGGACCGACGAAGGAGGGTGCTGTTACTCTGCTTTTTAGTACATGATGGTGTCAGTCGCTGCCAATTATATTCAGTGACCAGTGAAAGAGACTGGCAACAACTAACACAACCATGCACTAACTGCAGATCAGAAGAATACAACACAATATTTCTTTATTTATATTATGACTCAGCGCAGGGTTGAACTCAGGACCCTCCGCTTCATAGTCTCGTGTTTCACTACTTCAGCCAGCAGCACCCACAAATTTGTAAGCTTTTGCTTAAAAAAACCATTTTGATTACACGAGTGGGTGTAATCAAATTCTAGGAAAAGTATATAAATATATATTTCTAATTCAGGCAAGAGTATACAGTCGAATCCGCTTTAGCGCAACACTGACAAAAAATCGGATTACTGAAAGCGATACAAATCCCCGCACTGATTTTAAACGCAGCTGGTCTTATTCACTTCGCTTTAGCGAAACATCGCTTTACTGAAAATATCGTATTACTGAAAACCAAAAGCAAGCCCACAACTACGTTTTGTATGAAACTTATTTCGCTTTAGTGAAAAATAAACAGTGACAAATTTATTGATTAGAAATCGATTGCATAACTTAAGGCTGAAAAAATTGTGGTGCATGTTTTGTCCGTTAAAAAATTAAATGGCAAAATGTATTTGTCCTTTTCGCTCTTACGTACTTTATTGTATTTTTCTATTATATTGTCAATGCAAGTGGCTAGACATTTTCGAGGTATTCGTGAAAAATTTCAACAACAAAATGAATAATTCTATGAATATTTTTTTTTAAATAAAATTTTTGCGTTAAATTGACGTAAAAATAATATATACAGATTTGATATAAAAAATATTGTTTTACTGATATTAAGCAGTACGCTTAATTGTAACAAATTAACAGTAATCCGAACTACGTTTTAGAAAAGAAATCGGATAACAAAAAATAAATGGGTTTTGGTTATTTCCAGTAAAGCGGAGTCGACTGTATATCAAATTTGAAAAAGTATTGTTGGAAAAAAAAATCGATTTTGAGGTATGGGCGGTTGGCCTGGGCGTGACGTAAAAATATATACAGACTTGATTTAAAAAATATTGTTTTACTGATATTAAGCAGTACGCTTAATTGTAACAAATTTCAGTAATCCGAACTACGTTTTAGAGAAAAAGTCGGATAACTGAACAAAATTGGGTTTTGGTTATTTCCACTAAAGCGGAGTCGAGTGTATATCAAATTTGAAAAATTTTGTTGGAAAAAAATCGATTTTGTGGTATGGGCGGTTGGCCTGGGGCGTGCCTGATTTCGATGAAATTCAGCGTATAACTGTTTTTAATTTCTAAAAGTATATGGACCAAATTTTATAACGTTCAGTTGGAAAATATTGATTTAAATTACATGGGCGGTGAGTATAGGGCGTGGCTGAATTTGGTGAAACTTGAAATGCATTTTTCTCTCCTTCGGGAAAGAAACTGTATAAATTTGAAAGATTCTGCATTGTAAAAATCGAGTTAATTTTTAGGGGCGGCAAGAAATAGGCGTGGCAAACTTTAATAAAGTCTAGCAAGAGTATATTTTTTTATTTTAGAAAGTGTGTGCGCACCAAAATGAAATTGTTTTCAAAAACTGTTGGATAGAAACAATTTCGGGGCGAAAAAAATCTTGAATTCCTCGGGTGGTGGGCGTGGCCGATATTGATGAAGTTCAGAGTGCATTTTTTTAATTCTACGAGGAGAAAAAGTGTAAAATTTAAAAAAAACTTGCGTTTGAAAAAAAATTTATTTGGGTTGTATGGGCGGTGGGCATTGGGCGTGGCTGAATTTGGTGAAACTTTAAATGCATTTTTCTTTCCTTTGGGAAAGAAACTGTATAAAATTTAAAAGATTCTGCATTGTAAAAATCGAATTAATTTTTTAGGGGCGGCAGGAGTTGGGCATGGCAGTTTTCGACAAAGTCTAGCAAAGATTTTAATTAAACTGTTTTGAAAAACTAATGGATCGAAACAATTTAGAGCGGAAAAATATTGTTGGACTGCAGGGCTGGTGGGCGTGGCCGATATTGATTAAATTTTTTAATTCTAGGAAAAGAAGACGTATAAAATTTAAAAACTTGCGTTTGAAAAATATATCGTTTTGGGTTGTGTGGGCGGTGGGCGTGGCTGATTTTGATGAAGAAGTTGTGTATGTGTATCAAATAAATTTAAATATATAATAAAAAATTGATTTGTGATGTATGGGTGGTGGGCAGTGGGCGCTGGGCGTGGCTAATGTTTACGGAACTCAGTACGTCTAATGTTTTTACTACAGAAAGTAACTCTGCCGATTTTTAAAACGTTTGCTGGTATAATATCTACTTTGTTTGCCAGAACAGTGGGCGTTGGGCATGGTCGATTTTGATGAAATATGTATATTTTTCTAATTTACTCAATAATACGTTCAGTGCCCATTTTTTATGATCGAGAACCACTCCTTATAATTTTTGCACAAAAATGTATGAACCCATCCCACTGTGCGCTGAGTGGCTTCCGATGTTTCTGACTAGACAATCAAACTTGGAGAATAAAAAATTTTTTAAAGAAAATCTAAAGAATTAGTCTTTGATTTACAGACTTTAAACTTAAAGTGCTTCCCATTAATTGCATAAAATTAGGCTCGACTTGTCTCTTGTTGAAAGCGGCTGGCTACCAACTTTGTTCCGTCTCCGACATGTTGTAAACTGAACAAATTGCGTTAAATTAAAAAAAATAAATCGGCTTAATTGCATATTTAACAGGCGTTTTGCGACACGCGTGCAATCTGTAATATTCCAAGAGATTTTCTTTTTGTTCTTGAACGATTTAAGTCCCCTCTTCCTTTCATATTCTGCTCAAAAGCAGCATTTTATTGCTTGCCTCTTGTTCTCGCTTCAACAAAAGCAACAATAACAAAAGTGACAAATTAAAATCTATGAATAACAAAATGTTTAATTGTTGCTCAACATACGAGTAGAAAACAGGAGGAAAATTATAAAGAAAGAAAAGTTGCTTGTGCCAGCACATGTGCTTGTAGTCATTGTCAGTTACAACAATCATGTTTGTTGGCAAATTATACGTAATAATATGATGGGCACAAAAACATTTTGTTTGACAACAAAAACCCATAAACAACAACAACAACAACAGAAACAGAAACAGAGTGAAACAAAACAGATACTGTGCTGTTGATGGAAAATGGAAAACACTTAAAGCACTTGATGTTGATGCATGTTATTTCCCACTTAAAGTTGTTGAGATAAATGCTAAAATTGCCACATGGTTTTTTTTCTGCTCGTCGTTTGTTTATTGTAAAACAAAAACAAAACAGACTATTTGAAATGTTTCTGCTCGTTTTTTAATGTTCAAATAGGCTTGAAATAGCAACACATACAACTAGTTGAAATTGTTTAATAAACAATGAGACTTGAAATAAGCACAAACTTGTTGTTAATTGAAACTCAACAAACCGTGAAGGATTCTTTAAAGAAAAAAGCAAAAAAAAAAAAATTTTCAACTAAAACTCAAAAAGAAAGAAAATATACTTTTTCTTACTTTTATTGTTCTGCAAAAACTTACCCCGTTCTGGCGAAATTCGTCCAATATGTTATAACGGCCTCCGACAAGGCTATTTCTGATTTGGTATAGTTTTGGGGAAAGTGACTGAAACCATCCACCAGCGGAGCTCCAAAAATGTAGGGCAAATCCTCACCATGCACCGTGCCCATACGCTGCGGATAGTCACCATCTTTGGTCTGATAATCGAACACATAGAAATAGCAGCGACCCGATTGTCCGGGATATTGTGTAGAGGCGGATGCTGAACCGCCACTCATCATGCCACTCGACATGGGTGGCGGTGAATTGATGGCAAATATATCCGCTGTACGTATCAGGGGGGCCACAAATTGAGCATCCGATAGAGCAGCCACGGCAGTGTCACGTGTATTGATGGGGTGCTGGGAGGCGCGATCCCAATCGGTGTATTCGTTAACGATCTGCAACGAAAAGAAGGCGTATGAAATCATAAAACATTTAAGGTCATTTTATGGCTGCTTAATTATCTAGTGTTTAATTAATAATCGATTAAATACAACTTTTTTCTTTTAATTTTTTAATTTAGTCCTCAAGCTCAATATTATTACTTAAATTAGAAAAAAACTTCGTATATGATAAACAAACTTTTTAATTGAATGTGCATTAGAAATGGTGATATTTATACAAAAAATCGTATGTATAAAAAGCCACACCTGCTTTTGTTGTACAATTTTAATTATTTTTTTCTTCAACAATTTTAATGAATTCCACATGATTGAAAAGAAAATTTTCCGTAGATATGCAATAAATAAATATGCTTTTGAGCATTTATCAGAATAGATATAAATAAGCCGTTTAAATTTGCTTCTTTGTAGGTGCTTTTAATGGCTGGTAGCAAGAGAACAATTGCTTTCTCTTATAAAATCTCTCAGTTTTGACGCCGATGTACCATCCTGCAAGACGTCGGCATTTATGAACAACACATCGATATATGCAAAACACTGTTTGCAGCTCTAATTGCCTATCGGATATTTTTATGCACTCCAAAAAAGAATTGGGCGGTATATTCACTTTGTCATTCCGTTTGTAACGCAGCGAAATATCCATCTGAGACCCGATAAAATATATATATTCTTGATCAGTGATGCATTCTAAGACGATCTAGCCATGCGCCTCCGTCCGTCTGTGCAAATCACGATTCAGTGCAAACCAAAAGAGACAATCCTTGAAATTTGGTAGAAATATATTTTGTAGGATAGCACAGGTCAAGTTCGCAAATGGGCTGAATCGAGCTAGAGGAAAAAAGTTGCCCTAAGAAGAACTAAACCAACCTCTAAAATACCACTTAATTTATTAATTTTTCTGTTGAAATTTTGTTAAGCAAATGATATATTTTTATAGCAAAGAAGGTCCAACGTGTTAAAACTAAAAAAAAAAATTAATTTTGGACCTCGCCCCCTTTAGTGGGCGTTATTATATGCAAAAATAGTGTAAAAATTTGGCAAATTGTTTTACTTAAGCCCACATTCCTTAAAAATACAATTTTTAGCCTTCAATAATGAAGCTGAGACGTAACCTGGTACCACTCTGCCCTTTCCCCTCCTCCCCCTTGGCCCCCTAAATGAGCCTATATAAAAAAAAAATATTAAAATAAATAAATTTTTCATTTACATTATCCCCACCATTTATTTTTAGTTTTATGGCAAAGGTGAAATATCTCCCCTACGGCCCTTGCCAGAAAGACCCCAATAGTTTTAGTGCCCTCCAAAACGAATTGGACCCCATAAAGTATTTATATTCTTAATCAGTGATCTGAGACAAGTACAAAAAGTGCAAGTCATGACGAAAAGTGCGAATCATTATAAAAAGTGCAAGTCATTATAAAAAGTGCAAGTCATAACAGAAAGTGCAAGTCATGGCGAAAAGTGCGGGTCATTATAAAAAGTGCAAGTCATTATAAAAAGTGCAGGTCATAACAGAAAGTGCAAGTCATGGCGAAAAGTGCGAGTCATTATAAAAAGTGCAAGTCATTATAAAAAGTGCAAGTCATTATAAAAAGTGCAAGTCATAACAGAAAGTGCAAGTCATGGCGAAAAGTGCGAGTCATTATAAAAAGTGCAAGTCATTATGGAAAGTGCAAGTCATTATAAAAAGTGCAAGTCATAACAGAAAGTGCAAGTCATGGCGAAAAGTGCGAGTCATTATAAAAAGAGCAAGTCATTATAAAAAGTGCAAGTCATTATAAAAAGTGCAGGTCATAACAGAAAGTGCAAGTCATGGCGAAAAGTGCGAGTCATTATAAAAAGTGCAAGTTATTATAAAAAGTGCAAGTCATTATAAAAAGTGCAAGTCATAACAGAAAGTGCAAGTCATGGCGAAAAGTGCGAGTCATTATAAAAAGTGCAAGTTATTATAAAAAGTGCAAGTCATTATGGAAAGTGCAAGTCATGGCGAAAAGTGCGAGTCATTATAAAAAGTGCAAGTCATTATAAAAAGTGCAAGTCATTATAAAAAGTGCAAGTTATTATAAAAAGTGCAAGTCATTATGGAAAGTGCAAGTCATTATAAAAAGCACAAGTCTGAGAGGATCTAGCAATGCCCATAAGTTCGTCTGTGGAAAACACGATATAGCCTATTTTTGGACCCCGCCCCCTTTAGTGGGCGTTGAAGTTACATATTACATGAAAAACTAGAGTAAATATTTAGCAAATTGTATTTCTTAAGCCTACATGCCTCAAAAATTTAATTTATAAGCTTTTACCACGAAGGTAATATGTTCCCTGATCTTTCCCCGCCCTACCCCTCTAACCCCTTTACCAACTAAATGGCGCTATGAAACAAAATTTTTTTCACAAAAATTTACTTTTTAAGTTTTTACGACACGGCCTTTTCCGGACTGACCCAGAGTTCTTTTAAACCATGACTTAAAGGAAATCTGACGCAGTAGGTTAAACATTTGCTGCCTTATTCATAAAATGTATGTCTGCTTTATAAAAGGTTTATAAATAATTTTGTATGGAAATCAGTTTAATAAACTCTTTTATAAACCAAAAATAATTTTTATGAATAAAAGCTTTTAAATTTATTTACTTAAGGCATTATTCATAAAAAATATTTTTGATTTACAAAAGGTTTATAAAAGAGATTTCCATACAAAATTTGTTTCATAAAACTCTTATAAAACAGAAATATTTTTTAGGAATAAGACTGTTAATGTTTGCAGGGTATTTCAGATTCGGCCCGGTCGCTTATAAGGGTTTTACTTGTTTTTTTAAGTTAATCAATAAAGCGTCGACGATATTTGATTGCAACACGAGTCTAAATTTGCCACACAGTGCGCTTAACAATCGGTTGTTTGCAAAATCAATTTATTAACCGAGTTTGGGTTCTCTTCACTCTCTTCCTCCCAAACGAAACAAAATTCATAAGCAAACCATTTCCGTCGCTTAGAAATACTCTGCCTTCTTTATAAAAAAAATCTCTGTAAAGGGTTTATAAAACAAAATTTCATATGGAAATGTGTTTTATAAATTTTTTATAAATCAATAATACTTTTTATAAATAAAATCTTATTTATAATTAGTTACACTAAGGGAATGTTGGCAAAAAAACTTCAACTCACAAATAACAGCCGGGCGTACAGGATTACCTTCCCCCCCAACACTGTAATCGTACATTAGCAATTTACAGTTATTTAAGTCTAATTACATGCATGTGAGCGCTTCACAAATACGCTACGAAAATGTTAACACGGCTTTTCAAATTAAGCCACTTTAACGTTAAAAACGGTTTATATTTCTTGTGTAAATTCACCGCTGAGTTGGTGTGTGTGTGAGGGCTTTATGTAACCTTCAAAATACCAAATAATGCCACACTTTGTGCTGACTTAAGCCATTTTGTATTTAGACTGCACGATTGGTTATTAAACGGTGAGCCTGGTAACTAATGGCTCGATGGCTGGTTGTACAATTATTAGATATTTTTTTCTCTTTTGCTTTTGCACACTTGCATTCACTCAAGGCTCATATAATGGGTGATTTCTTAAGAGCTTAGGAATTCGATTAAATATAAAACCAAAGGAAATCTAGCGAAGTTTTTTGAAGTCTTTAAAAAATCTAAAGGTGGGTTTTTATAGAGTGTTAAAAGTTTAAATCATAATAAAACAAGGAAATATATTTTTAATATCAATGAAACGGACTTTTTTAGAAAGAAAATTTTATGGAATTAATGTTTAAATATGATTTCTGGCATGTGGCTGCCACGGCTGGCTCATAGAAGGCGTAATCTGAAACACTAATTTTCAATATGTAAAAAAATTTTCCATAAATTGGAAGGACACAGGCCCAGTTGCTGAGAACCGCGACGAATTGATTGATTAGGATCATCTTCAATGCTTTCCTGTACAGCGGCTACAGCTTCTTTAGTGCGCTTTGATCGGCGTCTCAGGGGATGCACATGATCAGTAACAGTAAATGTGGTCCAAAGACGATCTATTGTTCTTCGAATTATTCGCTCTGAAGGACGCTTACGGATGCCATAAAACGCATAAAGTGCAGGATGAAATTGACGAATAGAACAATTATTTTGGTTAAAAATTTGGTGTTGTGACCCTCTAAAAAAACATGTTTTACAAACTGACCCGAAATTTATATTTTATTGAAGTTTGGTGGAGGGTGAGAAACGAATCTGTGTTAGTTGAACAATCTGATCATTCTTAATCACTTCGCTACCTGAGGAAATGTTATGGTGCAATAGTTTTTTAAATCGACGAGTAATTTATGAATGTCTGTTCTAAGCCAATTATTATTTTTTTTTTAAATATACTCGCTTACACTATTGTTGTTATATAAACTGCGTTTCTTCAGTTGCAAAGCTGATCTGAGTCAGTCAACCAAAAAGGTTGGACTTCCACCAAATAATTGGTGTAAATCACATCCACCACGTGCACTCCCGAAGGAGACCTCACCAACATCCATTGGCAATAATACTGCTGGGCCAGTACTTGATCCCGCGGTAACACTTTAGACTACTTGTGCAGCCTCGTAAGCTAAACCAGTGCAGGTTCTGTAAACTTTTTATTGACTTCAGTTTCTGTTTCAGCCAAACTTGCGTGTCCTTGTACCTGTTGTTTATTACTCAGACTAGTAGGCGAACCTACTTCCTTTAGATTCTTATATACACATCCGTTCTGCTGTTATTTAGAGATTGGGCAGTAGTTTGTAAGTTTTAAGGAGCTACCTGCAAAACTAATGTCTGAAAAGCCAACCATTATAGGTTTTGAATTTCTATTGACTTTTGATTCTTGACTAGAATCTAGGCGTCCTTGTGCCTACTTTCTTATTCCAAACTTGCGTAGCTGGCAGGTGGGCTTCCCTACAACTTTAGGTCTTCTTACAGTAGTCCAGCTAAGTTTCCTACTGGGATTACAGCTTCTTCAGTGCGCCCTGTTCAGTAACAATAAATGTGGTGCGAAAAAAATCTATTGTTCTTCGAATTCACGGCTCTGTTGGACGATTGTGTGCGCCATAAAATGGAAGAAGTGCACGATGAGTTTGACGAATAGGATAATTATTTTGATTAAAAATTTCAACAATTAGCAGGCGTTGCTCTGGTGTTGTGACATTCTAAAAAAAGATCTCTGCTTGCTGTTCTCCAATTTTGGCTTCCAGTGCACTAACCCATGGCCACTAGTCCCTATAGACATGAGCCTAAACACGGCCTCATAAAAAGTAGTCTAAGGGCATGAAATCACACAATCTAGGCAGCCAATTGATCGGCCCCAAACGTAAAATAAACTGTTCACCGAAGTTGCCTTTTAAGTGGGCGATTGTTTCGCGTGCTGTATGGTGTTTGTGTCAGTTTTAACTTGGGGAGGTTCAAATCGAACGTCCACAAACACTACTCCCTCTATCCTCCTTCTCATAACCAACTTTCCTAGTTCTGGCACAATGCATCGCAGGTCATCCCCTGAGTGCTGGTCCAAGGAAAAAAAAAATCTTCTTGTTGAAACCACAAGTCAGCCAAGCCCAGCTCTTGCATTTTGCGCAAAGCGCTTTCCATTCACAGTAGCGTTCCTGCCTGCATAGTCTTTGAAAAATGCAGCCATCGGCCCATAATCCACACGAAACAGAGCATTTTTTTTTTTTGAAATTTTGCTTGTTCACCATTTAACCAGATGCACTTTCTTTTCTTCATCGAATATGAATTTTGATAATAAAATTCAATAATTTCCTAGTTTTTGTTCGTTTATAAGTTGTTTTATAATTAAATTATAGACCAAACTGAACATGTTTAAACATGAACATGTTACGCGAAAATAGTTGAGCTGCTTAAAATAGCTGAGATAGCAAAAAGAAAGTTCCTAAAAATCACCCTTTACCAACATAATTTCAGCTTAAAACTTACGCAATTACCAACGAAACAATACGGGTACGAAGCAGACATGCTTATGCATGTCTGCTTAAATCACTAATAGTCTATTTACTCGACCTTGTGTTTGCTTTGTAATATTTGCTACGCTGCCATTTTTAATGCATCAAAATTGAAAGTAATTTTATTTATTCTTCGCCCACTCTAGCATCGTGTCGGTGATAATAAGTAAAATAAGCGCATTTGAACACTTTTTTTCTCTCAGTGCTTTTTCCAAGAAGCTTGTAATAGCATTTATGGCAGTGAGCAGAGCAAATATGGCTGTCCACACAGACACAAGTCCCAGGGTAGCACACAATATGGCTTATAAAACATCAACATGTGCGCATACTTCTGGCCCCCAGTGTACACTTTTCGCATCCTGTTGACGTTTAAACACACAATGATTTTTATGCTTTAAAATTATTGAAAATTCCTAAATCAAACGCAGACTGTCAGTGATATTGTGTTTTTTTTTTTGCATTGCACTTTTACACCCGCTACACATGTATTTCTATTTAAAATCTGTTACAAGTGACAACAGCAACGCATCGTCATCACTTTTACTTGGGCTTGATGTTCTCTGCTCTGTTAAAGAACTTGTCAATATTGTGTCAACAAGCAGAAATAAACCATTTTTTTTTGCTTCGTATTTTAGCTAAAATGTTTGCCAAAGTTGTTGGCTTTTTCTTTGCCAAAATATTTTGTTCACAGTGTAAGATGAAATATGTTGCCACGGTGACTGGTAGTGGCTGTAGTAAATATTTCATACACGCTTTTACACACCATGTGGTGTAATTTTGGCTTAAAGACGTATGGGAGGGAGGAAGCAGCAGAGAAGAAGCAAAAGAAATGAACTCAATATATAAAAAATAAGTACCCGTAATATACTCCAAATGGTAATAAAAATACAAATTATTATAATCATGATAAACGACAAGACAGTATGAATATGAGCATTTTATTTAAGTTCCAGCTCTTCGTTTTTCATACCGCCACAGTGCCCCCCCCCCCCCCCCCCCTCTGCCATGATCATTTTAACTGGAAAACACAGCAGAGAATTAGAAAACATGTGAGTGGGGAACACATTTTTTATACTTATTTTCTTGTTATAAGCATTACCAACTTAAGCTCATTTATTAGCACACACACACACACACGAACACACGCACACACACACATGCACACACTTAGTCTCACATACATTAAGATTCATATAACTAATATGTGTTTTTGACGATTTATTGCTTACAAAATGTTGTGGTTGCTGTGTGCTGTTTCTGGCACAAGGAAGATGTTACAACAGAAATTGGAATTGCAAAAAGTTTTGTTCAAAATACTTTTCATTTTCAGTAGCACAAATCGAAAATTAGAGGAATTGACTGAAATAATCTGGGTTTATTTCCTGTTGCTAGGGTAGCATTTGAAAAACTTATGAGGATGCTTTCAACTGCACCTTTAATTGTAGAAAATATTAAAACTTAAATTAAAAAAAAGAAATAAAAACATATATGAAAATTTTTTTTAAATATTCCATTTTTATTAAAAAAAATAGTATATTCCAATTTTAATAAAAATTCGAAATGAAATTAAAAACAAGTAAAAACGTTATATTCGACCGGGTCGAATCTTAAATACCCTCCAAATATTTAGTAAGTGAATTTGATATGTTTAACTTGGTGGGACACAGTTCCTTTATATAATATCGTACGTCAACGTCCACTAAAGGGGCGGGATTCAAATATATACAATATCATGTTTTCCACAGACGAACGCATGGGCATTGCTAGACCGTCTTAGACTTCATCACAATTCTCTTTGGAGGGTATAAAAACTGTATTTTGGCGGGGTCGCTCTGGCAAGGGCTGTGGGGGAAACATTTCACCTTTGTCATAAAACTCTAAAAATAAATGCTTGGGATAATTATATACAAAATTAAAATTTCTTTTTTTTGATAGGGTTATTTAGAGGGCAAAGGGGGAGAGGGGGTAGGGCAGAAACAGATACACATAAAACTGTAAAAATAAATGCTTGGGATGATTATACACAAAATAAAAAAATATGTATATTTATTTTTAATAGGGTCATTTAGCGGGCAAAGGGGGAGGAGGGGTAGGGCAGCAACAGGCAGTCATAAAACTCTAAAGATATATGCTTGGGATGATTATATACAAAATTTAAAAAAAAAAAATTTTTTTTTTTGGTAGGGTCATTTAGGGGGCAAAGGAAGAGGTGGGGGGGGGGGGTAGGTAGGGCAGAAATCGGCAGTCATAAAACCCTAAAGATAAATGCTTGAGATGATTACATTCAAAATTTAAAAAAAATTTTTTTTTTGTAGGGTCATTTAGGGGGCGAAGGGGAAGGAGGGGGTAGGGCAGAGTAGTACCAGGTTTCGTCTCAGCTTCGTCATTAAAGCTTAAAAGTGTTATTTTTAAGGCATGTAGGCATAAGTAAAGCAATTTGTTAAATTTTTATGCTATTTTTGCCTATAATAACGCCCACTAAAGTGGGCGGGGTCAAAAAATATTTTTATTTTATTTAATGGCTCCAAGTTTAAGGCGTTGGACCGTATTTGACATAAAAATATATCATTTGCTTAACAAAATAACCAAAAAACTTTAAAAATTATGTTGGTTTTCTGGGTTGGTTTAGTTCTTCTTAGGGGAACTTTTTTCCCTCTTGCCCGATTTAGCCCATCTTCGAACTTAACCTGCTCTAAGTTTTAAAATATATTTATGCCAAATTTCAAGAGTCTAGCTCTTTTCGTTTGGACTGTATCGTGATTTCCACAGACGGACGGACGGACGGACGGACATGCTCAGTTGGTCTTAGATTTCATCACTGATCAAGAATATATATACTTTATGGGGTCTGAGATGGATATTTCGATGCGTTACAAACGGAATGACAAAGTGAATATACCCTCCAAATTCTTTTTTGGAGGGTATAATAAGGCTTAAGCTCAATATTATTACTAAAAATAAAGAAAAATTTTGGTTTTTTAGTGAATTAAATCTATTTTATACTTTGCCTAAGAATTAAATTGGTATTAAAAATTTTCAAAATTAAAAATTCGGTTCCAGGGTTGGAAAATTGAATTTTTTTTCTATACATAAAGGTAACGAAAAAGGCAACTGACGTTGTTTTTTACTAATTAAAACTATTTTATAATTCAGGCTAAACAAAATTGGTGTCAAAAATTAAACAAAAATCAAAATTTCGATTCCAGGGTTGGACCACTCCAATATTTTGTAGTACATGAAAGTTGACAAAATGGTTACTAATTTTAAGTTTTTCTTAAATAAAACTATTTCATGGCTCATTAAGAGTTGCATTGGCAAAAAAAACCAACAAAAAAAACGAGTTAAAGTTTCGTTTCCAGGGTTGGAAAATTGAAATATTTTGTATGCATAAAAGTAACCAAAAAGGTAATTAGTTGTTCTTTTTGCTAATTAAAACTATTTTATAATTCAGGAAGAACAAAATTGGTATTCAAATATTAAAAAATCAAAATTTCGATTCCAGGGTAGGACAAATGACATATTTTATGGTACATGCAAGTAACCAAAAAGTTTAAAAATGTTAATTTTTTTGTCAAGTAAAACTATGTTAGACCACACTAGGAAATGCGTTGGTAAAAAAATAAAAATTCGCTTCCAGAGTTGGAAAATCGAAATATTTTTGGTATATAAAATTATCCACATATATTCAACATTTTGTGTTTTTAGTGAATTAAAACTATTTTATACTTTAGGAAAAATTCAATTGGTATTAAAAATTTTAAAATTAAAAACTCGGTTCCAGGGTTGGAAAATCGAAAAATTTTTGCTAAATAAAATTATCCACATAAATTCCAAATTTTGTGTTTTTAGTGAATTAAACGTATTTAATACTTCAAGAAAAATTCAATTGGTATTAACAATCTTAAATTCGCTTGCAGGGTTGGAAAATCGAAATTTTTTTGGTACATAAAAGTACGCGTGTAAAGATAAGTTTCGATATATATAACCCTAGACACAAACCAAGTAAGTTAACAGAGCTCTGTTAGCATGTTAACATATTTCGAAACGTTTCTTCCTAGAGAAGAATTTAAAAACTTTTAAAATCCTACATTCTGAGTGTGAATTTTTTCTTGTAAAACTTCTGCTTATATTGGCTGACCCAAACTGCTGCACAGATCTCGGCACGGCTGGTCTTGTACTCTATGGATCTCTCAGGCAATAATTTCCCATACAGGGATTTAAATAACACCAACACACATATTCATGTTCATTTGTTGATATTCAAGTCTGTGTAAAGTTTTAAATTTCTTCCATTTTAAAATTATGGCACGACTTTATTCGCTTAGAAGGCGAAAATAAAAAATTGCATATTTGCAAGCGGCAGGGCGCCTCAACCACCTTAAAGTACCTGCTAGCGCAAAACTTGTGCTTCCACGCTGAAATACTTTCGCGCGTATTTATGAGTCAACATTTGTTTCGCTGTTTGGGCGAACAAAATAATTCAAGTTAAGTGCTTTTAACTGTGTGTGAATGTGTTGCTGCACATGTGCTAAAAACGGCAATTCTGCATTATTTTTTGCCTGCTTAAAACGTTTGTCTGAAATGAGGACAATTTGTTTTTTTTTGTTTGTTTGCCTGTTTGTTTATTGTATTTGCTCTGCTAGAGAAACTAGTTCAATGTTACAAAAATTTCACAAAAAAAAGAACTTGAATCTATTCTTTTAAATTTTTAAATTGTTTGTTTTTGTAAAAGACCTAAATGTATTTATTATTCCATTTCTGCTGCATTATTGTGTTGCCTGTAATCGAGTGATTTGGCAGAGGAGATGAGTCATGCGATTGGAAAAGTTTATTTATTTTATGTGCTATTGAGTGCTGAGTACACAAATCGACTCTTTTAATTTTCCATTTGAGAAGAAGATTTTAAAAAGTTTTTAATTAAATTGAAAACACTTTAAATTTAAAATATTTTTCTAGGTGGGAAAGGGGGGCTGCATTTTTTTACGAGCAGAATTTCGAAGTGTCATTTAGATTTTCTACGTTGAGTGGCGAATAATTCGAGGCTAAGGTTTTACATTTTTACATTTTATAATTGAGATTATTTAATTTGTGCACATGTACGAGGTCTGTTTGAAAAGAAAATTTTTTTTGTTAAATAATTTCTCTAATTCATCAATTTAAATTTTTCCCACTGCAAAGTAGTTCCCTCAAACACAGTAAAATTAAGCCGATGTTTTTTTCCTATCCTCGAAGCAGTTGCAACATGCAGTTTTTGGTATGTCCTTGAACTTCCTTAGCTACTTGTTATTCATGTCCAAATGGGTCTCTTCAATCTTGGTAACAGGAAAGACATGCAGGGGACCAACACCCTGTGAATACTGTGACCGAGACATGATCACGATGTTGTTTTTGGCCAAAAAAATTTCAAATTCTTTGGCCCTGGCAAAACATTTGTAACTTTTATGGCTCTAAACCTGCTACAGTCGACTCCGCTTTACTGGAAATAACCAAAACCCAATTTTTTCAGTTATCCGATTTTTTCTCTGAAACGTAGCTCGGATTACTGAAATTTGTTACAGTTAAGCGTACTGCTTAAAATCAGTAAAACAATATTTTTTATATCAAATCTGTATATTTTATTTTTACGTCAATTTAAAGTAAAAATTTTATTTAAAAAAAAATTATTCATAGAATTATTCATTTTGTTGTTGAAATTTTTCACGAATTCCTCGAAAAGGTCTAGCCACTTGCATTAACAATATAATAGAAAAATACAATAAAGTACGTAAGAGCGAAAAGGACAAATACATTTTGCCATTTAATTTTTTAACGGACAAAACATGCAGCACAATTTTTTCAGCCTTAAGTTATGCAATCGATTTCTAATAAATAAATTTGTCATTGTTTATCTTTTCACTAAAGCGAAGTAAGTTTCATACAAAACGTAGTGGTGGGCTTGCTTTTGATTTTCAGTAATACGATATTTTCAGTAAAGCGATGTTTCGCTAAAGCGAAGTGAATAAGACTAGCTGCATTTAAGAGCGGTGCGGGGATTTGTATCGCTTTCAATAATCTGATTTTTTTCAGTAAAGCGTATTGCGCTAAAGCGGATTCGACTGTATATAACTGAAACTGTCACTATAAAAAAGCAAACGTTAATCGAATGGTCCCGAAATGATAAAATTCATTGTCTTGGTAGAACAGACCTCGTATGTATATATGGGTATGTATTACGTGAATATGTGGCATAATGGATTCCAAAAAATTTTAAGTCTCTACGAATACAGAATTTAGAATTTTAGTTTTGATAAAATCAAAAAGATCACTTTGAAATGATACCCCCCTAATTTTAAATATAATTTCATAATTTAAAACTAAACAATTTTTTTTTAATAAAACCGTGTCTAAATTAGCTCACAGACAGCTGCTAATGTTCTAGTCAAAAAGTTTTCCTTTAAGCGAAGTTATTTAAATTTTTTTGTCTCTTTTGTTTTTAGCAATAAAAAATTTTCTCAATTTTATTTAATGGGCTTGTCCTGTTAAACAATTTTAAAATGATTAAATATTCTTGGGGAGATTTCCCATTGTCCACCATATAATCCATTGTGGCCTTTAACGGCTTTAATTATTCAACGATCACAGTAAAATATGGCCAAAAAACAAAGGTGGTCAGATTTAAGCTGCTGAAAAAAGATTTTTGTTTTATTCCATTTCGGTCATTATAAAATTAACATGAATAAAATATATATATAAATTGACCGAGTGTTTGTGTGGTTGTATGGACATGTACTAACACAATTTAAACGCAGATTCAGGCGCGAAATTGTAAATTACGAATAATAAAGTGTACAGGGATGAGAAATTAAAAAGTAGGTGCAGCTGTTGCAGGACCAAGGAAATCTGTTGCAAGGAAATATATGAAGTGATTCAACAATTTGTGATTGCAGACAGAGGCGGCTCTTTAAAAAATTTTCAATATTTAAATAATTTAAATATTAATAATAGTTGAAATAAAAATTACAAAAAAAAATTTTGTTTCCTCAAAGTGTTATGAAGCTGTTAACAAAATATCGAAAAAAATTTTACAAAATATAATTTTATAAAAAAACGACCAAGCTTGATTAGTAGTATAATAATAATTTAAATATTTATTTCCCGGACCAGATCCACAAACAATTTTAAGTTAAACTGTTCAATAAAACCATTTTTTCTACTACAAAATCCATTCATTAAAATTTCATAAATCTCATGGATAAGCAGCGTGTAGTTTTGTGGCACACTTTTAGGTATTTAAAAGTTTATTAATATCTATGAAATATATATCATTTAAATGGTATTTGTATGTAGATGTGCACAATATAAATAATTTTTTAAATTACTCGGATATAAAAAAATATCAATTAAGAAAATCTTTCAATATCATATCTATTTTGTACTTGCAAATGCCCTTGCATTTTCATGGCTGTTAGAAAGAGAACAATTACTTTTAATGTTTTTGTAAGGAAAAAGAGGAAACGTAAAAAGCCATTTTTATACCCTCCGTTACAGAATTGGAGGGTATATTCACTTTGTCATTCCGTTTGTAACGCAGCGAAATATCCATCTCAGACCCCATAAAGTATATATATATATTCTTGATCAGTGATGAAATCTAAGACGATCTGAGCATGTCCGTCCGTCCGTCCGTCTGTGGAAATCACGATTCAGTCCAAACGAAAAGAGCTAGACCCTTAAAATTTGGTACAAATATATTTTGATGCTTAGAGCAGGTTAAGTTCGATGATGGGCTAAATTGGGCAAGAGGGAAAAAAGTTCCCCTAAGAAGAACTAAATCAACCCAGAAAAAACAACATAATTTTTAAAGTTTTTTGGTTATTTTGTTAAGCAAATGATATATTTTTATGTCAAATACGGTCCAACGCCTTAAACTTGGAGCCATAAAATAAAAATAAAAAATTTTGGACCTCGCCCACTTTAGTGGGCGTTATTATATGTAAAAATAGCATACAAATTTAACAAATTGTTTTACTTAAGCCTACATTCTTTAAAAATAACATTTTAAGCCTTAATGACGAAGCTGAGACGTAACCTGGTACTACTTTGCCCTACCCCTTCCTCCCCCTTCACCCTCTAAATGACCCTACCAAAAAAAAAAAATTTTTTTTTTAAATTTTGTATATTATCATCCCAAGCATTCATTTTTAGAGCTTTATGACTGCCGATTTCTGCCCTACCCCCTCCTCCCCCTTTGCCCGCTAAATGACCCTATAAAAAAAAAATATTTTAAATTTTGTAAATAACCATCCCAAGCATTTATTTTTAGAGTTTTATGACTGCCTGTTTCTGCCCTACCCCCTCCTCCCCCATTGCCCGCTATATGAGCCTATAAAAAATAAATTTTTTTTTAAATTTTGTATATAATACTCGCAAGCATTTATTTTTAGAGTTTTATGACTACCTGTTTCTGCCCTACCCCCTCCTCTCCCTATGCCCCCTAAATGACCCTATCAAAAAAAAAAAAAAAATTTAATTTTGTATATAATCATCCCAGGCATTTATTTTTAGAATTTTATGACTGCCTATTTCTGTCCTACCCCCTTCCCCCCTTTGCCCCGTAAATAACCATATAAAAGAATATGTAAAATTTTATTTTGTATATAATTATCCCAACCATTTAGAGTTTTATGACAAAGGTGAAATGTTTCCCCCACGGCCCTTGAAAGAATGACCCCGCCAAAATACTGTTTTTATACCCTTCGAAGAGAATTTGACCCTATAAAGTAAATATGTATATTCTTCATCAGTGATGAAGTCTAGGACAGTCTAGCAATGCCCATACGTTCGTCTGTTGAAAACATGATATTGTCTATTTTTGAACCCCGCCCCCTTTAGTGGGCATTGATGTACGATATTATATAAAGGAACTCTGTTCCACCAAGTTAAACATTTTAAATTCACTTACTAAATATTTGGAGGGTATTTAAGATTCGACCCGGTCGAATATAACGTTTTTACTTGTTTTTTTTTAATGAAATTTATTTTTATGGTCTCAGTTACCTGATTAATTATTGGTTTAATATTTTGAAGTCTACTAATTATTTGGTGTACAGGTTGTTTGGTGTATATAGTTGTACTTTACCCACAATTTTTTAAAAACCTAATAATACTAATTTTTTAAATTATATGGTTTTCCATATCTAAAACGAATAAATTAGGGCCTATAATGCGCCATTATAGCTTTAACGTACACTCCCCCACTGTATAAAACATGTTTGATCATGCCCCTGTTAATAAATTTCACAGAAAACAGCAATCAGTTATTTTCCTCAAAAAAAAAAAAAAGAAAAAAAACGTTCATGCTGATAGTTGTGGTAATTTAACGGAACTAAATAATCAGCATTTGAACATCAAGACACAGCATTTCCTTCAGCAGCAGCTTAAAAAAACAAAACAACAACAAAACAAAAGAGCATAAATAACGATAACTCGTTAATTTCACTGTTTATTGAAAAATGATAAATGTACAATAAATCAAGATAAAAAATTATAAAAAAAATACTAGAGCATAAAGAAAAACTAACCGATGGATAAAAATTTATATATTTAACAAACACACACACACACAGGCAAACACAACGTAACAACCCAGCACGTCTTTGTTATAACAACTAATGGGTTTTTCAACAAGAACTTAAAGCAAACAATTTTGATGAAAATGATTAAAATTTTCATTGTATACGAAGAGAAAATAACTTCGACAATTATAAATAAAAAATGATATCCGGCAAAATGTCCACCATGTCCGTGATATCCACTTCATTAATAATAGCACAAAATTTAATTGACCGTCACCGCATTTCCAGCCTCATCTTTGAAAAACAAACAGCCCAATCCTGCCTCCAGACCACATGGCGCACCATACAGTGACACGTTGAGCATGCAAAGGCTTCTCACTAATCGCTGTAGGATTTTCAGGAGCCCAAATGCGGCAATTTTGCTCCATGTCAGAAATTCTCAGAAGGAAGGATTAAGTTGTCCGAAAATATTACGAATTTTACGAAATGTAACTTTAACAGAAGCAACATTTTCATAGTGAATTTTAATTATTTTAATGCGATTTTCCAGCAAAATTGCCAATGCATCTGCTACGACTACGTCAAAGAAACTAAAGCGGCAAAACTATCATGTTGTTGTTATAGCCACAATTGGAAAACAAAGTTCTTGCTGAAAAATCCTTTATAAAGAATCACTTATATAAATAAGTAAAACGGAATCCCTTAAAATGTGTTGTGGGTTTTATGCTACAAATTTGCTAAAAATAAATGTCAGAATAAATAAGAAATAATAAATTACACACAGACACGAACACATTATCATCAAGAGCCGGCAATAACTGGCAGTGCTGTTTGAAATTTTAGTGGAATTCTTAAGACAAGAGTTTATAATTTTTCAAAACAAAAAAAATTGTTTAGAAATAAATAAAATTTGTTTGCCCGGGTTAATCAATCAATAAAGACATTAAATGTTAGTTAAACGAACCAGTGCTGCCAACACTCATCAACTCAAAATATTTTGTCATATAAAACGTGTTTTATATGACAATCTTGTCACAACACCACTTTAACGCCTGCAAATTGTTGGAATTTTTAATCAAAATAATTGTTCTATTTGTCAAAAACTCATCGTGCACTTCTTCCATTTTATGGCGCATACAATCGTCCTTCAGAGCCGCTGAGTCAAAGAGCAATAGATCCTTTTCGGTGTTACTGATCATGTGCATCCCGTAAGACGCCGCACAGTTGCGCATTGAGGACGCTGTAGCCGCTGTACAGGAAGGCATTGAAAATGATCCTAGTCAATCAATTCGTCGCCGTTCTTAGAACCAGGGGTTGTGACCTTCCACTTTATGGAAGATTTTATTTTTGTTGTTGAATGTTAGTGTTCCAGATGACGTCTTTTATGCACCAGCCGTGGCGGTCACATGGCAGAAATCATATTTAAACATTAATTTCATAAAATTTTTTTTCCACTAAAATCCGTTTAATTGCTATTAAAAATATATATCCTTGTTTTATTATACCCTCCAAAAAAGAATTTGGAGGGTATATTCACTTTGTCATTCCGTTTGTAACGCATCGAAATATCCATCTCAGACCCCATAAAGTATATATATTCTTGATCAGTGATGAAATCTAAGACGATCTGAGCATGTCCGTCCGTCCGTCCGTCTGTGGCAATCACGATTCAGTCCAAACGAAAAGAGCTAGACTCTTGAAATTTGCCATAAATATATTTTAAAGCTTAGAGCAGATTAAGTTTGAAGATGGGCTAAATCGGGCAAGAGGGAAAAAAGTTCCCCTAAGAAGAGTTACACCAACCCAGAAAAAACAACATAATTTTTAAAGTTTTTTGATTATTTTGTTAAGCAAATGATATATTTTTATGTCAAATACGGTCCAACGCCTTAAATTTGGAGCTATAAAATAAAAAAAAAATAATTTTTGGACCCCGCCCACTTTAGTGGGCGTTATTATATGCAAAAATAGCATTAACATTTAACAAATTGTTTTACTTAAGCCTACATTCTTTAAAAATAACATTTGTAAGCCTTAATGACGAAGCTGAGACGTAACCTGGTACTACTCTGCCCTACCCCTTCCTCCCCCTTCACCCTCTAAATGACCCTACCAAAATATAAGGAAATTTTTTTTTAATTTCGTATATAATCATCCCAAGCATTTATTTTTAGAGTTTTATGACTGCCGAATTCTGTCCTACCCCCTCCTCCCCCCTTTGCCCGCTAAATGACCCGATAAAAAAAATTGTTTTTTTTTTAAATTTTGTATATAATCATTCCAAGCATTTATTTTTAGAGTTTTGTGACTACCTGTCCTACCCCCTTCCCCCCCTCTGCCCCGTAAATGACCCTATAAAAAAAATATATAAAATTTTATTTTGTATATAATTATCCCAACCATTTATTTTTAGAGTTTTATGACAAAGGTGAAATATTTCCCCCACAGCCCTTACCAGAGCGACCCCGCCAAAATACAGTTTTTATACCCTCCAAAGAGAATTTGACCCTATAAGGTAAATATGTATATTCTTGATCAGTGATGAAGTCTAGGACAGTCTAGTAATGCCCATAAGTTCGTCTGTGGAAAACATGATATTGTCTATTTTTGAACCCCGTCCCCTTTAGTGGGCGTTGACGTACGATATTACATAAAGGAACTCTGTCCCACCAAGTTAAACATTTTAAATTCACTTACTAAATATTTGGAGGGTATTTAAGATTCGACCTGGTCGAATATAACGTTTTTACTTGTTATGATTTAATCTTGTGTCACTCTATAAAAAACTTTCTATGCTTGTATCAAACAATTGCCTTTTCGTTGCAAAAATCTTTTTAATATAAAAACAAAATTTGTATGCATCAATTGTTCCAGAATTGCCTCTACTATCGATGGCCAAGACTTGCGCAACATTCACAATAACACTATGCAACAAAGGGAAAAAATTGTCTGACCTTGTACAATCACCATATTGTTTTTTTACACCTTAAGATCGCCTTATTTTAAAAAACGCCAGCAATTCAGTTCCTTAAATTCTCTATTATGCCGCATTAATTCATTTAATAGAAAATGTTTTTTTGGGAAAACCAAATAATTTGGGACTTCTTTTTTTTTGTACACAACTTTTTAACAATTCAATCAATACTGATGCCATGACAGTAATAAATAGTTTAGTCAATAATACTTGAGCAACCAAGCCAACGAAATACAGCCACAGTGGAGTAGAGGTTTTGTTGTAATGGAAATTTGTGACCAATTAGTAAATGATTGATGCGGACAGCAAATACGGCGCATGTACTGACATTAAGTGGTGGCATTTTTCGAATAGCGTGATGGAGCTGATGAAATCAATTTACTAATAGCCCGTCCGTATTGTGTAAAATATCATGCGATTTGTTAATAAATAACAAGTAAAAATGTTATATGCGACCGGGTCGAATTCTAAATACCCTTCAAATATTTTGTAAGTACAATTAAAATGTTTAACTAGGTGGGACAGGGTTCCTTTATATAATATCGTACGTCAGCGCCCACTGAAGAGGGCGGGGTCCAAAAATAGACTACGTCATGTTTTTCATAGACGAACG
This sequence comes from Linnaemya tessellans, assembly GCA_951800035.1. NCBI lineage: Eukaryota > Metazoa > Arthropoda > Insecta > Diptera > Tachinidae > Linnaemya > Linnaemya tessellans. The sequence goes on along the minus strand of OX637532.1, from coordinate 7,143,971 downwards.
TATGGGCATTGCTAGACCGTCTTAGACTTCATCACTGATCAAGAATATGTATAATTTAAGTGGTCCAATTCTTTTTGGAGGGCATTTAATCTGTATTTTTTGGGGTCTCTGGCAAGGGCCGTGGAGCAGACATTTCACCTTTGCCATACGACTCCAAAAATAAATATTTGGGATAATTAAATGTAAAATTTATTATGTGAGTGAAGATAAATATGCCGAGTTAAACATGTTTTGACGTAAGCAGTTACGAAACAACGTAGCTAGCTGTGAAGTTAAATATGTTATGACGTAACGAAATGGCAAACAGTGAAGATATTTTTTGTATGAAAATCCATATTTAATAATTTTTTTCAGCATTTTGTGAAAATATTTACCGGCCATGAAAGGGTGTGTCATCGGGGAGGGATTTTGACCACAGAGGCCAAATAAGTGGTTGGTATGCATTACCAGTATATACAAAATGATTTCTGGGATAGAAGACACTCCCATAATCATTTTGTATATAAATATGGATTTTCATATTGTACAAAAAAAAAAAATTCACTGATTGCCTTTTCGTTAAGTCATAACATATTTAACTTCACTTCGTAGCTGCTTACGTCAAAACGTATTTAACCCGGCATATTTATCTTCACACACATATAATTATTTTTAACTTTTTTTTTGCCATTTCGTTACGTCATAACATATTTAACTTCGTAACTGCTTACGTCAAAACATATTTAACTCCGCATATTTATCTTCACACACATAAAATTATTTTTAACTTTTTTTTGCCATTTCGTTACGTCATGACATATTTAACTTCGTAGCTGCTTACGTCAAAACATATTTAACACGGCATATATATCTTCACACACGTATAATTATTTTTAACTTTTTTTTGCCATTTCGTTACGTCATAACATATTTAACTTCGTAACTGCTTACGTCAAAACGTATTTAACCCGGCATATTTATCTTCACACACATATAATTATTTTTAACTTTTTTGTTGCCATTTCGTTACGTCATAACATATTTAACTTCGTAGCTGCTTACGTCAAAACATATTTAACACGGCATATTTATCTTCACACACATAAAATTATTTATATTATTTTTTTTTGAAAGGGTCATTTAGATGGCAAATGAGAGGGAGGGGGTAGGGCAGGGGAGTACCAGATTGCGTCTCAGCTTCGTCATTAAAGCTTCAAAATGTTATTTTTAAGGAATGTAGGCTTAAGTAAAACGATTTGTTAAATTTTTACACTAATTTTGTATATAATAACGCCCATTAAAGGGGGCGGGTTTCAAAAATTAATTTTATTTTATTTTATGGCTCCAAGTTTAACGCGTTGGACCTGCTTTGACATAAAAATATATCATTTGCTTAGCAAAATTATAAAAAAAAGTGATGTTTCTTTTTAGAAGTTGGTTTAGCTCTTCTTAGGGGAACTTTTTTCCCCCTGGTCCGATTTAGCCCATTTACGAACTTGACCTGTGCTATCCTTCAAGATATATTTATACCAAATTTCAAGAATTTGGTTTTTTTTCGTTTGGTTGTTTTCGTTTCCACAGACGGACGGACGGATATGCTCAGATCGTCTTAGATTTTATCACTGAGCAAGAATATATATACTTTATGGGGTCTCAGACGGATATTTCGCTGCGTTACACACCGAATGACAAAGTGAATATTTAAAAGTGAAAGTATAAATTTTTAAGGTGTAATTCATAAAAATATTTCATACTTATAACCAAATTATGCATAGGAATATGTCAAGTAAGCAGCTTATAAGACTGAAATATTTTTTTTTGGGAATGAGACCTTTACCCTCTTATTCATAAAAATTATGAGAGTCTAATAACAGCGTAATAAAACAAAATTTCATATGAAATTTGCTCTATTACACTCTTATAAACCTCTCATAATTTTAATGAATAAGGGGGTTATTCTTTAAAGGGTTATTATTAAGCATTTATTTATATTTATATTTATATATATATTTATATTTATATTATATATATATATATATATATATATATATATATATATATATATATATATTTATATTTATATTTATATAATCTTGACAATAATGTAAATAAAACTAAATAAAATTATTTCTCTTTGCAGTGACTTCAACAACGTGTATTACAAAATTATCGGTAAGTTTATGATTATTTTTATTTTTTATGTAAACACGCCACTAAGATTTTTGTGGTACACTTTTAATTATCCTATAGTCCATCAATATTTGCGAAATATATATGATTTGAAAGGTATTAGTGTGTATATTGGCAGGCTATAAATAATTTTTATTTTCAATTTTAAGCATAAAGATTAAAAATGCGGTTTGACAGCATTAACAAAATTTTTCTTTTTTGTATTTTCTGATATGGAACTCAAATGACTGTGTAATTGCTCAAAGGCCTCTGTAAGAGTTTTTATGGTTTGTAAGTGGAGAAAAAATGTTTATGGTTGCCTTCTTCAAATTTCGTAGGTGAGGAAAAAGGCAGAAAATCCGTTTGTTATTTTTCATATACAGTGTACTCTCTCTTAAACGGACACCTAAGAGACTGATAAATTTGTCCGCTTATAAGAAGTGTCCGCTTATGAGAAAAGTTCAAAAAGACTGACAAATATTTTAATAAACACATTTTTGATTTATTAAAGATTTAAACAAAAAAATTCTTACAAAATTTGTATCTTATATTTTTTTTTTATAAAATTTGTATTGTAAATCACTTATTAATCGAAAATATTTTTTATGGATACAGATAGACATGAAAAAAAAATAGTTTGAAATAGTTTTAGTTTTTTTTAACAGAACAAAGTAAAACGAATTTTCATAAGTTTTTTTATAACAAGTCAAAAAATAAAAATAGATTTATATTTAATTGGATTTAAAATAGTCAGAAATTTTAGCTTGGCGAGTTTTCCCTTTAATTTCAATTTCTTGGAGATGTATTTGAAAATCAGTCAGCAGCTGAACACCTTTAAGGTCGTTGTGACTTAAAGAAAAAGCTTTAAGTTTTCCTATGGATAAATAAGCTTCTTTATAGGAAGTTAATTTGCCGTCAATTTCACTTTCTTCTTCATCTTCAGACGAAATAGGTGTTGTAAAGTGTCCGCTTATTGGAAATATTAGTAATTTTGGTGTTAAAAAAGTGTCCGCGTCCTGTTATGGGAGGTTTGTCCGTTCAAGAGGAAATATGTTAAAAATTTCCTAAGGATTTTTTTGGGACTAACATTTTTGTCCGTTTATGGGAGGTGCACGCGTATGAGAGGTGTCCGTTAAGAGAGAGTACACTGTATTTCAGTTGGTTCAATTAAAAGTGGGATTTCTTATAGATTTATTTGTAAAGTTTTCACATTTTTGAGCACCAGGCTGTCCTAATTTCAATACCGTTTTAGAATTTAATGAACAGATGAACCCATGAATGACTTCTGGAGGTTGATTTCTTTTATGTTTAATTTTCAATAGAGAAGCTGGTCACTTTAATTGTGTCCGACTCGTTCACTTGTTCGTTTTACATAAAATTCTGAGATGAAATCAAAGTAATTTTAATGGGTTAATATCATAGATTTTTTAATTGTTTTAATCTATTGTTTTTCTGTATGATTTAATGTTTTTTTTTTATTAAATAAAATCTATTCAAATATTTCCTATATGGACTTGTACTCCTGCACCACTTTGTGCACCGCCTTGTCTGCCTAAGTGTGTTTGCTTTAATTTCTTATACATACACTAGCAAATAAGCCCATTCGAGCGAGATCCCTTTTAATTTCACCTTAACACACACACACACACACACATACATACACTCATATAAATACAAGTATACAACTACATGTACACATTTGCATGATTGTTTATGAATTTGCAATCCATGTAAACTTGTGGTTGTTGGCCTTAATCCACTGAAATACAACTCCTACATACAACAGCAACAACAACAACAACAAATTCTAAAATGAGGACAAACACTAATCAACAGAACAACAATAGTGTAAAGATTTCTTTCATATTATGTTGTTCAGGACAATAAACAACATCCTAAAATCACAGAAAAAAAGAAGTGAAACAGTTTTGTTAGAAAAAAAATAAAAATTTTGTAAAAAAAAACTATTTTGTAAAAACAACAATATTGTTTGATGGTTTCCTTGAACGGTTAATACTGAAGGGATGGATTTAGGCCATTTATTCATTGGCATCAATATGTCATTTAAACCGTAGCGAGGAAGAAGGGAAGTGATACACAGTTTTCCCAGTGGCCATCTTTTAAGTAACAAAAGTGACCTTGAGATCTAGTTTCAGGATGAAGAGGTTAGTTTGTAATTATTTGCTAACGCTGCTTATTGAGGGCAAAGGAATCATGTCACGCTTGAAGTACTTAATGCATTTGTATACCATGACTTGCTATACCTGAGTCGTGCGTACGAACGACTTAAAAATGTTCTAAGTGTGAGTTTAAAGCTTTAAAATTCGTAAAAACATCCTGTTTATTTTTGTCTTGAGCCAGCACTAGGGAGATGACCCCTACACATGCACTACATTGTGCCAGAGCTAGAAAAGTTGATTATGGGAAGGACGATAGAGGGAGTAGTGTTGTGTATGGACGTTTTCGTTTGCAACTCTTCAAGCTAAAAGTGGTAGGAAATATTTACGAACCGTTCGGCCAAAAACCAAATTCTCTCTGTAATACGTGGTGCGGTCCACTGGCAACTCAAATGCAAGAGGATGCGTCCAAATTGAAGAGCGGGTAGCTCGCAAAAATAAACTTGTTTCGGGCACAAGCTTCCTTATGTCGCCAGACGACATTCTATTTTTGGATAGCTCGTATACGAAGTCATACAACGGCAGGGAATTGATAGTGATTATTTAAATGAAATTTATTTGTTGGTGGTCAAGCAGAATAAATTTCATTTAAAATAGAATTGTGACAATATGTCAAATAAAAATTTCATAACAGTTAATTTATAATTTTTTAAATTTAATTTTCTAATTTTTCAAACTCTTTTTCATATAAGGATCCTGTTGGCTAAAGTAGTACAGCGCGAGAGTATGAAGCGGAGGGTCCTGAGTTCAACCCCCTGCTGAGTCGCGAAATATTGTGTTGAATTCTTCTCTGATCAGCATTAGTGCATGATTGTGTTAGTTGTTGCCAGCCAATTTCAATGATGAAGGCATGGCACTGGTCACTGAATAAAATTGGCAGCGACTGACACGATCATGTACTTAAAAGTAGAGTAACAGCAGCATCGTTCTTCGTCGGTCCTGTAGCAAAAAATTAGCCGGCGAAGAAAAAAGGTTGAAATAGCTACGAAAAATTCTCTATATTCTCATCTTTCTTCATCTGTCCCCACAATACTATCCCTTCCTTTCTAGTTCCCTGAGTGCTGGTCCAAGAAAAAAATATTGAACTACAGTAGCCGCTCGGTTATATGAACATCCAGAATAGTGAACCACAAAATTGAAACACATGTGGTTCTAAAGAGTGAACACAGCCTATTCTATTATGTGAACAGCTTTCAACAGTTAATTTTTTTAAACGTTTGCCTTATTTGAAGTATGTTCTTCCCCGAAATAAGTGAACACCCTCAAACTGTTGATTTTGTTAATGTTTTGAGTGTTGAGTTGTTGAGTGATTATCTTACATATTAAAAATCGGTTCTTCCCCGAGAATACAAAAAAGCTTTTTGAAGTCTTTAGTGTTTGTTACATAGTGCATCGAAGATGAAGCGCAAGATGTTAACGTTATCTGAAAAAAGTGGCATTTTGGCAAGTTTGGATAAAGGTGCAAGCGTTACTTCTCTTGCACATAGGTATGAAGTGGCCAAGTCAACAATTTGTGCTATTAAGAAAAATAAAAATCCGATTTTGGAAATGACTGCAAAAAGTAAAGGAAAAATTAAAAGGAGAACATTGAGAGAAGCTGAAATGTCGTTGGAGGAGGCGAAGCTATATCATTGGTTCAATCAACAAAAGCAAAATATTTAAACAATGGGTGGCTGCAGAAATTTAAGCGACGATTTGGTATACGGTTTTTATAGATATCCGGTGAAAAGTTATCGTCCAATTCGGAGTTTGTAGAACCTTTTAAAAAAGAACTCCATTCTTTAATAGCAGAACACAATTTAATGCATGATGAAATTTACAAAGCAGAAAAAACATACGTTTTAAGAAGTGAAAAAAGTGCACCTGGAAGAAGACCCGAAAAAGCACGTCTTACATTCCTGTCCTGTACAAATGCTTCTGGTGATAGGGAAGGCAAAAAAACCAAGATGTTTCAAAAATGTCACTCCACCCGTTGATTGAAGCGTAGTTGAAGATGATGATCAAGAGCAGTGCATAGAAACAACTGCTGAAATTAGCACAACGGAGGCAATCGAAGAATTCAATAAAGTTATTGCTTGGAGTGAAAATATTATATCTGATATTAAAGATATTTTGGTATTGCGCAAATGCAGGGACAAGGCAAAATCTCTTGAAGCAAAACAAGTACAAAAAAATATAACCGACTTCTTTCATGTTCATTCATTATTAAAAAAACATTAAAAATAAAAACTTAATTTAATAAAAGTCATATGAATTACTTATTTTTTATTCTCTCGATTTAGTGAACTTCTCCATTTAGTGAACAGGCTCTGTTTGAATTAGTTCATATAACCGAGCGACTACTGTATATATTTTTATATATTAAATAAATTTTTAATTTATAGGAGGCTTATATCTGATTTATAAGAAAACAAAATTTTGCATACAAAAATTTGTTTACTAAAAAAAAAAATTTTTTTATTAATAAAAATTTTTTGAAGGGAAACTTTTTTGCGCGAAAATGTGGGTCGTTTTTGTTTCTAAATATATGTTTAAGGCGTATGAGTACTAAGAATCCATACAAACAAATATTAATCATACGCAGCCGTACCGTGACAGAATTCCATTTCATTTGGGAACAGATTTGGTTCTGCATTTGGTGGGTCAGTGAAAAATCAAACTATTTTTCAGAAATAATTATAACATATTTTGAAAAAAAAAATTATTATATTTTCATTTTTGAAGTGAAGCTTCTTGGTGTGCATGTGGGTAAAATTTTTACGGATGAAACGTGACACGAAAATGTGGGACGTTTTTGTTTCTAAAATTATTACATATTTTGAAAAAAAAAATTATTAATTTTTAATTTTTGATGAGAAACTTCTTTGCGTGCATGAGGGTGATATGTTTGCGGATGAAACGTGACACGAAAATGTGGGACGTTTTTGTTTCTAAATTTATGTTTAAGGCGTATGAGTAATACGAATCCATACAAACAAATATTAATCATACGCAATCGTACCGTGACAGAATTAAATTTCAGTTGGGAACAGAATTGATTCTGCATTTTTGTTGGTCAGCGAAAAACCAACATATTTTTCAGAACGAACTCATTTGTAATGAGATCAAAAATAATTATTGAATAATAATTATTGAAAAAATATATTTTTTTTTTCATTTTTGAAGTGAAATTTCTTTGCGTCGATGAGGGTAAAATTTTTACGGATGAAACGCGACACGAAAATGTGGGACGTTTTTGTCCAAGAGGAGGGAGAAAGCAATTGAAAACAATTTAGAGAGAGAGTGAGCAAGGGCGAATGTAGCATGAATTCCAAAGCCATGGAACGAGAGTAGGCAGCTAGCGAGTGCGAAAGATTCATAGAGAAAGGGAGATCAAGAAAAAATACACGCAATTGCTGATGTAAACTCTTAGATCACAAAAACTTCGATTCCATACTCATGAGTAATTTGCTGCCCAGAAATTCCATGGCTTCTGCCCTTAAACAATCGCTGTGGCCAATAAATTGACAACCTCAAATGCTGTACACTGTTACTGTCATCATTTTTGGGAAGGGCCTAAATCTTAAAACAAAAAAAAATTATATTTTTTTTCATAAAATTTATCTTTTAATTCTTTAGTTATTGGACAGGAGCAGCACTTAAGCTTTAAGAGACGCATGGAGGCTTAAGAACAACTCTTCAAACAATTTATGGCCCCCTGGTTTTTTATATTCTTTTGTATAAGAATCCTCGTTTCCTTTATTACTGCTGGCATCTTAACCAGCAAACTTAAATCCTGCAAGACACAAGACTTGCTAACTAAAATCCTTCCTGTCAATCTTTTGGGAGGAAAGAAATAAATAAATACGTACCACTTTAAGGTCACAAGGAACATGTTTGTCGACGCTGTTGTTACAATATTTATATTTATAAAGATTTATTAGCTCATGTGTGTGTGGAAAAGTCGTCGTTGCTCGTTTTCAACAATAACATGTCAAGGCATTAGCTGAAGCCATTTGGAGGTTTAATTTATTTTATTTTATTGCATTCTCACCATCGTGTATGAGTTCAACAAACAAAAAAAAAAAATGAAATGAAAATGTTTGTACTCTTACAAACTGTTTTCCGGTCATTTTAATTCACTGACATTAACAAAATGTCTGTCCAAATGTGCTGTCTTGCGCTGCGTGTGTGTGTGTGTGTTTGCGTGTGTATGCGTGCGTGTGTGTGAGTGTTCTTTAACAATGTAGGAGTCATGTTTGTTTAAAACCCATCTTGTTTCAATTTTTATTATTTGTTTAGTGTTTGTAAAGGAGCCAGCGATTTTATTTAAATCCATATTTTATTGCTTTTTATTATCAGCAACTCTTAATCGACCACAAAAAATAATCTTTTGCTCTGGACTAGTTGCCCTTCTTAGAAACCTTTTGTGTGTGTGTGTGTGTTTTTTTTCTAATTTATTACCCCTTTTGGTTTTTATTATAATTCTATGGGAGTGCTTTCGAATAGTTTTCCCCATTTAGTCATCCTTTTAGGGGGATTTACTGCAACTGCACACAATAATGAAGCACTTGACATTTTTTATTCTTTCATAATATTTTTAATACTTCATAATAAATATTTAATTTACTAATTGCCAGCTTTTATTTAATTTATAGAAAATACCCGTTTGAATAGTCTAGTGGTTCAATTATCTTTTTAAATTAATACTGACGGCTGTCTTTTGTGTTGGCAGTGGAGTTGTTGAACATGAATTTATTCTTTCTTTTTATTTAAATAATCCTGGGTTTATTTTAAGTCTTGAAATCTTAAAATCGAAAACTTCCAGTCATAATAATATGTTTTGTAAGAAATAGGAGTACAAACGTTAGACCTTTTGTCATAAAAGAATTTAACAAAAACTTTAACAGTTTTTATACCCTCCAAAAAAGAATTCGGAGGGTATATTCACTTTGTCATTCCGCTTGTAACGCAACGAAATATCCATCTGAGACCCCATGAAGTATACAAATTCTTGATCAGTGATGAAATCTAACACGACCTGAGCTTGTCCGTCCGTCCGTCCGTCTGTGGAAATCACGATTCAGTGCAAACGAAAAGAGTCGAACTCCTGAAATTTGGAACAAATTTATTTATTTTGTTTTGGACCAGCACTCAGGGGATGATCCCTACATATGCGATGCATTGTGCCAAAACTAGGAAAATTGGTTGTGGGAAGGAGGATGGAGGGAGTAGTGTTTGTGGACGTTCGATTTGAACCTCCCCAAGTTAAAATTTGCAGGAAAGACCTCTGCTGGAAGTTTGTCCGGCCAAGGAATTACTTTTCTCTGTAATGCGTGATATACCTTGAAAGATAGCACAGGCCAAGTTCGTTAATGGGCTGAATCGGACCAGAGGGAAAAAAGTTCCCCTAATAAGAACTAAAGCAACCTCTAAAAAACAACATAATTTTTATAGTTTTTTTTTGTAATTTTGTTAAGCAAATGATACATTTTTATAACAAAGAAGGTGCAACGCGTTAAACTTGGAACCATAAAATTAAAAAAAATTTATTTTTGGACCCCGCCCCCTTTAATGGGCGTTAGTGCATGCAAAAGTAGTGTAAAAATTTTACAAATTGTTTTACTTGAGCCTACATTCCTTAATAATTAAATTTTTAAGCTTTAATGACGAAGCTGAGACGTAACCTGGTACTCCTCTACCCCACCCCCTAATCCCCCATTGCCGCCTAAATGACCCTTTCAACAAAAATAAAAACTAAATAAAAAAAAATTAAAAAGAATTTTATGTATGTGAAGATAAATATGCCGAGTGAAATATGTTTTGACGTAAGCAGTTACGAAGTTAAATATGTTATGACGTAACGAAATGGCAAAAAAAAGTTAAAAATAATTTTATGTGTGTGAAGATAAATATGCCGAGTGAAATATGTTTTGACGTAAGCAGTTACGTAGTGAAGTTATATATGTTATGACGTAACGAAATGACAATCAGTGAAAATTTTTTTTTTTTGATAAAAATCCATATTTATATACAAAATTATTATGGGAGTGTCTTCTATCCCATACATCATTTTGTATATACTGGCAATGCATACCAACACCTTATTTGGCCTCTGTGGTCAAAATCCCTCCACGATGACACACCCTTTCATGGCCTGTAGATTGACCTGTCATGGCCTGTAAATATTTTCACAAAATGCTCAAAAAATTTATTAAATATGGATTTTCATAAAAAAAAACTTCCCTGTTTGCCATTTCGTTACGTCATAACATATTTAACTTCACACCTAACTACGTTGTTACGTAACTGCTTACGTCAAAACATGTTTAATTCGGCATATTTATCTTCACTCACATAATAAATTTTACATTTGATTATCCCAAATATTTATTTTTAGAGTCTTATGGCAAAGGTGAAATGTCTCCACCACGGCCCTCGCCATAGAGGCCCCAAAAAATACAGATTAAATACCCTCCAAAAAGAATTAGACCACATAAAGTATATATATTCTTGATCAGTGATGAAGTCTAAGACGTTTTAGCAATGCTCTTACGTTCGGCTGTGGAAAACATGATATAATCTTTTTTTGAACCCCACCCCCTTCAGTGGGCGTTGACGTACGATATTATATGCAAAAATAGTGTAAATATTGAACTATTTGTATTCCTTAAGGCTATAAGAGGCTGAGATGTTCTCTGATCTTGCAGAACTGAAATGACTCCCGTACGGTCCTTCTCGGAATGACTCTGTCAAAATAGAGATTTAAAATTGGGCACAGAGATGTCTTAAAGGAACTCTGTCCCACCAAGTGAAACATTTTAAATTTACTTACTAAATATTTGGAGGGTATTTAAGATTCGACCCGGTCGAATATAACGTTTTTACTTGTTTTAAATTTTTTTTTTTGTAAAAAATTTTTTTTAAACTAATTTAATATGGTTCTAAAAGCTTTTCGATAAGTTGACTTTAGTTTGGGATTATTTTTTTTTCCGTCACACACATGATTCTTCTTAAACTTTATACTTCCGCCTTATTTTGTTTGTTTTTTGTTCGGTTTTGGTATGGAAGAGGGCAGCAGGTTAAACAGGCACACAAAATAAACCTGAAAGAAGAACATTGTCAAGGACGTTTGTTTCTTGTTCGTTTACATAGATGTTGAAAGTTTTCCATTCGTGATAAATACATGAAAAAAACACACACACACACAACATATTGTTTATTACAGTTTAGCTTGTGTACTCATACAAAGCGACATGGAATCTGTGGTGGCCGTAAATATTCCCAGCTTCTTTAGATGACTCACAAAAAAAAAATATATTTTTTTATGGGCTTCCGGTTTTCTTTCTCTTTTGCTATTATTAAACTAAAACTTTTATATTTCAGCTATAAAGTATTTAACTAAAAAAGATCCCATACACACAAACAGCTCTTAAACGTTTATACGTTAAATTGATGGGAAATTAAAGAAACAAATGGAAAAGAATTAAAATTATAAAAACTTTTAATCTGCGTTGTGGGAGCAAGAAATTTTAATAAAATTTCAAATTATGAAGAAACACAAATGAGATGGAAAACGAATTTGCCAGCAAAAGAAATTGTTGCTAAAATTTATAATTTTTTCTCGATATACGAGGTCTGTTCAAAATATAAAAGTAATTTTCAAATATCGTGCATTTCAGAGAAATGAAAAGCTCAAAAGTATTTTAAATATTGATAGTGTCACACGGTGATTGCATTCTGAGTTACAAAAAAGCTTTGCAAGTGGCACAAGCCTGTGAAGTTATAAATGACGATGCTCGTTCTAGATGCCCCAGCACATCAGCAATCGACGAAAACGTAAGAAAAATGAAGAAAATTGCAATGGAAGATTCTGTTGAAAATATCGGCATAACGATTGGCTCATGTAGTGCAAATTTCTCGAAAAGTTGGAAGTGAAACGTTTCGCTTCAGATTTTAAGCCAAAAAACCCGTCGAATCGGAATCACTCATGAAATGTTAAATGACTTCAAAGGGCGTTGCAGAATTGCTTAAAAGGGTCTTAACTTGCCACACGCGACTTTTTTTTTATCCTCAAGACTAAAAACTTCGCGGATAGGACTTGAGAAAAAAATGCTCCCATCTCTGTGATAGATCAAGGACAATTCAAAAGGAACAGAACTGCACATGTGATTAAAAATATATCTTGTACCCAAGTGTATAACATCCAATGGGCACTACTTTGAAGGAGCCAAAATAAAAATTGATGAAAAAATAAATATATTTAAAAAAAAATTTATATATATATTTTTTTTTTGAACAGACCTCGTATTGATATAGTTTTCGTACTAAGTTCAATAATAATAGAAAGTAACTCTAAAAGCAAAAAATAACGAAAATTTGCAAGAGACACGGGCCTTAGTTTGGATTTTTTAAATCTTAGTTAAACTAGGTTTAGTTAATCTACTAAGAGATATATGTCGCCATTAGCAAAACTTTGGGGTAACAGCTTAGTTTTGCTTCAAATGTTTAATGAAATTAAAAAAAAAATCACATTTCTCAGAAAAAAATCAGAGTTTCAGACTACGTTACATCAAGTTTAAACTTAACCGACATCTCTAAAACACGGCCTAACAAAAGCACAATTTTGGGAAAATTTTGCAAATTTAGCGGCAATTCCCATAACAACAAAAATTATAATTAACGTGAAAATGTTTAACGTAAGTAATACGTCATATTACAAAAAAAAAAAAATTCGAAATAAACATAATTTTTACGGCAAACAAATATAAGGCCCGTTTTTTCAAGTCGCCAGGCCGCCGCAAAAAAAAAACATATTCAAATCATTGTAAAATCTATGGTGCTCTTAAATATTTAGGAAAAATAATTATTATTATTTACACCTGAGGAAAAATACAGCGTAAATACGGAAAAGTTCCAGTTGGGGGATTTTGGGATTTTTTTTTGGGAATTCCGGGGAACTTCAAATTGGGTCTCAAATAAATTTCGTTTGCTTTTTTCAACCATTGAAATGCAAAATTTTAGTCCAAAATATTGCTGAATGCTTATTTTATAGCATTTTAGGCCTTTTTAGTATAAATTTATGCAAAAATGAAATTTTTCTGCTATTGAAATTAGAAATCTGAGAAAATAATTAAAGAATAGAACATTTGATGTTATTTTATATTTGATTTTCCAGAGATTTTTTTTTTTATAGGCGCAGTCAAGCATTTTCGAGACGAAGAGCATAAAATCGAAAGTGCCCAATTCGGTTAGCCGTGTTATTGTAAACAAGTGTAAGGCCCGACTTTTCAGATCTCAAAGCCGCTAAAAAAAAAAACAATTCAAATCATTGTAAAATCTTAAGTGCTCTTAAATATTTAAGAAAAATAATTATTATCATTTCCCACTAGTGAGAAATACAACAAAAATACAGAAAAGTCGCAGTAGTGGGATTTTGCAATTTATTTTGGGAATTTCGGGGTACTCAAAAATGGATCTCAAATGAATTTCATTTGTTCTTTTCAACCATTGAAATTTAAAATTTTAGCCTGAAATATGCATTTTTGCATAAATTTATACTAAAATTTATGCAAAAATGAAACTTTTCTGCTATTGAAATTTGAAATGTAAAAAAATAATAAAAGAATAGAACGTTTGATGTTATTTTATATATAATTTTTCACAGACTTTTTTTTTTATAGGTGAAGTCAAGCATTTTCGAGATGAATACTACAAAAGCGGAGGCGTCACATTAACATTTTCATTCATTTTCCTTTTTCTTTATTTTATTATTAGATCTGCACAACAGATCCTTTGGGTCGCGGTGCTTATGGCCTCATAATAATAATTTTATTAGATCTCTAAATGTCTTTATAAAGTAAAATAATACAAGGGGAAGCGTTTAATTTTCGCAACTAAGTGGAACAGGTGCTCGCTACTTGCTGTATACCAGTAAGTGCATTTGTAAGGGCTACCCCTTACTTTCTGACTTTCCGAACCAAAATGAATAGAAAAGTTATGGTGTCAAGTTGAAGTGCATAAGAGATGCTTGTAGAGTTTTTTACACGCCACCGAAAGGAAAGCTTTTCTTAATAGTATTTTTTTTAATACTTAAATCTAAAGGAACTTTTAAATCTTGATTGTGTTAAATTTTGCACGTATGTGATTTCTTTGACTCTCTGTTGTTTTACTTCATTTAAATATCGGCAGCCTGTTACGTCTGTCATTTATGTTTATAACTTTATATATATGAGTATTTGTGTGCAAAGCACTTGAATAGGGACTAGTAGATATCATGCCACCCTGCAAACTTTCCAATTTCCTTTTGCTTGTATACAGATTATACATCTGCGCTACATTATTAATATAAAGTTTATAAATTGTTATTTATTTCTATCATCAAGAGTCACGTCTCTGTCCTATGACAAGCAAGTCTTAGTGAAAGCAATATATTATTTTATTATTTCTTTGCAAATTTAATTTTCTCCAAATCTGGGGAAAACGAAAAAGAAAACATCAAATTTTCGTTATTCATGTGTGCTGTTTATCTTCTTTTGTAGCTGTTATTGCCTTTTTATTAGAAAAAAAAGATCTTCCTTTGGCTGTTTTAGCACAACAGAAAATGTAATAAAAAAAACAAGATAAACATTTTTCATTTCATTTATAATGTACTTGTATTCACTTTGGAATCGAATTTAAATAAATACGTGTTGAATTACAAAATGAAAACAACATTTTTATACCCTCCAAAAAAGAATTTGGAGGGTATATTCACTTTGTCATTCCGTTTGTAACGCATCGAAATATCCATCTCAGACCCCATAAAGTATATATATTCTTGATCAGTGATGAAATCTAAGACCAACTGAGCATGTCCGTCCGTCCGTCCGTCCGTCTGTGGAAATCACGATACAGTCCAAACGAAAAGAGCTAGACTCTTGAAATTTGGCATAAATATATTTTAAAACTTAGAGCAGGTTAAGTTCGAAGATGGGCTAAATCGGGCAAGAGGGAAAAAAGTTCCCCTAAGAAGAACTAAACCAACCCAGAAAAAACAACATAATTTTTAAAGTTTTTTGGTTATTTTGTTAAGCAAATGATATATTTTTATGTCAAATACGGTCCAACGCCTTCAACTTGGAGCCATTAAATAAAATAAAAATATCTTTTGACCCCGCCCACTTTAGTGGGCGTTATTATAGGCAAAAATAGCATAAAAATTTAACAAATTGTTTTACTTAAGCCTACATTCCTTAAAAATAACACTTTTAAGCTTTAACGACGAAGCTGAGACGAAACCTGGTACTACTCTGCCCTACCCCCTCCTTCCCCTTAGCCCCCTAAGTGACCCTACCAAAAAAAAAAATTTTTTTTTTAAATTTTATATATAATCATCCCAAGCATTTATCTTTAGAGTTTTATGACTGCCGATTTCTGCCCTACCTCCCCCCCCCCCACTTCTTCCTTTGCCCCCTAAATGACCCTACCAAAAAAAAATTTTTTTTTAAATTTTGTATATAATCATCCCAAGCATTTATCTTTAGAGTTTTATGACTGCCGATTTCTGCCCTACCACCCCCCCCCCCCCTCTTCTTTTGCCCCCAAAATGACCCTACCAAAAAAAAAATGTTTTTTTAAATTTTGTATATAATCATCCCAAGCATTTATCTTTAGAGTTTTATGACTGCCGATTTCTGCCCTACCCCAACACCCCCGCCCTCTTCCTTTGCCCCTTAAATGACTCTACCAAAAAAAATTTTTTTTTTTTAAATTTTGTATATAATCATCCCAAGCATTTATCTTTAGAGTTTTATGACTGCTGATTGCTGCTCTAGTCCCCCCCCCCCCCCTTCTTCCTTTGTCCCCTAAAATGACCCTACCAAAAAAAAAATTTTTTTTTTAAATTTTGTATATAATCATCCCAAGCATTTATCTTTAGAGTTTTATGACTGCCTGTTGCTGCCCTACCCCCTCCTCCCCCTTTGCCCGCTAAATGACCCTATTAAAAATATATATACATTTATTTTTATTTTGTGTATAATCATCCCAAGCATTTATTTTTACAGTTTTATGTGTATCTGTTTCTGCCCTACCCCCTCTCCCCCTTTGCCCTTTAAATGACCCTATCAAAAATAAGAAATTTTAATTTTGTATATAATTATCCCAAGCATTTATTTTTAGAGTTTTATGACAAAGGTGAAATGTTTCCCCCACAGCCCTTGCCAGAGCGACCTCGCCAAAATACAGTTTTTATACCCTCCAAAGAGAATTGTGATGAAGTCTAAGACGGTCTAGCAATGCCCATACGTTCGTCTGTGGAAAACATGATATTGTATATTTTTGAACCCCGCCCCCTTTAGTGGGCGTTGACGTACGATATTATATAAAGGAACTCTGTCCCACCAAGTTAAACATTTCAAATTCACTTACTAAATATTTGGAGGGTATTTAAGATTCGACCCGGTCGAATATAACGTTTTTACTTGTTTATATATTTTTTTGTCTAAATGTTGTACAGACTGCTGCAGCATATCCGGAAACGGAGAGAACTAAAAAACAAAAAAATCATTTCGTTATTTGACTGTAAAATCGTGAGTCGTGTAATAAATGCCAAAACTCATTACAAGCTTTCAGCTCGTATTTTAAACCAGCTCTGCCCCCGTACCAACCAATTTACAACAAACATTGACACACAGTTGTAAACATCAAACTAAATGGATGATGGTTAACAACTCAGTGTTTAGAGAAGCAAAAAAAAAAAAAAGGGATATCATTTCCAGCAATTTCTTATACTGAAATCCATTTTAGCACCAACTTGCCCGCCAATATTGACAGTCAATCAATCTCATCAAAGAAAATACAACTTTATTTGCTGGATGGGGGGAAGCAACAGGGGAAAAAGAAATAAAAATTAACACAAAATTTATTGCACTGGCTCGTAAAATTTCAACAAATAGACAGTTAGACAGGCACACACACACACACACACACGCTCAATATATCACCCAAACAAACAAATATGTAAATATAAATTGATTTAAAAGTACGTATGAGTGGGTGGGTGTCTCTCTCTGTGTGTATGTGTGTGTGTGTGTCTGTTAAATAAAATTGATTGGCTGTGATTTATTTGCCATGTCTTCTTCCCAATCAATTCTCGCCAGCAGAGATAATATTTAATTGAAAACCAAAAAGTAATCAATTATTTACATGCGATATATTTCCAGAGCAAAACAAAATAAATACTTCAATTGTATAGAAATATTTCATTGCATAATTTTAGGCTAGCAGACTTACCGTAAAAAATATTTCGTTCAGATGATAGTTGTAGGCGTTGCGCACATACGTGCGTATTATTTTATCACGCCGTTCGCCCTCGAACCCATTTTGTATATCGTGGGCACTGAAACGCCAAATCGATTCGCCCGTAACCACGCCAAACAGGACATCGTATTGCGACCCGAAGCCATTACCGCCATTCATGTAGGAGGAACTGCCACCACCACCACCACCACCACTAAAGTAGCCACTGCCATAATTGCCGCCGCCGCCGCCGCTGCTGGATGATGAACCGCCACTGCTGCCATCGGCTGACGAACGCTTGTTACTGCGTGTCATTAAATCATCGATATCTAGATTGGAATGTCCGGAACGTATTACGACGCCATCAACCTAAATTGAAAAGAAAACGTAAACGGAAGATGAAAAGAAAAGCCTCAGCCCATCAAATGTAATGAAAACCCCCAAAAAAAAAAGAAAAAAGAATAGAAAATTTAACACAAAAAGTACAACCAGCAAAACAAAATATCCATCCATTAAATTCCCTTCTCCTGTTCTCTTCTACTCTTTCTGCTGTGGAAGTATGAAACTGCGCTGGCTAATAGAGACACAAGTGTATCTTTTCATGCAGGATATTAAGCCATAGAGTAGACCTTTTCTGGTCAAAACCATATCAACTTTGCACTGGATCATTAATAATTGTTCACGGTGTGCTTCACAAATTACAACTTTTTGTTTCGCAGTCATTTCAAATGAAACGAACTATTTCTCCAGAATTCGAAATTTTGTTTACTTATTTGTGTCTCTGGTATGGCTGAATTTCGTTTGTTTTTCAAAACCCAAATAAAATTAAAAGATGAAAAGAAATTTCGTAACAAATACAGAGAAGTGAAATGTTAATGAAAAACCTTTTAATTCAGTCCAGTGTTTATTGAGTTAAACAGAAATTTTTAACTGCAGCAAAAAATAATTTTCTCTAGTATTTAATGGTTACAGTTATTATAAATTTAAATTATTTTTTTTTATTAAAAGTTGTGATTTTAGTTTTTAAAAGAAGAATTTAAGTCAATGGAATAAACTATGATTTCTTTATTAGCCCAGCCATTAAAAGAAGTTGGTTAAAAATGCTAAAGTTGAAATATATATTATTCGAATATTTATAAGCAAAAAGAATATACTTTTTATTAGCATAAAAAATATTTTTTTTATTAAACTGAAACTATCGGTTTAGCACAAATTTTTTTTTCGCACCGAAAATAATAACCAGGTTTTCAAATGAAAGCCATAAACTTGCGATTACGGGTTCACACTGTAACTGATAAGAGGGTGTTGTTGGCTGAACTGATTAAGATGAGACTATGAAGCGGAAAGTCCTGAGTTTGACTCTGCGTTCAGTCAGGAATATGCAGTGGAATTCTGCTGATCTGAGCAGTAGGGCATTGTGTTAAGTTTTGTTTTCAGTAACGAAGGCAGTGAACGATTGACAGTGAACGATTGACACTAGCTTGTGGGTGCTGTTGCATGAAGTAGTAGAACACGAGACAATGAAACGGAGGTTCCTGAGTTCGACTGTGCACTCAGTCATACATATTATGTTGAATTCTTCTGATCAGCAATTAGTGCATGGTTGTGTTAGTTGTTGCCAGCCTGTTTCAATGATGAAGGCATAGTCACTGGTCACTGAACACAATTGCCAGCGACTGACACGATCATGTACTAAAAAGTAGGTTAACAGCAGCATCCTTCTTCGTCGGTCCTATAGCAAAAAATTAGCCGGCGAAGTAAAAAGGTGGAAATAGCTACAAAAAATGCTCTATCTTCTCATCTTTCTTCTTCTGTCCCCTCAGTACTATCCCTCCCCTTTCCAGTTCGGGCGCAATGCGCTGCAATTTGGGGGCCATCCCCTGAGTGCAAGAGTGCTAAAGAGCAGAGTAACAGCACGCCCTTCATCGGCCCCATAATAAAAAAGTTTAAAAACCTAAAAAAATTCTCTACTTCTTGATTTCTCTTCATTTGTCCTCTCAATCAAGCCCCTTCTTTCTACTTCTGGTGGAACGCACAAAAAATTCTGTGTCACCGACTGGTCCTAATAATTAAATTTTAATGAATTCTTTTACAACTTTCATTTTAAATATAAAAAGTATCTATCTTTTTTTTTTTTAAACAACACCAGAGCCGTAGTTCTGAAATATTTTCAAGAATTCGGTAGTTGAGTGCCATAAGTTCGCCGTTAAAAGGCAGTTTTTTTTTTGTCAATTTTGTAAAAAGAGACACAAAAAAACGTATATCAGACAGAGTTAGAGGGTTAAAATATTGCAAAAAAATATTCCTGGAGCGGTTTTGCTTAAAAAGGCTTCTGTTGATCATACTTAAACTTACGGCTTACAAAACTCTCTGCCTTAGTGTGAAAAGTTATGAAAGCAACACATAAACACAGCTTAAGTTTTCAATGATTTCTGGCGTACGAATGGCTGAATAGTTCGATTTAACCCTAGAAGGCTTATCTCGGTTTAAGGCGAACTTCCAAAATACAAATAAATTGTTTCCAATTCAATATCTCAGTAATTAGTTATTTTGTAAGCAATGCCCTACCTGAAAAAGTGCTATAATGCAACATGTTCTAAAATCGAAGAGTAAATTATTAATGTGGGTTCTAAGCCCATTTTGTAAATATGCATCATCAGAAATGCATGGAAATTTAAAGTGATTATAAATTGTTTCCAAATTACTATGTGCTATTTTGTAAGCAATGCCCTACCTGAAAAAGTGCTATAATGCAACATTTTCTGAAATCGAAGAGAAAATTATTAATGTGGGTTCTAAGCCCATTTTGTAAATATGCATCATCAGAAATGCATGGAAATTTAAAGTGATTATAAATTGTTTCCAGATTAATATTTGCTATTTTGTAAGCAATGCCCTACCTGAAAAAATGCTATGGTGCAACATGTTCTAAAATCGAAGAGTAAATTATTAATGTGGGTTCTAAGCCCATTTTGTAAATATGCATCATCAGAAATGCATGGAAATTTAAAGTGATTATAAATTGTTTCCAGATTAATATTTGCTATTTTGTAAGCAATGCCCTACCTGAAGAAGTGCTATAGTGCAACATTTTCTAAAATCGAAGAGTAAATTATGAATGTATGTTCTAAGCCCATTTTGTAAATTTGTAAATATGCATCACAAGACAGTTTTTTTAAATGCATGAGAGCTATTTCACTGCATTACTCACGGAATGACACAGTGAATATATCCTCTAGTTCTTTTTTGGAGGTATAAAAATTCTGGTTGTGGGCAATAACAGAGTACTTCCAGAAAATAATAATAATAGACTTTTAAAAGTAATTGATTGCTGAAGAAAAAGGGTATGTCAACGTTTTAGTTTTATTATTGTCTAGACGTGACATTGACAAATAGTTACAGAATAGGAGAGAATATATTTTCATCCGCTACTTTCATCAAATTTATTGTTACAAAATTTTTAGGCTAGCCTGGTTTTACCTCTTCAATGTAATTTTAAACATGGAAAAATGGGGAAAACATTTTCAAACTGTTGCCCACTGCCGTGGCAGAGATAAATTTGGGGATTTAAAAGGCGAGCCTGCTGTCGTACAATTGATGGGAATATGTATATTTTGTCCAATTTTAAAGCAATCTTTTAAAATAGCGTTTGCACCTTTTTGTTATGCACAGTACATCAAATTTGCATAAATGTGGGGATTTAAAAGGCGAGCCTGCTGTCGTACAATTGATGGGAATATATTTTGTCCAATTTTAAAGCAATCTTTTATAATGGCGTTTGCACACTTTTGTTATGCACAGTACATCAAATTTGCATAAATTTGGGGATTTAAAAGGCGAGCCTGCTGTCGTACAATTGATGGGAATATATTTTGTCCAATTTTAAAGCAATCTTTTACAATAGCGTTTGCAAACTTTTGTTATGCACAGTACATCAAATTTGCATAAATTTGGGGATTTAAAAGGCGAGCCTGCTGTCGTACAATTGATGGGAATATATTTTGTCCAATTTTAAAGCAATATTTTATAATAGCGTTTGTAAACTTTTGTTATGCACAGTACATCATATATGCATAAATTTGGGGATTTAAAAGGCGAGCCTGATGTCGTATAATTTGTGGGAATATATTTAGTCCACTTTTAAAGCAATCTTTTATAATAGCGTTTGCAAACTTTTGTTATGCACAGTACATCATATTTGCATACTTAAAATTCTGTTGGTTTTTAATTTTCAAATTATATTGATAAGAAGTTTTGCTCAACTTGTTAATGGCATTTGTTTATCTAAAAGCATGCAAATGCAAATATTCTGACAACTTGAAAATGTTTTATTTATTTTATTAATAAAATGCCGTCTTCAGCACAAGTTTTTCTTAGCAAAATTTTCTTTGCTAAATATTAAATATTTATTATATGTTTGATCGTTGGCTTGCATTTAAGAGTCCACTTGACCTCTTGAGGCTGTTGCCATAACATAAAAAGTTGAAAATTTATTGTCAAAACAAAAAGATGGATACAAATCACTGCACAAGAAAACAGCTGGAAAAGACCTTCGAATTTAAAACTCAAAGCCTGAAGAAGAAAAATAAAAAGATCTACAGAACACTTGAGCACTAGCAGTTTTTAAATACGAGTATCTTTTGATTATCATCAAGTATTAGTTGTGCTCGAATATGACTGCATGCAGCACTGCGGATAACCATTAACGCACAAGGACGATATCTGACTGGTAACCCCAGTGATATGTGAGTGTGTGCGTGTGTGTGTGGGCTTGCATATTTGTTTAATGTTAGCTAACAGCGTCATCAGCCATGTCACAAGTTCATTTAACGAAACGCCATCTTCTCTTTTTTCCACACTTTGTCACAAACGTATTTGCCTTTTAGGTTTCTATGATTTTTATTTTATTATACCCTCCAAAAAAGAATTTGGAGGGTATATTCACTTTGTCATTCCGTTTGTAACGCATCGAAATATCCATCTCAGACCCCATAAAGTATATATATTCTTGATCAGTGATGAAATCTAAGACGAACTGAGCATGTCCGTCCGTCCGTCTGTGGAAATCACGATTCAGTCCAAACGAAAAGAGCTAGACTCTTGAAATTTGGCATAAATATATTTTGAAGCTTAGAGCAGGTTAGGTTCGAAGATGGGCTTAATCGGGCAAGAGGGAAAAAAGTTCCCCTAAGAAGAACTTTTGGTTATTTTGTTAAGCAAATGATATATTTTTATGTCAAATACGGTCCAACGCCTTAAACTTGGAGCCATAAAATAAAATAAAAATATGTTTCGACTCCGCCCACTTTAGTGGGCGTTATTATAGGCAAAAATAGCATAAAAATTTAACAAATTGTTTTACTTAAGCCTACATTCCTTAAAAATAAAATTTTAAGCTTTAATGACGAAGCTGAGGCGAAACCTGGTACTACTCTGACCTACCCCCTCCTTCCCCTTCGCCCCCTAAATGACCCTACCAAAAAATTTTTTTTTTAAATTTTGTATATAATCATCCCAATTATTTATCTTTAGAGTTTTATGACTGCCGATTTCTGCCCTACCCCTCCCCCCCCTCTTCCTTTGCCCCCTAAATGGCCCTACGAAAAATTTTTTTTTTTTAAATTTTGTATATAATCATCCCAATTATTTATCTTTAGAGTTTTATGACTGCCTGTTGCTGCCCTACCCTCTCCTCCCCCTATGCTCTCTAAATGACCCTATCAAAAAAAGAAATTTTAATTTTGTATATAATTATCCCAAGTATTTATTTTTATAGTTTTGAAATGGGTGAAATATTTCCCCCACAGCCCTTGCCAGAGCGACCCCGCCAAAATACAGTTTTTATACCCTCCAAAGAGAATTGGACCATAAAATGAATATATTCTTGATCAGTGATGAAGTCTAAGACGGTCTAGCAATGCCCATACGTTCGTCTGTGGAAAACATGATATTGTATATTTTTGAACCCCGCCCCCTTTAGTGGGCGTAGACGTACGATATTATATAAAGGAACTCTGTCCCACCAAGTTAAACATTTCAAATTCACTTACTAAATATTTGGAGGGTATTTAAGATTCGACCCGGTCGAATATAACGTTTGTACTTGTGTTTTTTCAATTTCTTTTCTATATACTTTTCCCTTTTGAGTGATACAATCTGAAGGGCATACGAAACGATAGCAGAAAACAGAAAAATTAAAATGAAGAATAACAAACAAGAGAAACTCAATTTTAAAATATGCCATCATCAATTGAGACACTATAAATTTAACACTCCATGCCAAGTAACAACTTTTAGTAACAACAACAACAACAACAACAATGACAGGCACAACAATGTCAATGGCTGGCTATAAAAGCTTCTGGGTGCAGGGAAATTGTTGCCGGAGCATTTCGAGTGTAAAGCGACTACGCCATAAAGACATTACAGGCACACAATATGCCATCATTGACTCATTCATTGTTTCATTTTACAGCCTCTTAAAATGACATTTTCCCCTGTTTTCTTTTCGCAAGTCAATTCAGTTTTTCTTTGTGTTACATTTTTGTGATTTCGTTTTATTCAACCCCTCAACAATCCCGACAAACATTGTAAGTGATCTAAGATGTTTTCTTATGACAGCATTTTAAACTATTTATATCGTTTGGAATATAAATGAGTGTCTGCGTGTGCTTAAGCTGTTTCCAATCATAAAATATTTTGTAGGAAGAGGATTTTTTTCCATCAACTTTCATATTGCCATTACAAATCTTTATTCTTACTCGCATGTATTGATTTGGCTGCATCTCATTTTCTATGAGTTTCCTGTATAACAAATTTTGTACTAAAGAGGCAAAAATTTGTGATTCAAATGACCTTTAGCTTGCCGCCTGTCTTGTGTTGATATAAAAAACAGATTGAATTGCATAAATTTGTCACAGCAACTTCTGCTAGAGGGAAATTTTTTTCAATTATTTTATGTTTATAGTTTTGTGTATTGAACGTTACTCTAACTAGTGGTCATGTGCAGTAACTTTAGGGAGAATTTCTCGTTCCGAAATAATGTTTTTATCATTCCCTGTCACGCTAAGTTAGTAAAAAATTAGTTTTTTCATTTTCGATAAAAAACCGCAAACTGTAAATTCCCTAAAGCATCATGTGATTCTTTAATTAAACAGATGGAAGATTTTGAAATTCCATAGAAAGTAAAATTTTTTATGGCATTATGTTATTTGAAGTTTTCTGTATTGAACGTTACTCTAACCTGTGACCAAGTTAAGCAATTTTAGTGAGAATTTCTCGGATCCAAAAAAAGTTTTTGCTTTTCCGTGTCGAAAGTGCAATTTTTTATGGCATCATGTTATTTGAAGTTTTCTGTATTGAACGTTACTCTAACCTGTGACCAAGTTAAGCAATTTTAGTGAGAATTTCTCGGATCCAAAAAAAAAGGTTTTTGCTTTTCAGTGTCGAAAGTGCAATTTTTTATGGCATCATGTTATTTGAAGTTTTCTGTATTGAACGTTACTCTAACCTGTGACCATGTGCAACAATTTTAGTGAGAATTTCTCGGGTCCAAAAAAAGTTTTTGCTTTTCCGTGCCGAAAGTGCAATTTTTTATGGCATCATGTTATTTGAAGTTTTCTGTATTGAACGTTACTCTAACCTGTGACCATGTGCAGCAATTTTAGTGAGAATTTCTCGGATCCAAAAAAAGGTTTTTGCTTTTCCGTGTCGAAAGTGCAATTTTTTATGGCATCATGTTATTTGAAGTTTTCTGTATTGAACGTTACTCTAACCTGTGACCATGTGCAACAATTTTAGGCAGAATTTCTCGAATCCAAAAAAAAGTTTTTGCTTTTCCGTGTCACTAAAATTACTTAAAAATATATATATTTTTCTTACTTTTATTAAATTTTTAGGAAGATTAATATGACAATCAACATATTATTCTATAAATCGTTCTACTTGCAAATTATAAATTCCCTAAAGCAATATGTGATTCTTCAATTAAACAGTTGCAAAATTTTGAAATTCAATAGAAAAATTAATTTTTTATGGCATCTTGTTGTTTGAATTTTTGTGTATTGAACGTTACTTCACATTTATATTGAAAGTTATTGCACTTTTTTTGCTTACAATGGCTCACCTTTACAATCCATGCAACGTACTGAACGTTACCCGTGGATTTTTTGTTAAATACAGACTCGTTAAGGCTAATGGCATCATGTTCTTTAAAGTTTTTGTATTGAACTTTACGTCACACTTATATTGAAAGTTATTGCAATTACAATCCATTCAACCTACTGAACGTTACCCGTGGATTTTTATTAAATACAGGTTCGTTAAGACTAATGGCATCATGTCCTTTGAAGTTTTGTGTATTGAACGTTACTGCACACTTATATTGAAAGTTATTGCAATTACAATTCATGCAACCTACTGAACGTTACCCGTGGATTTTTGGTTAAATGCAGAATCGATAAGGCTAATGGCATCATGTTCTTTGAAGTTTTGTGTGTTGAACGTTACGTCACACTTTCATTGAAAATTATTGCAATTACAATCCATGCAACGTACTGAACGTTACCCATGGATTTTTGGTTAAATGCAGACTCGATAAGGCTAATGGCATCATGTTCTTTGAAGTTTTGTGTATTGAACGTTACTTCATACTTATATTGAAAGTTATTGCAATTGCAATGCATGCAACGTACTGAACGTTACTCGTGGATTTTTGGTTAAATGCGGACTCGTTAAGGCTAATGGAATCATGTTCTTTGAATTTTTGTGTATTGAACGTTACTTCACATTTATATATTGAAAGTTATTGCTCTATTTTGCTTAAAATGGCTCACCTTTACAATCCATGCAACGTACTGAACGTTACCCGTGGATTCTAGGGTAAATACAGACTCAATAATTTTACTTATTTTTGCATATGTGCTAAATATTTTTTGTAACTCGGACCAGCACTCAGGAGATGACTCCTACATATGCAGTGCATTGCACCGGAACTTGAAAGGAGAGGGATAGTATTGAGAGAACAGATGAAGAAAGATGAGAAGATAGGGCATTTTTCTGTAGCTATTTCAACATTTTACTTCGCTAATTTCTTGCTACACAGCCGAAGAAGGATGGTGGTGTTCCACTGTTCTTTGGTACACGACAGTGTCAGTGCCTTCATTACTGAAACAGGCTGACAACAACTAACACAGCCATGCACAAAGGCCGATCAGTAGAATTCAGCACAATATTCATGACTGAGTGCGGAGTCGAACTCAGTACCCTCGGCTTCATTGTCTTGTGTTAACTAATTCAGCCAACAGCATTCTACACTTTAATCATTATTATTATTTTTTAAGTGGGGCCAGCACTCAGGGCTGTAGCGGCTTTTGAAAACAGCTGTTGTGCTCGGCTGTGTGAGTTGGATAATTAAAACTAAATTTCACTAAATTTCAGAAAAAAAATATAATAATAACAATTGTGGCTGGCTTGCGCTTCCGATTATCCCTTTACTTACCGATGGCCCAAAGGAAGTTAAAAATGTCGGTGCATGAATATCAGCCGCATGCAGTTCTTCTAGCGGCACATCTCTCAAACAATCCACAATCTGTTCATGATGTTTATTCAGATCATCGGGTATGGAACAGTTTACCTCTTTGGCCAGCTTAACCGCAAACGAAACCGGATCCTCCACCAAAGCCCATGAAGAATAAGCCGAGCCGGACATTAAAATGGCCCTTTGGAACAGACCGCGCACCATAGTAGGCGTAGCCATTAAGTAATTTATACAGGCCGCCCCTGTACCATGACCAGCCAAGGTCACTGCATTGGGATCGCCACCAAACTTCTGTATATTCTGTTGAATCCAGTGCAAGGCCGCTATTTGATCCATTAAACCGTAATTGGCAACGCGTGCATGTTGTTGGGGATTTGGATTGGCATTAAGGAATCCTGTTGGTGATAAATAAAAATGTTTAGAAGAAAATAAAGAAATAAAAAGCACTCGCTTTCGTTTTATGCAGCAGCACATTTAACGCACACCCTCAGGATGTCCGTCTTAAGCCCCATGAATAATGCTGATACCGGCGAGTATTTATTATTTTTCTTCTTTTTATATTTCTTTTTTGGTATCGCTGAGGCACGCACATAAAATGTTTTTATATTTTCTTCGTGCTTTTGCTTTTAAATGCAATAATTTATTATTGTTGTTACTCATTTTTCGCTTCCCTTCTATACAGTTTTTCCGTTTTATTGTTGCTAATGCTGTTTTTATATTGTGCACTTACCTAGAATACCTAAACGGTAATTAAGCGTTACTACCACAACTTCGCCGTAGCTGGCTAATACACTGCCATCGTAGGGATTACCGCTGCTCCACTCAAATGATTCACCGTGTATAAATACAATTACGGGCAGCTTTTTCTCACTGGCAGCAGCTTAAAGTGAAACGAGAAACACAGGAAAACAAAAAATTAGTTTGTTTGGCAAAATAAACTGAAAAGACAATTAATAAAATTATTATTGTTATTTGTTTGGGTGCAAAAACACAATGGAAATCGGCTTAAAGGCAACAAACACATCTGTTATGTTAGACATGTTGAGTAGACACTAATATTGTCTAAGCAGTTTTTCAGCAAACAGACAACTTTTTTTTTGCAAGTGCAGAACAATACAATTTTAATAAAGAGTTTTTTATTAAGAACGTGTCAATATTAAAAATCACATATGTAGAAGTAACTCTTGCGATGCGAGTAAAATATCATACTCTATTTAAAAACAAATTGCTAAGTTTGAATTAAGGGTTTGGAGTTGATTACATCTTTGAAGGGCATGGAGGCATGAGACCTCAAAATGGATTACCTAGCCTGACCCTAGCTCATACGTTTGGTCTGATAAAAAGAATTTTTCACAAGAGTTCTTATTGAATACTTAAAAAAAATATGTTAAGTTAAGGGTTTCCCCTTCTCCCCTTAGTTTAGGAGATATGAGGCTAAGTTTAATTAAAATATTTTCATATATAATCGTATGCGATTATTGAAGGCCTTCCTGTTGTAGATATTAAAAGAAAAGTTTTATAAAAAATATTTACCTAGTTAAATTTTATAAACACTTGAAGTTAAAATTTTGAAAAAACTATAAAGTGTATTTTTTTAGAAAAAAAATGACTTAACTATTTCTTATTTATAAAACACCAAACCCATATATATTTTACTTTAAAAACATATCAGAAAGAAATTTTTTCATTTCTAAAAAAACAACAAAAATGATGCAAACAAGACCCATTTTTATATATCAAAATCCCAATATTTGGGATTTTAGTACATCTCTTTGGGAATTTCGGGGATTTTGGGAACAAATCTTATATAGTTTTCTTACCACCACATCAACAATATTATAAAAATGCAGCTGAAATGCTGAAAATCCCAAGACTGGCTTTTGGGATTATTTTTTTTTTTGGGAATTATAGGGTTCTCAGAAACAATTCTTATTTATTATATTTTTTTACAACCACACCACTAATATTATTAAAATGCAACAGAATTACTGAACAATCGCAGTTTTGAAATTTGTTCTTTTGGGAATTGGTGGGGATCTCGGGAACAAATTTTACCACCATGTAAATCTCTATCTTCTCATATTTCTTTTTCGGTCCTCCTAATACTATCGCCTTTTTTCTAGTTCTAGGCGCAATGCACTGCATATGTATGTAAGTGTCATCCCCTGAGCGCTATTTCGAGTTAAAAAAAATATACTGGGAAGGTATTGAAAATATCCCTATATTGGGATTTTTTAAAATTTCTGTGGGAATTGCGGGGATCTTGGGAAGAAATTTTGTAAATATTTTTACTACCACATCATATTTTTAAATTCCGAGAAAATGATAAAAATCCCCATATATTGGGATTTTGAAAAATTTCCTTAGGAATTACGGGGATGTCGGAAATAAATGTTATTTACTTTTCTTTCTATTACAGTAACTACATTATTAAAGTACATTGAAAATACTGCAAACATTCTAATATTTGGGATTAGAAATTTGTTTTCGGGAATTGTGGGGATCTCAGAAACAGTTGTTATTTATTGTACTACTATTATTAAAATACAACAGAAGTACTGAACAATCCCAGTTTTGGGGTGGTTTCCAACAAATTTTACATTATTATAATAATGAGAAGTAATTGAAAAACTCCTATATTGAGATTTTTTAAAATCTTTTGGGAATTGCGGGGAACTTGGGAATAATTTTTGTAAATTTTCTTACTATTACAACACATTTTTAAATTCCGAGAAAATTATAAAAAATTCCCATATATTGGGATTATGAAAAATTTCCTTAGGAATTACGGGGATGTCGGAAATAAATGTTATTTACTTTTCTTTCTATTACAGTAACTACATTATTAAAGTACATTGAAAATACTGCAAACATTCTAATATTTGGGATTAGAAATTTGTTTTCGGGAATTGTGGGGATCTCAGAAACAGTTGTTATTTATTGTACTACTATTATTAAAATACAACAGAAGTACTGAACAATCCCAGTTTTGTGGTTGTTTCCAACAAATTTTACATTATTATAATAATGAGAAGTAATTGTAAAATTCCTATATTGAGATTTTTTAAATATTTTTGGGAATTGCGGGGATCTCGGGAATAATTTTTGCAAATTTTCTTACTATTATAACACATTTTTAAATTCCGAGAATATGATAAAAAATTCCCATATATTGGGATTATGAAAAATTTCCGTAGGAATTACGGGGATCTCGGAAACAAATGTTATTTACTTATCTTTCTGTTACTGCAACTACATTATTGAAATACAGTGAAAATACTGCGAAAATTCTTATATGTGGCGGTTTGAAATTTGTTTTTGGGAATTGTGGGGATCTCGGAAATAAGTCTTAACCATATTATTTGCCACCGAAGTGAGAATATTGAGAAACAATAATTTTTTCAAGCTTTACAATATGTTTGGGCAACTAATTGCGTGCTTGTTGTCTGTATTCGGGGCTGCTTATTTCCTGCTTATTTCCTGGTTATACTGATTTTTGCTGGCATTAAAATAAAATTTGTCACGGTAGATTTCTATGGGAATAGAAATCTATGAAAACATGAATGGTTTTTAAATTTATAACTTTCTTCTAATATCTAATCACTCAGCAGGAATAAAAAGTACACGGTGCGTCGGCCAGTCCCTATTAGCAACTCATTTCTTGGCTGCCAAACAAAAGGTAAACAGCAGTTATTTGCTAACAAGCTCAAAGTTTTAATATTTTTGCCAAATATTAGCTAATCAATAAATAAATAATTACATTGAATGTTAAGCTTTAAGGAATAATAAGTACTTTGAAAGTCTAAGAGATGAAAATATTATTTCAATTGTTAAATATTCCACGAAAAGTTGTTTCTTAAATGTCTTATTAAAAATAATAATTCTGCCTTAGAGGGCAGCAGCAAACATAAGCAAATAAATTAGGATATAAAAATTCAGGACTGTGCGCCAGTAAAAGCGCTTTTAAGCAACATTAAATGTTTCCGGCAGACAACATTGGCTGGCCATTTATTCGTACAAGTTTCTTCATTTACAAAGAGGCAGGGGGCGGGGGGTGGGGACACAGTCAAGCGAAATAAAGTGAAATAAATGATTATTTTAATGATCAGAAATAAGGAAACTCGGGAAAAGAATCCAAAAACAAAAGCCAAGGATAATATTTAGCAATTTTCCATGTATTTTCTTCCTTCTTTTGTTTGTTTGTGTTTCCATTTCCTTATTTCCAAAGGAATAGAGCAGAACAATTTTTTGTTTTCTTTTTTTTGTTTTTTGTTTTGAAGAGAGATTTAGAGATAAGCTGCTTTTGCTTTGGCCCTGCAGACGAAATTTTTTCACATTAAGGTAATTTTGTTGCTGTAGTTGTTGTTGTTGCATTTAAGTCTGCTTAATGGACTTTTAGAAGTATTTATGTCCTGTCGTCCTGTGTGTTAATACATTTACGTATGGGGGCGTTTAAAAGTAATAATCTTTATGTTATTTGTTTTAGTCCGGTTTCCTTTTCAGCCGTTCTTTTGTGTTGCTTCTGATATTCTTTGTATTCTTAACATTTTTTGTTAAGGCCCTACTTCTTGTGTTGTTGCTGTTGTCTCTGGTACAACAAACTTGTAGTTATCTATCTCTTTGGTGATTTGCATGACCGCTGGCGGTATTCACTGCCGTTTCTACATGAAACCTAATTAATTTTAATTAATTACATTCAAATGCTAATCAAACAAACCCGTTACCAGACCCATTTCCTTATGCAGATGATCGGACAAAAAAGAATACACGCCCACATACAACAACAATTCATGGTACCCCAAAATAATCGTTATTTAAATAAAATATGTATAGAAAATTGCTTAGGGTACAATTGGATTTTTTTGGTAACGGGTGATTTTTTCTCTTGGGAAAAAAAACTAGAAAAACTTCTTCTACAGCAAAAACACATACTGCAACTGCCGATGCCAGCCTCATCATGTTACGACCTGCTACAGCAGGCCAATCAACTGCTTAGTTGGTTCAACAACCCATCAGCTAAACTGAAAAATGACAACGAACCGAATTTTATAGAAACAATGTTTGGCACACGAAAAGGCAGGCACAAAAAAATAAGTAAAAATGTTATATTCGACCGGGTCGAATCTCTGTTCGCAATTTCTAGTTTTTAAATTCAGAAAGACATGATAAATCTTCCCAGGCACAAAGGAAAGTCAACATCAGTTTTTTAATTATTCAACTTACAAGGCAGAGCAGAACAGCTGTTTTCGAAAACCGCTACACTTTCGTCATCAGTACTCATGTGTATTTTGTTTTTCACCACTTATTAGGTGGCTTAGTTGAATATGATAGCAATTCTTAATTAAAAAAATTTTTTGAAGAAGTTCCATACGAGAATTGTATCAAACTGATGGTATATAAAATCACTTACATAAAAAACTATTTTGTTTTGAAGAAATAAAGAGCTGCTTAAGCCGAATATATTGTTTTAATCAGTTTTCGGGAAAATATGTTTCAATATATTTCAATTTAAAAACTGAATTGCAAAAAAAAAAAAAAATGCCCCAACACCACGATTTATTTATTTCCTTTGAACCATTTTTTTTTTCTAAGTGCAGAAATATATAAATTTATTTACAATAATATTCAGACAAGCCTCTTTTAGTCTACTCCAGCAAATGATTATTATACAATAACAAATAAATAAATAAGTGCCACTTGAAATTTTATACACCATAAAAAGGCTGTTAATTAGCAGACTGTTAATTATTAAGTTTCTCCGTCTTTTTGACGGCGCTGACGAACTATTTCGCGGAAGTTTTTCATGTGTATAATAAATATTACAACATAATAAATTTGTTATTAAAAGTGTCAAGTTGATATTTTAAAAGCAATAAAAAGAAAGAAAAAAAAAAATTACAAATGACATGAAAAATCATGTCACAACAAGAAAGGACAGGAATATAATTAAACGAACATATTTTCAACGACAATTAGGGCATCAATTAAAGCAAATGTTTGAACAATACAACAAATCAACAGAGTGCTGAGTTAAGCATTTTATTGAGAAGGTCAAACACACATACGCACATACATGCCTGTATAACGTAAACTGAACTACGAAAAGACGTAAGTGATAAAAGATTCCCGAGACATAAATTTTATTTAATTACGACTTAATTAACAAACAAAAAAATTAATCTAACAATAATTGTATTTTAAAAATATTGCCTGCTAGAGACGTTTGCATTTTAGGTGGCGATATAAACTTACAACTGCTTAGCTAGCATAACGCAGCTGGCTCTAGTAGTAAAAATAAGTCTTATATAAAATTGGCCTCTATTAGACACAAGCACTCGCATGTGGGAATTTTACAGAGTGTGAGTGAATGTGTAAATGCATGTGTATAGACACTACGAATGCCATTCACTCACTTCGCTTCAATCAAAATATCCACGTTAACCAAAAGGCTGTTTTTTTGGGTTGTTAATGATGCCACTGTTCAATTGCTGCTGCTTCTGTTGCTGTTTCCACCATCAAATCAAATGTAAACCTCATCATTCTAACTATTTATTTGTTCCTAAAGGACAACAAACGGCCCATGAAAATCAATAAATATTCACGGCTGCTTTGAGTGGCTCTGCTATTCCAAAACAATTTCCTTTTTATACCCTCCAAAAAAGAATTGGTGGGTATGTTCACTTTGTCATTCCGTTTGTAACGCATCGAAATATCCATCTGCTACCCCATAGAGTATAATGATATATTCTTGATCAGTGATGAAATCTAAGACGATGTGTGCATGTCCGTCCGTCAGTCCGTCTGTCCAAATCACGATTCAGTCCAAACGAAAAGACAACACAAATATACCTTGTGTTATCCACAGGTCAGGTTCGTAAATGGGCTGAGTGGAGCCAGAGGGAAAAATGTTCCCCTAAGAAGAACTAAACCAACCTCTAAAACTACATAATTTTTAAATTTTCATACCCTTCACAAAATAGTGAAAGGGTATATTTGGGTTTGTCATTCCGTGTGTAATTTCTTCGATATTCACATGGGACCCCATAAAGTATATATATTCTGGATCCTAATGAATAGCGATGACGATTGAGCGATGTCCGTCCGTCTGTACGTGAAATCGGTTTTCCCAAGCCCCCAGGTGAGCTAGAGATTTGGACCGTTGGAATGGAAACGAACTTAAATAGAGTGCTATTGAAATTCAGAAAGATCCGAAGTATGGTTCCAGAGCTGGGAAGCTTAAACCTATTTCTCGACGCAAAATTTATACCAAAAATCAATTATTTTTTTAATGTTTGTAAATTAAACCTATTTCGTGCTTTGGGAAGTCTCAATGGTGTATTAAAAACTAAAATATATAAAATTTTTTTTCCAGGAATGGAAAATTAAAAATTTTTTTTTTCGGCTTATTCCGTATTTTGTAGTACATGTAGAAACTAAATTTGTTAAAAATTTTAAGTTTTTCTTTTACAAAACCTCTTTATACGTCATGAAGATTTGCATTGGCCAAAAAAAATTTTTTTAATTAAAATTTTGCTTCCAGGGTGGGGAAATGGCATATATTTTATACGTGAAAGTAATCAAACAGGCAACTGATGTTGTTTTTTTTTGCTAACTTAGAGTGTCTTATAATTTAGAAAGAACAAAATTGGTTTAAAAAATTCAAAAATAAAAAATAAAATTTTGAATCCAGGGACAAGTGCAATATTTAATAGTACATGAAACTGACCAAAATGGTTAAAAATTTTGAATTTTTCTTAAAAATATTTACTTTATACCTCATGAAGCGTTGCACTGTTGAAAAAAAAACAATAAATTAAAATTTCGCTTCCAGGGTTGGGAAAATTAAAGTTTTTTTTTGCTACATGCAATATTTTGTGGTACATGTAATAACCAAAATGGTTGCAAAATTTGAGTTTTTCTTAAACAAAACTACTTTATACCTCATGAAGATTTGCATTGATAAAGAAAATTTAAAAAAATTTTCATTTTTTAAAATTGAATTTTTTTTATACATAAAAGTAACCAAAAAGGCAATTGACGTTGTTTTTTTTTGCTAATTAAAACTGTTTTATAATTCAGGAAGAACAAAATTGGTATTAAAATTTAAAAAAATCAAAATTTCGACTCCAGGGTTAAACAAATAATATATTTTATGTTACATGAAAGTGACCAAAAAGTTTAAAAATTTAATTTTTTTTTGTCAAGTAAAACTATTTTACATCTTTTAATTAAACCTACTGCCTGCTTTATCAAGAAAGAAAGAAGAATTACATCTGTGAAGTGTATTTAAGATTCGGCACAGCCGACTATAGCACTTTTACTAGTTTTTTTTGTAATTTTGTTAAGCAAATGATATATTTTTATGTCAGAGAAGGTCGAACGCGTTAAACTTGGAGCCATAAAATAAAAAACATGAATTTTTTGGAGCACGCCCCTTTAGTGGGCGTTATTATATGCCAAAATTGTTTAAAAATTTAACAAATTGTTTTACTTAAGCCTACATTTCTTAAAAATAACATTTTCCAGCTTTAATGACGAAACTGAGATGCAACCTGGTACTCCTCTTAAAATTTGGAGGGTATTTAAGATTCGACCCGGTCGAATATAATGTTTTTACTTGTCTTTTTTGTTGATTTACACCAGCACTCAGGGGATGATCCTTAGATATGCAGAACATTGCATCGGAGGGGTAGTATTGAGTGGACAGATGAAGAAAGAATTGTAGTAATTTCAGTCTTTCACTTCGCCGGCTAATTTTTTGCTACAGGATTGATTTGTTCTTTATGTTCAGTGATCAGTCCTATGCCTGCATCACTGAAACTTGCGGACAACAACTAACACAATCATACACTCCTGCTATTCGGCAGTGGTCAGCACAATAATCATGACTGATTGCGTCTCGAGTTAACTACTTCAGGCAACAGCACCCTCCGGTGTTAATCTCCACAGAGAAGAAGTTGTTTGCTCAAAATCCTTAATTGTGAAAAGCAAAACAAAAGATAGATAATGGCCGGTAGTTGAAAGTGAATTAAAGAGAGAACTTTAGCAGTTTGAAAATCTACAACCCGGACTAAGAACGTCCAAGACTAGCCAACGGACTGTCACAAAAAAATAGTGCTGCCAATATCGAGTTTGCAGTCCTCAAAAACACCACATAAAAATATTTATATTTAAAAATTTAATTTAAATATTTGCATCAGCTAAATGGCATTTGTTTCTTATGCAGTTGCCATTATTTTAACTGGAATAAATAATTTTTAAGCTCATAGCAATAAATTATGGCTGCTGTGCCCCTAAAAATATACATCTAATTTTTTATTTTATTCTCTTTGTTCTAGTGCGCCAGTTTCTTTAATTTTTTCTTAGTTTTACACACAAAAAGTGCGTCATAAATACTTTCAAATTTACATAAAAGAAAAGAAAACGTTGTTGGCCTTCTTATTTGTCTTTCCACAATATTTAATTCGCATAAAAAAATATTTGCCTAATTATTCATAATGGCTGCATGGCCTTCAACGCAATTACAAAATCAAGGCAATCGAATGGAAACTACAGTAAAAGGATAACACAGCATTTATAATGCGGAGCCATAAAAGAAAACACTTTAAAAACAAATTTATACAACGGAACGAACGTACGCATAAATATTGACACACTTTTAGTAACGAGAATATATGGAAACGGAAATTACTTAGGGAAATGAATGATAAAAAAAGGAAATAAATCGTCTAAAATTGCCTTAAGGCCAAATGAAACCAAACGAACTGCTTTAATATCCGGCATAATGAAATGGGAAATTTAATAACAGAGGAAATTTTAACACATGGAAAATAAATGCAAAACATTAGCAGCATTTTTATTGTTATACTAAGTTTTTTTTTCACGGAAATTTCCGAAATTAAAAATTGTTAAAAAGTCACTGGAAAATATAAATAACTTGTTGGCGAACAGATAGTGTTATTAGCATTAAACATTTAGCTGAATAATAGTGAGTAGAGAAGGAGTAAATTTTGCAGACGATAGACTGGAACTCTAACCGAGTGCTTACAAAGAGCCATATTTTATATGAGAAATAATTTTCTATATAAATATATTTTATTATTCGAACTCTAGGTTTAATTTAACTATTAACTTGAGAATTATTATATTATTTATTATTTTTAATTAAACTAGTTGTATATTA
The DNA here is from genome assembly GCA_951800035.1 of Linnaemya tessellans. Classification (NCBI taxonomy): domain Eukaryota; kingdom Metazoa; phylum Arthropoda; class Insecta; order Diptera; family Tachinidae; genus Linnaemya; species Linnaemya tessellans. Next base: position 7,106,665 of record OX637532.1, on the reverse strand, counting down.
TTTAATGACATTAATTGAACTTTTTAGAACATGAAAAAAATGTGCATAAAATGTTTTGGTATATTTTTTTCCGCTTCATTTGCAAGTACAATTAATTGAAGCATGTCATGTTGCGTGAACTATCTGTTGTTTAAGTTTTTTTTTTTTTTTAAATCATTTAATGAGATTATGAAAATTTTTTGTGGTTAATTTTTAATTAAAATCTGGTTTGTTTGTTTGTCTGGTGGCAAACAGTGATGCGCAGTGGATAAACTGCTTGTACACTCGTGTTGTTTTTGTTAATTATTTCTGTAAGAGCTGGTAGTCGAGCTTGACTGTGTGTTGGCTATAAATTCAGTTGGTAGGAAAACCATTATTTGGCTCTGGCAATGTGCACTATGCCTGGGCATAAAAATAGGACATACCAGCAACATGTAAACTCATACACAAACACACATATAAACTCTTAAGCCTGTATGTGTGTGTGTATATGTGTGTGTGTGTGTGTGATTAGATGTGCAAGGATGTCCATAAATTTTTCTAACTAAAGCGTGCATTTTTTTAGAATGTCACAACACCAGAGCAACGCCTGCAAATTGTTTAAATTTTTAATCAAAATAATTGTTCTACTCGTCCAACTCATCATGCACTTCTTCCATTTTATGGCGCACACAATCGTCCTTTAGAGCGGCCAAGTCGAAGAACAATAGATCGTTTTCGGACCACATTTACTGTTAATGAACAGTGCGCACTGAAGAAGTTGTAATCCCAACTTAAAAAAAAAAAAAATGGCTTAGAACAGACATTCATAATTTACTCGTCCGTTTAAAAAAACTATTACACCATAACATCTCTTCAGGTAGAGGATTGATTAAAAGTAATCAGTGGACATTTTTAATCCAAATAATTCTTCTAGTCGTAAAACTCATCATGCACTTCTTCCATTTTATGGTGCACACAATCGTCCTTCAGAGCGGCCAAGTCGAAGAACAATAGCTCCTTTTCGGACCACATTTACTGTTACTGAACAGTGGGCACTGAAGAAGTTGTAATCCCAGTAGTTGACTTAGCTGGACTACTGTAAGAGCACCTAAAGTAGTAGGAGCCCATCTGCCACCTACGCAAGATTGAAAGCAGGCACAAAGACCCCTAGATTCTAGTCAAGAATCAAAAGTCAATAGAAATTTAAAACCTATAATGGTTGGCTTTTCAGACATTAGTTTTGCAGGTAGCTCCCTAAAACTTATATGCTACTGCCCAATCTCTAAATAACAGTGGAAGGGATGTGTATATAAGAATCTAAAAGAAGTTGGTTCGCCTACGAGTCTGAGTAAGAAACAACAGGTGCAAGGACACGCAAGTTTGGCTAAAACAGAAACTGAAATCAATAAAAAGTATACAGAACCTACACTGGTTTGGCTTACGAGGCTGCACCAGTAGTCTAAAATGGTAGCACGGCATCCAGTACTGGCGCAGCAGTATTACTGCGACTGGATATTGGTGAGGTCTCCTTCGGGAGTACACGTGGTGTTTGTGGTTTACACCAATTATTTGGTGGAAGCCCAACCTTTTTGGTTGACTCCGAGCTGCTTTGCGACTAAAAAAAACGCAGTTTATACAACAACAATAATGTAAGCGGGTATATTTAAAAATAAAAAAATTGGCTTAGAACAGACATTCCTAATTTACTCGAGTTAAAAAAACTATTACACTGTAACATTTCTTCGGGTAGAGAATTGATTAAAAATGATCAGATTGTTCATGAAACACAGATTCGTTTCTCACCCTCCACCAAACTTCTATAAAATATAAATTTCGGATCAGTTTGTAAAATATGTTTTTTTAGAGTGTCACAACACCAGAGCAACACGTGCAAATTGTTGAAATTTTTAATCAAAATAATTGTTCTAGTCGTCATACTCATCGGGAACTTCAGCCATTTTATGGTGCACACAATCGTCCTTCAGAGCCACTAATTCGAAGAACAGTATATCGTTTTGGGACCACATTTACTGTGACTGAACAGTGCACACTATGGAAGCTGTAGCCGCTGTACAGAAAAGCATTGAAAATGATCCTAATCAAACAATTCGTCGCCTTTCTCAGCAGCAGGTGTTGCGTCCTTTCACTTTATGTACGACTTTTTTACAGCCCTCTACGCGCCGCGGCGGCCACATGGTAGATATCATATTTAAAAATTAATTTCATTAAATTTTCTTTACCATAAACACCGTTTCATTGATATAAAAAAATATATTTCCTGGTTTTATTATTATTTAAACTTGTGTCACTCTATAAAAAACACCCTATATTTAGCTATTGGGCTAATATCAATATTGTTTTTGGCACAAAAAATCATTATGTACTTTCAACATTTATTTGCCTTTTCTTTTGCTGGGGTTCTTTGTGGTCTCTTTGCTGTGCCAGAGTTGGGCAAAAGCAAAAAAAAAAAAAAAAAAAAAATTGTGTTATAAATTTTGTAAAAGCAAATTGTGTCATGTGCCATTAAACTCACCGTTGATGGGCGAAAATATATTTAGATATAGACAGTCTTCTGATTGATTTTCCAAATGCGGCAATAGCCGTTTCAGATACTCTAAGCGTCCTTTGGGCATTTTCTCCAATGCTGCCGTTTCATTTTGTATATTTGGCAAACGTTGTGGGCAAACAGGGCTGTAAGTATCGGATATTCGGATGCCGTCCCAAGGTGCTGGTGCACGTGTAGGACTAAATCTGTAAAGGAAAAATAAAATATTATGAAAATCATATTTAAACAAAATGTAAAGGAAAATATTTCATCATCTTTGTTACTTTGAAATTAAACAAGAATTTTTTTTTACTGGCAACAAGGAACTCAGGCGTTTGAAAAATAAAAATAAATTTTAAAAAGTTGTTGTGTGAGTTGCTACTGTGGCGGTATTTAGTCCTGTTGTCACCTCAATAAAAACAGATGGTAAACAAGAAATTGTGAAAAAGGACATTCCTGGCATGAGTTAAAGGTTCAATACGTATCCAATCAGCATCCTGCCGGTATGCAAAAATAAACCAAAAATAAACAGCAGCTTACACACAATTTGTTTACAATTTTTGTCCTGTAACAGACTTATTTATTTTTATCTCTTATGGTGTTTTGCTGTAAAAAGTTGTTTTTATTTCCAAGATATCTTTTTAATTTTTATGTCTATGGGCTGCTAAATACTTGTAATTTTGTGATGTTTTTGTGACGCTGATTTATTTTGTTGCCGACAGCTGCTGCTGCTCATTTAAATCTTATTAAAAATTTCAACACCAGTTTTATGGCATTTTTTTCTCTTAACAAACCAAAAATATTTTGTATTTTTTCCTCTACACTTTCGCAGATTTTTTATATTCTTTAAATAAATAATAAAAGGCAATAAAATAAATAAAATAAAAATTTGTATAACCACAAGCAGGGGAAAAATTCCACTGTCTCTTTGACACAAAGAAATCAAAGCAACATCCGCTAAACCAACAATCAACCATTTTTATGGCCCTTCTTACAGGCCTGATTTATGTTCTATTGAAACAAGCCTAAATAACTTGGCCAAATATTTCAAAGATATTTTTTGCTGGTTAAGTTTATTTTGATTATTAATAAAATTTATGCAGAATGTATGAACAATTTTCGATTATTTTGTTACAATTGATGCTCTCTTGTTCGTTTTTTTTTTGGTTGTTTGCTTTTTGATTGAAGGGTCCTTGTGCTTCTTAAATTTGTGTACACTTTCAATTTGATTAAATTATGGCATCATAAGCAACTGAAACAATTTGAAACCTAAAATTTTTGAGTTGATTGTATTTAAATGAAAATCATAAAAAAATATATTATTTATTTATCAATTTGTCTGAAAGCCTTTAATGAATTTAAAATTTGTTTTTTATATTCCTCTAAAGGTTTTTGATAACTTTAAATGGAAGTAAAAGGTTTAAGGTTAAGAAATATAATTGGTTGTTGCATGTGCTTGAAGTTCATAACGAATATTAAGCGACAAAAAACAAAGTGCAATTAAAAGGACTACACCCAACGATACAGAAAACAGCAACGGACATATAGCTAAAGCGCTCATACTTCGGATATATAGACCACTGAGAAGGTATTTATGAAATTTACATTAAAAAGTGGTAAATATTACACAGGAAAGAGTAAAATCGCCGTCTTTATATCTCGGAGACCACGAAGAGGTAGACTAAAAATTCTAAAATGTAATCCGATGCGCGTTTGGTACTCTTTTTTTGGAGCACATACACATATGCATACTTTTAAGGGCAAAAATAGGAATACGCAGGGATCTGTCTTTTTTGTCCTCCAGAAATACTTTTCCTAAAAAAATACTTTTCCCAAAAGGTACTTTTTCTAAAAAGTACCTTTCCCAAAAATTACTTTTCCTAAAAAGTACTTTTCCTAAGAAGTACTTTTCCTAAAAAGTACTTTTCCAAAATGTCCTCTTCCTAAAAAGTACTTTTCCTAAGATGTACTTTTCCAAAAAAGTACTTTTCCAAAAAAGTACTTTTCCTAACAAGTACTTTTCCAAAAAAGTACTTTTCCTAAAAAGTACTTTTCCTAAAAAGTAATTTTCTTAAAAATCACTCTTCCTAAAAAGTAATTTTCCTAAAAAGTACTTTTCCTAAAAATTACTTTTCGAAAAAAGTACTATTCCTAAAAAGTACTTTTCCTAAAATGTACTATTCCTAAAAAGTACTTTTCCTAAAATGTACTCTTCCTAAAAAGTACTTTTCCTAAAAAGTACTTTTCCAAAAATGTACTCTTCCTAAAAAGTACTTTTCTAAAAAAGTACTTTTCCAAAAAAGTACTTTTCCTGAAAAGTACTTTTCCTAAAATGTACTATTCCTAAAAAGTACTTTTCCTAAAATGTACTCTTCCTAAAAAGTACTATTCCTAAAAAGTACTTTTCCTAAAATGTACTCTTCCTAAAAAGTACTTTTCCAAAACAGTACTTTTCCAAAAAAGTACTTTTCCTAAAAATTACTTTTTCAAACAAGTACTTTTCCTAAAAAGTACTTTTCCTAAAAAGTAATTTTCCTAAAAAGTACTTTTTCTAAAAAGTATTTTTCCTAACAAGTACTTTTCCAAAAAAGTACTTTTCCTAAAAAGTACTTTTCCTAAAAAGTAAATTTCTTAAAAAGTACTTTTCCAAAAAAGTACAATTCCTGAAAAGCACTTTTCCTAAAAGTACTTTTCCTAAAAGTATATTTCCTAAATATGTAGTGCTTTAACTAAAAAGAACTTTTTCTAAAAAGTACTTTTCCTAGAATGTACGTTTTCTAAAAAGTACTTTTCCAAAAAAGTACTATTCCTAAAAAGTACTTTTGCTAAAATGTACTCTTCCTAAAAAGTACTTTTCCTAGTAAGTACTTTTCCTAAAAATAACTTTTCCAAAAAAGTGCTTTTCCTAAAAATTACTTTTCCAAAAAAGTAATTTTTCTAAAAATTACTTTTCCTAAAAAGTACTTTTCTTAAAAAGTGCTTTTTGTAATAAGTACTCTTCTTAAAAAGTAGTTTTCATGAAAACTATTTACGTAAAAAGGAGTTTACGTAAAAAGGAGTTTGAGAAACTTAATTTTTCAACAGGTACTTTTTAGGAAAAGTAGTTTTTAACAGGAATACTTTTAAAGAAAAAACATTTATTTCGAAAACACAATTTTCCAGAAAAGTTTTTATTTTGAAAATGTAGTTTCTGGAAAAAAGTACTTTCTTAATAGTAAATACTTTTGGAAAACGGCGTTTTTGGGAAATGCTATTTTCTGGAATGGTACCTTTTGAAATTGTTATTTATGAGAATATAACTTCTTGAAAATATGTATTTCAAAATATATAATTTTCAGATATGAAGATTCTTGGGAAAGGTATATTCCTAGAAATTTACTTTTTTAAAATGGTACCTTATTAAAAGAGTACTAATATAAGAAGGTGCTTCCAGGAAGCAAACTAGTACTGCTTTAAAAAGTACATTTTATAAGGTACTTTTTAAAAAGCACTTTTTATATGGTACTTTTTTAAAAAGCACTTTTTATACGGTACTATTTTAAAAGGTACTTTTTTAAGAGGTACTGTTTTAAAAAGTAATATTGTAAAAGGTACATTTAAAGTTACTTCTTTAAAGGTACTTTTTAACATTTTTCAAAGTTACTTTTTTGAAGTAACTTTTTCAAAGTTGCTTTTTCAAACTTACAGTTTTAAAAGGTACTTTTTGGGAAAGAACCTTTTAAGAAAATGTACTTTTGGAAAAGATACCTTTTTTAAAGAGCATTTTATTGGAAAATGTTCTTTAGTAAAACATGCTATTTTAAATAGGTGGTTTTTGGAAAAGTATGAAAACCGGTAAAAAAATTTTCTTTTTGTTAATTTTCTTAAGTAATTTGAAGTGAAATTTTTAATTTTAATGTGATTTTCAATACCTATAATCTGTTTTTGATATACCGCTTTCCGATTGTGCACTGCAAATAAGTCTTGTACAGGAAATAAACTAACAAATAAAATAAAAATAAATAATAAATGCTTTTAGCTGTGTGTTCTTTTGCAAAAGTATTTTCGTTTATTTTTCAAAACCTTGTTAAATTATAAACGACGTAATTAATTTTTTTGCAAGTGAAAAACTATTTCTCATTTGACAATGTTGAGGCAATTGTTGTTGTTGTTGTTGTTGGAGATTGTAATAGCAAACCACTTACCTATTTTGCTTGGTGGGTGGCGTGGCATATGGAACTCCCAAAAACACTTCAACCGAACGCAAAAACCGATAATTGTCCAGTGGCAGTATGAGGCCATGCAAGCGGCCGTAGCGTGTCTGTACAATGCGATGGCCCAGTCGTAAATTTTTATATATATCCGATTTGGAGGCTTGGATATTAAGAGCGGGTGATGATTGAATGATGGTGGAGAGGCAGAGTAATAAAAGGGTGGCGGTTAAAGAGAAACAGCGCCTGTGTTGATGATGCCACCGCCACATTTGCCTAAAGCTGCAGCGGCAACTTGTTGTTGGTGCAAATGTTCTAGTTGTTGCTGTTGTTGTTGTTGTGGCTGTTTCTAATAAAGTGGCTGTTGTTGGTATTCGAGTGGATATTTGTGGTGCAGTTGCTTCACAAGTACTAGCTGCGGCTATTAGTGTTGTTGTCGTTGCCGTTGTTGCTGTTGTTGTTGTTGTTTTTGCTGTTGTAACACTTGCGAACATTGACAGTGATTTGTTGCATGTTTTTAATGATTTTGTTTTTGTAGTTTGTGTTTTGCATGTTTTACAGTCTTTGGTTGTAGTTGTGTTTATTTTTAGCAGTTTCTGCTGCTCTGCTTTTGCTGCTGCTGTTGTTGTTGCTGTTGTTGCTGTTGCCGTTGTCAAGCAATTGCAGTTTGTCAGCCGCATAATGCTGGTTGATTGCAGTTTTATTGTATTTTTATTTTTATTTGTGCTTTGTTTTGTTTTTGTTTTCCCTCAATATTTTCGCTCTAACTTCTTTTTGTGGTGGTTATTGCAGTTGTTTTAACAAGTTTGTTATATATTCTTTTTCTTTTTGTTTATCCTTCGCAATTCATATGTTGCAACAGTTTTGCAAATTATTTATTTTAACTTTTTTAAACGGCTGCCTGTTCAAGTGTGCGTTGGTTTTAGCAACAACAGTTTTGATGTTTCCCATTGAATTTGATATTTTGTGTTATTGGAAAAATTCTTAGTTGAAGTTATTGTTATTGCTGATGCAGCTTTTTCTATTATTTTGAGGTTTTCATATAATTTTTTCTTTTATAGCCGTTTTTGTTAGCCAATATTTATTGTTAAAGCAAAATGTTTTGGAAATTGCATATTAATTTCGCATTTTATATCCTATTGTTCTAATATTTTCTAATACATTTTTTTATGTAGTTTTTTTTTGCAGTTTTATGTGTTGTGAGTTATTGTGAGTTAGCAGTTGCATTTTGAATTAATTTCTTAAATTTTGTGTAACTTTTTTAGTGGCTGCTGCTCAGTAGCTAGAGCATCGTTTCAATCATGATTGCAGGCATTTCGTATCAAAGGAATCTGAAAGTAAAAGAAAAATTAAACATATTATTTAACGTATAGACAGCGTTTGGCGTCAATTTTAATTACTTATTTGTTATTAATAAATCCTAAAAGTAGACTATGTATTAATAATAAACACGCGTAGACGTATTTTTTCGTACTAAAATATTGCTCATACGCTACCATCACTGCCTCATGAATATCTCTTTAAGGGTTTCCCAATATTATGCCATGTTTAATTGTGGAATACCAGAGCGTATGATTAATATATTTAACAAAATACGTTTATCATTCGCCCTCATGTGTGTAGCAAATGGTAATGCGAAATTAATCGAAATTTACACTATGTAGTAAATAATGGGTTCATATATGGAAATAATTGGGGGATTCACACTGTAGTCATAAAGTCATAAGTCATAAAATAATAGCACGAAATATATGACTAGTGTGAACAACCTGTCATAGCTTAATATGCTATTTCAAACATCGATCAGCTGATTAAATAGCAACACATATGTAATTTGATTTTATATAAGCAAAATATAATTAAGAAAATTGTAATAAAGTTGTTTGAAAATGCCAAAAAGTCTAAAAACTCCATTTCTATTTAAAATTATTAAATTTGTCTTCTGGTGCACAAGAATATCTAAATGAATTTGTATGAATAAACTAAAACAGCTACTGCCTTGATATGAGCCGAATAAATTTTTTTTTGCGGCGGCATACGGAAAAACGTTCAGTGACTGCCAGCTAAATAAGTTAAACGAGAAAAATTTTTCACTTGTATATAATTAATTTTTGCGATTTAGCTCTCTTTTAATATTTTTTATGTTATAAAAATGTGATTTAATGTACAGACATATAGGTATGAATAATTCTTTAGCCGTTTTTTAGTCGTGAACCATTTATAAGTAACGGCGGCAAACATATACCATCGCCGTCTCGCCTAAAGATTTTCAGCCGTTCGACTCAGATCTTTAGAGCAATTTTGTGACAAAACAAAAACATGCCTGAAAGAGTGCTATTATTTTATGACTTTTGTATGCAGCACAACAACAACTTTTTTAAACTGGTCTAAAATATGATGACTTTATGACAATATGACTAAATAGCACGAAGTGTGAATACCCCAAATAATTAAATTAACAATTATTTTGAAATTACACCGGGCAACAAAATTTTGTGAAAAAGAAGGTGCTTGCAAAAATTGAATTGGCTTTTCACCCTTATTCTAACCACGTATATATTTTGATTTAATCAACTCTAGTGTTTCTGTTCAAGCCAGTATTGCGTATTGAGGATATATTAAGTTTTCCCACAAGCACAAATCGATAGAAAATAATAATAAAAAGAAAAGCAAAGTATTAACAATATGTTCTGTAAGGGAGCACAATTTTTACATATTCATCAATCATTCTGTTGAACAACGTGTTTACAGTTACAGAAGAGTCTACGCGTACAATCGTTAGATTACCCATTTTTTAAGGTTTAATTTTACATGCAAAGTGATTATTTATATGAAGAATGTTCTTGTACTTTATAATTTCAAATTTAAGTGATTTTTAAATAATGTCAAGAATGTACAGAAATGATTTTGACAAGTTTTGTTATATTTCTGATATTATATGTTAAAACTTAGCGCAGAAGTTATAAAAAGAATATTTGTGCTTTGCCATAGGCCAGCAAAGGAATTGTGGATTGCCGTGATACATGCGTGTTATGTTTTACTTAAGCGGTTGATAAAATACAAGAGTCTATATGAAAATTAAAATTTTTAATTTTGAAACGACGAAAGTCTCGCTGAAGCAGCATTTTTCTGTAATTAACTCTTTCATTTTTAAGCTCATGGGTAGTGTTTTGTTTTAAATGATAACACACATATAAAATAAAATTTTGAATGGGAATTCAAAATCAATATCAATTTGTGTTTCAGCCCATTCGCCGAATTGGCGGCGCATACGATAGTCGTTTGGCTTTAATTCCTGCACAAGTTGAATCTTGAAAGCTTTTAAGCCAAGATCTCTCCGTAAAATCCTCCATAAAGTGGAAGGACACAGCTCCAGTTGCTGAGAATGGCGACGAATTGATTGATTAGGATCATCTTGAATGCTTTCCTGTACAGCGGCTATAGATTCTTCAGTGCGCACTGTTCGACGTCTCACCGGATCTATTGTTCTTCGAATTAGCAGCTCTGAAGGACGATTATGTACGCCATAAAATGGAGGAAATGCACGATATGTAAGTTTGACGAACAGAACCGTTTCTCTGGCGTAAGTCGAAATGTCAAAGCAAACTAAACAAAAAGCAACTATCAGCTGTTAAATGGGTGGTCAAATAAAGCAATGATGCCAACTCAAAGTTGTATCACTCTACAAAAAACACCGTGTATTTAATTGTATTTTTAGTTTTTTATGTTTTTTTTTTATTTAAATTTTTGTTGTCAATATTTCGTTTTTCAAGGAAAAAAAATCTTGCGGGAATTAATTAAATTATTGATTAAATAATAATAATAAAAATGTATGTGAAAGTTCGAAAACTTGTAAAATATTAATTTAATTTATGGATAATAATAAAGTTTATGCTGACTTTCAAGACGCTTCCTCATCTAAGAAACCGTCCGTATTGGCTATTTCCGCATTGCGGCGGCACTACAAAGGAGGAGATATCCTTAAGAGGAGAGTGACATTCAGTGACGAGTGCTTTACTTTCGCCAAAGTTACTACAGCGAAGCGATAATGCAACTGGACTAAGCGTGGACTCGAACCACTGGAATATTTCTGTGCTAAGGCACATGACTTGGCACAGAAATATTGATTTGAAATGTTCCCTACAACGCAATTTTGTAGAGTATGAGATATTTCACACTAAAAAATAAAATGACAAAGAAAAAAATTGTCTGCCATAAATGTTTTTTGGTTCTTTTAAAATGACTTTAGAACTTAAATAAAATACATATAATTAATTAGTCAAAAGTCATTTTTGAAAACTTTTGTTGGAAGATAAATGCACGGAAATATTTTTGAGGTTTCTGATTTTAATTGCTCCATAAATTAGCCAGCAGCTTTTGCTAGAATATTTCTTATTTGAAAGTTTTATTTTATAATTTTTTTTTGAAAAAGTCCTTCAGCAAAGCAGTCAATTATGAAAACTGAAATACTTAACATATATTTGCAGCTACTTTACACCAGCGCGCTGCTGTTTATACTCGCAGTTCATAAATACACTCTTTGCATAGTTTAAAATGTTTACAAATCTCTCGTTTTTAACTGCTTATAATGACCAAAAAAGGATTAAAAATGCCAGCAACAAAAGAAGTAAACAACAACTTCTATATGCAGCATGTTTTTGAACTCTTTCATATATTTGTATGAGTGTGTGTGTGTGTTTTTGTAATCCTATCTGTGTGTTGAAGCTATAAAAAATATAACATAATCTTCTATTAACCCAAAATGCTACTTGGAATCGTAACAAAAGCTCTTGGTAATCTTTAAAACTGCAATTACAGCGCTCTAAAACAATATTGAAGCAGACAGACAGACAGACAGACAGACGGACGGACGGAGGAGCAGACAATTGCTATAGAACAATAATGTTTTTCTTACTACAAATTCATGTTTATTTTTGTTGAGCCAAAGAAAGATAAAGAAAAGGGAATAGATTTACAAGGCAAACGAACACAAAGACTGTCAGTGATTTTAATGCTTTTACGCCACGTTAGTAACAATTTCTCTGGTGCTTAAGGTTGCCGAAACTGCAGTGGAGTTGTAAAGCTGTAGTTGCTGTTCTTATTGTTGTTATTGTTTTGTGCTCTCTGATATTTGCTGCATTTCAATTATGAGTCAAAAACAATAACAACTGCAAGTTTTTGTTTAGGATTTTCCATTGTTCTTCTTGTTTTAATGCGCACAATTTCCCTTAATGCGTTGAGTCTGTGTGTGCGTTAAAAGGTTTTTTTTTCTAATTTTTATTATTTTTTTTTGGTGTTGGGAAAAATGTGGCATTAAGTTTTATTCTTGTTTGAATAGTTTTTTGTTTGTTAGAAATTGTATGAAAGACAGCAGCAGCAAAACGAAGACGACATGCGTATATTTACCGAGAAAAGTTAAATTTTTAGACAGTTTTAGAAAAATGTGAAAAAAATTTAAAAAATTTTTTATATATAAAATAATTTCTCATTCAGCACTTGTTTTTTACTTTTATAGAAATAAAAAATAGTTTCCTATCAACTAGAATTTGTTTGTTGTGTTTTTGAAAAATTTTAAAGCCTTCTATGCCTTTTTTTCATATAATTCTCAATTGGTACACTTTTAGAAAATGTAAAAAGAAATTTAAAAAATTTTTTATTTAAAATAATTTCTCATTCGGCACTTGGTTTTTATTTTTATAGAAATAAAAACTAGATTCCTATCAACTAGAATTTGTTTGTTGTGTTTTTGAAAAATTTTAATGCCTTCTATGCCCTTTTTTTCATATAATTCTCAATTGGTACACTTTTAGAATATGTGAAAAAAAATTTAAAAATTTTTTTATATTTAAAATAATTTCTCATTCGGCACTTGGTTTTTATTTTTATAGAAATAAAAAATAGATTCCTATTAACTAGAATTTGTTTGTTGTGTTTTTGAAAAATTTTAAAGTCTTCTATGGCTTTTTTTCATATAATTCTCAATTGGTTTGTGTAGGTTTGTGCATAAAGGAAGAGGTTTAGTGATATTTTGTAATCAAGTAGAAGTCCATTGATATTTTTGTGGGTAAGAGGCAATGAAAAGCAGGCATGTAGTCATATCGCCTAAAATTTTGAATAAAGAGTTATGCAAAATAAGGGAGCTGTTGGCTGAAGTAGTTAACACGAGACTATGAAGTGGAGGGTCCTGGGTTCAACCCCGCTCTCAGTCAAGAATATTGTGTCGACTTCTTCTGATCAGAATTAGTGCCCGGTTGTGTTAGTTGTTGTCATCCTGTTCCAGTAATGAAGGTATAGCACTGACCACTGAACGTAACTGGCAGCGACTGACACAATCACTAAACTAAAGAGGAACAGCACTCTCTTTTGTCGGCCCTGTAGCAAAGAATTAGCCGGCGAAGTAAAAAGTTTCAAATTACTAGCAAAAATTCTCTATATTCTCATCTTTCCTCATCTGTCCCCTCAATACTACCCCTCTCCTTTTTAGTTCCGGCGCAATGCATTGCATATGTAGGACTCATCCCCTGAGTGATGGTCCGAGTTAAAAACAACAAGTAAAAACGTTATATTCGACCGGGTCGAATTTTAAATACCCTCCAAATATTTAGTAAGTGAATTTAAAATGTTTAACTTGGTGGGACAGAGTTCCTTTATATAATATCGTACGTCAACGCCTACTGAAGGGGGCGGGTTTCAAAATAGACAATATCATGTTTTCCACAGACGAACGTATGGGCATTGCTAGACCGTCTTAAACTTCATCACTAATCAAGAATGTACATACTTATTTACCTTATAGGGTCAAATTCTCTTTGCAGGGTATAAAAACTGTATTTTGGCGGGGTCGCTCTGGCAACGGCTGTGGGGGAAACATTTCATCTTTGTCATAAAACTCTATAATATAATTTTATATATATTTTTACGTTGTCATTTACGGGGCAAAATTAAAATTTTATTTTTTTTGGTGGGGTCATTTAGGTGGCAAAGGGAGAGGAGGGGGTAAAGCAGAAATCGGCAGTCATAAAACTCTAAAGATAAAGGGTTGGGATAATTATATACAAAATAAAATTTTATATATTTTTTTATAGGGTCATTTACGGGGCAAAGGGTGGGAAGGGGTAGCACAGAAATAGCCAGTCATAAAATTCAAAAATAAATTCCTGGGATGATTATATACAAAATTAAATTTTTTTGTTTGATAGGGTCATTTAGGGGGTAAGGGGAGAGGAGGGGGTAAAGCAGAAATCGGCAGTCATAAAACTCTAAAAATAAATGCTTCCGAGTATTTGATACAAAATTTAAAAAGAAAATTTTATTTATTTTTTATAGGGTCATTTAGCGGGCAAAGGGGGAGGAGGGGGTAGGGCAGAAATCGGCAGTCATAAAACTCTAAAAATAAATGCTTGGAATGATTATATACAAAATTAAAATTTTTTTTTATTTTTTTTTTGGTAGGGTCATTTAGAGGGTGAAGGGGGAGGAAGGGGTAGGGCAGAGTAGTACCAGGATACGTCTCAGCTTCGTCATTAAGGCTTAAAATGTTATTTTTAAAGAATGTAGGCTTAGGTAAAACAATTTGTTAAATTTTTATGCTATTTTTGCATATAATAACGCCCACTAAAGTGGGCGGGGTCCAAAATTAATTTTTTTATTTTATTTGTCCAAGTTTAGGGCGTTGTACCGTATTTGACATAAAAATATGTCATTTGCTTAGCAAAATTACCAAAAAACTTTAAAAATTATGTTGTTTTTTCTGGGTTGGTTTAGTTCTTTTTAGGGGAACTTTTTTCCCTCTTGCCCGATTTAGCCCATCTTCGAACTTAACCTGCTCTAAGCCTCAAAATATTTTTATACCAAATTTCAAGAGTCTAGCTCTTTTCGTTTGGACTGAATCGTGATTTCCACAGACGGACGGACGGACGCACATGTTCAGGTCGTCTTAGATTTCATCACTGATCAAGAATATATATACTTTATGGGGTCTGAGATGGATATTTCGCTGCGTTACAAACGGAATGACGAAGTGAATATACCCTCCAAATTATTTTTTGGAGGGTATAAAAAAGTGCTCTAGATTGTCCCCAAATACGTCATCCTTTCCACTTGACACACAAAATTTTATAGGATGGACTAAAGATTCTCATCGCTCAAAATAATTTTCATTTATTCAGTAAAAACTTGTTCTAAGAAAAATTTTGGGCCGCCTGTGCACCTCGAAACTTTGGCCCGCCTGCGACAGGTTTTGAGACTTAAAAGTAACTTTTAAAACTGAAATTTTATTTTATGCTGATTTTTAGGAAAGAAGTGGAAGTCGTTAATGCCTGTATACTCTTCTGTTTACTGGTAAACCGATTAAGTTGCTATATTCCGGATGTGAGCAGGTTTTATTTATTTTTATTTAATTTTTTTTCTTGTAATGAATCTGCTTTCAAGTTGTGTTTTCTTTTTGCTAGAAAAGTCATATACACGTGCATGTGCACACACTTTTGTGTCTGTACGTGTGCAGTAACTGAAAAACTGAATTTTAGCCGTAGATTTGCCTTTAAAACTACTGCAACTCGTTTTCGTTGAGGTTGAGGGAAAATGAAACGCACTACTTTTCAAATCACGGTGAAAACGTACGGCTGGTTTGTGTTCTAAAAGTTGTTGCTTTATTTATTTTACTTTTATTTCTAATTTTTTTATTTTATTTTTTTTTTTGAGGAAGTAAATAACCATTAGCCATATTAAAACTAGTACATTCTTATTTTTCTCCATTTTCTGTTATTTCTTCTGCTGCTTTTTAAAGTAAATATTCAAAACGCATTTTCTTAACACTTGCATTGTTTTTGTTTGTGCTTAAGTTTGTATTTTGCTAATGCAACACACGCACACTAATACATTTTCTTAATAATTTAAAATGCATTTAGTTTCTAAACAGGAGTGCGGAAATATTTGCTTGTGGCTGGGGAGGAGAAATGGGGTGAAAGAGAGGCGTGGGTACGTGTGAAAACAAAAGAACAATGAGGCATATTAAAATGCACACAAGCACATATGGTCAGCTAAAACGAAAAAGGTTATATTAAATTGAATTAAGATTCTATAGGCTAATTGTTCGAAAAATTTTTAATTTAAATCTCAGAAAGACATGATAAATATTCCAAGGCACTAAGGCAAGTCAACATCAGTTTTTGTTGTTCAACTTACACAGCAGAGCAGAACAGCTGTTTTCGAAAGACGCAACCCTTTCATCATCAGTGCTCATGTGTGGAAAAAGGTTCTATATAACAAATAATTTTGCATCAAATTGTATAGAAAAAAAAAACTTCTTATTAACACAAAAATTCTTATTGATCATTTTAGTGTTTGGCCTTTTAATCAGTTTTACCATCTCCTGTAGAATGATCATAGTGTGAGTTAGGGCGTTTTGCGTTTCAGCTAACCATATATTGTATGTGATATGCCTTACTATGATATATTATTCATATGTGTTAGTGTCGTTAGTTATTCTAACTCATGTGCACATACATACGATTTTCAGCAGTGAGTTGATACCCAACAAACATTTTCCATGGCGAGTGTCATTAATTTTTTTTTATTATATTTTGCATGCCATAAGCATTATTTGTAAATTAAAATTTTTTTATTACGAATTCTTTATGCAGACAATGAGGTCATAAAAATCAAAGATTTTGAAATAAAGTCATATGCTCGATTTTCTTTTTTTTTAATTTTTGAAAATTATAAATTCTTCTGGTTTCTTGACCCATTTTTAATTATTATTATACTCTGATATTTTTAAGCTTAAGGTTTCTTTATTTTAATTTAAAATATATTAATTTTCAAATTTTTGCCACTCCTTTGTGTGACTTTTTCAGGAAATTAATTATTTATTTATTTTATTAAAATTTTAAATCTTCATTCCAATAATAAAATAAGTAAATAAATTATAAAAAAAAATATTGCTAAACAATTTTTAATAAAATAAATGGAAAAATGTGAAAAATGTTGTCTAACACCCAATTCACACGATGAGTTTTATGACGTCCAATTTTCGACGTTACGTTTTGCTCTGTTGTTATTATACAAGTGAAACAATAACAAAAAAAAAATAGACATGAAAACCAAATGCATCGTATCAACGCATAGAGTTTTTGGAACCAATTTTCAAAGGGAATTAATAAAATTAAAGTCATCGTGTGAATTGGGTGTAAGTATTCCTTGTCTTTGTCGTTGTCTTTTTTTTTGCATTGACTCAATAGTTATTTGACAACTCACTAGAGCTGTTCAAATATTTATTGTAACCAGGCTGAAACAACAGCTTTGTTCAGACATGACGAACTCTTGTGCCAAAAATAATTTCTTTGTTATTAAAATAAATAATTTTTTTGCCTAGACGGGCTGTTGATAAACCCATCAATTGCGCTTGATGAATGTAGGATGAAACCATAAATCTAACACTATCACAAAGTGTACTACGGCAAAATGCGTTAGCACTGTGTGTCAATGCACTACTTAACATATTTGACAGATAACTAGTAGAAGCGACATCTGGTGGTTAATTTTAATTAGCAAAAACGAAAGATTTTTTTTTTAACACTTTCTATATCACAATATTGTGCGTTTTTATTATAATAAAAAATATCGATTGCAAACCCTTTTTTACCCACTAGAAGCCATAACAGACAGCAACGAAACGTTGGTGAGCAATTGGTTTTAAAATGCTCGGGGGACTTATTTTGCTATCAGCTTGCTTTGCAGAGAGTGAACTATTAATTTAAAGTTTTTTATTTTATTTTATTCTCTTTCTCTCTAGTACGAATATAACAAAATGTTGTTTTTATATTTTTTGCTTTTAAATTTTGTTAACGCTGCTTGTTTATATGCAACGAACGAAAAATTTTATTGTAAGCAATTGTTTGTTTAATTATAAGTTATTTTGCTGTTTTAAAAACTTTTATCTTTAAACACGTACAGCCAGCCACACGCATAGAAAGCAAATGCATCAAATAAATCTCTTACAAACACTGTTGTCTAATTTAATTTGGAAAAAAGGAAAATTTAAAATATATTTCTTACCTGCAACTTAATAAATAGTAGTTGAGTTCATTAATTTACTATTCGTTACTTGAAAATATTTTACTTAAATAGAAAATACCAAAAAGGTTGGGTAGTTGTGAAAAAATCTCGAGCGCGTTCTAAGAAAATTCAACATTTTCAAAAAATCTGGAAGCTGTTGGCTTTACTCAGTTTCGTCAGCAGATCTCGTAGTTTTGAGTTACTAAGCAGTTTCTGTGAATACAGTCGAATCCGTTTTAGCGCAACACGCTTTACTGTAAAAAATCGGATTATTGAAATCGATACAAATCATCGCACTAATTTTAAACGCAGCTGGTCTTATTCATTTCGTTTTAGCGAAACATCGCTTTACCGAAACATCGCTTTAGCGAAACATCGCTTTACTGAAAATATCGTATTACTGAACACCAAAAGCAAGGCCACAACTACGTTTTGTATGAAACTTACTTCGCTTTAGTGAAAAAACAAACAATGACAAATTTATTTATTAGAAATCGATTGCATAACTTAAGGCTGAAAAAATTGTGGTGCATGTTTTTTTTGTCCGTTAAAAAATTAAATGGCAAAATGTATTTGTCCTTTTCGCTCTTACGTACTTCATTGTATTATTCTATTATATTGTCAATGCAAGTGGCTAGACATTTTCGAGGCGTTCGTGAAAAATTTCAACAACAAAATTAATCATTCTATGAATATTTTTTTTTTAAATAAAATTTTTACTTTAAATTGACGTAAAAATAAAATATACAGATTTGATACAGGGTCCGCAAAAATAACTTTTTTTTTGAAAATGCTATAAAAAAAACCACTGAATATTTTCTCAAATTTCTTTTCTTATTTGAAAGTACAATCCTTCCGGTTAATAATGGAAAATAATTCCATTCAAATGGCTGCCTCGGCTGGCCATGCAGTAGCCTACGCGATTGGTCCAATTTTTAAGCACATTATCGATTGTGTGCAGCTGTATTTCACCAATGGCTTCACGAATATTGTCCTTTAAAGCGTCAATTGCCTCTGGCTTGTCGGCGTAACACTTATCTTTGACGGCACCCCACAAATAATAGTCCCACGGTGTCAAATCGCAGCTCCGAAGTGGCCAAACGACATCAGCTCTGCGGCTGATAATGCGATCTTCAAAAACAGGGCGCAGTGTGGCACGTAGCTCCGTCCTCTTGAAACCAAATGTTGCCAATATCCTCCTCTTCAATTTTTGTGAACAAAAATTCGTTCAACATGGCCCGATAACGATCGCCATTGACTGCAACGGGCGCTTCTTGCTCATTTTCGAAGAAAAATGTCCCAATTTTATGCCTCTGGACCAAAATCCGCACCAAACAGTGACTCGTTTTGGGTGCGTCGGCTTTTCAATGTATGCGTGCGGGTTTTCTGTGCCCCCAATGCGACAATTTTGCTTTTTTACATACCCGCCAAGATCAAAATGAGCTTCATCTGAAAATATGTTTTTTTGGCCAAATCGGCATCTTCTGTAAGTCAATCGCAGGGCCACTTCGCGAAGCGTTGTTCAATCGTATGCACAACCATATTCGTTCAGCGGAAGGATAAAACTAATTATCTGTCAAATCAGACATGAGCTAAGTGTTACCATTCACGAAATAAGCACTAGTTGAAAAAAAAAAACGTTAGATGGTGGACCCTTTATAAAAAATATTGTTTTACTGATTATAAGCAGTACGCTTAACTGTGACAAATTTCAGTAATCCGAACTACGTCTTAGAGAAAAAAATCGCATAACTGAAAAAAATGGGTTTTGGTTGTTTTAAGTAAAGCGGAGTCGACTGTATGGCGGTGTAATACTTCATCTCTGGTTATTTACCAAAGCAACACTTTGCTACACAAATTTATTTGCATACTTTTAGGAAAACTTTAATTATAATAACCCGCAATATTTTTTAAGCTTAAGGTCTCTTCATATTATAGAAAACTAAATAATATTTTTATACAAAATGAAAAGAACTTAGGGTTAAAACATATTTAATATTAAATAACGTGTGGCACTCTATAAAAAAAACACCCTTCATTTGTATTCGAAAAATATCAATTGATATTAATTTCCCTTAAAGTGCTTATCGATTTGGCCGCTCACTGTGCCTTCAATCCAGTTGATTTAGACACTTAAATATTTTGCAGCAACAAAATATTCAAAGTAACAAATTCGCGTGTACAACAATAGCACTTAAAACACTCGTGCTTATAAAAATATTACATGTGTTTGCATATTTTCTATTTCTTTTCTATTTTTTTTTACAAAATGTGTGCATATTCTTTAATTCTAATGTGTTTCTATGTAAATTTATATGTATTTTGTTCATATCCTGCTGGGTTTTTTTTATACTTTATAACTGCAGTAGTTGTCGCAGTTATTGTGGTCGTGAGAGATATAAATATTATGACTATTCCTTCCTAGCAGGCCTCACAGTGGAGGCACAACATGCGGCGGCTGGAAAAGAAAAAAGGATACAAGAGGATACATAAGCAATGAATAAATATGTGTGTGTGTGTGTATGAATTTATTTATGCACACGATTGTATGTGTGTACATATGCAATGGATTACATAAAATATTTCACAGTAGCAATAAAACGCAACTACAGAAAAGCGTCAACAAAAGAAGACAAAAAAAACAGATAAAAAAAATAAAACAAGGGAACTCTAAGAACCAGAAATAAAGTGGAAATAGAAAAATGGAAATTGAAATAAATGGCAGTGCAATAAAAAAGGATTTGTCCTTGTTATGTTGCATTAGATATTCATGCAGATACTCTGGCACACATTCTGATACACAATATGAAACTGAGTAGCCGCATGTGTGTGTGTGTGTGTGTGTGTGCGTATAAATTTGTCGATTTTATTATCAAGAACTTCAACTATTTGGCACATACCGAAAGAGGAGGAGCTGCGGTAGTAGATGACAATAAACTTAGATTTTCATTTAAATATCGATTTTTATTTGAAAGGTAGATAAGCCCACACGCAGTCATGTGGCACAGAAATGTAAAAACAACAATGATGGCATTTATGGTTTTTAGAAAATTTCTATAGAATAACAAAAACATTTCTTGTCATTCGCCGGACTTAAATAAAAAGGGAGCACAGATTTTGCTTTTTATTTAATTTTTTTAATTACAATCCGTCACACCAGTACTGATGGCTATTCCTGCAAAGCATTTTGGCGGCTTCATGGAAAGGGTGAGGAATATTATTGAAAACACAGCTGGAGAGAGGAACAATTTATAGTGGCATGGATATCTGATCAGCCACCCTACATTTAGCTCCTATAACATCGACAGAGGGCCGTCTAGACATTTGTGTCTCGAGAGCTGTGAATCAGGAAATTCACAAAAAAAAAGGAAAACTGTCCCCAACCTACTCTCTTCACGGCAACTACTACAGAATTCATTATAAGATCTCCCTAAACTACTATCACATCGGCTGAATGTTGGGGGGTGCAATCATGACTGAAAGGTGCCTCGATATGCCCCTAAGGCCCCTGTTCTTTCTTCCCCGCTTGCTTCCCCAGTAAATTTTTGCCCCCTTTTCGGCGAAATATGGCGCTGTTATACTTATTTGCTTGTTATTTGTCAAAGCCACACTTTGCTACAAAAATGTCTTTGCATACTTTTAGGAAAACTTTAATAATAATAATTTGCAATATATTTTAAGCTTAATTTCTCTTCATTTTATGGAAAACTAAATAATATTTTTAAACAAACTGAAAAACATCTTATGTTTTAAACACATTCACGACAGCAGGCTACCGACTACATGACTACATGTGCCGCTAGCAACACTCGTCGCCGTATAGCCAGCTACTTAATTATTTTGAACGCGGCAGCTACAACATCAACATCTCATTTTAGTGGTACCACTTTCATATATAAAAATAAAAGCGATTATTCTTTTAAATCTATTTATAGATCGAAACTAAATTAATACCAAAAACACTTTATTTGTTTATACAGTCGACTCCGCTTTACTGGAAATAAACAAAATCCAATCTTTTCAGTTATCCGATTTTTCTCTAAAATGTAGTTCGGATTACTGAAATTTGTTACAGTTAAGCGTACTGCTTAAAATCAGTAAAACAATATTTTTTTACATCAAATCTGTATAATTTTTTTACGTCAATAACGTAAAAATTATATTTAAAAAAAATTATTCATAAAAATATTCATTTTGTTGTTGAAATTTTTCACGAATTCCTCGAAAAGGTCTAGCCACTTGCTTTGACAATATTATAGAATAATACAAAAAAGTACGTAAGAGCGAAAAGGAAAAATACATTTTGCCATTTAATATTTTAACGGACAAAACATGCACCACAATTTTTTCAGCCTTAAGTTATGCAATCGATTTCTAATAAATAAATTTGTCATTGTTTATTTTTTCACTAAAGCGAAGTAAGTTCCATACAAAACGTAGTTGTGGGCTTGCCTTTGGTTTTCAGTAAAGCGATATTTTCAGTAAAGCGATGTTTCGCTAAAGCGAAGTGAATAAAACTAGCTGCGCTTAAAATCAGTGTGGGGGTTTGTATCGCTTTCAGTAATCCGATTTTTTCAGTAAAGCGTGTTGCACTAAAGTGGATTCGATTGTATTCTATTTCTGACAGGTTGTAGTCGGTAGCCTGCTGTCGTGAATGTGTTTAATGCATTAAGCTTAAAACATATTAAATGAATAGCTTAAAGCATATTAAAGGACTAATTCATAAAAACTAGTTGATGTTTATAATCCGTTTATTGGACAAAATTATAGCATTGAAATTGGACAAATAAAAATGTTGTAAGCATTAAATATTAGGCTTTAAATAAAATATATTATTGTGTAAAAAATAAAAGAGTTCAAACAACTACACAAAATTGAAAACTTTAATTTTCCCATAAAAATATAATTTATTAAAACGCTGTAGTTAAATACAATTATTTCAACGTGCATAAATATTTGAAAGCCACTCACAGCAAAATACCCGCTTGTCATACTCTCTCAGGCATTCAATGTCAAAAAAAAAAAAAAATAAACAAGAACAAAAACAATCGTGTTCATGCCTGCATTAAACATGCATTAATTACAGCACTATAAAAGACAAACAACAGTAACAGCAGCAACAACAAGCAAATATTTTACACATCGTGTATCATCACGTTCGGCTGACGATGAGTTAGCAACAACGACGCTAGAAAACAAAAGCTACATTTTTAATTCGTCAGTGTTGTGCATTTCCAAAAATTTAGGTTTTATTGATTTACAGAAACATTTTCAAATATAAACGAAAGAACTTTAACCTCTTTCCTTATCGCTGACTTTCAACTGTTTACATTTTGTCCATCCGCACTGAATAAATCTGTGGAAAAATGTGTGTTAAGGACTGGCAAAGAATACACACGAAAAGAACAGCAGCAGCAGCAACAACAACAACAACAATGAGCACGGAAAATTTTTAATTTCGCTATTAATGACACAACGAGATAATCCAAAGGTAAAGAAAATTATAATATCAACAACATTATCGCCGGCAACATCATCATCTTCACAGAGCAGCAGAGTTACGAAATAAATATATAAATTATTGGTACACTGAGAAAAATTAGTTGGAAAAGGACTGAAGCAAGAGCTGCTGTGGCGAGTCATAAAATGATTGTGCACAAATATATTTTGTTGGACAGAATTTATCGAGCACTTAAATATGGTCTGAAATAACTGCACGACAAATACAATTGCCAGCTTTTGTTTGATATATTTTTTTCAATTATTACAACAAAAGCCCTTACTTAACAAAACAAGTTGCATAACCCTGTTAAAACTGAGGGCAATTTCGCAAATGTACTAGTTAACACACACACACACACATACACACACAATCTCTCTTACATGCTGATGTGGCAAAAGTTGACGGAAAATGTCTATAAATAGTAGAACAGGCAACAACAGAGAAGAAAAAAAAAAGAATTAAGCCAATGTCACTTTTTTGTCATCATCATCATCATCATGAGCATGATTATCATTCTTAGCAGCATTTTATACTCAACAAGGATTTTCCAACAAAACAAATATTTGTTGTGCTAAAGGTTCTTCTTTATAATTCAGCTGCTGGAATAACCCCACCGCCTGGGTTTTATTTTAATTTCAGTACTAAAATTAAAGTGTCATCATATTTGTAAAGAGCAAAAACAGCATAACAAACAATCTCTTGGAAATCATGAGCACAGTAATAAAGCAAACAAAATTAATATAATTAAAAATGCTTATGAGGGGCATTTCATGCAAAATTATGGCGGCCTTAAATCTTAAACTCAATTCAATTTTATAGGCTAAGAGAGTCGTCATATGTTACAACAACAAAAAACTGATAGAACCAATAAGAATATAATTGTGCATTTTTCACACGAGAGCAGAATAGATGTTTTCGATAGCCGCTACACTTCAAATTTTAAACTTAGTTCAGGTTTATACTCTAAGAGAGTTTTTACATGTTAAAACCACAATAACATATTGAAACCAATATAATTTTTTTCACAGCAGAGCAGGACAGCTGTTTTCGACAGCCGCCACACTTCAAATCCTAAACTTATCTAATTCAGGTTTATAGACTACGAGAGTTGTCATATGTTACAACCACAAAGAACTGCTAGAACCAATACAAATATAATTATGCATTTTTCACACGAGAGCAGAATAGCTGTTTTCGACAGCCGCTACACTTCAAACCTTAAACTTATCTAATTCAGGTTTATAGGCTATGAGAGTCGTCACATGTTATAAACACAAATAAAAATTGAAACCAATATCAATTTTTTTCACAGTAGAGCAGGACAGCTGTTTTCAATAGCCGCCACACTTCAAATCCTGAACTTATCAAATTCAGTTTTATAGGCTAAGAGAGTCGTCATATGTTGCAACTATAAATAAATGATAAAATCAATATGAATATAATTGTCCATTTTTCACAGGAGAGCAGGATGGCTGTTTTCGATAGCCGCTACACTGCAAATCCTAAACTTATCTAATTCAGATTTATAGAGTACGAGAGTTGTCATATGTTACAACCACAAAGAACTGATAGAACCAATAAGAATATAATTGTGCATTATTCACACGAGAGCAGAATAGCTGTTTTCGACAGCCGCTACACTTCAAATCCTAAACTTATCAAATTCAGTTTTATAGGCTAAGAGAGTCGTCATATGTTGCAACCACAAATAAAAGATTGAAACCAATATCAATTTTTTTCACAGTAGAGCAGGACAGCTGTTTTCGATAGCGGCCACACTTCAAATCCTGAACTTATCAAATTCAGTTTTATAGGCTAAGAGAGTCGTCATATGTTGCAACCACAAATTAAAGATTGAAACCAATATCAATTTTTTTCATAGCAGAGCAGGACAACTGTTTTCGACAGCCACCACACTTCAAATCCTAAACTTATCTAATTCAGGTTTATAGACTAAGAGAGTTGTCATATGTTACAACCACAAAGAACTAATAGAACCAATAAGAATATAATTGTTCATCTTTCACAGGAGAGCAGATTGACTGTTTTCGACAGCCGCTACACTTCAAATCTTAAACTTATCTAATTCAGGTTTATACGATACAGGTTGGTAATAGAGTCGTCGCATGTTACAACCACAAATAAAAGATTGAAACCAATATCAATTTATTTTACAGCAGAGCAGGGCAGCTGTTTTCGATGGCCGCCCCACTGCAAATCCTGAACTTATCAAATTCAGGGTTACATGTTATAAACAAAAGTAAAAGATTTAAATCAACAGCAATTTAATTGTCCATTTAACACAGTCAAGCAGAACAACTGTTTTCGGCAGCCGCCATACTTCAGTCATCCGTACTTGTTCACTTAATATTCAATACGTAAATTATTGCATGCTGCTCGACATGCTGCAGCATGTCCCACATGCACACAAGTACAAAATTCTTAAATACTCACTCACTTTGAAAATATACTTCCTTATAATTATTTAAAATTTAAACTTTAATTATTTCACACAAATTACATATAACCCAAAGAGCTTTTAATTAAAAGCATTAAATACTTAAACTTCAGCATTTACATTCTTATGATTATAAGCCTTTTTAAAACAATTTCATTTACAGCAGACAACAGCTTTAAAGTAAAACATTTATTTATTTAAATCTTATTGAAATATTTTTGAAAAACTTAAATGTTTCACATAAATAATAAATAGAAGTAACAAAAAAAAAAAATTTTTAAATTGCCTTCCAAATAAAAGCAAAAGAACGGAAAGGAAACGAAAGGAAACAAAAGAGAATAAATGTGTTAAATTTAAAATGAGCATTTCTGAAACTAAGACAGAAATTATAATAAATTCATACACACATACAATCGCACTTGACCAGTAAACACCATCCAGTTGCAACAACAAACGCAGTTATATTGCCCAGTTAAACTGCAAGATTAGAAAAACTTGCCAAACTAAATAACACTCGAAACAAAAGTGAGCAGCAGTGTTGCCGTTGTAGTAGAAGCGACAATTCAATAGTAGAAATTGTTAAAAAGAAAACATATCAATGAGTGAAGTCCACATTAAGACCTCCACTTCACTCATATTATAAAAATTATTCCAATAATTTGAATTTCTCAGATGGACGTTTCTGGAGTGGCTTATCCCCTTCCCCCTTTCCTTAGAAATATTGTGTTGAATTCTTCTGAACAGCACCAGTGCGTGATTGTGTTAGTTGTTGCCAGCCAATTTCAATGATGAAAGCATAGCACTGGTCACTGAACATAATTGACAGCTACCGACACGATCATGTACTAAAAGCAGAGTAACAGCACCCACCTTCGTCGGCCCTGTAGCAAAAACTAGCCGGCGAAGTAAAAGGTTGAAATAGCTACAAAAAAACTGTCTATCTTCTCTCTCATCTTTCCTAATCTGTCCGCTCAATACTATCCCCTCGTTTTCAGTTCCCGCGCAATGCATTGCATATATAGGGGTCATCCACTGAGTGCTGGTCCAAGATAAAAAAAATACCAATTTAATTCTTCCTGAAGTATAAAAACCTATTTTCCTAAAAAAACTAAATTTAGAATAATTGTGGCTAGTTTATGTGCCAAAAATATTTCGATTTTCCAACTCTGGAAGCGAATTTTTATTTTTTTACCAATGCCATTCTTCGTGAGGTGTAACGCAGTTTTACTTGACAAAAATTTAAAATTTTTAAACATTTTGGTGGCTTTGATGTACCATAACATATTTCATTTGTCCAGCCCTGAAATCGAAATTTTGATTTTTTAAGATTTTAATGCCAATATTGTTCTTTCTGAATTATAAAATAGTTTTATTTAGCAAAAACTACAGCGTCAATTGGCGTTTTGGTTACTTTTATGTTAAAAAAAAAACATTTAAATTTCCCAACCCTGGAAGCGAAATTTTATTTTTGTTTTATTTTTACTCTTATTGGTGCATGAAATGGTTTTATTTAAGAAAAATTTTTAATTTGTAACCATTTTGGTCACTTTCATGTACCACAAAATATTGCTGTTGTCCAACCCTGGAATCGAAATTTAGATTTTTTTTTTTTGTATTTGATACCAATTTTGTTCTTCTTGAATTATAAAATAGTTTTAATTAGAAAAAAAACAACGTTAGTTGACCCTTTACTTTACTTTTATGTATAAAAACAATTTAAATTTTCTAACCCTGGAAGCGAAATTTTAATTTTTTTTATTTTTTTTATCAATGCAAATCTTCATGAGGTATAAAGTAGTTTTGTTTAAGAAAAACTCGAATTTTGCAACCATTTTGGTTACTACATGTACTACAAAATATTGCATGTACCAAAAAAAACTTTCATTTTCCCAACCCTGGAACGAAATTTTCATTTATTGTTTTTTTTATTAGTGCAACGCTTCATGAGGTATAAAGAAATTTTTTTAAGAAAAATTTCACATTTTTAACCATTTTGGTCACTTTCATGTACTATTATATATTACAATTGTCCATCTCTGGATTCGAAATTTTATTTTTGAATTTTTGATACCAATTTTGTTCTTCTTAAATTATAAGACAGGCTAAGGTAGGAAAAAAAACAACCTGTTTGATTACTTTCACGTATAAAATAAATGCAATTTCCCAACCCTGGAAGCAAAATTTGAATAAAAAAAAATTTTTTTATTCAAATTTTCATGACGTATAAAGAGGTTTTGTAAAAGAAAAACATAAAATTTTTAACAATTTTAGTTGCTACATGTACTACAAAATACGGAATAGGCCGAAAAAAAATGTTTAATTTCCCATCCCTGGAAAATTTTTTTTTATTTTTTTAGTTTTTAATAGACCATTGAGGCTCCCTGAAGCACGAAATAGGTTTAATTTACAAACATTAAAAAAAATAATTGATTTTTGGTATAAATTTTGCGTCGAGAAATAGGTGTAAGCTTCCCAGCTCTGGCAGCATACTTCGGATCTTTCTGTATTTCAGTAGCACTCTATTTAAGCTCATTTCCAATCCAACGGTCTGAGAACGAAATCTCTAGCTCTTCTGGGGGCTTGGGAAAACCGATTTCACGTACAGACGGACGGACAGACGGACGGACAGACGGATATCGCTCAATCGTCATCGCTATTCATAAGGATCCAGAATATATATATACTTTATGGGGTCCCATGTGAATATCGCAGAAATTACACACGGAATGACAAACCCAAATATACCCTTTCACCTTTTTGTGAAGGGTATAAAAGAGCCAAGGCATCGACATAAATGCACAGCCAAACACACGCACACACACTCACCAATACTTGTGTACAAAAAATGTTCCTGTTTCTCTGAATATAAATAAAATGTTACATTTACTAACAAAATTTACTGCACGGAGGCATGCAAAGAATAAGTATAATATTTCTAAGTATTTGCTGAGATGTAAAAATTTCGCAGAAAATATATATTGTTTACAACTAAAAGGATATATTTCCATTTAAGATGTATTTGAATAATATTTGTGTGCATGTTTGCACAGACTTGAGTACTTCACATGCTTAATTGATATGAAAAATTAATTTTTATACTAAATTTGTGGCCAGGAAACACTTTTAGCAATACGACGTTAATTTAATTTTTTAATCAGAAATTAAAAAAAAAATTTATTTTTATACCCTCCAAAAAATAATTTGGAGGGTATATTCACTTTGTCATTCCGTTTGTAACGCATCGAAATATCCATCTCAGACCCCATAAAGTATATATATTCTTGATCAGTGATGAAATCTAAGACGATATGAGCATGTGAGTCTTTCCGTCCGTCCCTCCTTTTGTTCGTCCGTCCGTCCGTCTGTGGAAATCACGATTCAGTCCAAACGAAAAAAGCTAGACCCTTAAAATTTGGTATATATATATATATTTTGAAGCTTAGAGCAGGTTAAGTTCGAAGATGGGCTAAAGCGGGCAAGAGGGAAAAAAGTTCCCCTAAGAAGAACACAGAAAAAACAACCTAATTTTTAAAGTTTTTTGGTTATTTTGTTAAGCAAATTATATATTTTTATGTCAAATACGGTCCAACGCCTTAAACTTGGAGCCATTAAATAAAATAAAAATATTTTTTGACCCCGCCCACTTCAGTGGGCGTTAATATATGCAAAAATAGCATAAAAATTTAACAAATTGTTTTACTTAAGCCGACATTCTTTGAAAATAACATTTTTAAGCCTTAATGACGAAGCTGAGACGTAACCTGGTACTACTCTGCCCTACCCCTTCCTACCCCTTCACCCTCTAAATGACGCTACCAAAAAATAAAGAAATTTTTTTTAATTTTGTATATAATCATCTCAAGCATTTATTTTTAGAGTTTTATGACTGCCGATTTCTGTCCAACCCCCTCCTCCCCCCTTTGCCCGCTAAATGATCCGATCAAAAAAAAAATTTTTTTTAAATTTTGTATATAATCATTCCAAGCATTTATGTTTAGAGTTTTATGACTACCTGTCCTACCCCCTTCCCCCCCCCCCCCTTTGCCCAGTAAATGGCCCTATAAAAAAATATATAAAATTTTATTTTGTATATAATTATCCCAAGTATTTATTTTTAGAGTTTTATGACACAGGTGAAATATTTCCCCCACAGCCCTTGCCAGAGCGACCCCGCCAAAATACAGTTTTTATACCCTCCAAAGAGAATTGGACCCTATAAAGTAAATATGTATATTCTTTATTAGTGATGAAGTCTAGGACGGTCTAGCAATGCACATACGTTCGTCTGTGGAAAACATGTTATTGTCTATTCTTGAACCCCGCCCCCTTTAGTGGGCATTGACGTACGATATTATATAAAAGAACTTTGTTCCACCCGGTTAAACATTTTAAATTCACTTACTAAATATTTGGAGGATATTTAAGATTCGACCCGGTCGAATATAACGTTTTTACTTGTTAATATTAAAATTTTAGTTGTAATTTTAATTAAACTTAAGCGATAAAATTATAAAACATATGCAAAAGCAGGGCTGACATTTCAAAATATGCTGATCAAAAAGTTGCTAGATGTTTATGAAGTGCCATGTATAAGAGTTTCATATGTCGATTTGCTATAACCCTAAGGAAAGGGGAGGATGGCTGATCTTCGCCTGAACAAAAATGAGCCAAACGAATTTCTAATCTAAAATTAATATTCTAAAAGCCGCTACGTGTATGACTTTTAAGTTATTTTGGTATCCTGTATTAAATTTTATTTGATTTGGTGTTCCTCATGACTGCAGAAATTGAATGACATGTCCTGCCCCATTGTGCACGAAAAGTTTTCTTTTCAAAATCCTTTACTAAGAGTTTCAAATTCTGCTTTTACTTGCAGAATTTGAAACTCTTAAAACAGATTTGAAAGTCACTTTGGGGACTTGTGCTTTTCCATTTATTAGATTTCTGTCAAGCCAATGGCTGCCAGTGAAAGTGTGTGTTGCAGTATTTAAAAGAAGAGAATCATATATTTTTATTGAAAGTCCAAAGAGCCTGAAAAGCAGCCTTCCTAGCGCTGCTTTTTCATTTGAGTTATTGTCTTTTGGCCTGTTTTTTGTTTCTGCTTTTAGTAAGAAAATGACTTATAGTCTTGTGGAAAAGTTTCTTTGGCAATTTGAATTTATATTTCCCAAAGTGTTTGTCTAGATTGCCTTCACTGTGGTTGGCTGATGTTGGCCTCGTGCCTGTATTGCTTTTTTCCTTGGCTACTTTGTTGTCTTTGGCAACAGCGGCAATATTTGAATTTAGAATTTTCTTTGCTGCTGCACATCCGCATTTAAATGCACAAGAATCCTGGGGGATTTGAGGGGCATTTGAAAGTACAAAGAAGTTTTAAAGAAACGAAAAATGAAAAGAAATGTTGTTGTTCTTTTTTTTTTGGCCAATAGTGCTGATGATGCTGGCATCTTGAGTGGTTTGCATTAGCACTGAATTTGTTGTTGTTTTATTTATGTGCTTTTGTATCTCCATGCAGCAATTTGTTTTGCTAACTTGCCTGCTGCTCTCTTTTTTTATTGTTCTGTTTGCTTTTGTGTTTATCTTTTCTTTTTAGCCAAAAATACTTTTCTTCTCGTTTATTTTGGCCCTGCTTTGTTAAGCATACAAATGCAACCAATTTGGTTTTCTTTCCGTACTGCACTTGGCGGTTTTGTGTTGCAATAGTCTATATTGTCTTTCCGCTTTTTTTCTTCTTCATCCGAGTTTTAATGTTGTCTTTTAAAGAAAACAGTTTTATTCCCTACAAATCCTGCAGTTTCTTTGCTATTGTATGTTGTTTCCAATTGTGGCAAATTGCCTTTAAAAATGTGCATGTGTGTGTGTGTGTGTGTGTAAGCTTTTTATATTTTTCATCTGCAATTTTGAGTGGGTTTATTAAAATGTGGCAGTTTGTTGGCAGCGCACACAAACGTTGTTGTTAACTTGTAAATTTCGTATTACAAATTCATTTCTCTACCCCAAATGTCTAACCATTTTGAGTTTTTAACTTCTCTACAAATTTTATGACTATTTTAATATCCTTGTTCATTTATTCTCTGCAAGATATTTTTTGTTTGGTTGTTTGCTTTTGTTTTGTTAGAAACATTAAATGTTTATTTTTGTACTATGAAAAGGCAAATATATTAGAGCGTTATTGCCTCGTTATAGCTTCTTTTTAATCTCAGCAAAAATCTTTTTATGAAGGAGATGGACTCTGTTCACATGGCGGATGTGCATCAGGAATTACCATTGTATTCTGATATTTTTAAGCTTAAGGTCTCTTTATTTTAATTTACTTTTTAATTTCAATATTTCGTCACTCCTTTGTGTGACTTCTTCAGGAAATTAATTATTTTATTTATTTATTTATTTATTTTTTCTTTCCTGAAGAAGTCATTCAAAGGAGTGATGAAATATTTAAATTAAAAATTAAATTAAAATAAAGAAACCTTAAGCTTAAAAATATCAGAATACAATAATAATTAAAAAGAGGTCAAGAAACCAGAAGAATTTATCAGGAATTATCATGAACGATCAAGAGCAAGTTCGACATACGTCCATTTCCAACAAAAACTTGAAAGTTTTTCAAGTTCTGCTCTGCTGTGTAAGTTGAATAAAACTGATGTTGACTTGCCTTTGTGCCTTGGAATATTTATCATGTCTTTCTGAGATTTAAATTAAAATTTCGAACAATTAGCCTATAGAATCTTAATTCAAATTTAATATAGCAATATAAAATGTTCGTTAAAATTCTTACTACATTGAAAGTTTTTCATTTTATTTCGTCATATTTACATGCTGTAAGACTTAACTTTCGAAGTGTTCGAATGCGAAGTAAAAAAATTTAAATTTTTCTCATTTGTATATTTATTTTGCTTGATTTGTTTTGATAAACGTTCTTAAGGCAAGCGTCAACAATGACAAGCGTCAACTATGGACTTTAGCTCTCTAAAATCATTGTGAATATAAAAGTAGTTACAAAATAGTGCATTAAAAACTATTGCAAATAACTGGAAATTTTTCCTTTGCAATATTATATATTCGATGTCACGTGCAACATTTAAAAACAAGATTTGTACTAGATGTTTAATAGAGGGTGTTTTCTATAGAGTGACAAAAGTTTAAAACGTAACAAGTAAAAACGTTATATTCGACCAGGTCGAATCTTAAATACCCTCCAAACATTTAATAAGTAAAATTAAAATGTTTAACTGCGTGGGACAGACTTCCTTTATATAATATCGTACTTCTACGCCCACTGAAGGGGGCGGGGTACAAAAATAGACTACATCATGTTTTCCACAGACGAGCGTATGGGCATTGCCAGATCGTCTTAGGCTTCATCACTGATCAAGAATATATGTATATACTTTATGGGGTCCAATTTTTTTGGAGGGCACTGAAATTGCATTTTGCAGGGGTCTCTCTGGCAAGAGCCGTGGGGGAGACATTTCAGCTTTGCCATAAGACTCTAAAAATAAACATTTGGGATAATTAAATGTAAAATTTATTATGTGAGTGAAGATAAATGTGCCGAATTAAACATGTTTTGACGTAAGCAGTTACGAAACAATGTATTTAGCTGTGAAGTTAAATATGTTATGACGTAACGAAATGGCAAACAGTGATTTTTTTTTATGAAAATCTAAATTTAATACATTTTTTGATAAATATGCCGCGTTAAACATGTTTTGACGTAAGCAGTTACGAAACAACGTATTTAGCTGAGAAGTTAAATATGTTATGACGTAACGAAATAACAACGTATTTAGCTGAGAAGTTAAATATGTTATGACGTAACGAAATGGCAAGCAGTGAAGTTTTTTTTATAAAAATCGCTATTTAATAAATTTTTTATTTAATAAGTTTTTTTTAATGAATTAATAAATTTAAACTATTTACAGGCCATGAAAGGTCAATTTACAGGCCATGAGAGTTTGCGTGATCTTGGAGGGATTTTTCCCCCAGTGGCCAAATAAGGAGTTGGCATGCATTGCCAGTATATGAAAAATGATGTATGGGATATTATACAGTCCTATAATCATTTTGTATATAAATATGGATTTTCATTCAAATAAAAATTTTACTGATTGTCATTTCGTTACGTCATAACATATTTAACTGCACTTCGTAACTGCTTACGTCTAAACATATTTAACTCGGCATATTTATCTTCACACAATTAAATGCTTTTTAATTGTTTTTTATTTTTTTTTTTGAAAGGGTCATTTAAGAGGCAAAGGAGGTCGTAAGGCAGAGGAGTACGAGATTACGTCTCAGCTTCGTCATTAAGGCTTAAAAAGGTTATTTTTAAGGAATGTGGCCTTAAGTAAAATAATTTGTTAAATTTTTACTTTATTTTTGCATATAATAACGCCCACTAAAGTAAGCGGGGTCCAAAATATTTTTATTTTTTTATTTTATGGCTCCAAGGTTAAAGCCTTGGACCTGCTTTAACATAAAAATATATTAGTTGCTAAAAAAATTACAAAAAAAATTTTATAATTATGAATTTTTTTAGAGGTTGGTTTAGTTTGTCTTAGGGGAACTTTTTTCCCTCTGGCCCGATTCAGCCCATTTACGAACTTGAGCTGTTTTATGCTTCAGGATATATTTGTACCAAATTTCAAGAGTCTGGCTCTTTTCGTTTGGACTGAATAGTGAGTTCCACAGACGGACGGACGTGCTCAGATCGTCTTAGATTTTTTTACTGATCAAGAATATATATACTTTATGGGGTCTCAGATGGATATTTCGTTGCGTTACAAACGGAATGACAAAGTGAATATACCCTACAATTCTTTTTTGGAGGGTATGAAAAAATTCGTTTTGTTCGTTTGTTTTTGTGTATTACGGTCACGCTCGACGTCATATGAAAAGTGAGTTAAATTAGAAAATGTTTTATTTTCGATTTTTCACTTTAAATGTGTAAAATGGTCACGTTCGACAACATCGAAATGCTTAAGAAAAATTCTTTATAGCAGAATATTTTAGTATAAGCGGGAAATTGCAAGTGAAACCTTTTTTCATTCTAACGCTTTTTCAATTTCGTGATATGATATTTTAATCACTTAAGTTGAAATCACATAAATGATCTTGTCACTTAATATTACGCTTCGGTACGTTGCCCGCGATCTTGCATTATCATTCACATGCCTCATTATACTCCTGAAATAAATGAGCAGATTTGTGCATGCGCGTCCATTTGTAGAGTAGAATATATATTTTTTGTAATCGTGAGCGTGCACGGCTCTTCGTGAGTAGCACATGACTCACGCTTCTATCTCTGGCATGAATTAGACATTAAACGGCAGTTATTTGGGTTTGTTTTTCCATTGTATCCTTTTACCAGTATAAAAAAAATTTTAATTTTTAAGTAACAATCTTTGCTGCATGCTTTTAGGAGTCCATTTTTATTTTAATGGCGTAATCATGTTGAATTATGTACATAAATGATTATAAAAATGTAATTTTATAGTTTTGAGTTTTCTTAGGGATAAAATAAGAAAATAATATTAAGGGCAAGAGAAATGTGTGAGTGTGTGTGTGTGTGAGGGAGAGGGTAATAAATATGTTAAATAAACACAAAATGTAAGAAAAACCACTTGAAGTTGACTGAGAGTTCTGCGGGCATTTGCGAGAAGTTTAAATAAAAATTTCTTGGCCTAAGTTGATTTAGTATACTTTTGATATCTTCACAAATAATAAATAATTTAAAGGAATTTTTCCTTAACGTCAAATATTTTTTTTTGGTAATTGTGTATTACATCAGAACAGAGTTCGCTTGCTCATATTAATTCAAGTAGAAAGACAAAAATCCAAGAACTTGTAATTATTGCAACGCACAATGAATGCCTCTTGATTTTTTGTTAGTTTATTAATATTTCTATTAAAGTTGACCTTCCAATGTTGTTTGCCTTTTCAAATTTCATCAGCTGAAACTTTGTTGCTGGCCCGAATTTAAATTCTTGCATTAAATTTGATTTGCTTTCTCTTTCTTTTGGTGGATGTCGTATTCATCTACATTTCTCATTTACATTTTGCCATAAAATACGAGCATAGCATCAACCATGCTGACGATAATGATGACGGTCATGAAGCAGATTGTGCTGTTGACGGTGACAGTGTTACATCCGCATCCGTTTCTCTCTATTTCATTTTGCCATAATTATATGATAAATTTTTTTTTATACATTTTTTATTTGGTACTTGTACACATTTTAAATAATAATTTATTTCATAGTTTTCTCGGTTTCATAATAAATATATTCAGTTTTCACATTTTTACAAATAATTTGTTTGCGGTTGAATATTTTGTTGAGTGGAGGAAATCAATTATATGAATCTGTTAAAAGTTACACAAAATTAAGTGGTTTTGTTTGGAGTTTTATTTCAAATTCATATGATTTTTGAGTTGTGCAAAATTATATTTTTTCCCCTATAATTATTCTACAATCGTGGTCCCAAAGGTACGCCTTAAAATCATATGCAGCTAAATTAATCAGCTGGTACTATTTTCGAATATCCTTTTTACTACATAAAAGGAAAATAGTCCTCAATAATGAAAATCTTTATTTGTCTCTTTATAAATTGTTGTGTTAAATGGCTAAATTGATATCAGCCAATAAAATAGGCTATTTAAATAACAGTATTTTTCAAACCCAATGCTTTCCGCATAGTAACAAAACTTTGCTCGTGACAACGAAATTCTGGCGAAAAAAATTCCATCAGTTTCATCAAAATTCTAACAACAACAACTATGAAATATTTCTCACAGCCGTGAACCGCTTCATATTGTTTCATCGTAAACGTATTCGTAACGTGTTTTTTGTCTTGCCATAAATTTTCTTCCCTTAAACAAAAAAACATAAACTCCCACATAGAATTTATTTGAAATTTAAACAATTTGAAAACAAAGTGTCGTTTTTAAGAATTAATAATTTTATTTAAAACATTCTTTTACTTATTATTGTGCAATAATGGTTGCCACATACTCGTGGGAAGTTCGGAAGAAAATATTAAAATACTTGATACTAAGAAAAAGGCCAGAGTTTTTTTTTTGATAATTTCCCAGCAAACATTTTGGCTAGCTGCTTAGTGTCGATTTCTTTCAGAAATTCTGATTTATAAATACAAATTAAATGTTATTTTATTTCATAAATAATGAGTGACCTGTAAGAGATAATTTTTATAAAATGAATCAATATTCGATGTGTTAAGCACGTTGTGAAATTGATACGAGGTGTGGTCAAGAAATAAGGTGAATTTTCAATTTTCAATTAGCGTTGGTTTCCTTAAAGTTGTTACGCTAGTTAAAAACACATGTTCACAGTTTTATATATTTGAAAAATGCAAGTCATCATAAAAAGTGCAAATCATCATAAAAAGTGCAAATCATCATAAAAATTACAAGTCATCGTAATAAGTGCAGGTCATCATAACAAATGCAAGTCATCATAAAAAGTGCAAGTCATCATAAAAATGGAAGTCACCATAAAAAGTGCAAGTAATTATGAAAAGTGCAAGTCTTTATAAAAAGTGCAAGTCATCGTAATAAGTGCAAGTCATCATAACAAATACAAGTCATCATAAAAAGTGCAAGTCATCATAAAAAATGGAAGTCATCATAAAAAGTGCAAGTCATTATGAAAAGTGCAAGTCTTTATAAAAAGTTCAAGTCATCATAAAAAATTCAAGTCATCATAAAAAGTGCAAGTCATCATAAAAAGCTGAAGTCATTATAAAAAGTGCAAGTCATTATGAAAAGTGCAAGTCGTTATAACAAGTGCAAGTCATCATAAAAAGTGCAAGTCATCATAAAAAGTTCAAATCATTATAAAAAGTGAAAGTCATTATAAAAAGTGCAAGTCATTATGAACAGTGAAAGTCGTTATAAAAGGTGCAAGTCGTCATAAAAAATGCAAGTCACCATCAGAAGTGAATGTCGTCATAAAAGATGCAAGTCATCTTAAAAAGTGCAGGTCATCTTAAAAAGTCATTATGAAAAATGCAAGTCATAATAAAAAAGTGCAAATCATTATAAAAAGGGCAAGTCATCATAAAAAATCCAAGTCATCATAAAAAGTGCACGCCATCATAAAAAGTGCAAGTCATCATAAAAAGTGCAAGTCATGATAAAAAGTGCAAGTCATCATAAAAAGTGCAAGTCATTATGAAAAGTGCAAGTCTTTATAAAAAGTGCAAGTCATCGTAATAAGTGCAAGTCATCATAACAAATGCAAGTCATCATAAAAAGTGCAAGTTGTCATAAAAAGTGGATGTCATCATAAAAGGTGGAAGTTCATAAAAAGTGGAAGTCGTTATAAAAAGTGCAAGTCGTTATGAAAAGTGCAAGCCATCATAAAAAGTGCATGTCATTATGAAAGGTGCAAGTCGTTATAAAAAGTGCAAGTCATTATGAAATGTGCAAGTCGTTAGAAAAAATGCAAGTTATCACAAAAAGTGCAAGTCGTTAGAAAAAGTGCAAGTTATCATGAAAAATGCAAGTCATCATAAAAAGTGGATATCATCATAGAAGATGCACGTCATTATGAAAAGTGCAAGTTGTTATAAAAAGGGCAAGTCGTTATGAAAAATGCAAGTCATCATAACAAATGCAAGTCATTATGAAATGTGCAAGTCGTTAGAAAAAGTGCAAGTTATCATAAAAAATGAAAGTCATCATAAAAAGTGCAAATCATCATAAAAAGTGCAAGTCATCATAAAAAGTGCAAGTCATTATGAAAAGTGCAAGTCGTATATAAAAAGTGCACGTCATCATAAAAAGTGGACATCATCATAGAAGATGCAAGTCATTATGAAAAGTGCAAGTTGTTATAAAAAGGGCAAGTCATTATGAAAAGTGCAAGTCGTTATAAAAAGTGCAAGTCATTTGAACTTAAGCCGCACCAATCAGTTTCAGTTTAATCATTTTACATGAATAGTTCGTCTAAAATATCCGCTATCGATAATAATGCATACAACTTTTAATGAAAACTTTCGCAGGGTTACAGCAACAAACATGCAAACGGTATTGAAATATTCCAAGAAGCAAGTTTTATTTAATTTACATAATATATATTAAATTTTTCGTACGAAAAATATTTATGCAAAAATGTTATCAAACAAAGAATTTGCGGTTAGAAAATTTTAGCTGAAAATTATTTCCAACTTGTAAAATATTTAAAATGAATTGATCTCTATGAAAGTCATGCGAGTTGACAAGTTACTTTTGAATAGCGTTCAGCACGTAGAGCCAAAAACCCCAACGAAAGTTATTTTAAAATAAACCATTAAGAAATTTCATATTTTCAATATCTCTCCTTTACTCTTAATCTTCAAGTTTATAATCTACAACCTTTAAATGACTTCTTTGCTTAATGCTGTGCTGCTGTGGCATAACGAAGTTATTTGATTTACATAAACTTTACTTAGTTTTTACGATATTAATCCACTAATAATCGAATTTTACAAATACTTTTACATAAAAATGCTTTACAACCAACCAGGGGGAATAGAATGAATGAGAGGGAGAGGGAGAGGCAGAGAGTGAGTAGATACAAAAGTTGAAAGTATTTTGCAAATATTTCATTTAGGGAAAGTACCTCTGCTGCACCACACACTTGCCAGCATAAATTGTTATTCAAAACATGTAAAAATTTTACTGAAGAAAAAAAAAATATTAAAAAAAAGAAACAAACAGAGAAACGAAAGATTCTTAAATCCATGGAAAATCGTAACAATATTTGAATTTCCATTTTTAGAATGAGGAAAAGGTAAGCGGGAGGAAAGAGTGGAGAAAGTTTGTGATTGTTTGGTTAAACCGACATGAAACAATTTATAAACGAGTAACGAGCAGCAATTTTCTATTTTGCAAATTCATTTTTGCCAAACCCCAAAGGAGCTACCAACCCCCCCCAAAATTCCCTGGTATTAAAATTAAACTTTTTATTTAGAAAAAAATGGGAAAAAAGAAAAAAAGCATGAAAATGCAGAGTGTAGAAAAGTGAGGAATTTTTCTTTGCAACTTTTTCCCCTTTTGGAAAACTACAAGAAAAACATCTAGTTCATAACAATTTTCGCCTGCGAGTCTAGTTGATATGATTACTTGCTGCTGCTTGCAAATATCTCGAATGTGGGAAATAAACTACGAAAATATTCCCCATTTCCACTTCCTGCTGCTGCTGCTGCTTCTGCTTATTTGCCGCTCCTGTTAAATAATGACGAACGTGTTGTGTACGAGTGAATGCTAAGAACAGTAACAAAAGTAAGCCATGCCAAGAACCCAAATGTACGTTGGCATTATATTCATTCTGTGCTTAACTTCAGTGAACCGAAAGCTGAGCAAAAGAAAGTATTTGTATTCAGAAAATGCATGCACACATGCATCATTCAGCAAATCTTGAGCTGAATAACCTCAACTAAACTTTATTTGAAGTTAACACATAGAATTTTTACTAGAAACGAAAACAACAACAAAAATGTAGAACTTAAGAATCCACCTTAGGAAAATGCAAATAAAAAAAAAAGAAAAAAGAGAAGAAAATATGGAATTCAAAGTAAATCGTGTTCATGCAACATGAAACATTTGCATGTTGCATTAAGTAAAAATGAGTGTATATGTGTGTGTGTGTGTGCTTTCTGAAGAATTTGATTGAAGTAAAACATGTGTAAATTACATTTTTCGATTTATTACGAAATTTCAGTTCAGTTTATGTGTGAATGAGCAGCGTTTATTTGTATTCCTTGGGGCATCTCAGTGTTAACATGTTTTTATTTCTGTTTTCTTTTCTCCGGAATAATTTTGGTTTTTTTTTTTTGCTTTTCAGTATCGCATTGGAACATATTTTTTGGCTCTTTTTTAATATCTGGTAATTAAGTATTGCACAAGAATTTTGTTTTAACTAAAACAAATCTGCAGTAGGGGCAATAACATGACTATTCTCAATAGGGCGGCTGTTATTACCCAAATGATAAAACTTAAGCAGGATGTTTTTAAAAGAAGTTTGTTGTCAAGTTTTTGTTTGAATTTTTTTTTTTGGAATTGTAATAATTAATTATTATTTAAAATAAATCGGCCTGTGTGTGAATTACTGGAGAGCCATTTTCACAACAAAGACATGCCATTTTAAGTCCTCTGCAGTCTTCTGCAGATGAAAACAGCCTATCGCATTGATATGCATTTAACTGCAGGCCGTCAACGTCTGCAATTGAGATGAAAAGGCAGAGTATGAATGTACGACCTCATAAAAACATCTGAATGCAGTCAATCAAACAGGGTTGATTTTAATGCTCGTAAGACCCAGTGTTGTATGTTTATACAACACTGGGTCTTACGAGCAATGCAATGCTGCTTCATCTACTTGTATGGGTGGTGTAAGTATTAAGGAGTCAGGGCCTCTAGATATTCTAGGCAGACGGATGATATCTTTCAAGCAAGAGATACTTCACCCCCTCTGATCTTCTTACTAAGCGACCGAAATTTGGAATATAACTCTCATGTGTGGGCCGGTGCTACAAAGTCTATTCGACTGTGTACAGGAGAGGACGATGAAACTCATCGGAGACAGTAGGATAGCCAACTCTATTGCCTGTCATTGAGCGTCGTGGCAATGTGGGCTGCGTTTCGTTGTTTTATCTTTATTCCAACGCAATCAGTGATCTCTTACCCGAAATCCAATTCTTTTTTACACCCAACGCGTTTTTCATCACGAATACATGAATTTGTGGCCCATATTTCCAATGAATCGCATTACAAATTGCAAAGAGAATTCGTTTCTTGTCCGAACAGTACGTACGTGGCAAAAAAAATCTGCAGATGTCTTCCCCTCTACTTCCAATATGAGAAGGTTCAAATCGATATCCACAGACACTATTCCCTTTATTGTCCTTCCCAGTTCCGGCGCAGTGCATTGCATATGTAGGAATCAAAACCCATCACTCATTTTGGTGACTTTTCTTTTAAGCGGCTGCGCCAATAAACAAAATATTCGTTTCTGGGATATTAAAAGTATTCCTAAATATTCTACTCTTAATAAGAAGAGTGTCATATTCGGCTGTGACGAATCTTGTATACCCTCCACCGACGTATACACACACACATTCATTCCAAAACTGGAAACATTTTTTTCTATTTTTCTAATATTCAATACTAATTTATTGCCTTCTATAATACAAAATTTGTTTAATTACCACAGAAGAAAATTTTGTTTTATTTACCTATTTTAAAATTCCAAAAAAAAAAGTTTAAATTTTCCAGCTCTGGAGCTGTCTTTTTGGCTTTTTTGTTGGATAACACCAATAAATTTCTTTCAAAAATAACGAAAATGTTTTAGTTAAAAAAAATTTTTTTTCTAGCTGGTTAGTTTTATATGCCGAAACAAATTTTGTATACCAATTGTCCAACCCTGGCATCGTATTTTTAATTTTTCTGGATTTTTTTATACTAATTAAATTCTTTGTAAGGTATAAAATAAGTAAAAAAAATTAAAAATTAGTTTTATACCGATAAGAAATTTAAATTTTCCAGCCCTGGCACCGTATTTTGATTCATAATACCAATAAATTTTTTTTTTAAATTTTGAAAATATTTTAGTTATAACAAATAAAAACATTGCTTAAGTTGGTTAGTTTTATATACCAAAGAAGAATTTCAATTGTCCAACCCTGGCATCCTCTTCTTGATTTTGTTAATTTTTAATTCAAATTAAATTCTTCTTAGAGTATAAAATAAGTAGCAAAGAAATAAAAAATTAGTTTTATTCCAAAAGTAAGCGGATGCTTTCCAGCTCTGCAGCTGCCTTTTTGGCTTTTTTGAAGTCCAATAAATTTCTTTCAAAAATACCGAAAATATTTTAGTTATTAAAACAAGAAAAATTTTGCTTTACCTGGTTAGTTTTATATACCAGAAAGAAAAATCCAATTGTCCAACCCTGGAATCGTCTAATTAATTCTTTCAGTTTTTAATACTAATTAAATCCTTTTTAAAGTATAAAATAAGTACAAAAAAAATTAAAAATTAGTTTTATTCCAAAAATAAGTGCAAGTTTTCCAGCTCTGGATTTGTCTTTTTGGCTTTTTTGATTGATAACACCAATAAATTTTTTTTAAAAATATCGAAAATAATTTATTTATAAAAAAAAGAAAAATTTCGCTTCACTAGGTTAGTTTTATTTACAAAAAAAAAATATCAATTATCCAACCCTGGAGTCGTCTTTTTAAATTTTTAATACTAAATAAACTCTTCTTAGAGCATAAAATAAGCAAAAAAAAAAATACAAAATCATAAATTAGTTTTATACCAGAAATAAATTAAAATGTTCCAGCTCTGGAGCTGTCCTTATGTTTTTTTGGATTGATAATACCAATAAATTTCTCCGAAAAATATTGATAATATTTTAGTTATAGAAAAAGCAAATTAATGCTTTAGTTGTTTAGTTTTATATAACAAAAAAGAGTTTTAATTGTCCAACCCTGGAATCGTGTTTTTGATTTTTTTTAATTTTTAATACTAAATAAACTCTCCTTAGAGCATAAAAT
This sequence comes from Linnaemya tessellans, assembly GCA_951800035.1. Classification (NCBI taxonomy): domain Eukaryota; kingdom Metazoa; phylum Arthropoda; class Insecta; order Diptera; family Tachinidae; genus Linnaemya; species Linnaemya tessellans. The sequence continues at coordinate 7,063,400 of OX637532.1, read as the reverse complement.
AAGTAACAAAAATTAAAAATCAGTTTTATACCAAAAATAAGTGTAAGTTTTCCAGCTCTGGAGCTGTTTTTTGGCTGTTTTAATTGATAATACCAATAAATTTCTCTGAAGAATATTGAAAATTTTTTTTGTTATAAAAAAAAGCAAAATATTGCTTCAGTTGCTTAATTTTCCAAAAAAAAAAAATATCCATCCCTAGTACGTTATTTTTAATATTTTTTTAATGTTTAATTCTAATTAAATTCTTCTTAAGAGTATAAAATAAGTGACAAAAATTCAAAAATTAGTTTTATAATCTATAAATAGATTACAATTTTCCAGCTCTGGAGCCGCATATTGGACGTTAGTTATTTTCAAAAGCAAATCTATTAAATCTAGGTTGTTTCCAATACAATAGTTGAAGACCGAAGTCTGTAGTTTTCCTGGGGGCTTCGTAGAACTTATTTCATGCACAGACATATGGACTCTAATGGACACCGCTTTCCTATGCATAAGGACCCGAAATATATATAATTTATAAGGTCGCATATTAATATTGTGGCAACTATTCAGGAAATTTGAAAACCCAGGCATGGGATCTTAAGCCTAAGAATTATGTTGCATCTTTTCAATTTAATGCCATCTATTTGTGAAGTTTGCCTTTGAATTTTTAGGCTTAACCACAACTGCCAGTCAAATTGTAAATGCTTGGAATCAAAATAGTTTTTGTCCGACAACCTGCTGTGTGTCGCACTGGAAGATATTGTTTTTTTTTTTTTTTTGGGAAATTTTGCTAAATTGCCAGCTAACAAAACTTGTCTTTTGTTTAGTGTCAGTTGAAAATATTTTTGAAGGAAAATTCTCTCTGCAAGTTCAAAAGTTCATTGAAGTGCACGAGCATGTCTTTGAAAAGCTGCATGTGAATGCATTTGACTGTTTGTGTCATGTTGTGTGTCATTGTATTAGAGTCATGCAAATAAACAATTTTAGTTTTTTTTTTTTTGAACACAAACATTCTATTATCTCTTAAAGTTGCTGGCTTTTATTTATTTTTTATTTATATATTTTTTCTGTTTTTACGTAACAACGTTTCCTTGTATTCTTTTCAAATGCTTTAGCTCTCCACTGTGATCATGTGTGCATGACAAATGTATCACGTGACTGGTGCAACTTTATAGTTCATAATTCGGTCTTTCTTATGCGTGCAGGCCATTGTTAAGCACATTTATTCTTTCTTTTATTATTTTCTTTTTTTCTTTTTAGCTAAAACGATTTCTAAAGTTCTCGGTTGGGTTTCTGGTTCAAACGGAAGCTGATGGCGTTGCCATGTGTGTTTGCCTGAAATTATGCTGGTGTGTGTGTGTGCGTGTGTAACTTTGAATACATAATTCAAATATAAGAATCCTGGATCATAGTTCTTTTTATATCCCTAGTTGGCCTTTTCCCTATTCATTGTCCTGTTTTTATAAAGTTGTTGTAATGAAGAGTGACAACTGAAAAGCCAAACTGTAATAAGTTTCTTATTTCTTTTATTATTATTGTAATTTTGTGTAAAAGCCCACAAGTCAAAAAGCGTTTGCACCAAAAGTATTTTAAGTAAATTTTTATTTAAAAATTAAATAATAAATACTACAACAACATGACAAACAGCCAGACAGTCGGGCAACACCTTAAGTGGCAAGTCATTATGTTGTACATGAACGCGGCTGCTTTTCAGTTGTTTTCCTTTTGCCTGGCCTTTGCTTTTATTTAACATGACGTGGAATTTTAATTGGAGAGATAATTGGGCAAATAACTGAAGGATACGAACGAACCCTTTAAACTGCACTCCTAAAAATGAAATATGCAAAGGGAAAAGTTTAAATTTGCTGTGGTTGTAATTATTGTTACTGAAAGTAATATCATAAAAAAACTTTTATGTAAAAATATTTTACAAAAACCTTTTGGACTCAAACACAATAATATTTCAAAAACTTGCAACCGTTTCTTTAATCTTTTTGCAGGCTGTAGAATATTTTTTTGCAGCACCTTAATTTTTAATTTATATCCAGGCTTGTATACATGCCGCACATCCTTAACTGAAAACCCTCGAGCTCCTGGATTTCCTAAATTCACTGTTATTTATTTTCTAAAACAACAACACAATCATCCCTTTTCATGGCCTCCTTCTCCTTTTTGTAAATAATTTATTTGTTTAATCCTTTTAACGCATTTTAAAATTGTTCATAAAGAAATTTCAACTCATCGATATTAAACCATAATTTAGAAAAACAAATACAACAAACATCCAACCCTGCACGTATTCAAATTCAGTCTGCCTTGAATAATACGTGATGTTTCTGTAAGAAAAATTAGTTTTACAAAAAAAAATAATTTTTTTTTTGCTGTGTGCTTGTATTAGAAACTTGTTAGTCTTATTACAAACAATTTGGTGAATGTGTTTTATTACTGAAAATTTAATGACGAATTGTTTTACAAAGAGATGATTTGTTTTTGCTTCAATTACGACCTCCACTGTAACCTTTTCAGTCAGCAGATTTATGGTTTGCTGCTTTGCATGAATTGCTGACTCATCACGATGCGGACAAAAGGCTAAAATTGAAGAAGCTTCAGGCAACTGATTGATATAAAATATAAGAATATGTAAAAAAAAACTTTTGGCCAATAACACTAGCCCACACAAATTTGGAACAAGAAAACTTTTACTAATTCCTAATTTCCCTCTTATTCTCATTAGAACAGTTTTAATATATTGATTTAATCAGTTCAAGTTTTTATCCAAAAGCCAGTGTTGCCATGTGCGAAAATTTTAACTGCTCCCATATGCACAAGTGGGAGGAAATTAAGAAAAGCCAGAGAAGAATTCATCTAGAACACTATAAAACTGCTCGGTGTTTTTTTTTACATACGAAGTGTGTTCCAACAAGTAAAAACGTTATATTCGACCGGGTCGAATCTTAAATACCTTCCAAATATTTAGTAAGTAAATTTAAAATGTTTAATTCGGTGGGACAGAGTTACTTTAAGACATCTCTGTGCCCAATTTTAAATCTCTATTTTGACAGAGTCATTCCGGGAAGGGCCGTGGGGGAGACGTTTCACCTCTTCAAATATCAGAGAATATCTCAGCTTCTTATAGGCTTAAGGAATAAAAATTATTCAATATTTACACTATTTTTCTGCCATCAAAAGGGCAGCGTTGTGGCTAAGGTTTTATCGGATATCGAACCGGGACATCCAATTCATTACCGACAGTCAGGCTGCAATAAGGTCTCTTACGGGGGTGTATAGCACATCCCTACTTGTCCAGGAATGCCGCGGAGCCCTTGACGGACTTGCGGAACATTCACGCATCACCTTGAACTGGGTGCGGGGACATGGGACCACCATGGGCAATATTAAGGCGGATGAACTGGCGGGGAGAGGAACCACATTTCAGGAGGCCGACATTGACCAACTAAGTGGGATTCCACTCTCATCCTGCTGGAGACGCATTGATACTGCACTATTCGAATTAGCTCAGGACAGGTGGTTCAGAGAATCCACTTGCGAAATATCAAGAGTCTTATGGCCCCGCCTGGACTCTAAGAGGACGAGGGATCTTTTGAACTTCGCAAGAGGTCATCTACGCAATATGGTGGCCACAATTACTGGTCACTGCACCTTTGGGATCCATGCCAGGCGCATGGGTCTTCCCTATAATGACTACTGCTCCAGTTGCAATGATGAGGAGGAGGAGGAAAGCATTGCACACCTCCTCTGCTCCTGCCCTGCTCTGGAGGAGCAGCGCCTGCAGTCTCTGGGCAGGACACGCTTTGGAGACATTTCGGAGATATCAGAAATAGGGCTAAGATACCTGAGTCTCTTTATTAGGAGCAGTGGCTGGTTCGGCAGCTGACTCCCCTGGGACGTGTATGCACGACCATTGCTGTTGGTTATGTATCCCATTCTCTTCTTTACTTTCTTCTTTACTATCTTCTTTACTATATTTCTTACCTTAACTTCGACTATCCCTACTTCTTCCTCATCTCTTATCTTCTCACTCTTCCTTAATACAGGTATCACAAAGGGATCAACATAATTGGACCCAAGTGGGCTGGACTCTCTTTTCTTTCCTTTACCAGCAACCTGCTAACCTAACCTAACCTAACCTACACTATTTTTGCTTATCATATCGCACGTCAACGCCCACGAAAGGGGCGGTTTCCAAAAATAGACTGACTACATCTTGTTTTGCACAGACGTCTTAGACTTCATCACTGATCAAGAATATATATACTTTATGAGGTCCAATCTTTTTGGAGGGTATTAAAACTGTATTTTGTCGGTGTCTCTCTGGCAAGGGCCGTGGGGGAGACATTTCACCTTTGCCGTAAGACTAAAAATAAATATTTGGGATAATTAAAAGTAAAATTTATTATGTGAGTGAAGAGAAATATGCCGAGTTAAACATGTTTTGACGTAAGTAAGTTACGTAACAACGTATTTAGCTGTGAAGTTAAATATGTTATGACGTAACGAAATGGCAAACAGTGAAGTTTTTTTTTGTATGGAAATCCATATTTAATAAATTTTTTGAGCATTTTGTGAAAATATTTACAGCCCATGAAAGGTCAATTTAAAGGCCATGAGAGTGTGTGTGACCTTGGAGGGATTTTACCCCCAGTGGCCAAATAAGGAGTGGGCATTCATTGCAGTTATATACAAAATGATGTATGGGATAGAAGACACTCCCATAATCATTTTGTATATAAAAATGTTTTTCATTGATTGCCATTTCGTTACGTCATAACATATTTAACTTCACTTCGTAGCTGCTTACGTCAAAAAATATTTAACTCAGCATATTTATCTTCATACACATAAATTTATTTTTAACTTTTTTTTGCCATTTCGTTACGTCATTACATATTTAACTACGTAACTGGTTACGTCAAAACATATTTAACTCGGCATAATTATCTTTACACACATAAATTTATTTTGAATTTTATTTAATTTTTTTTTTGAAAGGGTCATTTAGGTGGCAAAGAGAGGAGGGGGTATGGCAGAGGAGTACCAGGTTGCGTCTCAGCTTCGTCATTCAAGCTTAAAAATGTTATTTTTAAGGAATGAAGGCTTAAGTAAAACAATTTGTAAAAATTTTACACTAATTTTGCATATAATAACGCCCACTGAAGGGGGCGGATTCCAAAAGTCATCTTTTTTTTATTTTATGTTGTTTTTTAGAGGTTGGTTTATTTCTTCTTAGGGGAAGATTTTTCCCTCTGGCCCGATTCAGCCCATTTACGAACTTGACCTGTGCTCTGCTTCAAGATATATTTATACCAAATTTTAAGGGTCTAGCTCTTTTCGTTAGGACTGAATCGGGATTTCAACAGACGGACGGATGGACTGACATGCTCAGATCGTCTTAGAAATTTAAAATGCTAAGATTGTTAAGGCTGTAAGTCATGAATGCAAAACGAATCCTGCACAATAGCTTTTCTTCGTTGCTAAATTCGCAAACGCATATGATGCTACAAACACCAGCCGAAAGGTTTACGCAGTTGACTATGAAACAGGAAATACCAATTTCGATACTCTGCCCTATAGGAAAAAAGTAAAAGTCTTCTATACAATAAACGACCCTTTTCCAATTTAATAAATTCTAAAATTTCATGCATGTGCATGCTCAGACGCGCACATATTTAATTACATGTGTGAATGTGATGTAAGCAAATATATTAATAACGACCGTGTGTGTGCGCGCATTAAAGTGTGGGATAAGTGAACCTTATCGAAATGCATGAGTGTGTATGTGTGTGTGTGTGAGTGTGTGTGTGTGAGCGTTTGTGAGGCTATTGTAGCGTGCATGATGAGCATTGTATTCCATTCCATTGTGTGTTAGAGTTTAGTTTATGTTTGTTAGTTAAGTGAGTCTCTTGTGGAAGCGTCAGCTGTTAAAATATGTGAAATCATGGCCGTAAAGCACATCACATCACCTCACCTTCTCAAACATTTCGCTGCAGGTCTGTTGTACACGCCTTCCCAACTCCCTAACTTTTTTTACATCTATTAACATAGTCACACACACCCACACAGACACACACACTCACACACACATATGCATTATTGTGGATAGAAAGAAAAATTGCTTACACACTTTGTATTAGTATGTTAAATCATTTCCTTTTGCTTTTTGCTGTATTATTTGTTGGGTTTCACTTTGTTGTATGCTGAGCAGCACAAAGAATGCTGCACTGCAAAAGGGGATATGGAAAGTGGCAGTAACAGCAACAGCAACAGCAACAGCAACATTGGTTTTATTAAAACTGAAGCTCACACATACACACGCGCGAGTTTACCAAGCAGGTGACGGCGTATTTAACGGAAACAGATTGCAGACAAAAGCAAAACACAAACACACTCACAAAAAAAGTTCGCGCTTGAATGCGAATGAAAAACATGAAATTGTACAAGCAGATAGAAATTTCCGCACATGTCCTTATTAGCAAACACAAAAACTAAAAAAAAGCAAAAAAAAAAAATTTAATATAATTTAATACAGGGAAACCGCACAACAAAAAACTTTTCAGTTATTCATCGTTCATACAAAAAAACACTTTACCTTCACCACCAGATAATTGCTGAAATGAAGGCAACACAGACAAAGGGAAGTGCAATTATTTTTGTGAAAAGTTTAATAGAAATCCACGACAACTGCCAGCAAGACAATAGTCATGTGCACAAGACACGACACGACAACGCAACACAACACCTACTCACACATGATTGTTCCTCAAATCGTTAATATCGCAAAGGGAATAATGGAGAGCAACAACAATAACGCCACTTGGCTTTTGAAAGGAACTCTCTCCTTGTGCTCCCGCCTGTTGATAACAACACAAGTGCTAACGAAATCAAATTATGAATGAATTTCTTTCTTTAAATTTTTATTTATTGTTCATTCATTGAAAGTTGAATGTTGCTGGCGTTTAAACTTTTAAAACCATTTCCGTTTCTTTCAAATCTTATAATTTCCTTATGTGACTTAAACAAGTAAAAGTGCTACAGTCGGCTATGCCGCATCCTATATGCCCTTCACCGGCGTTTATCTGGTATTCATAAACATATTCATTCCCAAACTGGGACCATGTTTTGATATCTCAAATGTTTAATGCTAATTTATTTCGTTCTAAAATGTGAAATCAGTTTGATAACCAAAGAACAAAAATATAAAATAATTCAAACCAAAAAAGTTTGGCTTGGGTACAACGGAATAAAAATTCGGAAAAATGCGACATGAAGAAAATAATCAAACAGCAACAAGGGTATTAAATAAAAATGTGCTACCATCGGTTTTAGACAGTTCTCGTATGCAATTTCCTAAGAAAATTGGCATAAATGAGAACAGTTATCATATTCAACTAGGCCACCTAAAAAGTAGTGACAAACAAACTACACATGAGTACTGATGATTAAAGTGTAGCGGCTTTCGAAAACAGCTGTTCTGCTCTGCTATGTTAGTTGACTTATAAAAAATTGTTGTTGGCTTTCCTTTGGGCCTTGGAATATTTCTTTCGGAATTTATAGTTCTTAATTGAATATAATATTGCAATATGAATGTTCGATAAAAAGAGTTGCATGTATTAATTTTATTTTAATACTAGCTATTACCCGCTACTTTGTCCGCGAGGAATATGTGAAATTTCAGATACTATAGGTATGTTGTATTTTTATTGGATCAAAGTTTTAAGCGTTCTTAGTTATCTGTTTAATTTTCTATATACATTTTTGACCAACCTTGACCACTCAATAGGATCACCTCCAAAAACAAATACAACTCGATGTCATTCCCCGCATCTTAAACTATCTCTATGCCAAATTTAATTTAAATTGGTTCCACGGTATGCGCACAAAAATGTAACAGAAATGCTGAGTTACTTTCGTATATTTTATATTAGTAAGGAAAAAAAGTGCAAGTCAATATAAAAAGTGCAAGTCATTATAAAAAGTGCAAGTCATCATAAAAAGTGCAAGTCATTATAAAAAGTGCACGTCTTTATTAAAAGTGCGAGTTATCGTAAAAAGTGCAAGTCATTATAAAAGTGCATGTTATTATAAAAAGTGCAAGTCATCATAAAAAGTGCAAGCTATTATAAAAAGTGCAAGTCATTATGAAAAGTGCAAGTCATCATAAAAAGTGCAAGTCATTATAAAAAGTGCACGTCTTTATTAAAAGTGCGAGTTATCGTAAAAAGTGCAAGTCATTATAAAAGTGCATGTTATTATAAAAAGTGCAAGTTATCGTAAAAAGTGCAAGTCATTATAAAAAGTGCAAGTCATTATAAACAGTGCAAGCCATCATAAAAAGTGCAAGTTATTATAAAAAGTGCCAGTCATTATTAAAAGTGCTCGTCATTATAAAAAGTGCAAGTCATCATAAAAAGTGCAAGTCATCATAAAAAGTCCAAGTCATCATAAAAAGTGCAAAATTGGCAGCGACTGACACTATCATGTACTAAAAGCAGAGTAACAGCACCCACCTTCGTCGGCCCTGTAGCAAAAATTAGCCGGCGAAGTAAAAGGTTGAAATAGCTACAAAAAAAACTGTCTATCTTCTCATCTTTCCTAATCTGTCTCCTCAATACTATCCCCTCGTTTTCAGTTCCGGCGCAATGCATTGCATATATAGGGGTTATCCCCTGAGTGCTGGTCCTACTCCTAAAAAAAAAAAAAAAAAAAAGTCAATTTAAAAGTGCAAGCCATCATAAAAAGTGCAAGTTATTATGAAAAATCGTTATAAAAAGTGCAAGTCATTACAAAAACTGCAAGTCAGCATAAAAAGTGCAAGTAATTATAAAAAGTGCAAGTCATTATTAAAAGTGCAAGTTATCATAAAAAGTGCAAGCAATCATAAAAAGTGCAAGTCATTATGAAAAGTCATTACAAAAAGTGCAAGTCATCATAAAAAGTGCAACTTATCGTAAAAAGTGCAAGTCATTATAACAAGTGCTAGTTATTATAAAAATTGCAAGTCATCTTAAAAAGTGCAAGTCATTATAAAAAGGGCAAGTCATTATGAAAATGGCAAGTCATTATAAAAAGTGCAAGTCATAATAAAAAGTGTAAGTCATCATAAAAAGTGCACGTCATTATAAAAGTGCAATCCATCATAAAAAGTGCAAGTCAATATGAAAAGTGCAAGTCATTAAAAAAAGAGCAAGTCATTTTAAAAAGTGCAAGTCATTATGGAAAGGGCAAGTCATGATAAAAAGTGCAAGTTATTATAAAAAGTGCAAGTCATTATAAAAAGTGCAAGCCATCATATGTATGAAGTATTAAAGTTGGGTTTTTTTTTTTATTTCATTACACTTTTTAATTCATGACTCATGAGTTAATGACTGAGTGGGAAGTCAAACTCGGTATTTTCCGCTCACCATAGTTTTTCAGCCAACATTACCCTGTAGTGCTGATTTCCAATTCATTTGGCAATATTGTCAAAACATCAGTCCAAGACCGAAGTCCGTGGCTTTTCTCGGACCTTCGGAAACCGATTTCACGCACAGACAGACGAACACCGCTTATGCGACTTCCCTATTCATACGGAACCAGAATATTCTTTTTTTAGTAATGGGACCAGCGCTCAGGGCATGACTCCCATACGTATGCAATGCATTGCGCCATAAGTGAAAAGAGGGGATGGTATTGAGGTAGGGAAAGACGAGATAGAAAATGTTTTTTTAAAGCAATTTTAACCTTTTTACTTCACCAGCTAATTTTTTTTGAAGGAGAGTGATGTACACTTTTGGGGGTCGCATATGAAAATTGAGGAAATTACATACGGAATGACAAACTTATATGTTCACCATGTTTAGTGAAGGGTAAAATAAAATCTTATTCAAGACCGTATATGTGTGTGAATATTATTGGCATTTATTTTATTTTTGTTTGGGAAAATCCAAATAAACGAATTCCCTTCTTTTCTGCTCTCAATCCTTTTGTTTTCTTTCTTTGCCTGTGTTTAATCCATTCTTTTTCGGTTTTCTTTATTCAGTTTATTTGTTATATTCAATAAAGTTCCTTTATTCCAGTTGTGTTTGTTGTATTTTCGTTGTTGCTGGCAAAGAAGAAAAATATACAATAATTGAAAATGTGAAAAGAATGCCGTAGACTGAAAGCATTCCTTTAGTTATTTTCGAGAGCTGAAATACTTTCAGTCCTGTTCTGAAGTGGCTTCTAAATGAGTGCGATGATGATTCTTTTAAATAGCAACAACAAAAGATATTGTCTAGTGCCTCGTAAGTCTTCTATTGCATGGCTTTTAAGGCAACATAATTTTAAATCTTATTACGAGCAGCTGCACTGTTGGCTAATGCAACTTTATAAAGGATGGAAAAATATATGGAAAATGATTAAAATAAATTTAATAGTCTCTTCTGTAGTCTGAATTGTTATAAATTTATTGTTCTTATGCAAAACCGATCATGCTGAAATTATTTTGATCCCATAGTAAAAACTGAGTGCGCCATCAAACCCGGAATCCTGGGATTTCTAAAATATGCTAAACAATTTGTTAAGCTGAATGCTTAGGATGTAACAGTGAATGTGCAAAACTGGCCAAAATGTTTATTTACTTCAATTAATACCTTAAACCGAGCATCCTTAACCCTTTCCGGCCCCGCCACCTACACAAATGTGTATATAAATATCGTACGGATGCAAAAAATAAATTTTTCTAATTCTTAAGCTCTAGTTATCACACGCTGAAAGTTTCATTAAAATCCATCAACTTTGAAATTCCTTGGGCCGTAAAGGGTTAAGCCAGTAAACAGACTTTAATAAAAGTTCTTTTTTTTAAGGTCAACAGGTTGCAGATAATAACAAGTAAAAACGTTATATTCGACCGGGTCGAATCTTAAATACCCTCCAAATATTTAGTAAGTGAATTTGAAATGTTTAACTTGGTGGGACAGAGTTCCTTTATATAATATCGTACGTCAACGCCCACTAAAGGGGGCGGGGTTCAAATATATACAATATCATGTTTTCCACAGACGAACGTATGGGCATTGCTAGACCGTCTTAGACTTCATCACAATTCTCTTTGGAGGGTATAAAAACTGTATTTTGGCGGGGTCGCTCTAGCAAGGGCTGTGGGGGAAACATTTCACCTTTGTCATAAAACTCTAAAAATAAATGCTTGGGATAATTATATACAAAATTAAAATTTCTTTTTTTTGATAGGGTCATTTAGATGGCAAAGGGGGAGAGTTGGTAGGGCGGAAACAGGTAGACATAAAACTCTAAAAATAAATGCTTGGGATGATTATGCACAAAATTAAAAAAAATTTTTATTTATTTTTAATAGGGTCATTTAGCGGGCAAAGGGGGAGGAGGGGGTAGGGCAGCAACAGGCAGTCATAAAACTCTAAAGATAAATGCTTGGGATGATTACATACAAAATTTAAAAAAAAAAAATTTTTTTTTGGTAGGGTCATTTAGGGGGCAAAGGAAGAGGGGGGGGGGGGTAGGACAGAAATCGGCAGTCATAAAACTCTAAAGATAAATGCTTGGGATGATTATATACAAAATTTAAAAAAAAATTTTTTTGGTAAGGTCATTTAGGGGGCAAAGGAAGAGGGGGGGGGGGGTAGGGCAGAAATCGGCAGTCATAAAACTCTAAAGATAAATGTTTGGAATGATTATATACAAAATTTAAAAAAAAATTTTTTTTTTTGGTAGGGTCATTTAGGGGGAGAAGGGGAAGGAGGGGGTAGGGCAGAGTAGTACCAGGATTCGTCTCAGCTTCGTCATTAAAGCTTAAAAGTGTTATTTTTAAGGAATGCAGGCTTAAGTAAAACAATTTGTTAAATTTTTATGCTATTTTTGCCTATAATAACGCCCACTGAAGTGGGCGGGGTCAAAAAATATTTTTATTTTATTTAATGGCTCCAAGTTTAAGGCGTTGGACCGTATTTGACATAAAAATATATCGTTTGCTTAACAAAATAACCAAAAAACTTTAAAAAGTATGTTGTTTTTTCTGGGTTGGTTTAGTTCTTCTTAGGGGAACTTTTTTCCCCCTTGCCCGATTTAGCCCATCTTCGAACTTAACCTGCTCTAAGTTTTAAAATATATTTATGCCAAATTTCAAGAGTCTAGCTCTTTTCGTTTGGACTGAATCGTGATTTCCACAGACGGACGGACGGACATGCTCAGTTGGTCTTAGATTTCATCACTGATCAAGAATATATATACTTTATGGGGTCTGAGATGGATATTTCGATGCGTTACAAACGGAATGACAAAGTGAATATACCCTCCATATTTTTTTTTGGAGGGTATAAAAAAAATATTTGAAAGAATTAGATGACAGCATAAAACGAAAAGTTCTCATTTAAATAATTTGCTATTAAAAAAATTTTTAATAAACAAATGAATTTACTCTTTTAAATTGCATTCAGACAGACAGACAGACAAACAGGCTCTTGCGATAAGAAAAACTATTCAATTGTTTATTATAAAATAGTTTTGCATAAAGACGTTCTTTTTTGTTGTTCTTATCGTTGTTGTTGTTGTTGCTGTTCTCTAGTGCTGTTGTTCTATTAAATTCATTGCTGCTTTTGTTGTTACTTTCTTTTCTTTATTGTTCTCTCGTACGGGGCACACTGTTTTGTTCATTAACACCGAATTCTATTGTTTATGAAGCCAACTACAACAATTACAGGCATAAACAAAATGAAGAAGATCTAGTACAGAGTAGACTGAATTGCGGTGAAAATTGTTAAGCAAGAATTAATTAAAAAGATAAATAAAAAATAAATTCCACTAGACTGGATTATTTTTCCAAAGGCATTTAGGCAGATTGCAAAATTTACTGCTAGGCCTTTGTGGCTGCAAATGAAAGTTTGTGCGATATTTTTTTAATATGTGTGCAATTGATTACACTAGGCTACAAAAACAAGTAACGAGTATAATTTTTTTAAGTTTGCATGCTCCCAGTCCTTTATTTTCTTTATTTAGATTGTTTTTCCAAAGAAACTGCTCCTAAGGCACAAAAATAAAATCGGTTACCTGGCAGTAGATAAAATAAAAAGATTTTGGTGTTTAATTTTTTTTTATTTAAGTAATAATATTGAGCTTGAGGCATTTATATTATATACGAGTATGTAAAAATAAATAAATGAAAATATTAAATATTGAAAAATATTTTTAAATTAGTGCTAGACAATTTGTTAAACTCGTAATAAGATTTATTGAAAAATAAATAAAAGTTCTTAAAGTTATTATTTTATAAAAACGGGCTTTTACTTAAATTAAGTTTAAATAATTTAAAATACTTTGTTTATTTAAATAAAAAATTTATGTATTTTTTTATTTTTCAGTTATGATGTCGCACGTGACCAACTTTGGGTAAGTCATATATATCATATATTTTTATATTTTTAGCAAGATACTAACCCCCTTATTCAAAAAAAAAATATAAGCGTCCAATAACAGCGTAATAAAACAAAATTTCATATGAAATTTGCTCTATTACACTCTTATAAGCCTCTCATAATTTTTATTTTTAAGGGGGTAAGCATTTGTTTTGTTTGATGCAGCAGATTATATGGAAAATTTTATTTATTTCAAAAATGTCAAAAAACCTCATAGCACAAACTTTCAAAAACCAATTGAGAATTACAATATAGAAAGCAGAGTAGGTTTTGATTTAAAAAAAAAAACAAAGCAAATAATTTCTATTCAATAAGAATCGATGAGTTTTTTCTTACATTTAAAAGTAGTAATTTTTTAAGAAATTGTTTTTAGCAGCCCAGCTGTTTTCGTGCTAACTGTTACTGTTAAACATGTTCAGTTTGGTCTATAATTTAATTATTAACCACAATAAAATTTGTGTAAATAGGAACTGTTATCACATTCAACTAAGCCACCTAATAAGTGGCGACAAACACAATACACATGAGCACTGATGATGAAGGTGTTGCGTCTTTCGAAAACAGCTGTTCTGCTCTGCTGTGTAAGTTGAATAACAAAAACTGATGTTGACTTGCCTTTGTGCCTTGGAATATTTATCATGTTTTTTTGAGATTTAAATTAACAATTTCGAACAATTAGCCTATAGAATCTTAATTCAATTTAATATAATTATTAACCTTTTTACAAACGCACAATGAAATTTATTATCAAAACTGATTTTATTATCAAAATTAAAGTTTAAAAAACTTCGTGGTGTTCACTTCTGATTGCATGGATACTCATTTATATTAAATGGTCGTATTTGGTGTGAAGATCAGCTAGAAGCACTGCAAGATCTGCAATATTTTTTTATACAAAATGGAAGAGCTGGACTCGAAGGTGTCACATGCCACACATCACTCAAGACAATTGTCAAATTGAGAGGCGAATTCGTTGAATAGTTCATTTCACGTGTGGGGCCGTTCATTTAGCCGCCTAGATCGTTGCGATCTAACACCTTTAGGCTTTTTTTTAGCTCCATGTTAAGGTTGTCACACTGGAGGTCTATATTGCAGAATTTATTCGAGAGATACTGTTTGATATGTTGGATAGTATGTCGAAATTGTACCCGGCGTATGAACCATTTGCGGCGTAGTCGCGATCAAGATCTACACGAAACATTGAATTGTATAAATCGTTTTACCGTCTCAAATAAACATTTTCTTTAATTCAACTTGAAATAATTTACTGTTGATAAACAATTATATTATTTAATGAGGCAAAACGAAATATGAAACTTTTATTAAAAACATATAAAACTTTAATTGTACTAATTTTGGTTTTTTTTGAGCTGTGTGCTTGTAGTTCCTTCGCAATTGCTAACAAATATTCCCCCTTATTCTGTAACTATTTGTTGACGTCAACGTCAAGATGATATAAAAAATGGGATACTGAAGTATTCGTTATGGGGATGAATTGAATACTGCTGACGTCCTTAGACTGTTCTCTAAATGATAGAAAGCAGCAAGAGGCTGTTAGAAAAACACAATTGATGAACAAAAAGTGTAAATAATTGTCCTATTTTTTCTTTAATATTGGCGTTGACGTCGACAAATACGGGGGATTTTTTTTTTGATGTCGCACGTGACCAGGGCTGCCAGAAATGCCGATTTATCGGCATTTTGACGATTTTTTACTCCAAAAATTTCAATATGCCGATTTGCCGATTTTACCCATAAAAAATGCCGATTTTTTAATAATAGTGTGGAACATCTTTTATTATATAATTCTTCTTTTAATAACAATTCAATTGCCTTGTTGTAGCTGTGCACGAAATTCCGATGTTACTTAGAAAATAAAACTTTAAAAGAAGGAATTCTTTATGCTAAAGATTATTTGAAAATGAAAAACTCTAATTGCGAAATAAATAACGATTTAATAAAAATGTCAAAATCTAATATATATGATTGATTTATGAAAACCACATTATTTCCAATTTTTGTACTATATTTACGAATTTTATTCAAAAATTTTAGGATAATATTCTCAATTTTTAATTGTATATTGTAACTCCTATTTTAGAACCTACGAGTAGAGTTAATTTTTAGGAAATTCTGAAATATAATAGCAAAATTTTGAAATACTATTGGAAAAGACGTATATATTTTAATTGGAACGAAGTTCCTTATGAGACGTTGCGGAGGGGTACCCTAACCGGGAAGAAACGTCCGTAACGTAAGATATTTTATTTCTAACTCAATGTTTAAGACGTATGAGTAATACGATTCCATACAAACAAATATTAATCATACGCAGCCGGGCCGTGACAGAATTCAATTTCGTTTGGGAACAAAACTGATTCTGTATTTTCGTTGATCGGCGAAAAGAAAAATCCTAATAAAAATTGTATACCCGAATAATTATTTTCTTTATACCTCGAATAGAACTTAAAATTAATATTTTTATAATACGGAACTTCGTTCCTATCCGGTGTCCCACGACACCACACATCTTTTTTAATTATTTTATACTGTTTTATAAAAAGCAAGTTGATCTTATGTATTTTTTTTAAGTAATAGTCATTCTAAATGAATAAAATAATAAATCGTTTCTTTTAAATTGCCAATTGGGAGATTAAACGAAACCCCAAAATAATTTCAAAACTTGTGAGGTGCAAATTTATTGATCTATACATGCGATTTTATGTATAATATTTAATAAATTATATTGAATTGTTTTTGTTTATATGTCAAAATAAGTTTTTTAATTAATGCCGATTTTTTGCGGATTTTAAGAAATGAAAGTGCCGATAATGCCGATTTTTTTTGGGAAATTTGCTGATTTTTCACGAAAAATTTCTGGCAGCCCTGCACGTGACATATAAATATTCGACGTAATTTACGTTTTTTGGCAATAGCATAGTTTCTTATGCATCCTTTTTTGACTCTCTGTCAACTCGGATAGATTTTAAAGAGCAACAGTCCATGAATAATGTCTCTCTCTCTCTCTCTCTCTCTTTATTAAAATAAAATATTCCTAATGAAAATGATATCACTTTCAAAACATTTGAGGTGAAGTATCTCGGAATGATTTATGTGGAAATTTAGTTATTTTTCTTAATTAAAATTGTTTCCTGTTACAAAAAAAAAAAAAGAGTTTTCAAAAAGTTGAATATTTTGCTAACGCTGGAATCCGTAGCTTGAAATGTGCCTGTATTTATAAACAAAAAGTTTGACTTTAATTATTTCAAACTGTTTGGAAAAGTTATTTTCTTGTTATTAAATTTGGTGTGCATGTGTTTTCTCATCACACATGGCTTACACTTTCCCTTTCCACCATTTAATGTTTCGTTTTTTTGCTCCTTCGTTACACTCATCATCATCATCGCCATCATCATTATTTTTACCGTCTGATGCTTTCCAATTTAATTTTTGCATCTATTTTCCAACGATTTATTTATCTGCCATGGCATACAAAATAGCCCAGTTTAGTTGTTAGCAAATCAGAAATCGTAAATGCTGCTGCTGCTGAGCCGGCTAAATGACGTCTGACTGACTGTAGGAGAGGCGGGAGAGCCTGATTACTTTTAATAGCTGCCGGGTGGGGTTTTCATTACACCATAAAAAAGGAAACTTTAAATTAAAAGTAATAAAATGGCGAGAAAAAAAAGGAACAAATAGAAAATATTAAAATATATTTTTTTCCTTTTAGGAAATTTCTAAACGCGGTCGCAAGGTTTCTTTTATTCTTAGTTTGGGCAAAAAAAAAAAATAAAAACTTAAAATACTCAAGCATGAAGGCATAAAGTTTTCATTGTTTAGGTTCGCAGTAACAATTATTTTTTTTTATAGAAGAAAAAAGTGGGCTGAACTCTCACTCGTTGCTGGAAAATAAACCGAAAAAAACTGAAAAGTTTTTAATTTCTCATTTAAAAGCTTAATGCGTTTAAAGTTTATTATGGTTTGACTTAAGGAAGTCTGGAAATACATTCGGCTGTATTTGTTTGTTTTAGCGGGGTGGCATTAGAAAATTGCCTTTTTTTAATTATGAAACACGCACCAGGCAGTTTTATTGATATAATAACCATCCCGAGTTTTATTATTTAAACCCTTGCCGAATCTGATCTTAAGGGTTGATGGCAAATTCTCGCCTGTCTCGGAAGCACTGTAACAAAAACGCTTCAAAAGCATTCAGTAGTCGTTAAAATATTTTTTAAATACCCATATGGTTTCCAAGATAATTATTTGTTTTTTACCACTGAAATCATGAGCTCATCAGATTAAATAAAAAGATCTCTTAAAAAGCCTAAAATTGTATTGCCTTAAAATTTATACATTCTACAGATTTATTCGTAGCCAGAAGCCGAGTGCTTTGAATAAATTTATAATTTATTTTTTTACAATTTTTAAAAAGAAGACTACGAACAAATAACTAACAAATATTTCATTAGAATGCCAGCACACAATATTTAAATTTATTTTTATTAACTGCCTCGAGCTGTGCTGCAGCGGTCAATGCTCCTCCGCCGTATAAAAGTTTTAAAGTTTTAAAATTCAGAAATTATTTAGGTTTAATAAAAATTTACAACGCACTTTTTATAAGAGGCTTTAAAAACAATTTTTGGATTTTAATACAAACAAAAAAAAGTTCATGTGTTTTAAAAGTAAAACAAGTATTCGTGCATAAGAAACCAAGAAAGAACGTTATATACGACAAGGTCGACTCCTTAAATACCCTGCAAATATTTAGTAAATAGACACTATATTTTTATTCTTATTAAAACTTTAATTTTTATGTTATTTGACTTGAAAAAACAAGGAAAAACAAGTAAAAACTTTATATTCGACCGGGTCGAATCTTAAATACCCTCCAAATATTTAGTAAGTGAATTTAAAATGTTTAACTTGGTGAAACATAGTTCCTTTATATAATATCGTACGTCAATGCCCACTAAAGGGGGCGGGGTTCAAAAATAGACAATATCATGTTTTCCACAGACGAACGTATGGGCATTGCTAGATCGTCTTAGACTTCATCACTGATCAAGAATATACATATTTACCTTATAGGGTCAAATTCTCTTTGGAGGGTATAAAAACTGTATTTTGGCGGGGTCGCTCTGGCAAGGACTGTGGGGGACACATTTCACCTTTGTCACAAAAACTCTAAAAATAAATGGTTGGGATAATTATATACAAAATAATATTTTATATATTTTATTTTATAGGGTCATTTACGTGGCAAAGGGGGAGGAGGGGGTAGGGCAGAAACAGGCAGTCATAAAATTCTGAAAATAAATGCTTCTGAGTATTTAATACAAAATTTAAAAATAAAATTTTATTTATTTTTGATAGGGTCATTTAGCGGGCAAAGGGGAAGGAGGGGGTAGGGCTGAAACAGGCAGTCATAAAATTCTAAAAATAAATGCTTGGGATGATTATATACAAAATTTAAAAACAAATTTTATTTATTTTTATAGGGTCATTGAGCGGGCAAAAGGGGAGGAGGGGGTAGGGCGGAGTAGTACCAGGTTACGTCTCAGCTTCGTCATTAAAGCTTAAAAGTGTTATTTTTAAGGAATGCAGGCTTAAGTAAAACAGTTTGTTAAATTTGTATGCTATTTTTTCATATAATAACGCCCACCAAAGTGGGCGTGGTCCAAAAATTATTGTTTTTATTTTATGGCTCCAAATTTAAGGCGTTGGACCGTATTTGACATAAAAATATATCATTTGCTTAACAAAATAACCAAAAAACTTTAAAAATTATGTTGTTTTTTCTGGGTTGGTTTAGTTCTTCTTAGGGGAACTTTTTTCCCTCTTGCCGGATTTAGCCCATCTTCGAACTTAACCTGCTCTAAGCTTCAAAATATATTTATACCAAATTTTAAGGGGCTATCTCTTTTCGTTTGGACTGAATCGTGATTTCCACAGACGGACGGACGGACATGCTCAGTTCGTCTTAGATTTCATCACTGATCAAGAATATATATACTTTATGGGGTCTGAGATGGATATTTCGATGCGTTACAAACGGAATGACAAAGTGAATATACCCTCCAAATTCTTTTTTGGAGGGTATAAAAACAAGGAAAAAAATTTCTTTTAATGCGGTCGCTTCCAATGTGTTGGGAGGAGCTTGGCTGAGTCTCCTTTCCGTCAGCATACAAGCAATTTACGTATTAATATTTTATATCAACGTGCGAAAAAGGAACTGAGATAAATTAAAAATGTTTAACCTGCTGGGTCCAATTCCTTTACGACATTTCTGCAAAACTCTATACAGGGTTACTCCGAAAAAGGCCGTGGGGGAGACATCTCACCTTTACCATTAAACACTAAAAAGTAAATTTTTGGGGTAATTGAATGCAGAAAAAATTGTATATTTTTTATAAGGTCTTTAAAGGTGCAAAGAGTTGTGGCGGGGTAGGGCAGGGGAAGATCAGAGAACATATTATCCTCGTAGTAAAAGCGTATAAATTAAATTAAGGAATGTAGGCTTAAGAAATACAATTTGCTAAATATTTACCCTAGATTTGCATATAATATGTAACGTCAACGCCCACTAAAGGGGGCGGGGTCCAAAAATAAACTATATAGTGTTTTCAATAGACGGACGTATGGGCATTGCCAGATCATCTTAGACTTCATCACTGATCAAGAATATATATTTAGAGGGTGCTGTTGGCTGAAGTAGTAGAACACGAGACTACGAAGCGGAGTGTCCTGAGTTCAACCCCGCACTGAGTCAGAAAATATTGTGTTAAATTCTTCTGATCAGCATCAGGGCATGATTGTGTTAGTTGTTGCCAGCATGTTTTCAATAATGAAAGCATAGAACTGATCACTGAACATAATTGGCAGCGACTGACACTATCAGGTACTAAAAGACTCCTCCTTCGTCGGTCCTGTAACAAAAAAAAAATTAGCCGGCGAAGTAAAAAGATTAAAATTGTTACAAAAAACTCTCTATCTCCTCGTCTTTCTTCATCTGTCCCCTCAATACTATCCTCTCCTTTCTAGTTCTGGCGCAATGCACTGCATATGTAGGGGCCATCCCCTGAATGCTGGTCCAAGATAAAAAAAAAAACAAATTAACACGAGGCACTTTTTTAATCGAATATGAATTTCGATAATAAAACGTAAGAATCTGCCCAGCGTTGTTCGTTTGTAAGTCGTTTCATAATTAAATTACAGACCAAACGGAACATGTTTAAACATGACCAAGAGACATGAAAACAGCTGACCTATTGAAAACAGCTGAGTTGACAAAAAGAAAGTTGCTAAAAAAATATCACGCGTTATTAGCTAAACAGCGAATTAAGTACAAGGAATTTTTTAAGGCGCTATGAACTTGTTAATCCGTGCCACAGCATTAAAAATGGCGCTCTGTCTCTTCAACTGAGCTCGCTTCATAGATTTATGAAACTTCAAAATTGGTAATTTCTGCAACTTTTCATTTTGCATCACTGGCTTTGAATTGTTTATCTGAGACTAGAGTGCAACAGCTAATTTAAGTTGCAAATATCTTTTGCAAATGCACGTACTCGTATTCATTTTCTCGCAGTGTAGCGTAACAACGAAATTAGAGCGAATTCACAATTCATTTACTACGTGTTTATCACTGCATTTGTTGTGTTTTCGACATTTAATCGCATAGAACGTGTTGAATTTTCTAAACTTTTCACGTTCTTTTTTCATGATTTCATTTACAGCAGCAACAACAACAACAAACAGTTGTAAACTTTTGTTTTTGAAGTTGCAAGCCACGTAGCAAATGTTGTGGGTAACAAGTGAAACTTTTGCCATACACTTTTCCCGCCTCCGGTAAATTATCATTTTATTGGAAAAAAGGGAAAATTAAATAACTAAAAGAATTATTATTTAAAGAAAAACATCATTATAATGTGAAAGGTAGTGTATGAGTGTGTGTGTGTGTGTACCAACATTGTTACACGTTAATAAAAAATATTTAGTTACTGGAAAAATACATCAAATATTAAAATGCAACTCCGGCTGTTTGTGTTAGTCAATGAAAACGTAGTGCTGGTACAATACAGTGGGGCAGAAAACAGGTGACTTTAACACTTGAGACATCACAATCGATCAAATGCTAGCCCTCAATACTTTCCCTTTCTTTCTAGTTCCAGGGCCATGCACGGTAGCAGTCATGTACTGAATGCTGGTTCGCGGTAAATATAAATGGCTGCTCTTTTGCTTGCCACTGCATTGAGTGTTTTTGTAAAATTGTTGTCGTTAAAGCAGAAAATAATCGCAAGTTCAACGCAAATTAATAACAAAACATTTGCCAATGACAGTTGACAGCTTTAGCATGTTTTTTGCACATCATTACCAGACTCCCCGCCGTGCTGGGGCATATATATTTATTATTGGCAACAGCAACAGCCCAATGAACTTCCATGTGGGGGAGGGAAAAAGTTGATTGTGACCTGATTAGTGACACAAATACAATAACAAAATTATAGCTTTAACAAACACCAGGTGGTTTTTAATTTTTATACCCTTCAAAAAAGAATTGGAGAATATATACACTTTGTCACTCTGTGTGTAACGCAGTGGGATATCCCTCTAAGACCCCATAAAGTATATATATTCTTGATCAGTGCTGAAATCTAAGACGAACTATCCATGCCCCTTCGTCCGTCCCGTCTTTGGAAATCACGATTCAGTCCAAATGAAAACAGCCAGACCCTTGAAACCTCGAATAAATATATTTTAAGGAATAGCACAGCTCAAGTTCGTAAATGGGCTGAATCGGGCAGGAGGGAAAAAAGTTCCCCTAGGAAGAACTAACACAACCTCTGAAACACCGCATAATCTAAAAAATTATTTTTGTAATTTTGTTAATCAAATGATATATTTTTCTGTCAAAGAAGATGCAACGCGTTAAACTTGCAGCTATAAAATAAAAATTAAAATATTTTTGGACCCCTGCCCCTTTAGTGGGCGTTATTATATGCAAAAACAAAGTAAACATTTAACAAATTGTTTCACTTAAGCCTGCATTCCTTAAAAATAAAATTTTTAAGCTTTAATGACGAAACTGAGACGTAACCTGGTATTCCTCTGCCCTACCCCGTCCTCCCCCTTGGCCCCCTAAATGACCCTTTCAAAAAAAAAAAAAATAAATAAATATATTAAAAAATTAATTTATGTGTGCGAAGATAAATATGCCGAGTTAAATATGCTTTGACGTAAGCGGTTACGAAGTGAAGTTAAATATGTTATGACGTAACGAAATGGCAAAAAAAAGTTAAACATAATTTTATGTATGTGAAGATAAATATGCCGAGTGAAGTATATTTTGACGTAAGCAGTTACGTAGTGAAGTTAAATATGTTATGACGTAACGAAATGTAATCAGTAAAATTTTTTTTTTATGAAAATCCATATTTATATACAAACTGATTATGGGAGTGTCTTCTATCCCATACACCATTTAGTATATACTGGCAATGCGTGACAACTGCTTATTTGGCCACTGGGGGCAAAATCCCACCAAGACCACCCACACTCTCATGACCTGTAAATTGACCTTTCGTGGCCTGTAAATATTTTCCCAAAATGTTCCAAAAATTTTTTAAATATGGATTTTTTATATAAAAAAAACTTCACTGTTTGCCATTTCGTTACGTCATAACATATTTAACTTCACAGCTAAATACGTTATTGCGTAACTGCTTACGTCAAAACATGTTTAACTCGGCATATTTATCTTGACTCACATAATAAATTTTACAAATTAATTATTTCAAATATTTATTTTTGGAGTTTTATGGCAAAAGGTGAAATGTCTGCCCCACGGCCCTTGTCAGAGAGACAAAAACAATTTCAGTGCCCTCCAAAAAGAGTTGGATCCCATAAAGTATATATATTCTTGATCAGTGATGAAGTCTAAGACGGTCTAGCAATGCCCAAACGTTCGCCAGTGGAAAACATGATATATTCAAATTTTGGACCCCGCCCCCTTTAGTGGGCGTTGAAGTTGCATATTACATAAAAACTAGATTAAATATTTAGCAAATTGTATTCCTTAAGCCTAAATTCCTTAAAAATTTAATTTATAAGCTTTTACCACGAAGGTAATATGTTCCCTGATCTTCCCCTGCCCTCACCCTCCTTAACACTTTGCACCCTTAACGATCCTACAAAAAAAAAAATCTTTCGTGCCTTTTAATTACCCCAAAAATGTACTTTTTATTGTTTTATGGCAAAGGTGAGATGTATTGCCCACGGCCTTTCTGGGAGTGACCCTGTACAGAGTTTTAAAATTGAGCACAGAAATGTCTTAAAGGAACTGTGGACCCAGCAGGTTAAATAGTCCCTTTTTTGCATGTTGATATAAAATAATAATACGTAAATTGTTCTTATATTGATGCTCCCTGTTCCCTGCTGCTCCCGTATTAAAATAATTTTTTTATTAATTAAGATTTTATAGGCGAGTTGTTCGAAAAACTTTTTTGTTTTAAATTTAGAAAGGCATGATAAATATTCCAAGGCACAAATTTGTTTAAATAAGAACTGTTATCACATTCAACTAAGCCACCTAATAAGTGGTGTTAAACACAATACACATGAGCACTGATTATGAAAGTGTTGCGGCTTTTGAAAACAGCTGTTCTGCTCTGCTGTGTAAGTGGAATAAAAACTGATGTTGACTTTGCTTTGTGCCTTGGAATATTTATCATGTCTTTCTGAATTTAAAACAAAAAATTTTTTCGAACAATTCGCCTATAAAATCTTAATTCAATTTAATATGTCAATATGAATGTTCGTTAAAAAAATACTTTGTTTTTGTTTTTTTTTTGCCAATTACCATACAAATAAAATTTTAATAAGAATAAAAATGGAGTTTTTATTTAGTAAATATTTGCAGGGTATTTCAGATTCGACCTGGCCGAATATAACGTTTTTACTCGTTTGCAAACAACAGGTCACTTTACATTAACGAAACGTCACTCATGATTTTTCATGAGTTTTTTTTGTTTAAATTAATATAATTTATAGTTTAAATGAGAAGAGTGTTTAACTAACTTTCCTGATATTTGACATTTTGCTTCAAATGCTTTGGAACGTTTTGACTGATTCCAGTTCTTGTACGCACTCCCCCCCCAAACGCATTGACAGAAGGAATTGTTATAAATATTTATATCAAGTATTCGGGTTCATATTTATGTCACTGCCTGTGACTGTCGTTTTTGCGTCAAATGAGTGCTGACTGCTGAAAGCCAACAGCTAGAATTTAAATATCCTTCGGCTTAATGCTGTCACTTCAAAATACACATACAAGTGTTTTTGCCAATTCAGCCAGCGACAGGGTATGAATAAATAAATAAAATCGTTACAGGCATATCGAATATTATGGAGACAATATAAACGATATTAGGTTACAAAACCCTTGACATATTTTTTTATTGGCAATTGTGTATCATATAACTTCCACATGTGTGTGTGTGGGTGTGTGAACTGTTTATTAATTAAATAGGGACGGCTTAGTGTTACACAGAACAATTGATATTCGCTTTTATATTAAAGGGAAGAACTATTTTCTGCATTTTGGTAGAATTAAAAAAAAAACTCTCGTAAGAGTTCTAAGTATTTTATTTCTTCGAGGGTAATTGAAGCAGCTCTTGGGACATAATTTTTGGCTGTAAAAATACCAGTAAATTTAGCTGAAATAAATGTTAGCTGTCGTATGCATAAAAGAAATTTAATGTCTATTAAAGGCTTTTGGTTGGCAAATGAATAGATAAACATTAAATATATTTTTATACCCTCCAAAAAAGAATTTGGAGGGTATATTCACTTTGTCATTCCGTTTGTAACGCATCGAAATATCCATCTCAGACCCCATAAAGTATATATATTCTTGATCAGTGATGAAATCTAAGACGAACTGAGCATGTCCGTCCGTCCATCCGTCTGTGGAAATCACGATTCAGTCCAAACGAAAAGAGCTAGACTCTTGAAATTTGGCATAAATATATTTTGAAGCTTAGAGCAGGTTAAGTTCGAAGATGGGCTAAATCGGGCAAGAGGGGAAAAAGTTCCCCTAAGAAGAACTAAACCAACCCAGAAGAAACAACATAATTTTTAAAGTTTTTTGGTTATTTTGTTAAGCAAAATACGGTCCAACGCCTTAAACTTGGAGCCATTAAATAAAATAAAAATATTTTTTGACCCCGCCCACTTTAGTGGGCATTATTATAGGCAAAAGTATCATAAAAATTTAACAAATTGTTTTACTTAAGCCTACATTCCTTAAAAATAACACTTTTAAGCTTTAATGACGAAGCTGAGACGAAACCTGGTACTACTCTGCCCTACCCCCTCCTTCCCCTTCGCCCCCTAAATGACCCTACCAAAAAAAAATTTTAAATTTTGTATATAATCATCCTAACCATTTATCTTTAGAGTTTTATGACTGCTTGTGCTGCCCTACCCCCTCCTCCCCCTTTGCCCGCTAAATGACCCTATTAAAAATAAATAAAATTTTTTTTAAATTTTGTATATAATCATCCCAAGCATTTATTTTTAAAGTTTTATGTCTACCTGTTTCAGCCCTACCCCCTCTCCCCCTTTGCCCTCTAAATGACCCTATCAAAAAAAAGAAATTTTAATTTTGTCTATAATTATCCCAAGCATTTATTTTTGGAGTTTTATGACAAAGGTGAAATGTTTCCCCCACAGCCCTTGCCAGAGCGACGCCGCCAAAATACAGTTTTTATACCCTCCAAAGAGAATTGGACCCCATAAAGTAAATATATTCTTGACCAGTGCTGAAGTCTAAGACGGTCTAGCAATGCCCATACGTTCGTCTGTGGAAAACATGATATTATATATTTTTTGAACCCCGCCCCCTTTAGTGGGCGTTGACGTACGATATTACATAAAGGAACTCTGTCCCACCAAGTTAAACATTTTAAATTCACTTACTAAATATTTGGAGGGTATTTAAGATTCGACCCGGTCGAATATAACGTTTTTACTTGTTATGATTAAAAACGCATGAATTTATGTCTTCCTAAATTTAAAGAAGCAGACAGACGTGTAATTAGTGGATTTAACAGGTTTGATTATTGGTTTTATAAATAAGCAATTGTGTGTTAAATTACTTTTCCAATAAAAAAAATGTTTTAATTGCATAGACTGTTTCTTCAGAATTCAAACAATTAATTTTACAATCAAGTTAATTTTGAGCTGAGCACCAGAATTAGCTAAAAGCGCTTAATAATCAATTTTGAACTTTTTTTTATTGGAGATTTTGTGAAAAGGAACCAGCACGAATAAAATTAAAACAAGTAAAAACGTTATATTCGACCGGGTCGAATCTTAAATACCCTCCAAATATTTAGTAAGTGAATTTGAAATGTTTAACTTGGTGGGACAGAGTTCCTTTATATGATATCGTACGTCAACGCCCACTAAAGGGGGCGGGGTTCAAAAATATACAATATCATGTTTTCCACAGACGAACGTATGGGCATTGCTAGACCGTCTTAGACTTCATCACAATTCTCTTTGGAGGCTATAAAAACTGTATTTTGGCGGGGTCGCTCTGGCAAGGGCTGTGGGGGAAACATTTCACCTTTGTCATAAAACTCTAAAAATAAATGCTTGGGATAATTATATACAAAATTAAAATTTCTTTTTTTTGATAGGGTCATTTAAAGGGCAAAGGGGGAGAGGGGGTAGGGCAGAAACAGATACACATAAAACTGTAAAAATAAATGCTTGGGATGATTATACACAAAATAAAAAAAAAATGTATATTTATTTTTAATAGGGTCATTTAGCGGGCAAAGGGGGAGGAGGGGGTAGGGCAGCAACAGGCAGTCATAAAACTCTAAAGATAAATGCTTGGGATGATTATATACAAAATTTAAAAAAAATTTTTTTTTTGGTAAGGTCATTTAGGGGGCAAAGGGGGAGGAGGGGGTAGGGCAAAAACAGGCAGTCATAAAACTCTAAAAATAAATGCTTGGGATGATTATATACAAAATTTAAAAAAAAAATTTTTTTTTTGGTAGGGTCATTTAGGGGGCAAAGGAAGAGGGGGGGGGGGGGGGAGGTAGGGCTGAAACAGGTAGACATAAAACTTTAAAAATAAATGCTTGGGATGATTATATACAAAATTTAAAAAAAATTTTATTTATTTTTAATAGGGTCATTTAGCGGGCAAAGGGGGAGGAGGGGGTAGGGCAGCACAAGCAGTCATAAAACTCTAAAGATAAATGGTTAGGATGATTATATACAAAATTTAAAATTTTTTTTTGTTAGGGTCATTTAGGGGGCGAAGGGGAAGGAGGGGGTAGGGCAGAGTAGTACCAGGTTTCGTCTCAGCTTCGTCATTAAAGCTTAAAAGTGTTATTTTTAAGGAATGTAGGCTTAAGTAAAACAATTTGTTAAATTTTTATGCTATTTTTGGCCATAATAACGCCCACTAAAGTGGACGGGGTCAATAAATATTTTTATTTAATTTAATGGCTCCAAGTTTAAGGCGTTGGACCGTATTTGACATAAAAATATATCATTTGCTTAACAAAATAACCAAAAAAATTTAAAAATTATGTTGTTTTTTCTGGGTTGGTTTAGTTCTTCTTAGGGGAACTTTTTCCCCCTTTGCCCAATTTAGCCCATCTTCGAACTTAACCTGCTCTAAGTTTCAAAATATATTTATGTGAAATTTCTAGAGTCTAGCTCTTTTCGTTTGGACTGAATCGTGATTTCCACAGACGGACGGACGGACGGATGGACGGACATGCTCAGTTCGTCTTAGATTTCATCACTGATCAAGAATATATATACTTTATGGGGTCTGAGATGGATATGTCGATGCGTTACAAACGGAATGACAAAATGAATATACCCTCCAAATTCTTTTTTGGATGGTATAAAAATCGAATTAATAAATACTTAATGTCGCTAGAGGGGGAATAATCAGGACACGTCATGGGAAGGGTAAAAAAAATCTGTGGGCGAAGTTCATACAGCACTTTTTCCATTTCTCTGTCAACATGAAGGGTTTAGTGAGCCATTAATCCTCGCAGTTACTGATCCTTTTCACGCTAATCTTCTTGGCTCTAGACCTTTAATAACATGAGAAAAAAAAATGAAGCATTGAAAGTTAATTTTGAACTCATCATTGACGTCATAAGGCCACATTTATAAAGGGTGTTTTTTATAGAGTGACACAAATTTGGGTGCTGTTGGCTGAAGTAGTAGAACACGAGACTATGAAGCGGAGCGTCGTGAGTTCGAGCCCTCGCTGAGTCATGAAATATTGTGTTGAATTCTTCTGATCAGCATTAAGTGCATGGTTGTGTTAATTGTTGCCAGCCTGTTTCAGTGATGAAGGCATAGCACTGGTCACTGAACATAATTGGCGGCGACTGACGCTATCAAAAAGCACAGTAACAGCACCCTCCTTCGTCGGTCCTGTAGTAGAAAATTAGCCGGCGAAGTAAAAAAGGTTGAAATAGCTACAAAAAAAATTCCCTATCTTCTCATCTTTCCTCATCGGTCCCCTCAATACTGGCCCTTGTTTTCAGTTCCGGCGCAATGCATTGCATATATAGGGGTCATCCCCTGAGTGCTGGTCCAAGATAAAAAAAAAAAAAAAAACATAATAAAACAAGAAAATATATTTTTAATATCAATGAAAGGAAATTTCTTGGAAAGAAAATTTTAATGTTTAAATAAGATTTTTGCCCTGTGGCCGCTACGGCTGGCGCATAGTTTGGAATAGCAATTTTCAACAACTAAAAAAATCTTGCATAAAGTAGAAGGACACAACCCCAGTTGCTGAGAACGGCGAATTGATTGATTAGCAATCAATGATTTCTTGTACACCAGCTACAGCTTCTTCAGTGCTCACTGTTTGTTCCTCGTCTCACGGGTTGCACATGATCAGTAACAGTAAATGTGGTACGAAGAATATCCATTGTTCTTTGAATTACCTGCTCTGAAGGACGATTGTGTGCGCCATAAAATGGAAGAAGTGCACGATGAGTTTGACGACTAGAACAATTATTTTGATTAAAAATTCCAACAATTTGCACGCGTTGCTCTGGTGTTGTGACACTCAAAAAAAACATATTTTACAAACTGATCCGAAATTTATATTGTATTGAAGTTTGGTGGAGGGTGAGAAACAAATCTGTGTTTGTTGAACAATCTGATCATTCTTAATCAACTTTCTACCTGAAGAAATATTATGGTGTAATATTTTTTTTTAAATCGACGAGTAAATTATGAATGTCTGTTCTAAGCCAAAAAAAATTTTTTTTAAATATACCCGCTTACATTATTATTGTTATATAAACTGCGTTTTTTTCAGTCGCAAAACATCTCTGAGCCAGTCAACCAAAAAAAATCAGCTTCCACCAAATAATTGCTGGAAACCACAACCACCACGTGTACCCCCGAAGCAGACCTCACCAATATCCAGTCGCAGTAATATTGCTAAGCCAGTACTGGATCCCGTGGTACAATTTTTTACTATTGGTGAAGCCTCGAAAGCCAAAATAGTGTAGGTTCTATAAACTTTCTATTGACTTCAGTTTCTGTCTTATCCAAAATTACGTGCCCTTGCACCTGTCGTTTCTTACTCAGACCCGTAGGCGAACTTACTTCTGTTAGATTCTTATATACACATCCGTTCCGCTGTTATTTAGAGAAGGGGAAGTAGCATATAAGTTTTA
Source organism: Linnaemya tessellans (assembly GCA_951800035.1). Lineage (NCBI taxonomy): Eukaryota > Metazoa > Arthropoda > Insecta > Diptera > Tachinidae > Linnaemya > Linnaemya tessellans. The sequence continues at coordinate 7,033,255 of OX637532.1, read as the reverse complement.
GGGAGCTACCTGCAAAAGTGATGTCTGCAAAGCCAACCATTATAGGTTTTGACTTTCTATTGACTTTTGATTCTTGACTAGAATCTAGGCGTCCTTGTGCCTACTTTCTTATTCCAAACTTGCGTAGCTGGCAGGTGGGCTTCCCTACAGCTTTAGGTCTTCTTACAGTAGTCCAGCTAAAAATTTCCCACTGGGATTACAGCTTCTTCACTGCGCACTGTTCAGTTACAATAAATGTGGTGCGAAAACAATCTATTGTTCTTCGAATTAGCCGCTCTGAAGAACGATTGTGTGCGTCATAAAATGGAAGAAGTGCACGATGAGTTTGACGAATAGAACAATTATTTTGATTAACAAATTCAACATTTTGCATGCGTTGCTCTGGTGCTGTGACGCTCTAAAAAAACACGCTATAATAAAAATTTAATAAATTGAATGGTTCATTCGCTGCCACGCCGGGCATATGCCGAAAATCACATTAAAAGAAAATTAAATTATTTACCAGATATTCTTGTCTTGTGGCATTTTTTTAAGTTCTCATGCAGCTGAAAAGTCACACAGTATTTTCACAGGGGAAACCCCCCTTTAGAAAAAAGAACCATGTGTATGCGTGTGTGTGTATGTAATAAACTCACTCATTATCAGTTTAAAATTTAAATTTTGTAATTAATTACTTAGCAAACTTTTCAAATCTCATTGTTGAAATTCCCTAATTATTGTTGTTTTTGAAAGTATGTCTGGGAGTTGTGTGTGTGTGCTTGTGTGTGAATATATATATCATTGTCAACTTTCATTGCTTTTTAACAATTTTTATTTGCCAATTTTTGTTGTACAATTTTATTTTGCTTTGTTTGAAATCCCCTGTTAACACTTTAAGTATTTAAGCCCTTAAGTAACGTGTGCACTTACAATTGCTTTAACAGCAAATACACGCACACACCCACACACACACACACACACACAGACATACACGGCTTATGCACAGGAATTAATAGTTAAAGCACTGCCAGTAGCCAGCAGATATTTAAATGCATATTCCCCAAAGTACCCACAGAACTCAACACGACCAACGCAAATAACTTTAAAAGCAGTTTAATTGCATTATTTTTATTCAATTCATATACAAGGAATTTTATTCAACCAATTGCATTATAATTCAAAGTTCTGTAATGCGAAAAATTAATACTCTCCCCAAAAGTATGCAATGAATTTGTTTGAAGACTTGAAATATCATGTGCATAAAGTGACAGCCATACAGATTGCAAAGAGGACTGATGACGGGATTGTGGCAATTCCCTAAAATAAGTCACTCACTAGTTGAACTCAAAATTATTACCTAGTCCACAATAAAATCCTTAAGACTTGTTTGCGGAAATAGCGCAAAAATCAGTTCATGTTGCCGGCCATACGGCACATTTATGACATTTCCTGCAATAAGCATTCATTAAGGATCAATAACGCCAAATGTTAATATAACTATTGACAACTGTTTGACAAGCCTTTGCCAATACGCCAGAGATTTTTTGTTATGGAAAAATATACGAGTTGTTGTAAAACAAATTAAACTGAATGCAATATTTAATAATTAACATATTTCAACATCAGAAAAGGCTACATAATGACTGGAGTTTTTCATTTTTATTAAATACTCTCGGGAATATAAATGCGTTTTTGTAAAAAAAGAAAATTGCTGCATTTCAAGCTGCTCGCATATCAATAAATTATAATAGTTAAATATTTCATCAGCATCCGTGAACTGATGCTTTATTGAAATTGAAATTAAAAGAATAAAAGTTCAAATTTATGAATGTAATTTGTTTTTTTGCATCTGTTGATATGAAAACATTTATGAGTTAATATTAACCCAGCAAACATTTGCTAAGGCAATTGTTACTTTTTTATAAGTTTTATTCAATAATCTTTTTTTTTTTAAGTTTGAAGGTAGAGGTTTTGCCTGCCATTTCAATTTTTAAGTAATTAAAATAAATTTATTATAATTTTAAAGGCATGAGAATCAATTGCTGATTTTTTACTTTAATGGGGGATTTTTTAAGAATTTTAGAATTTGTTAAAAAAACCGCATAAAATATATTGTAGAAAAATATATGAAATCTTTATTTTTTTTTATTTTTTTGTTTATTTTTTTTATCTTGGACCAGCACTCAGGGGATGGCCCCTACATATGCAATGCATTGCACCGGAACTAACAACGAGGGGATAGTATTGAGGGGACAGACTAGGAAATATGAGAAGATAGACAGTTTTTTTTGTAGCTATTTCAACCTTTTTTACTTCGTCGGCTAATTTTTGCTACAGGACCGACGAATCGATAGATCGATCAATATAATTCAGTGTTTCAAGATCATTACGTGCGCTGGCTCCAATTTTCGCATACTCTCTTCAGCATATCGACTGATAGTTCACGAATAAATTCTTTTTTTTAGACATCAGGGGCCAAATTACGACATTCGATATCGATCGGAATTTGTATAAAAATTGTATTGTTTTTGCAGCCTGCCTTAACATGGCTGCAAAAAACGTAGTCTAAATACATTAAATCGTATGACCTAGGCGGTCAAAAATGACCGACCATAAACGTTAAATGAACTGTTCACCGCATTGGCCTATCAATTAGGTCACTTGTTTCACGTGCTGTGTGGCATGTAATATGTACCTTCTTGTCAAAACCGGGTCTCACACAAGTTCACCTCTTCCGTTTTAGAAAAAAAAAATTGCAGATCTTGTAGTGCTTCTAACTGATCTTCACACAAAATATGCCTATTTAACCATTAATGAATATCCATACAACCGGAAATGAACACGATGCACTTTCCTAATCGAATATGAATTTTGATAATAAAATTCAATAATCTGCCAACGTTGTTCGTTTGTAAGTCATTTCATAATTAAATTATGGACCAGTTTGGTCCATAATATTCATGTTTAAACCTGAACATGTGACACAAAAACAGCTGAGTTGCCTAAAACAGTGATGCCAATAGGAAATTTGCTACCAAGTCATCTGTTATAAGTGTGTGAATTTTCTTTTTCTTAGCCTGGTGGCAAATTAAGGCATTCGTTATCGATCGCAATTTGCATATAATTTTGCTTTGAAATTTCGACCGATAGCGAAAGCGGGAATTTTGGCCCCTGTACTACTTTTAAGTTTTATGGTGACTTAAAAAAAAAAATTATAAGAAATATTTATTGCCTAATGGAATCAAAATGCATTCCAAACTGAAGCCTAATTAAACTTGATTGATTGAATGTATAAAATTGACTTGTAGGTGTTTGCCAAAAACTTCTCTCATGCAGTTGTGAGTGTGTATGTGCGCTCTTGTTGATTTTAATTAAAATTTAAACTACAAATAAAACAACACTTTACTGTTGCACAATAACAGCAAAATGAATAATTAATTGTTCGTAGCATTTTTTTTTGGTTCTATAGATATTAATAAAATTATGGAAATGTATGCCCTTCAGCTATACGTTAACGAATATCATTGTCTTAAAATGATTGAACTTTTATTCTTTATTTGGTGAAAAATATTTCATTTGTAACTAATCAGAAAGCTTCTTAATTGATGATGTGAACTTTTTGATATAAGATATTTAATTGCGGTCAAAAGGAGCTTTGCATGAGATTCCCAGGAATCTGCAAAATTTGTGAACTGCTTCAATATTACCCTAAATAAAATATTCCCCTAAAAAATAATCAATTTTTAATTCAGCAGAAATTTTAATACAACCCTTATGTATATGCCGCTTTATTAAGATCTATTTCGAAGTTACTTCGAATGGATGCATAGACAACACTTGGGCACTTTTTTTTGGCTGAACTGCTCGTATGTGTAATAAATTCCAAGCGGAGGTCTTTTTTGTCATATTTAAATTGGGAAAATTCAAATTAAAATCCCATTAGCACTGTTCCCTTCATCAGAGGCCACAGTGGTGTTTTCGATGGCTAAAATAAGAATTAATTCGTGGTGACTTTCCCTGTTTATAATTTTAGATTTTTTTTGGTCAATATCAATTAAAGAGAGCGATTTTCGAAATTGGGCAAAAAAATTGGTGGAATAGGACTGCGGGAAGGAGTACTCCCCATACAAAATAATATTAAAAAATCTGCTATCTAGAAACCTGTGATAGTAAGAGGCTTCAAATTATTATTATTTTACTATTATTAGTTCATTATTTAATGCAAGTTTATTGGCAGTAGGTCATAAAGGGAATAAAAATACATATTTGAAAAGCTCTATTATCAATACCATCATCAAATGCTTATCAATAACCATCATCATCTGTATAATTGGTATAAATATCATTATCATCATCATTTTTTTTCAATCTCTTCACTTTTAAGAATTGAATTGCTTCCATAGGAAAATTATGGGGTTTTTTCTCTTTAAATTTTCTAATATATGATATTACAGGGTCTGATGTAACTAATAGTCTTTTAAATAGATTTTCATTTGATTTTTCTCTAGAACATTTTCGCGAAAAATGCTGCGTAAAACTTTTTAAATCTTTGTTTCGAGCTTCCTGTGCTTCTTCCGTCAACTGTAGAATTGGTAGTAAAGCGTGTTTTACTATTTCTGGTCCATGGATTAAAAACTTATGGATAGTTGAGGACATATAATACCAGGAATGCGACATCTTGAAAAGCATTAGTGTTTATTTGAAAACCTCTAGAAATGGTAACCATAATTGAATGCAGTTGTCTTAACAATTTTGCATCCAATTTTGTAATATTAGCTTAGATTACTTATTGTTTTTGTTGCTATTATTGTTTAAAATTTGTATTGTTTTCCCTTTCTTCTTTTAATATGTTTTTATCTAGTCTAATTTAATAATTAAACCCAAGCTCTCATGAAAACAAAAGCAATAATAACACTAATGTTTGTATTGCTTTTAAAAAAAAAATTGATTTTTTATATGTAGGTGCAACAATACATTTGAATTTTATTTCAAAATGTGCAAAAAAGTGCAGAAAAATGTTTCATACATATTTTCAAAAGTGTTTAAATTTTTAGAAACGAAATGGTTTTTTTTATTAATTTGGCTTTATTCCCAACTATTTATCGATATATTTCATAGGCTTACGCGTGAAAATTAATTAAAAATAATAACTCAAATTACACATAAAAACAAAACACATAAATTAATCTTACTAACCTGAGCTTCAAGCTCAATTAAAATATTTTTAATTATCACTTTGGAAAACACTCAAAACTAATTTTTAAGACAGCAAAACTTGAAATTTATATTGCACGCGAAGAAAACGTCAAATAACTCAAACTTTAAAATTGTATAGTGGCATAATGGTAGTTGTCAAAAACAAAATGTTTGCACTAGTGATGTGGAATGTTGTGTACTTTTACCGACTAAAAAAATTTATTCGGTTCTCCTAAATTTAATTTTTCAATTAATTCCCATTTTTGGTAACAAAAACCCCACAGTGCATCCCCGAAGTCCCAGCCCTACTAAAAAAATCCTAGACAAATATTTGTTGACTATAGGGAAATACTTGCTTGACTGCAAAACTACTATTAGCGAGTACAACAAAATTAGTACAGTTCGAAACCACAAGAGGCTCCAACACTGAATCAAATAACTGGAATATCGAAGACAGTGTGAGGAGAAGTTGAAATTCTTTAAGGTGAAAAAAGTCAGGACACAATTAAATAGCAGCTAATAAGAAATGTCCCCTAACACTTTTAGAACACTGAATATTCATTCCATCGCATGGGTTTGCTTCTAAATGCTCGTTGACATCTATTTAAAATATTTGCATAATGTACTTAAACTGTTTTATTAAATATTTTAGAACATCTTCCATAATTTTGTTTTTTTTTTCTTAGATTTAGAAAATATCTCATGTAAAAACCATTAAATATTTTATATAAAAAGTTGTGCACAACTAAAGACAAAAGCTGTGACGTGGCTACCCGGCAGTTATTCCCTGACACTTTTAGCCTATAATAAAATTAGCTGCCGATCAATAAATCTTGTAGGTGACAGTGTTCGTAATATAGAAACTTCATTTCACTAGTTACCTTCCTTTTAAAGTTAGACATGTGCCAGTTCTCATAATATACGAGTAATTTTTTTATTTTTTATAAAATTAACTTGAAAACTTTTCAAAATCATATTTTTAATGAAATGCTTTTATGCTCAACCATAGCGCCCGTACCTGCCACTAGAGCATAAATTGTTTGTTAAACACCAACTTTTCTGCAGCTACACATACACACACACACACACACTTCAAACTTCTTACCCCTTCCTCTCCCCCATTTTTCATAAGCACACACGAAAGTTAGTTTAGCTCAAGTTTTTGTATATTTCATTTTACGAGTAAAAAGTCAGAAAATATGGTTTAAAAAAAAAAACTCATATTTTTCACAAAGAAATATAAATCTTCATTCAACTTATAATGAAAGAAACTTTTCGATTAAAAACTTTACGAAACAATAATTCACAATAATGATAATCTGTACGTTCAACTTCATATTCGCATTGACTTTCCTTCTTTTTTGATTATTTTTTTTTTTTTTTTTGGCAAACATGATGATCATTTGGCTGCCACAACTAAATCGCAATATTTTCTTACAACAGCCAAAATATTAGCAACTTGTTAAGCAAACATTGAAAGTCTCTGGCGAAAGTTGCCACTAAAAGCGAAAATATGTTTCTCTGCTGCTGCTTGCTGGCAATATAATTAAAACAGCTAATCGAACGAACATGCCCGTTCATGTCTGTGCATGCTGCATAATGTATTTACTTAGTAGCAGCCGCTTGTTATCGTTGTCTTAGAAAGTTGTTAAGTTTATTTAGGTGAGAAGTATTGAAAAGTTTTTAAATTTAAACACAAACGGTGTCTGTTTGGCATTAGATAAAACTGCAAGAAACGCTGGCCCAAAAGAAAGTTTAAAGCAGCTTAAAGTTATTATTTTGTTGGGTGCAAATTTTTTTCTTTCATTTTTTTTTCCTTCCTTGGGCCTGCTCAGGCATACAATAATAAAATAAATGGCTTAAGTTTATTCTCTTTTATTCTGTTGTTTGATTTTGTTTTTGCGTTTTTTTTTCCTTCGTATTGTTAAAATATAAAAACTTTTGATTGCGGTGATGCTTCAATTATTTTATATTATTCGCAGGCATTTGTGTACAAGTAATAAATTTGAAAAGTCAATAGTTTGTTTTAAATTAAATAAGGTGATTACAGCAAAGCGCCTCAAGGACTTTTTGTGAACTCTGCAGGGCATAATTCTTCATTATGAATTTTTTGTTACCACATCTTTATGTATCAAGTTTGTTAATGTTGTTGGCCTCGAAACACATGTTTAGGTGTTTGCTAAATTCAATTACATATTTGTTTTCCCAGCTTAAAAATTATATATCAATAGTGCCTTAGGCAAGAGAACTTATTGTGGCACATTGATTTGGTAAAAAAGGAAAAGCTTTGGAGTAAAGGAATTTTTTGCCTTGCGTGTGTATTCTTACGGTTAGTTATTTTTAAAACATTTTAAACCAACTTTTAGCCATACACATGTTTAAGTCCCATAATTTATTTAATCACAAACAGCCGCTTTGGCAAATATTGCATTGTTTATAAAAACCATAAACCAAATATAAGGATCTAAAAACATAATGCGTGAATTTATGGCCAGTTAAGTACACTTTGATAATAAAATACTTTTGAAATTTATTTATTTATTTTTATTTTTGTTTTCAGGTCCCAATACACTGACAATTCTTAATAATATTTTATGAGGTCACATAAAAATCGACATTTATCTTTGTGAAATAAATCTCAGGCGTCTAAATGAATAAAAAAAATGAAAATGAGAGAAAAAAAATGGGAAATAAACTTTCAAAGTGTATGGAAATGTGTTGATAACTTTTTTACACTCAATTTCGTGTTGCTATTGTCCTCAATAAATGCATAAAACTGATGATGGTTTTTCCAATTTAAATAATATGATTTGAAATTGGTTTGTTTGAAGTATTAAAGGCAGGAAGGTAGACGTAAACATATACAGTTCTGTCATTAAAGAAAAGGAATAGATTTTCTTAACGAAAAAAAAAACAGTAAAAACGATTAAGAATAACCTGTTTTTGTTAAGTTTCAGAATAAGAATTAACAATCTTCGTATCCTATTGTAGAAATACACCACACTTGTCTTTTGTGGTACACTTATAAATATTTTATGGTACACAAATTTTTATGACTTTTAACATTTTTAAAAGGTATTTTTGCGCAGGTGTGTACACTATAATGATTTGTTTAAAAACTGTTAGCAGGTAAGTCCAGTAACCGCAACACCTGTACCCAAATAATTAGAAGTTTGTAATCAATGGCAATTTATAAATATATAGGGTCCGTAATCTAACGTTTTTTTTTCAACTGGTGCCTATTTCGTGAATGGTAACACTTAGCTAATGTCTGATTTGACAGATAATTAGTTTTATCCCTCCGCTGAACAAATATGGTTGACCATCCAATGCGTTTTCGCTTCGCTAATTGGGCCTGCGATCGACTTACAGGAGTTGCCGATTTTGGCAAAAAAAAATCATCTTTTCAGATGAAGCTCATTTTGATCTTGGCGGGTTTGTAAACAAGCAAAATTGTCGTATTTGGGGCATAGAAAATCCGCACGCATACATTGAAAAGCCGACGCACACAAAACGAGTCATTGTTTGGTGACGATTTTGGTCCAGAGGCATATTTGGGCCATTTTTCTTCGAAAATGAGCAATTTTAAATGTCTACACAAAATTTCGACCACCCTTGACCACTCAATACGATCACTTCCAAAAACAAACCCTATCTTATATTATTCCAAGCATCTTAAACTATATCTAAGCCAAATTTCATCTAAATCGGGTCAACGGTATCAGCATGAAAATTTAACAGTGAGACAGAGCAACTTTCATATATATTATATTAGTAAGGAAAAAAGTGCAAGTCATTATAAAATATGCAAGTCATCATAAAAAATGCAAGTTATTATAAAAGCAGCAAGTCATCATAAAAAGTGCAGGTCATCATAAAAAGTGCAAGCCATGAAAAGTGCAAGTCGTTATGAAAAGTGCAAGTCGTCATAAAAAGTGCAAGTTATTATAAAAAGTGCAAGTCATTATGAAAAGTGCAAGTCATCATAAAAAGTGCAAGTCATTGTGAAAAGTGCAAGTCCTCATAAAAAGTGCAAGTCATTATAAAAAAAGCAAGTCATTATGAAAAGGGCAAGTCATTGTGAAAAGTGCAAGTCATCATAAAAAGTGCAAATCATGATCAAAAATGCAGTTCATCAAAAAGTGCAAGCCATGAAAACTGCAAGTCATTATCAAAAATGCAAGTCATCATAAAAAGTGCAAGTCATTGTGAAAAGTGCAAGTCATCATAAAAAGTGCAAATCATGATATAAAATGAATGTCATCAAAAAGTGCAAGCCATGAAAACTGCAAGTCATTATAAAAAATGCAAGTCATCATAAAAAGTGCAACTCATTATGAAAAGTGCAAGTCATCGTAAAAAGTGCAAGTCATTATGAAAATTGCAAGTCGTCATAAAAAGTGCAAGTTATCATAAAAAGTGCAAGTCATCATAAAAAATTCAAGTATGTATTCATAAAAAGTGCAAGTCGTCCTAAAAAGTGCAAGTCATCAAAAAAGTGCAAGTCATCATAAAAAGTGCAAATCATGATAAAAAATGCAAGTCATCAATAAGTGCAAGTCATTATTAAAAGTGCAAGTCATTATGAAAAGTGCAAGCCATCAGAAAATGTGCAAGTCATTATGAAAAGGGCAAGTCATTGCAAAAAGTGCAAGTCCTCATAAAAAGTGCAAGTCATCATAAAAAGTGCAAGTCATTATAAAAAGTGCAAGTCATCATAAAAAGTGCAAGTTATCATAAAAAGTGCAAGTAGTCATAAAAAGTGCAAGTCATTATGAAAACTGCAAGTCATTGCAAAAAGTGCAAGTCCCCATAAAATGTACAAGTCCCCACAAAAAGTGCAACTCATTATAAAGAGTGTAAGTCATCATAAAAGTCAACTCAAATTAAAATGTTCGTAGTTATCAGTTTAAGAATTTCATATGTCGATGAAAATTTTCGACCACGCTTAACAACCGAACAGGATCATTTCCAAAACACAAAAACCGCCCTACGCCTCGGATTTCGAAATATCTCTATACCAAATTCCATTTAAATCAAGCATGAAAAGATAACACAGACAGGATTACATTCATATTTATTATATTATTAATTATATTATTAAGGTTTCCTGATTTCATATGATCGATTTATAAATTTATTTCGCGGAAAAACTTGGCATCAAACACCTTCTTAACCTGCTCTGGATGTACAATTTTAATAAAAGTTTCTGCTTCATATTCAAACAAAAGACCTGTTGACCTAATTAATAACTTTAATATTTTCATCCTTAAAAACACGAACAACTTTTCCTTTTAACCAGAAGACCCATAAATCTATTTTACAAAACTTTAACACTTTCACTTAATTATACTTTGAGCTACATGCAGCATATTTTCCCAACTTTCGAAATGACCTGTTAAATGCCTCAGTAAAATAGCTGATATTAAATAATCCTTACCACCAGGTAATGCCCTCTTCCTGAGACAAAGCATCTCTTGTTAAATAGCAAACAACTTTTACGGATTTATTTTTATTCATACGAAATGAAAGTATTCGTTTGGCCACAATGAAAAGGATTTATGAATAAATGGAGAAATTAGCACAATTTCCTGTTTAGAGTTGTTGTATATTTTTTTTCTGTTGTTGTTTTTTTCTCTTTCGTGTTTTCCTGTTGTTTATTTTCTGGTTAAATAATTCATTAAAAAAATGTGCTTAAAATGTTTATGGTTGTTAGTTTAAATTGATGAATGACCTCAATCAAATAAAACATTTGCTCGTGTATTTGTGTTTATTTAAAAGCATTAACGGGGAAAATAAAACGGCCGCCATGACTGCCAGTCACAGTCTGGGAAAATTAACAAATTAACAAATAAAACAAAATAAAATTTTTTTTAATTAAATGCAGGCATTTACTTTAGACCAGCATAAGAAATAAGTAAAAATTTATCTGGCAAGGGCCTAAAAGTAGGCAATGATTGCTTGCAAGAGTTTGTGTATATGTAACCTTTTATGGCTGTGTGTTGATAAATAAGTGAATCAAATTATTTACAAGTGAATCTTGCAACAAAATCACTTTTTTGAAACCCGGCAAAAATAAAGAAAAACTAAATATTTGCAATAACGCAGTTGTTGAATGTTTTTTGTTAAGAAAAACAAATTACATTTCTCTTGCAAAAATATTATTAAAATAAAATACAACACAATGGGCAAACTTTCTTTAATATTAAAGCAAAAAATGGAATACAGCAGTACAGAAAACTGTATTTGTAACGACAACTACAGCAGAATATAATGAGTAAAAGGAAGAAAAGAAATCTACAGTTCAAGCAAACAATAAATGAATATTGTAAACTTTTCTGAATGAGATTCTTTGAAACTATTTATGTACAAGAGCAGCAACATTGTTTTGTTTATTTTATTTTATTTATTTTTTTTCATAACGACTTCAGCTCTTTTCTTCTCAGCATTATGAGTTCTACCCATTTGAGAAATAATGCCGTAATGGGGTCAAGTAAGATTGCAAATAAAAGGAATATGATGTTGTTTTCAGACATCTTGTATAAAGAAAGTGTCAAACTAAAAAGTCAGTAATTCAGTTTTAAAACTTGTATTTCAGTTACTTTTTGCTGGCAACTTTCTGTGCGTTTATTGTCAAACATGGCAACAGCCAACCAGCTGCAACATGTTAACAAATAAGTTTATACTGTCTTTATGTTTATAGCATAGTTTTAGGAGTTGCAATCAGCTTTATTTTCATAGCCAACTTAAGTGGTTGAAAGATGTAAACAGCATATATTCAAGATTAGAGCAGTAATATTATTATAAATACTTCATGAATGAAAAATGTTTAAAAAATGTTAAATATTTAAAAAATATGAATTTCAAATTTTTTTAGAATTTGTTCTCACTAAATGTTTTGACAAAATTATTCGAATAAATATTTTCCACATATGAATATTATAAGCGAAAATTATTACTTAAAATAATTTATTTTATTTCTTTATTAAATGTAAAAAAAAAACAGTTACAAATTATATAGCACAACTTAGTTGATCTAGAATAGTAGCAAAGACTTAAACCCCTTGTAGTGAGCCAGGCCAGAGTCTAGGATAGAGAAAGTACCTCCAAACAAATAGGCTAATGATTGTTTGCTGAGCGAATTGTGTATCAAATAAAACAATTTTTTCAAATCAACTAAAATAAGTAATTTCCATGAAGAAGTCACACAGAGCAGTGACGAAATATTGAAAAACAAATAATATTTACGTATCAAATGTCAGTCCATAATTTTCAGTCATTTTTTTAGTTCTGCTTGTGGCTGCATCCATTTTGACAATGTTTTCATAATATTTCAGGCGTCAATATGTACACTCGAATCCGCTTTAGCGCAACACGCTTTACTGAAAATATCGGATTACTGAAAACGATACAAATCTCCGCACTGATATTAAACGCAGCTAGTTTTATTCACTTCGCTTTAGCGCAACACGCTTTACTGAAAATATCGGATTACTGAAAGCGATACAAATCTGATTTAAACTGATTTTAAACGCAGCTAGTTTTTTTCACTTCGCTTTAGCGAAACATCGCTTTATTGAAAATACCGTATTACTGAAAACCAAAAGCTAGCCCACAATTACATACGTTTTGTATAAAACTTAGTTCGCTTTAGTGAAAAAAAACAAACAATGACAAATTTATTTATTAGAAATCGATTGCATAACTTAAGGCTGAAAAAATTGTGGTGCATGTTTTGTCCGTTAAAAAATTAAATGGCAAAATGTATTTGTCCTTTTCGCTCTTACGTACTTTATTGTATTTGTTTATTATTGTCAATGCAAGTGGCTAGAGATTTTCGAGGAATTCGTAAAGAATTTCGACAACAAAATGAATTATTCTATGAATAATTTTTTTTTAAATAAAATTTTTACTTTACATTGATGTAAAAATGTATAGATTTGATATAAAAAAATATTGTTTTACTGATTTTAAGCAGTACTCTTAACTGTAACAAATTTCAGTAATTCGAACTACGTTTTAGCGAACAGATCGGATAACTGAAAAAAAATTGGGTTTTGGTTATTTCCAGTAAAGCGGAGTCGACTGTATATTATTGATTAACATAAACAATACCAGCTGTTTCCATTATATAACTTGGCAGCACTGAACTTAGCACAGCCAAAGACAGTAAAAATCAAGGGTGCATTTCATAAAACCTACTTCAAGCCAATTCGATTTTTAAAATCAGGTTTTAACAGTTGATTTTACCGTTAAAGCCAGAATGTATTAAACCATTTCAGTGTGAAAATGCAACAACTGAGGCTGAAGAGCTGCATTAATTTTAAATAGCCTCGCTATTGTTGTGAGAAAAATTAATAAATAAAACGTCTCCTTTTTTCTAAATCACAATTTTTTTTTTGTTAGAACTCTATATAATATTTTAACAGAAAAATAAAGAGACTTTAAGTTTAAAAATATTAGAAAATATTATTACTCAAAGAGAGGTAGAAAAAAGCCAGAAGAATTTATATTTTCAAATTTGTTTTTGCTTTCCTTATAAATTTCACTAACTTGAAGTGAAGGGTCAAAGTTCTTCAGCTACTGATTACTATTACTGGAATACCAGCTTTAAAATTAAATAAATTTTTCAAAGTTAAATATAAATAATTGATCCACCAGTTTTAAAAAAAATTTTAACTTGAAAGTTCATAAGAACAAACGATTTAAGAGAATTCGATAAATTTTTTAAAAATTTTCCGTCATCTTGGCTCCGCCTTTATAAATTTTTAGAAACTGACATTAGATAGGGAATAAGAGGTCCTAAAAATCTTGAGTTGCTTAGTTTTATTAAAATTTATTGAATCCATATGCAGCATATAATTTTATGGCACTAAATTTTCAATTTGTCCCTGTGTGCAGGTTACAAAGCTGATGGTCCCATGTTCGATCCCGCTACTACTTAAAAAAAGCATAAAAAAGTTTTTGTATAAAATTTTCCATAGATAAAAATTACTTACACATTGTAAATACTTTTATGAAAAAAATAACAACTATAATAAAAATAGTTCTAACCGACCTGAATGTCCTTAAGAATGTAAAAAAGGTCACAAAAGTTTTCTAATTTAATTTATTTTTCACGGTCATTATACAAATTCAATAGAAAACATGAATACATAAAGACAAAAATGTATAAATAAAATATTCCATAGAATAAAATGTATTTAATAACCGTGAAAATTATACATTTTGTAAACCCACCGCGAATGAATCAAAAGTCCTTTGTACAGCACAACACAATGTCCCTTTTAGCACTTGCTTTTCTTTAAATCTATTTCATTCAGACATATTTCGTTCCGTTTTTTTCCACAATTCAACTGCACTTTACATCGTCACACTCGTAGTTGGCAAGCGCTTAGGAAAGTATTTAATGCCAGGACTTTCTAAATATCTGTGCGGTTGTCGTACGCTCACTCTGGCATTCTCTTTCTATGGCAATTTGTTTATAAAATGATGCATTGGTGTTTGTGTACAGGAGTGCGGGTAAATGATTTTGTATGTGCCACCACGAATTTGAGTGTGTGTGTGTGTGTGTATTATATGCGTACTGCATTTCAATGTTAAAAAGTTGCATAAATTCTGCTGGGCTGTGTTGAAAGAAAATTTGTGCTAAATGTGAGCTGGTGTATGAATGTGAGAGAAGCACACAGATTGGGTGCTGCAGGTTTTACGAGTGTACAGTTTGTCAATGGTGGAAAATTTCATTACGCACCTTGACTTACAAAATTGCCTTTGAAAAAAATTTGTAATGAAAGGCAAACAAAGTCGCACACATAGAGACAAAAAAAAAATAACTATGACAGTACAAGTTACAAGAATATATTGAGGATATACATACATTGGAACTACACATACATACAAATATCTTTTTTTAGTAAAAAATAAGAAATAAAAAATTGTAAATGAAATGTTTGTATCTGTATGTTGTATTGAAAGTTTCGGAAAGAAGCAGTTTATTAAAAAAAATGAATAAAAAATATTGTAAAAGATGTTGGCAGGAAGGCGAGAAAAAAAATGTACTGCGACAAGAATTGAATTGAGTTTGAAATTGGAAATGTCATTGATGCATACGAGTATTATTTCAAACGCAGTTAGTTACTCTTTTACAAAAATGCCCTTGAATGCAGGCATAGAAAAGTGTGTAAATGTGTAGGCGTATATGTAAATATCCTTTAGTTTTGATAAAAAAATTAGCAAAAGTAGTTCTACTGCACAAACTCACTTGTTATTCAATTAACTGGCCCACAATGTCATTCAATTTTGTTCTGTCTAAGAAACACATTTAAAGCAAGAAACAAAATTTTAGAATTTGTTTTTGTTTTATATGTAATTGCACGACAAAACTATATCGTGGGAGAGACAGTTAATTTGCAATAGAAAAAAAAATTGTGGTACTATATAATAGCAGTAGCATGAATTCTGCAAGCCTTAGCACTACTGCTACTTGTATTATTTTTAAATTAAATTAATAATGCTGATTCTGCTAGTGTTTGCTACTGCTATTACTATTTCATCTAGTACCACTGCTGCTACTGCTATTGAGTTTACTACTACAGCATCTGTTATTCAAATTGCAAGTTCTGTTGCTGCCACTCCTTTCACTACCTGTACTATTAGTCGAATTGCTATTAATCCAACTACTGCTGTTATTAGTGTAACAACGTCTGCTACTACTGCCACGACTTTTTCTGCTACAAGTGCTACCTCTACTTTTACTACCACTTCCGCTTTTATTATTAACACAATTTTTAATTCAAATAACACTTTTAGGACATCTTCTGCTAGTAGAAATAAGTCTGCTATTAGTAGTAATACTGCTACCGATATTAGTAGCAATACTGCTACTGCTATTAGTAGCAATACTGCTATTAGTAGCAATATTCCTACTGCTATTAGTACCAATATTGCTACTGCTGTTAGTAGCAATATTGCTACTGCTATTAGTAGCAATACTGCTACTGCTATTAGTAGCAATACTGCTACTGCTATAAGTAGCAATACTGCTATTAGTAGCAATACTGCTATTAGTAGCAATACTGCTATTAGTAGCAATACTGCTACTGCTATTAGTAGCAATACTGCTATTAGTAGCAATACTGCTATTAGTAGCAATACTGCTACTGCTATTAGTAGCAATACTGCTACTGCTATTAGTAGCAATACTGCTACTGCTATTAGTAGCAATACTGCTACTGCTATTAGTAGCAATACTGCTATTAGTAGCAATACTGCTACTGCTATTAGTAGCAGTACTGCTACTGCTATTAGTAGCAATACTGCTACTGCTATTAGTAGCAATACTGCTACTGCTATTAGTAGCCATACTGCTACTAATATTAGGAGCAATACTGCCATTAGTAGCAATACTGCTACTGCTATTAGTAGCAATACTGCTACGGCTATTAGTAACAATACTGCTACGGCTATTAGTAGCAATACTGCTATTAGTAGCAATGCTACTATTAGTAGCAATACTGCTATTAGTAGCAATACTGCTACTGCTATTAGTAGCAATACTGCTACTGCTATTAGTAGCAATACTGCTACTGCTATTAGGAGCAATACTGCTTTCAGTAGCAATACTGCTACTGCTATTAGTAGCAATACTGCTATTAGTAGCAATACTGCTACTGCTATTAGTAGCAATACTGCTACTGCTATTAGTAGCAATACTGCTACTAATATTAGGAGTAATACTGCTTTCAGTAGCAATACTGCTACTGCTATTAGTAGCAATACTGCTATTAGTAGCAATACTGCTACTGCTATTAGTAGCAATACTGCTACTGCTGTTAGTAGCAATACTGCTACTAATATTAGGAGCAATACTGGTATTAGTAGCAATACTGCTACTGCTATTAGTAGCAATACTGCTACGGCTATTAGTAGCAATACTGCTACGGCTATTAGTAGCAATACTGCTATTAGTAGCAATGCTACTATTAGTAGCAATACTGCTATTAGTAGCAATACTGCTACTGCTATTAGTAGCAATACTGCTACTGCTATTAGTAGCAATACTGCTACTGCTATTAGTAGCAATACTGCTACTAATATTAGGAGCAATACTGCTACTGCTATTAGTAGCAATACTGCTATTAGTAGCAATACTGCTATTAGTAGCAATGCTACTATTAGTAGCAATACTGCTATTAGTAGCAATACTGCTACTGCTATTAGTAGCAATACTGCTACTGCTGTTAGTAGCAATACTGCTACTAATATTAGGAGCAATACTGGTATTAGTAGCAATACTGCTACTGCTATTAGTAGCAATACTGCTACGGCTATTAGTAGCAATACTGCTACGGCTATTAGTAGCAATACTGCTATTAGTAGCAATGCTACTATTAGTAGCAATACTGCTATTAGTAGCAATACTGCTACTGCTATTAGTAGCAATACTGCTACTGCTATTAGTAGCAATACTGCTACTGCTATTAGTAGCAATACTGCTACTAATATTAGGAGCAATACTGCTACTGCTATTAGTAGCAATACTGCTACTAGTAGCAATACTGCTACTGCTATTAGTAGCAATACTGCTACTGCTGTTAGTAGCAATACTGCTACTAATATTAGAAGCAATACTGCCATTAGTAGCAATACTGCTACTGCTATTAGTAGCAATACTGCTACGGCTATTAGTAGCAATACTGCTATTAGTAGCAATGCTACTATTAGTAGCAATACTGCTATTAGTAGCAATACTGCTATAAGTAGCAATACTGCTATTAGTAGCAATACTGCTACTGCTATTAGTAGCAATACTGCTATTAGTAGCAATACTGCTATTAGTAGCAATACTGCTACTGCTATTAGTAGCAATACTGCTACTGCTATTAGTAGTAATACTGCTAGTGCTGTTAGTAGCAATGTTGCTGCTGCTATTAGTAGCAATACTGCTACTGCTTTTAGTAGCAATATTGCTATTAGTAGCAATACTGCTATTAGTAGCAATACTGCTATAAGTAGCAATACTGCTATTAGTAGCAATACTGCTACTGCTATTAGTAGCAATACTGCTACTAGTAGCAATACTGCTACTGCTATTAGTAGTAATACTGCTACTGCTATTAGTAGTAATACTGCTAGTGCTGTTAGTAGCAATGTTGCTGCTGCTATTAGTAGCAATACTGCTACTGCTTTTAGTAGCAATATTGCTATTAGTAGCAATACTGCTATTAGTAGCAATACTGCTATAAGTAGCAATACTGCTATTAGTAGCAATACTGCTACTGCTATTAGCAGCAATACTGCTACTAATATTAGGAGCAATGCTGCTGTTAGGTGCAATACTGCTACTGCTATTAACAGCAATGCGACTTTACTGCTACTCTTCTGCTATTACTGGCAATGCAACATTTGCTTCAGCTTTTCTTGCTCTTAATATTCTTCTTCTGGTATTATTGGCAATACATCGTTTGCTACAAGTCTTCTGCTACAAGCACTAACCCTTGATATAAGTTCTGCTATTATTACTAACACAACTTTTTCTTCAAATACCACTCTTAGGACATCTTCTGTTATTAGCAATAAGTCCGTTATGATCGCCACTTATACTGCTATTATTTTTTTTTTGTGTAACAGTATTGATTATAAGTCGATAAAGTCAACACATGCCAAATGCAGGGTGTTTATTAATCTCTTATCGATGTGATGTCTTTCGATTAGTAAAATAAATTAAATTTGTTTTCAAACTATTTTTATATGCAGACGAATGTCAATAGAAACGTACAAATGGCAGCTCATCTGCTGAGAAAGAAATTAAATTCAACGCACGAAACTAAATGAGATTAAACGTTGAACAATTTCATAGGAATATTTCCTCGAAACACTTTAAACCGTATTAACTGCTTGGATATATTTCAACAGTATGTGCGGAATTTATTGTGATATTTTCATATTTTTTTCCAATTATTAACTCTATATGAACTTCAGTAATATATATATACTTTTTTTTTGTTATTTGCTTGTAACTGAAACGACCTCCTGCTGAGACTGCTTTGATGTCGCATGAGCTTGAATGCTGTTGAATATTTGCAAGTAAATTAAAAAATATATAAAATAGAAATGTAAAAAATGAAAAGAGTCGACAACGGGCGTTTATTAAAATGTTTTAATAGATAGTGACATTTATTTGTATTTTAACAGATAAAACAGACAGACACAAATAAATGTTCATGACTCTTTTTTTTTTGCGCTCTTTGTTTCCGTTTTGTTGCAACATTTTGTTTCAGTTGCCATACATTTAGGTCATCGAAATGTTTTGGGTAGCAAGCAGAAAAAAAAAAAATAAAATAAATAAATAAATAAAAAAATATGTATGTATATGAAAATGACACAATATAATTTGCTTTTGTACGATTTTACATTTTCCATGTTTTTATTTATTTGACATTGACAGTCTGTAGGAAGGGAAATTGGCAACGGGCGGGTGGTCCTCGAAACAACGTTGCCGCGAAAGAAGGAAAATGTGTAAAGACTTGTGTGCCAGTTATAAGTGCTCATCACTTACACTCTTTAGCTAAGCAAAGAACAAAAAAGTGTTGCATACTTGAAGGCTGCAGTTCACAGTTTTTGTAAGTTTGTTAGTAGTTTTTTTTTATATATTTTTTTTGGGGATATCACAATGTGTGCTATTTGAGAGTAAAATAATTACATTTTAATATCTAAGAAATTTGAACAAGAGCAAACAGGTTTGAACGCTACTGCCAGTAGATGTAGAAATCCATCAACAACTTCATCAGCATAAAATATTGCAATTACTTTCTACAAACATTTGAAGTAATTTTATTTGAAGGTACAGGACCTTTTTTGGTCTTAGCATTTTTTAAGAGCTAAATTTAGTTTATTATAAAAATTGGTAGTTGCGAACGCGTTTGTCGAATTATTTTTCAATATTAATACTCGTAAAATCTAATTTTATTTTTAATTAAAAAAATTTTTTTTTCTTAAAAAAATTTTTTTTTCTTAAAAAAACTTTTTTTAAAAAAAATTTTTTTTTTTTAATTATATTTTCACCAAAAAATAGTAAAAAAAATACAAACTGCATTACGTTATTGTCTTGAATTTGAAGAGAAATTAAGTACAAAAAATAAATAAAGACGACAAAAGGCAGTTTTGTGGCGAAAAGTTAAAATGAAATTTAGGAAGTGTAAAAGTCAATAAGTTCTTTTTAGGATAAGGCCTTCAGTATAATAATAATATACAGTGATGCCTAAAACTGTACGAAAGATTTTGTGGCAGCGTCTTAAAAGGCAAGTGTAAAGCAGCTGAAGAAACAAAATTCAAGCCTGACGAATTATAGCACTTGCGTGCGCAAAAACCCTTCTTTCTGCCATCAAATAAAAAATTATGCTCACAATTCCATAATTTTATACGAGGTCGGTTCAAAAAAACCAGCTGAATTTTTATTTATTTTTTAACTCATATTTATTAAGCTCTTTCTAATCTGTCCTGTTGATAAATTTTTGTTGCATTGTGGAGCTCTCTCAGCGATAATTTCATTTTCTTAATCATATACTTACTTTTAAGCAGATCTGATTCGTCCTTAATGTCACTAAATAAATTCTTGAACGATTTGATTGCTAATTTTTTGGCCTTGAAATTTTTAATAATATTGTTTATTTTTGGGAATTTTTAATAATATGACTTTTTATAAAAGAAATTGAAGTTTTTCTTATGTGATATTTCGATATCCTTTAGATGTATTTTTTTAAATTATAATTATTGCCCTGAAGAAGATATTCTAGGTGTTAACCCTGAACGATAATTGTGAGACGGTTTCTTGATCACAATTAAGAATTTTTGGGAAAGATCTCCTCCATCACACGTTTCGTACCCGAAATTAATAAAAATATTGCATGGCATGAGTCAATATCGTATACGAAATTAGCAAAAATATTGCATGCCATATGTGACTATTTTCAGCAATTAATTTTGTTTTGTTTCAAACAACTTCAAAGTAGTACCACTTTCATACCAAATCATTTTTATTAAATATTTATATTGTGCACATCTAGACAAAGATTCTGTTTAAAACACATATAATTTTTCAATGTAAATAAATATTAAGATGCTGTAGGATGTACCACAAGATGTGTGTAGCATATTTTTAATATAAAAATGTTGGGAACAAATACACTTTAGCTACGCACTTCCGATTGAGATGAAATTTCGCATATCGATAGAAAATTTAAAAATAAGACGAAAATTTTAAATGGTGAAAGTCTCGGAAATGCATAGTTTTCGAGTTATGGACTTTCGTATAAAAATGCAATGTTTTCCTAAATTTTTTACTTTACTTAGACAATATTGCTATGATTTGAAAGGTTTTGAAGTAATCTTATGATATATGCTGACTAAAGCTTCTCTGCATAGCCGACCTTTGGCCGGACTGAAAGATTTTCCCCTCTATGGTATAACAAACACCGTCTTCGCTAACTAAAGCTTCTCTGTGTTTTCATATATACACCTAAATAAATTAAAAAACTGTAGGAAAACTTTGCGTTTTTATATGAAAATTTAGGAGGGCCATAACTCGAAAACAATGCATTTCCGAGACTTTAACCATTTAAAATTTTCGTCTTATTTTACAATTTTCTATCAATATGCGAAATGCCATCTCAATCGGAAGTGCGTAGCTAAAGTGTATTTAAGCCAAATGTTGTATAAGAGATAATAAATATTCAAGAAAAGGCTACTGCTATTAAATTGAGAAAGTCATGATCTAAAGGGTGTCCCCACAAGAACGCATACACTAGGGTAGCCAACTCTATTGACTCTCTTGAGCATCGTCGCAATGTGGGTTGCGTATCGTTGTTCTATCGTTACTATAATGGCAGATGTTCTGGTGAAATTACGGAACTTGTTCCTGAAACCCATTCTTTCTTACGCTCAACGCGTTTTTCATCAAGAGCGCATGCGTTTGTGGTCAATATTCCCACGAATCGCACTACGCATTACAGAGAAAATTCGTTTTTTGGCCGAACAGTCCGTATGTGTAACAAACTACCTGCAGATGTCTTCCCCGCCACTTACAATTTGAGGAGGTTCAAGTCGAATATCCACAGACACTACTCCCTTTATCCTCCTCTGAGTGCTGGTCCTACTCCTAAAAAAAAAAAATAAATTTTAAATAAAACACAGATATTTAAAAAAAAAATCGTGAAACTTTATTATATCGTAAAGTAGACAGAATGAGGTCATGTATGAAACAATATAACGGGCAGATGGCCGCCGCGGCTTTGCTGGCACACACGCGATCTTTTAATGAAATTTTCAATGACCGTTTTGCATAAATGCTGCGGTATTTCATTAATGCAGCGTCCAGTTTCCTCTTTTAAGGCTTCAGTCGTCGTCGGCTTATTCACGTAAACCATCGACTTCAAAAAACCCCAAAGAAAAAAGTCGAATGGTTTTAAGTCGCACGATCTAGGCGGCCAATGCTGATCTCCAAAACGCGAAATAATACGACCGGGAAATGACTGATGCAGCAATGGAATTGTTCCTCTGGCGGTATGACAAATGGCGCCGTCTTGTTGAAACCACATGCCCTCCACATGCATTTCTGCAATTCTAGACACGAAAAAATTGATTATCATTTCACGATACCGAACACCATAGACTGTTTGCGCTTGACCTGCCTCATTTTCATAAAAAAAAGGTCCAATGATTCTTCCAGCTTAAAATCCACACCGCACAGTGACACGTTGAGTATGCATTTGCTTCTCGTGAATCACTCGAGGATTTTCCTCACCCCAAATGCGACAATTTTGTCTATTGACGAAGCCATCAAGATGGAAATTGGACGCTGCATTAATGAAATACCGCAGCATTTATGCAAAACGGTTATTGATCATTTTATTAGAAGATCGCCTGTGTGCCAGCAAAGCCACGGCGGCCATCTGCCCGATATGTTGTTCCATACATAACCTCATTCTGTCTACTTTACGATATAATAAAGTTTCACGATTTTTATACCCTCCCAAAAAGAATTTGGAGGGTATATTCACTTTGTCATTCCGTTTGTAACGCATCGAAATATCCATCTCAGACCCCCCCCCCCCCCCCCTCTTCCTTTGCCCCCTAAATGACCCTACCAAAAAAAATTTTTTTTTTTAAATTTTGTATATAATCATCCCAAGCATTTATCTTTAGAGTTTTATGACTGCCGATTTCTGACCTACCCCCCCCCCCCTCTTCCTTTGCCCCCTAAATGACCCTGCCAAAAAAAATATATTTTTTTTAAATTTTGTATATAATCATCCCAAGCATTTAATTTTAGAGTTTTATGTCTACCTGTTTCTGCCCTACCCCCTCTCCCCCTTTGCCCTCTAAATGACCCTATCAAAAAAAATTAATTTTAATTTTGTATATAATTATCCCAAACATTTATTTTTAGAGTTTTATGACAAAGGTGAAATGTTTCCCCCACAGCCCTTGCCAGAGCGACCCCGCCAAAATACAGTTTTTATACCCTCCAAAGAGAATTTGACCCTATAAAGTAAATATATTCTTTATTAGTGATGAAGTCTAAGAGGGTCTAGCAATGCCCATACGTTCGTCTGTGGAAAACATGATATTGTAAAATATTTGAACCCCGCCCCCTTTAGTGGGCGTTGCCGTACGATATTATATAAAGCAACTCTGTCCCACCAAGTTAAACATTTCAAATTCACTTACTAAATATTTGGAGGGTATTTAAGATTCGACCCGGTCGAATATAACGTTTTTACTTGTTTTTTTTAATATCTGTATTTTAGGATGTTAATTTTTTAACGGGCTTAAGTTCAAATCTGCTAACCTGCAGTTTATATTTTTATTTAATAAATGAATGAATTTCTATTTATTTATATTAAGAGTGTTTTATTTAAAATTTAAATCTTGCGTTCTTGTTGGGACACCCTTTATATTCCAAGGAACAATGGAAATAGTGGTCAATTTGTTTAACCAATTTACTTACGCAGAGTGAAATAGCGCTGTTTTTGGAAACCCATACACTTTCGTGATCAGTACTCAAGTGTACTTCTTACCTATCACACTTATTAAAAGTTTAGCTGAACATTTTTCATTAATAGTATTTTCATGCAAAAAAAATCGCATACGAGAATTCTATAAATACTTGGCTGCTACTTTAGTTCCCCGTAGTGCTCAGCTGGTGTCTTAGTATTAAAAGTAAATTTTTTTTTGAATTCATTATTTATTTATCTGCCATGAGGCCAACTGCTATTCACCCTCTCATCTCTGATGTCAATCCGTATGCAGGATTTGTGTATTATTTACGGTATAAATTATCATCATTCCATTTTGCTGCAGCAGCATACGCTGCTTTCTTCCATATCATTTTCAAACAAAGTCAAAATAATGGCTTGATGCTTAAGCATTTTCTAGTGTGTATTTTAAATAAACAATATGCAGGCAGCAGTTGCAAATAGACACATGAAACAACAGTATGAATATCATCTGTATGTAAATATGGATTTGCATATGGATGGTAAGCATTTGTCCCATATTCATTACCATTTGCGTTATGTTTGATTTTATACAACAGCAGCAGCGACAACAACATCAGCAACAGCAGCAACAAAGGCAAACTATTTCTTACTACAAAAGCCGCAAGTAGGAGTGAGTGAGTACTCTTGTATATAAATTTCCCCAGATACACCACTCACTTGGTAAAAGTGATAATTTGTATGAAAATGTTTGTGTACGAGTGAATGTAAATATTTTGTGGTTTTTTTATTATTTATAATTCAAGGATACTTTCATTTATTTCATGTTTCTATATGTTTATATTGTTTTATGTCTCGTAATACTTTTACGGTTCTGGTACTCGTGGTTATTTTTGTAACTGATTGTTTTACATTATTTTTTCATTTTCTGTTTTGTTTTTTTTTTATACCCTCCGAAAAAAGAATTGGAGGGTATATTCACTTTGTCATTCCGTTTGTAATGCACTGAAATATCCATGTGAGGCCCCATAAAGTATATATAAAGGGTGTTTTTTTTTTAAGTTTTTTTTTATACGAATCACTCTGTTGTCTGATAGCTGTTGACAGCTTAAAGTGACGTCTCTACTCAGTATTGTTTGGCCAATCATCATGACCAGGTTAACTCCAGAACAATGCTTCCAAATCGTGGAAATTTATTTTCAAAAACAGTGTTCAATTAAAAATGTTTATAGAGCACTTCGTGAATTTTATGGTGCACATAATCGTCCGTCTGAAACGGACGTAATTACCAAATTTCGGTCTACATTCACTCTTTTGGATGCCAAGCCACCGAAAAGAATGATAAATGTACTGTTTGGTGCGGTCTGTGGGCTGGTGGAATCATCGGTCCTTATTTCTTTAAAAATGAGGAAGGACGACGCGTTACCGTGAATGGAAAGCGATACAGAATCATGATCAATGAATTTTTGGTGCCAAAACTTCAAGATATGGATGTAAACGAAATGTGGTTTCAACAGGATGGTGCCACTTGTCATACTGCGGGCGAAACAATGGACTTATTGAAAGAACATTTCAACGACATGATTATTTCGAGAAATGGACCGGTGAATTGGCCTCCGCGTTCGTGTGATTTGACGCCACTCGATTATTTTTTGTGGGGACACCTGTAATCATTGCTTTACGTGGATAAACCAGCAACGATTGACGCTTTGGAGACCAGTATTCAACGTGTCATTGCTGAAATACACCCTCAAATGCTTGAAAAGGTGGTCGAAAATTGGACCTCCAGAATGGCCTTTGTGCAAAATAGTCGTGGTGGCCATATGCCCGAAATTATATTTAAATGTTAAATGACAAGAAATTATCTAGCAAATAAAAACTTTTTTTTGGCCATTTCATAATTTGGCATGTGTTTTATTTAAATTTCAAATCAGCAAGCTCTTATAAAAACACCCTTTATATTCTTGATCGGTGATGAAATCTAAGACGATCTCAGCATGTCCGTTCGTCCGTCTGTGGAAATCACGACTCAGTTCAAACTAGAAGAGCCAGGCTCTTGAAATTTGGTATCAGTATATCTTGAAGCAGAGCATAGGTCAAGTTCGTAAATAGGCTGAATCGGGCCAGAGGAAAAAAAGTTCCTCTAAGAAGAACTAAACCAACCTCTAAAAAACAATATAATTTCTAAAGTTTTTTTTTGTAATTTTGTTAAGCAAATGATATATTTTTATGCCAAAGAAGTTTCAACGTCTTAAACTTGGAGCCACAAAAAATTTGATTTTTGAACCCCGCCTCCTTTAGTTAGTGGGCGTTATTATATGCAAATATAGTGTAAACATTTTACAAATTGTTTTACTTGAGCCTACATTCCTTTAAAATAACGTTTTTAATCTTTAATGACGAAGCCGAAACGCCTTTACCTCCTTTAAAAAAAAATTTGATAATAAATTTATGTGTGTGAAGATAAATACGCCGAGTTAAATATGTTTTGACGTAAGCAGTTACGAAGTTAAATATGTAATGACGTAACGAAATGGCAAAAAAAAGTTAAAAATAATTTTATGTGTGTGAAGATAAATATGCCGAGGTAAATATGTTTTGACGTAAACAGTTACGTAGTGAAGTTAAATATGTTATGACGTAACGAAATTGCAATCAGTGAAATTTTTTTTGTATGAAAATCCATATTATATACAAAATGGTAATGGGTGTGTCTTCTATCCCAGTTGGCAATGCATGCCAACTCCTTATTTGGCCACTTGGGAGAAAAATCCCTTTAAGATCACACACACTCTCATGGCCAGTAAATTTGCCTTTCATGGCCTGTAAATATTTTCACAAAATGCTTAAAAAATTTATTAAATATGGATTTTCATACAAAAAAAAGTTCACTGTTTGCCATTTCGTTACGTCATAACATATTTAACTTCACTGGTAAATACGTTATTGCGTAACTGCTTACGTCAAAACATGTTTAACTCGGCATATTTATCTACACTCCCATAATAAATTTTACATTTAATTATCTCAACTATTTATTTTTAGAGTGTTATGGTAAAGGTGAAATGTCTCCCCCACGGCCCTTGCCAGAGAGACCCCAAAAAGTACAGTTTTAATACCCTCCAAAAAAAATTGGACCCCATAAAGTATATATATTCTTGATCAGTGATGAAGTCTAAGACGGTCTAGCAATGCCCAAACGTTCGCCTGTGGAAAACATGATATAGTCAATTTTTGGACCCCGCCCCCTTTAGTGGGCGTTGACATATCGTACGTCATTATGCAAAAATGGTGCAAATATTGTAAAATTCTTATATTTTAAGCCTATATGAAGCTGAGATGTTCTCTGATCTTGCTGAGGTGAAACGTCTGCTCCACAGGGCTTCTCGGAATGACTCTGTCAAAATAGAGATTTAAAATTGGGTACAGAGATGTTTTAAAGGAACTCTGTCCCACCAAGTGAAATGTTTTTAAATTTACTTACTAAATTTTTGGAGGGTATTTCAGATTCGACCCGGTCGAATGTAAAGTTTTTAGTTGTTTTTTTTGTTTGTATTCGCTTGTATGTGTGCGAGTAGTTTTGGTTTATTTTTTTGGGGTTTCCTTACAAACACACACTTAAAAATGTTTTTATTTTTTAAACACAAAACTTTTCAAATGTGTATTGTACAAATCTGGCCATTAGTTTTTACATTGAAATAATTTGCAAACGAAAACTTTAATTAGAAATGCTTTATACAAGTCTTTTCATTGGCAATATATAAAATACATGTCCTTGTGAATTTAAAGTGAGTTTTGCTGTTAATTAAGTGGCAAATTAAGGTTTTGCAAATAGCTGCCAAAACTTATTTTCGAATTGATTTTTCCTTAATTTCGAGTAAATTTCAATTTAATTTTTATTGGCTGGCAGAAAAAAAACAAGCCTTTATGTTAAATCTCAATAACTAGAACATGAAGAAAGAATTGATAAATTTTTTTTATAAATTTGTTCAACGAAATTTCAGCAAGACTTTTAAAATATCGTTTTTTCATATATAGATTTCACTTTCGTGAAGTGATTTACATAATTATTGCATTAAACTGTGAACTTCAAGTGGTCAAATTTTGAATAACGCAATAAATAAAGACATAAAAACGTTATGCAGAGTAGGTCTTAAGTATCAGTTATTTGTTTGTTTGTTTGTTTGTTTGTTTTAGTGTATGTGCCTCTAGATAATTTTTATGTTCAAAACAGAAGTTTAAATTAAGTGCAATTTGTTTTTTTTTTGGTGTGTTTATCTCTTTCCGAAAATGCTTTCAAACAATATTTGAAAATGTTTCAAGTGTTTCTTTTCACGGTTATAAACACGAATTACAAAGTTTAAAAGCTCCAAAGTTTTATTGTGTAATAATGTGTGTCTGTGTGTGTGTGTGTATGGGTTTGTATGGCTGGATTTGAGTGTATAGATGTGATTTAACATTGCATACTTTTATGGGTTCTAGTGTAATTTCGTTTGCATAATATTACTTTTTATTAGCATTGAAACAATCACATTTACATTGGCCTGAGTGGTTGGGTAGATACGAGGGCAGTCTGAAAATTAGCTAAAATTAAAAATTATATTTTTATGTATATTAGAAAAAACTTTTTTTTTTAAATATAAATTGGGCAGTCTGAAAATTAACTAAAATTAAAGAATATATTTTTATATTAAAAAAAACTTTTTTTTTTCAAAATATAAATTGGGCAGTCTGAAAATTAACTAAAATTAAAAAATAAATTTATATATTAGAAAAAACTTTTTTTTTTAAATATAAATTGGGCAGTCTGAAAATGAACTAAAATTAAAGAATATATTTTTATATTAGAAAATTTTTTTTTTTAAATATTAACTGGGCAGTCTGAAAATTAACTAAAATTAAAGAATAAATTTATATATTTAAAAAACTTATTTTTAGAGATATTAACTGGTTTTAAAACAAAAGTTAACTGGAAATTTTAATTAAAATATAATCTTCCCAATAGACATGGTGTTTTCGCCTAGGAGATTTCTACGTCTGCCGTATATTTACTTATGGAATTATAAAATAAGCAATAAGCAATACAAGAGGAAAACTAAGTTTTTTCTACTTCCCTGAAAGATTTTTCAAAGTACTGCTTCTGCAAGTGCCTGAGTGCCTGTGCGCTAAACAAATTGTGGGCGTATCAGGTTTATTTTTAAAAGAAAAAAGTAGCACTAGAAAAATATTATACAAAATATAATACATTTATGCATAATAAATGCTTTTATGTTTCATGATTTATTTTCTGGTCAATGGCCACTTGTAGACGGAAATGTACTCGTACATATTTTTATGCTCGTATCTTTATACTGTAAATGTAGGCATTTTTTATCATATTTAGATGAAAGTAATAAACCTAAATATCCCTGCCTGCCTTATTTATGTCTGTAGTTTATATATACAAATGATATTTTTTAGTGCGCTTTGGCTCTCGTTGTCTATAGCAGCCAACGTGGCATTTCCATATTCTTTGCTTCTCTGGAAATTTTCCTTGCATTCAATTGAGTGTCTGTCCTGCTCTCATGTATTCCACCAAAACCAGCAGCAGTTCACATATAAATCTCTCGTACATGCTCACGGTGGCCTGTGGTTATGCTGGTAAAATTTTGTATGGTACGGGGCCATTTGATACTTTTGTATGCATGAGTTAGTTGCCTGTCTAAGTAAATTTTATTTTCTGTTGTATTGAGGTTCTAAATTTTTTATGTATTTTATTTGAATATTTATTTCTTTTATTCTTATTTAGTTTAATGTTAAACAAACATTTTATTACTTTATGCCACGAGATGTGCAGAAAATAACCGCTTTAAACCTAAAATTTAGAAAAGAACAAAAAAAGGGGAGGAAAATGTTATAAATAAACCTATAAAAGTATGAATGTATATTATCAAAAAGAAAGGAAGTTATTATAGCTTTTAACGCCTCCTCTGTAGTTAATCTACATGAACATTTTGTCTTGTATATAAAGAGAATATATGTTAGTGCCTTTAATCCTTTTGTTAGTATTATGACTATTTAAAATTTAAGGCAGGGGATGTATTGAGATAAACTGGCAGCCAGACGCCTTCAAACAACTTCTTTAATAACTTGCAAGTTTGAAAAAAGCAAATTTAATATATCCTTAAAATGTCGCATATATTCAAAAATATTTTTTTTGCCCACGAATCTCCTTTTATATAAAAATATTACCCTCTACTTGGTAAGTGGCTGTTACTAAGAAATTCTAATTCACAGCGAACCACAGGAGCCGTTGAGTAACATATTGAAAGATATTCATTCTGATTCAATTGCCTTTTGACTTGAGCTGCAATATATATTTTTATTTTCATAAATATAAAAATACTTGTTACAAAAGGTACTTTTCCAAAAAAATCCGTTTTTATTTATTCAAAAGCACCTTTTCACTAAATATTTAAGAACAGGTATTTTTTAAAACCATATATTTTCAGAAACAACCTTTTTTAACAAAGTAGCTTTTCGAAAAGGCCGTTTTCGAGAAAGTACTTTTTTGAAAAGGTACTTTTTCAAAAAACTGCCTCTTCAAACAAGTAATTTTTCGACAAGAAACCTTTTCAAAAAAGTATTTTTTCGAAAAAGTACTTTTTCGAAAAAGTATGTTTCTAAAATGTACTTTTTCAAAAAAGTGTTTTTTTAAACATACATTTTCTGGAAAATATTTATTATGAATACATACTACTTTGTTTTTAATTTTCTTAGAAGCAATTTTTCTGCAAGAGTAGTTTTTTTATAAAGTACCATTATCAGAAAGTACCATCTTGAAAATGTACAATTTTAGAAAATACCATTTCAAAAAAGCACTCTTTTGAAAAAGTGCTCTTTTCAAAAGGGATACTAAAATATATGTATATATATATATATATATATATATATATATATATATATATATATATATATGTATATATATTATTAAGTTTTTTTATTTAACACATTGTTGTCACAATACTAATATATAAATGAAATTTATTTGTTGGTGGTTAAGCAATGTCTATATGCATTTCATTGGTGCTTTACCAAATCGTCAGTAGACTTTAACCACAGTTTTGAAAAGTTAAAAACCTCTTATCTTATGCATATACTTCCGAAAACCATCTGAGAATTCACAACTTGTAAATTACAAACTATTTTCAAAAATAACAACAGAACAAGAACATAGGCTTGCAACTCATACAAAACTAAACCAACAAATAAAGTATGTTTAAAGTATGTTTTATGAAATGCATATAGACATTGCTTAACCACCAACAAATAAATTTCATTTATATATTAGTATATATATATATATATATATATATATATAAATAAATATATATATATATATATATATATATATATATATACATATATATATATATATATATATATATATATATATATATATATATATATGTATTGAAAAGAAGTATTTTTTTTTGAAAAGTGACTTTTTAACTAAATACCTTTTCTTAAACGTATTTTTTGAAACCATATGTTTTAAGAAATAACCTTTTTCAGCAAAGTACATTTTCGAAAAGGACTGTTTCAAAAAACTACCTTTCCAAAAAAGTTCTTTTTCAAAACAGTACCTTTTCAAGAAAGTGCTTTTTCAGAAAAGTACCTTTTATAAAATAAGTACTTATTTAACAAAAATTAAAAAAGTAAAAAGGTACTTTTTCGAGAAACTTCCGCTTCAAACAAGTAATTTTTCGACAAGAAACATTTTTAAAAAAGTACTTTTTGGAAAAAGTACCTTTTCGAAAAAGTACTTTTTCGAAAATGTACTTTTTCAAAAAAGTGCTTTATTGTAAAAAAACATACATTTTCTGGAAAATATATTTTATGAATACATACTACTTTTTTTTTAATTTTCTTAGAAGCAATTTTTCTGGAAGGGTAGTCTTTTTATAAAGTACCATTATCAAAAAGTGCTATGTTCAAAATGTACCATTTTTGAAAATACCATTTCCAAAAAGCACTCTTTTCAAAAAGTGCTGTTTTCAAAAGGAATAATAAAAAAAGTTTACAAATTGAAAAAAATACTTTTTTTAAAAAGTACCTTTTTAAAAAGTACTTTTTCAAAAAAGTACCTTTTATTAAATAAGTACTTTTTAAAAAAATAGTACTATCATCAAAAAGTGTCATGTTCAAAATGTACCATTTTCGAAAATACCATTTCAAACAAGTAAAAGCGCTATATTCGGCTGTGCCGAATCTTATATACCCTTCACATATGTAATTTTTCTTTCTTTCTTTCTTGCCAAAACAGAAAGTAGGTTTAATTAAAATATCAAAATAATGTTATCGGTTACTTTTATATTTAAGAAAACGTTTAAATTTTTCGGCTAGGAAGCTAAATTTTTGGCTTCTCTTATATCTAATACCTATGAACGTCTTTCGAAAATATTATATATATTTAATTTACAAACAAAACAAAAAATCCGTTTCATGTACCCCAAAAAGTTCTAATTGTCCAACCGTAGAATCGTCTTTGGTTTTTAATGTTGTTGGTTTTTAATACCAGATTACTTCTTTCTGATAAATAAAGTATGTATAATTCATCATAAAAATCAAAAATAACAAATTAAATGGCTGATTTTATGAATCAGAAAATGTCAACTTCCTAACCTAATACTAATCTAATTTTTTCTGATATATAAAATAGCTTTAATTCACTAAAAACACAAAATTTTTAATTTATGTATGT
This sequence comes from Linnaemya tessellans, assembly GCA_951800035.1. Classification (NCBI taxonomy): domain Eukaryota; kingdom Metazoa; phylum Arthropoda; class Insecta; order Diptera; family Tachinidae; genus Linnaemya; species Linnaemya tessellans. The sequence goes on along the minus strand of OX637532.1, from coordinate 7,000,342 downwards.
ACTATTATGTACGAAAAGTATTTCGATTTTCCAACTCTGGAAGCGAATTTTTATTTTTTTACCAATGCAATTCTTAGTGAGGCGTAACATAGCTTAAGTTGACAAAAAAAAAATACTATTTTTAAACTTTTTGGTCACTTTCACGTACCATAAAATATATCATATGTCCAAACCTGGAGTCGAAATTTTGATTTTTAAGATTTTAATACCAAATTTGTTCTTCCTGAATTATAAAACAGCTCTAATTAGCAAAAAAAAAACAACGTCAATTGCCTTTTTGGTTACATTTATGTTTAAAAAATTTCAATTTCCTAACCCTGGAAGCGAAATTTAAATTTTTTAAAATTTTCTTTATCAATGCAAATCTTCATGAGGTATAAAGTAGTTTTGTTTAAGAAAAAGTCGAATTTTGCAACCATTTTGGTTATTACATGTACTACAAAATATTGCATGTACCAAAAAAAATTTAATTTTTCTAACCCTGGAAACGAAATTTAAATTTTTTTTGTTTGTTTTTTTTATCAGTGCAATGCTTCTTGAAGTATAAAGTAGTTTTATTTACAAAAAATTGCAAATTTTTTACCATTTTGGTAACTTTCATGTACCATAAAATATTGCACTTGTCCATCCCTGGATTCGAAATTTTATTTTTTATTTTTGAATTTTTGATACCAATTTTGTTCTTCCTAAATTATACGACTGTTTTAGTTGGCAAAAAACAAAAAACAACAACATCGATTGCCTGTTTGATTACTTGCATGTATAAAAAAAAATTCAATTTCCCACCCCTGGAAGCAAAATTTGAATCTAAAATTTTCTTTTCTTTTTGCCAATGCAAATCTTCATGACGTATAAAGAGGTTTTGTTAAAGAAAAACTTAACATTTTTAACAATTTTAGTTACTACATGTACTACAAAATACGGAATGGGCCGAAAAAAAAATTTTTATTTCCCATCCCTGAACATTTTTTTTTTATATTTTTAGTTTTTAATACACCATTGAGACTTCCCAAAGCACGAAATAGGTTTAGTTTGCAAACATTAAAAAAAATAAATTATTTTTGGTATAAATTTAGCGTCGAGAAATAGGTGCAAGCTTCCCAGCTCTGGAACCATAGTTCGGATCTATCTGAATTTTAACACCACTCTATTTAAGTTCATTTCCAATCCAACGGTCCAAGAATGAAGTCTCTATCTCTTCTGGGGGCTTGGCTAGACCTCTTTCATTACTTTCACTTATAAAAACAATGCAATTTCCCAACCCTGGAAGTAAAATTTGAATTTAAAAACAAAAATTTTTTTTTGTCAATGCAAATCTTCATGACGTATAAAGTGGTTTTGTTAAAGAAAAACTTAAAATTTTTAACAATTTTAGATACTACATGTACTACAAAATACGGAATAAGCCGAAAAAAAATTTTTTTATTTCCCATCCCTGGAAAATTTTTTTTATTTTTTTAGTTTTTAATAGACCATTGAGGCTCCCTAAAGCACGAAATAGGTTTAATTTACAAACATTAAAAAAAATAATTGATTTTTGGTAAAAATTTTGCGTCGAGAAATAGGTGTAAGCTTCCCAGCTCTGGAACCATACTTCGGATCTTTCTGAATTTCAATAGCAGCCTGTTTAAGTTCATTTCCAATCCAACGGTCCAAGAACGAAGTCTCTAGCTCTTCTGGGAGCTTGGGAAAACCGATTTCACGTACAGACGGACGGACAGACGGACAGACGGACAGACGGACAGACGGACAGACGGACATCGCTCAATCGTCATCGCTATTCATAAGGATCCAGAATATATATACTTTATGGGGTCCCATGTGCATATCGAAGAAATTACACACGGAATGACAAACCTATATATACCCTTTCACTTTTTTGTGAAGGGTATAAAAAGCACTGTTTTCAAAAGGAATAATAAAAAAATTTACATATTGAAAAAAGTAATTTTTTTAAAAAGTACCTTTTTAAAAAGTAGTTTTTCAAAAAAGTACCTTTTATTAAATAAGTACTTTAAAAAAAAGTACTATCATCAAAAAGTGCCATGTTAAAAATGTACCATTTTCGAAAATACCATTTCCAAAAAGCACTCTTTTCAAAAAGTGCTGTTTTCAAAAGGAATAATAAAAAAAGTTTACATATTAAAAAAGCACTTTTTTTAAAAAGTACCTTTTAAAAAAGTACTTTTTCAAAAAAGTACCTTTTATTAAATAAGTACTTTTTAAAAAAAAAGTACTATCATCAAAAAGTGCCATGTTAAAAATGTACCATATTCGAAAATACCATTTCAAAAAAGCACTCTCTTCAAAAAGTGCTGTTTTCAAAAGGAATAATAAAAAAAGTTTACATATTGAAAAAGTACTCTTTTTTGAAAAGTGCCTATTTCGAAAAGAATTTTTTTGAAAAATTAATCTGCAAAGTATGCCTTAAATATTCAAATATATACTATAAAAATTTATAATATTTAATTAAAATATAAAATGTTTTCAATTTAAAATTTTTGGCACCGTTTTTCTGTATATACCATTTTCTACTTATTTTTATTTTCTTCGAAAAAACTTACATTTCAATATTTTCACTTCTACTGAACGGTAAGAAATCAAAACTATTTTTGCTTTCATAAATGTTTTCTAACATTAACAAAAAAGTACCAAAAAAACGGGTACTGTTTTACCCATTTTCGGTTTGAATAGAGAATTTGTAAAGAAGGAACATAAAAAAAAATGCAAGATTATGTTCAGAAGAATAGAATTTAGTAATTTAGAAGATGTGTAAAGTACAAATCAGTTGCAAAAGTGGTGTTTTTAATACTTTTTAACCCCTAAAAGTATAAAACACAAAACAAGTTATTTTTTTGCCAGCATTTTTTTATGCTTGGATTTTTGGTCTATTTATTGTAGTTTCCGAGATATAAAGATACCGATTTTGCCCTTTTTTTGCCCGTTTTTACAAACTGCGCTTTCGAAAGCCCTTCTCGTAAGTGAACCTGCACTCTAAATATCATGCCTCTATCAGTAATCGGTTGGGCAGGGCGATGTGAGTCAGTCAATCAATCAGTCAGTCGGTAATCTTACTCTTTCATATATAAAAATTTAATTGAAAAATATCCAGTTAAATGTTTTTCATTTTGATTATTTCCATATATTAAATTAAATGAAAAATTTAATTTGGCAAATATTCTTGCCAAAAATATTAGAAAAGAACTATTGTTGTTCCCACCAAAATAATGGAAGCTATAACCGAGAAAAGTATATGTGAAAAAAACAAATACATAAACAAAAATCAGTAAATAAATATATATTTACTTTTATGATAAATCTAATCGCTCGCTGTTCATATATATAAGTTTTCACTTCCGGTTCAGCGTCAACGTTGGCATTCCATTTACTTCTCTGCCTAAGACATTCAAATGGCATGAGTAACTGACGTATAGTTTTTATAAAAATCATATTAATACTCGTATAATCAGATAAAGAAATGCATAAAAATGATAGCACACAAAAGCACTCACTTTGGAAAATGCCTTCTATACGGGTGCGATCCACAGTGTAGAAAGACGTAACACAGGTATTGTTCTCAACTCGACTATAACATATTCATATTTAATATCACATAAAGTATTCCACACACACACACACTTGTATGCTGGAGCTAATTTGCATAAGTTAACCATTAAATACAAAATGAGCATTAAATGCAAAATAAAAATATTAAAAAAAAACTCTAAAAAGAAATGAATGAAAGACGTCTATACTCCGAGCTGTTGCTGCTGCTGGCGCTGCTTTCTTATTCAAATTTATTGTTTTATTGTTGTGTTCACAGAAAATGTGAAAGGAATGTTGGAAACAAATGAGCGAAGGCTTGTGCATGCAGGTGGTATTATAAATATTAAATTAAACGGTGTGTTTATATATATAAATATATTTCTTAAAAGTGCCATAAAACGCTTATTGGAAACATTAAATATGAAATTTTTGGGCAGACTGCAATTTGGAAATTTCGGCTTAAACAGGTTTTATAATGCTTAACATATATTCTGGTTTCGTGTTTCTTTTTTTTATACCACGCAGGGCAAAAGATTTTCTAGAAAAAGGTGAAAATAATAAAAAAAAATTTAAATTAAAAATAAATAATAAAATTATAATTTATTATATTTTAAATTGTGTTAAAAAACATTTAGTGTTGCTAGAGATCTCATAAAGTTTATATAAAAAAATTTTGCAAAGTACTGATGACGCAAGTGTAACAACTTCCGAAAACAGCTGTTATGACCTGCTTGTTTTCTTGTTCCTTGGAATATTAATCAAGTACGGCCGACTCCGCTTTACTGGAAATAACCAAAACCAATTTTTTCAGTTATCCAATTTTTTTCACTAAAACGTAGTTCGGATTACTGAAATTTGTTACAGTTAAGCGTACTGCTTAAAATCAGTACAACAATCTTTTTTATATCAAATCTGTATATATAATTTTTACGCCAATTTAAAGTAAAAATTTTATTTAAAAAAAAATTATTCATAAAATTATTCATTTTGTTGTTGAAATTTTTAACGAATTCCTTGAAAATGTCTAGCCATTTGCATTAACAATATAAGAGACTAATACAATGAAGTACGTAAGAGCGAAAAGGACAAATACATTTTGCCATTTAATTTTATAGCGGACAAAACAGGCACAATTTTTTCAGCCTTAAGTTATGCAATCGATTTCTAATCAATAAATTTGTCATTGTTTATTTTTCCACTAAAGCGAAGTAAGTTTCATACAAAAATTAGTTGTGGGCTTGCTTTTGGTTTTCAGTAATACGATATTTTCAGTAAAGCGATGTTTCGCTAAAGCGAAGTGAATAAGACTAGCTGCGTTTAAAATCAGTGCGGGGATTTGTATAGCTTTCAGTAATCCGATTTTTTTCAGTAAAGCGTGTTGCGTTAAAACGGATTCGACTGTAGTCACAGATGCTGCTTAGGAACTCAAAACGACGAGATCTGCTGACGATCGATTTTATCAAAACGGAGTAAAGCCAACAGCTTCCAGATTTTTTGAAAATGTTGAATTTTCTTAGAACCTGCTCGATATTTTTTCACAACTACCCAACCTTTTTGGTATTTTCTATTTAAGTAAAATATTTTCAAGTAACGAATAGTAGATTAATGAACTCAACTACTATTTATTAAGTTGCAGGTAAGAAATATATTTTAAATTTTCGTTTTTTCCAAATAAAAGTAAAAAATACACTGCTTTCCGATTTTTTTCAGTAAAGCGTGTTGCGCTAAAGCGGATTTGACTGTATTTTTGAATTTAATTTTAATTTATTACAGACACAAAAACAGCATAGACAGCAACCTTTAATCATGTTGCTTGCCCGTCATATAGGCAATCATTCTCATTTAAAGTCCACGTGTTATAGTTATTACCCTGTTAACTTCCGATTCAGCCCATTTACAAACTTGGCCCGTGCTATCCTTCAAGTTATATTGATACCAAATTTCAAGAGTCTAGCTCTTTTCGTTTGGACTGAATCGTGATTTCCACAGACGGACGGATGGACATGCTCAGATCGTCTTAGAATTCATCACTGATCAAGAATATATATACTTTATGGAGGGTCTCTGATGGATATTTCGCTGCGTTACAAACGGAATGATAAAGTGATTATACTTTGCAATTCTTCTTTGGAGGGTATAAAAAAGGCAAACACATTTTTTTATAGATTAAAAATTTGAAACAGAAGTTTAACATTTTTCCTCAATTTTCCAATATTTTTTAGCGATATCGTAAAAACATCTGTAAGGGAAGTTGCTAGAAAACGATGATCGCTTTATTCTTTTTACTTTTAGGAATTGCTTAAGAGTGGCATAGAAATATCTCAAGCTTCTTAAGAAAATGATCAAAATGAACAAATTACGAAGGCCAGAATTTGTCCAGACGTTCTGAAGGTGTAAAAGAAAATTTTCATATATTTAATTGAAAGTTTTTTATAATGATCGTACACATGCCAAATGCTCACAACTTGCCTAGGCAGCAACTTTGCCAAAAACTGTTAAGTGGAAGGGAGCAATAAAGCTGGAAAACTTTTTGCCCAAAATTGTTTCTTTTATTTTTTCAATTGATGTAAATAAAACTTTTGCTTTTTATATAAAAACTTAATCAAACATCACGTCTGCTCAGCCATTTTTACTTAAACACAAATCCATTCAATTTCGATATGGAACAACCGACAACAGTAACACTTTGGGGATTTTCTTTAACTTTTGCTTAATAAAATAGAACTCGTAGCAGCAACATACGGTTTTTTTTATAATATTATTATTTGTTGTAGCAGCAAGTTTGCCTAATAAATAAATAAGTCTTGTTGCGAATTATTCAAGTGTCAAACAGAGCCATAAGCCTATTAAAATGTTTTGGAGGGCGACGGCGAATTCCTGGCATATAAAAGTAATTTATTTCATGTACAAACACATAAACATCTGCGGATATAAAAATATAATTTATTGCACGTGCCTTTTTCTATTCCTATCCTGCAAAACGACCAGTTTTTATTTTATAATTCGGCGCAGTGTTAAGGCAAATAAATAAAAGTCGCTGGAGATTAATTTACATGCCAAATTTGTTTAACTAGGACCTTCACTTTAGGGATGATCCCATTGGTGTTTCACACACAAGAACAATTGTATTGATACAATATGACAATCTGTTTTGTAGCGAGGCGAAAAGCAGGGTTTTTTGTTGTTGTTGTAGCAAAAATTTATTAGCGCCACAAAATCAATATATAGAGTCCCGCTTTACACTATACAATTATTGTTGCAGCAATTCTAATTTTGTGTGAGGCTGCTGCAATAGAAATATAAGGGTGTTTTTTATGAAGTTTTTTTTTTTATACGAATCACTCTGTTGTCTGACAGCTGTTTTGACAGCTTAACCCATTTCGTCCCCGTGTTCGATTTGTCGAACAGTAAATTTTAAGCATGTTAATTTTTTTTCTCTATTTGGGAAAAACTAAGAACATATCTTTTTTAAAGAAAATTTAAAAAAAATTTTGAAAATTTTTTTTTTTTTAAATTCGGACATCTGATTCGTACTCCCTAAACCCGAATTACCATTTAACTATGAAGTTTTATAAACGTATTCGAAAAAAATTATCTCTGGGACAATATGGGTTAAAGTGACGTCTCTACTCAGTATTGTTTGGCAAATCATCATGAACAGGTTAACTCCAGAACAACGCTTCCAAATCGTGGAAATTTATTTTCAAAAACAGTGTTCAATTAAAAATGTTTATCCGCTTTTTTACCGCAAAATTCTCTTCAGTGTTGAGGCGCATTTTTGGTTGAATGAATATGTCAACAAGCAAAATTGCCGTATTTGGAGCAAAAATAGTCCACACGCCGTTCAAGAATTACCAATGCATCCCGATAAATGTACTGTTTGGTGCGGTCTGTGGGCTGGTGGAATCATCGGTCCTTATTTCTTTAAAAATGAGGAAGGACGATGCGTTACCGTGAATGAAATCGATACAGAATCATGATCAATGAATTTTTGGTGCCAAAACTTCAAGATATGGATGTAAACGAAATGTGGTTTCAACAGGATGGTGCCACTTGTCATACTGCGGGCGAAACAATGGACTTATTGAAAGAACATTTCAACGACAACATTATTGCGAGACATGGACCGGTGAATTGGCCTCCGCGTTCGTGTGATTTCGATTATTTTTTGTGGGGATACGTGAAATCATTGTTTTACGTGGATAAACCAAACCAGCAACGATTGACGCTTTGGAGACCAGTATTCAACGTGTCATTGCTGAAATACGCCCTCAAATGCTTGAAAAGGTGGTCGAAAATTGGACCTCCAGAATGACCTTTGTGCAAAATAGTCGTGGTGGTCATATGCCCGAAATTATATTTAAATGTTAAATGACAAGAAATTATCTACCAAATAAAAATTTTTTTTTGGCCATTTCATAATTTGGCATGTGTTTTATTTAAATTTCAAATCAGCAAGCTCTTATAAAAACACCCTTTATATACCATTTGAACACCTTTCTCGCTCTTCCTCACTAAATACTCAAAAATTGCTGCAACAGAAATTGTAAAAAGTGTAAACGGGCACACACCCATAGCTAAATGTAAAGTGTATGTAAAAACACTAACACAAAGAAAACTGTGTACATGTACACATCGGATACCAGATGAACACCATTGCGTATGTTAAGAATAGCACAAAATTATGAGCACGGAGACGACTCCCGCAACCTTCGTCATTGTAGTCTACACAAAAGGCTGCACTTTGTCAGTGGACATGCTTTAAAACTTAATACTTTAGGCAGCACGCCTGCACACTGTTGATGATCAATATTTATTTTGAATCTCTATTCTGCTTCGTTTTTGTTTAATTTTAATTCTAAATCATATAATTAATTTCCATTTCAATTTCCTGCTGTCATGTGAATAGTTTTATTTTCACTCTTTGAATAAAAATTATCTTTGCTCCAGAGGCTATCAGGCATGAATCCTAAAAGTATGCAGCTATAAATAACTAATTTAATTGTATATGTGCAAAGGGTTACGCATTGTGTGGCTTTAAAAGCGCAGGTGTGGCAAGGCTGCCAGCTGTGTTATCTGTATGTGTTATCTGAAGTGTCATTTATTTAAGGAGACAGCGGTGCCACGTACGAATATCGATCGTTTAGCAGCCGAAGGCAAGGAGAATATGAATCAAATTCAATATGGTCGTTCAAACGTGGCATTGCGCGGTGTTTAAGGCGCAACCTCACAAAAAAAAAATAAAAAAAATTAAAAAAAATTTTTAATTAAATTTATTTGTTGGCGGTCAAGCAATGTCTATATGCATTTCATTGGTGCTTTACCAAATCATCAGTAGGCTTTAACCACAGTTTTGAAAAGCTAAAAACCTCTTATCTTATGCATATACTTCTGAAAACCATCTGAGAATTCACAACTTGTAAATTACAAACTATTTAAAAAAATCACAACGGAATAAGCAGAGTGGACCTTGAAACTCATACAAAACTAAACCAACAAACAAAAATATATTCGATATGAATCTATTTTATTTTTCTACAAAAAAAAAATTATTAATAACACTAACAAGTAAAAACGTTATAGTCGACCGGGTCGAATCTTAAATACCCTCTAAATATTTACTAAGTAAAATTAGCATAGGAACTAGCTAAAAGCCTCAATAATTAATTTTGAACTTTTTTATAAAAAGAATTGGGAAAAGAATCAGCTCGCATTAAATTAAAAGAATATTGTGTTAAACAACAGATTCCCCAATAAACTTAAACTGTTTAACTGGGTGGGACAAAATTCCCTTATATAATATCGTACGTTAACGCCCACTAAAGGGGGCGGGGTCCAAAAATATACTATATCATATTTTCCACAGACGAACGTATTGCTAGATCGTCTTAGTCTTTATCACTGATCAAGAATATATATACTTTATGGTGTCCAATTATTTTTGTAGGGCATTAAAAGTGTATTTTTGTGGGGTCTCTCTGGCAAGGGCCGTTGGGCAGACATTTCACCTTTTGCCATAAGACTCTAAAAATAAATATTTGGAATAATTAAATGTAAAATTTATTATGTGAGTGAAGATAAATATGCCGAGTTAAACATGTTTTGACGTAAGCAGTTACGTAATAACGTAGTTAGGTGTGAAGTTAAATATGTTATGACGTAAGGAAATGGCAAACAGTGAAGTTTTTTTTATGAAAATCCATATTTAATCAATTTTTTAAGCATTTGGTGAAAATATTTACAGGCCATGAAAGGTCAATTTACAGGCAATGAAAGTGTGTGTGATCTTGGTGGGATTTTGCCCCCAGTGGCCAATTAAGGAGTTGGCATGCATTGTCAGTATATACAAAATGATGCATGGGATAGAAGACACTCCCATAATCATTTTGTATATAAATATGGATTTTCATGAAAAAAAAAAAATTTTTCACTGATTGCCATTTCGTTACGTCATAATATATTTAACTTCACTTCGCAATTGCTTACGTCAAAATATGTTTAACTCGGCATATTTATCTTCACACACATTAATTTATTTTAAATTTTTTTTTATATTATTTTTTTTTAAAGAGTCATTTAGGGGGCACAGGGGGAGGTGGTGGTAGGGCAGAAGAGTACCAGGTTACGTCTCAGCTTCGTCATTAAAGCTTAATAATGTTATTTTTAAGGAATGTTGGCTTAAGTAAAACATTTTGTTAAATTTTGACACTATTTTGGCATATAATAACGCCCACTAAAGGGGGCGGGGTCCAAAAATAATTTTTATTTTATTGAATTAAGATTCTGTAGGCTAATTGTTCGAAATTTTTAATTTAAATCTCAGAGAGACATGATAAATATTCCAAGGCACAAAGGCAAGTCAACATCAGTTTTATTCAACTTACACAGCAGAGCAGAACAGCTGTTTTCGAAAGACGCAACCCTTTCATCATCAGTGCTCATGTGTATTGTGTTTGTCACCACTTATTAGGTGGCTTAGTTGAATTTGATAACAGTTCCTATTTACACAAATTTTATTGTTAAAAAGAATACGAGAACTGTATCAACCTGATGTTAACATGTTATTGTTTTAATACCCGTGTTACCGCTTGATTATTTTTCTTTATGTCACAATTTTTGTTTTGTTTTTATTTTATGGCTCCAAGTTTAACACGTTGGACCTTCTGAGACAAAAAAATGTATCAGTTGCTCAACAAAATTACAAAAACATATTTTAAAAATTATTTTGTTCATTTTAGAGGTTGTTTTAGGTCTTCTTAGAGGAACTTTTTTCCCTCTTGAACGATTTAGCCCATTTCCGATTTTGACCTGTGCTATCCTTCAAGATATATATTGATACCAAATTTCAAGAGTCTGGCTCTTTTCGTTTGGACTGAATCGTGATTTCCACAGACGGACGGACGGACATGCTCAGATCGTCTTAGATGTCATCACTGATCTAGAATATATATATTTTAAGGGGTCTCAGATGGATATTTTGCTGCGTTACAAACGGAATGACAATGTCAATATACCCTGCAATTTTTGTTTGGAGGGTATAAAAAGGAAAAAACTAACAGCGTGAAAGCGCTGTCACGAAATCTTTAAATTATGCGTTCTAAAAATTTCACATACAAAAAAATCGAAATCGGTGGTGTTGTGGCACCGTCTTGTTGAAGCCACATATCCAGCAGTTCATAATGTTTAATTACATTCGTCAAGTTAAAACCGAGATACCGTCGGAAATGTGCGGGAGAGTGGAGGAAAATTTCCAGAAAAAAATTCACTGCTGCAACAAATTTAAAGGGTGTCATTCAATGATACTATATTGCATACATTCAGGCATTTTAATGAATTAAACATTTTATCGTAATCATAGTTTACTTTTTAAACCGATAAATGGCTAACCTGCTGGGGGCAAAATATCAAAATACATTTAAATTGCTTTTCATTTGCTTTCTTATTTGATTTGTTAAAAAAGAAAAAGAAAAATATATAAATAGAAATCTAAACGAATATTAATTGCTTTATCGTCTTCAACATTCATTTTTGCTACTGATTTATTTATGGCTACCAGACATGACGGAAATTGTTGTCTGTCTTTTAGTATTTCTGCTAAAACAAACTTTATTGCCATCTAAGCAGCCATTTAAATAAATTGTTTAAGCAAGAAATTTCACCAGAGTAAAAACATATTTTCACAAAAATTTATTTTTTAAAGCTGTGAAAGACATTCTTTTCGTATATTTAAATGTTCTAGAAGATTAGAAATCCACACACACGCACACATTCAGATTACAATGATGTATTATTAAGAGACTTATAAATAATCTCTTTCAGTTTAAGATTAAAAACTATTAAGCAATTAAACTCCTAAAAGTATGCTGCAGCAGGTGCTTTTAAATAGAAGCCTTTAAGTATGCTACAAACTTTTTATTGTGTTTGTTAGTCTATATTAAAACATATCACACAAAATTAATTAAATTTATTTTGCATAAGAAAATTTTCCATTCTACATTTAACTGAGACTCGTCAAAAATACTGACAAAAGCAAACACATTCATATGAGTAGGTGTGTGTGTGTGTGTGTGTGTGTGCGTGCATGTGAATGGAGATATTTGTTTTTAAAGGATAAACAAACAAGTAAATAAGTATATGTGGCGTTGCTGTTTACCAATGCCAAACTGTTGGAGGCATATTATTGTATTTAAGGCCTGAAAATTCATTACATTTAACCAAACATTTTTCCACTTGCATATTTATTTAGTCAAGTCTATTGAAACATTTAAAATATAAATCAGGAGTCTATCGATAGAGCCCTGCATTACATTAAAATTTTTAAGAATTTTTTTTGGCATAAAAGAAAACAAATCAAGAGAAGCAACAAATTATGCTAATTACTCTTGTTTCCTCAAAAAAAAATCCCTATACATTTTTATAATCCTTTAAGCCCCACAAAGTATGCTACATAAAATTAATAACAGAAAGAAAAACATACAAAGTATTTGCTAGCTGTTTTCTTTCAAAATAGTTTTCCCCTATCAGAAACACATTGTCCTTAGTACAAACCCCTGTGCTGCCCAAGACCAGGATAAAATATTAACCCCCTTATTCATAAAAAGAGTGTAATAGAGCAAATTTCATATGAAATTTTGTTTTATTACGCTGTTATTAGACTCTCATAATTTTTATGAATAAGACCTTAAGCCTTTAGGCTCAGTAAAGTAACAACAGATTTAAACTTAAAGCAGTCCAAAAAACATAAAATTCTTAAAAAAATATTTTTATCAAAAAGGTCAATTGATTTGACTAAAGTTTATGTAATAAACAAAGTCTTTATGAATTTTGAATAATTTCTTGGTACAAATTTTTAGCTCCATTTTGTTTAATCGGTTGATACTTAATTTTCCTTCGTTGGTATTGAAAAACTAATTGTTTGTAACGTTTTCTTATTCAGAATATTCCATCCACATTAATTTAATTATCCTATTTACACAGCAAAGCAGAACAGCTGTTTTCGAAAGCCGCTACTTTTTCATCTTCAGTAATCATGGGTATTTTTGTTTGTCCCTATTTATTAGGTGTTTTGGTTGAATGTGATAAGGTATCAAATCCGTTTCCGGTCAGAATTGAACTCTATGTTATGGCAGGGCTTATTAATCAGGGGGCAAATTACGACACTCGATTTGGAAAGGAAATTTGTATTTAAATTGTTTAATACCGAATGGGTTAATTTGGCCTCTTGTTTTATTTAATAAACTTTTTTAATTTTGGAAATATTTTTATTTTAGAAAAATGCTGATATATATAATAATATTTTGTTATTCAGTCTTTAATAAAATGTTGATTAATTTAATAGCAAAATTGCTTTAAAATATTAAAAAAATTTTTTTCGAAAAATTTTTTTTCAAAAAACAATATTTTTTTTATTTTTTTTTTTCAATTTGGATTTGGATTTCGATGACGCTCGAGTGCGATAATTTGGCCCCTTGTTTTATTTTATAAACTTTAAATAATTTTGGAAATATTTTTATTTTAGAAAAATGCTGATATATATAATAATTTTTTGTTATTCAGTCTTTAATAAAATGTTGATTAATTTAATAGCAAAATTGCTTTAAAAAATTAAAAAAATTTTCTTAGATAAAAATTTTTTCAAAAAAATTTTCTCGAAAAAAATTTAAAAATTTTTTTTTTAATTCATATTTTTTTTTTCAATTTGGATGTGTATTATAAAAAAAAGAACCGATGACGCTCGAATGCGATAATTTGGCCCCTTGTTTTATTTTATAAATTTTAAAATATTTTGGAAATATTTTTATTTTAGATATTTATAATAATATTTTGTTATTCAGTCTTTAATACAATATTGATTAATTTAATAGCAAAATTACTTTAAAAAATTAAAAAAATTTTTTTTAAAAAAATTTTTTAAAAAATTTTTTTTCTCAATTTGGATTTGTATTATAAAAAAAAGAGCCGATGACGCTCGAATGCGTTAATTTGGGTCCGTGTTTTATGTTATAAATTTTATGTAATTTTGGAAATATTTTTTTTTAGAAAAATGCTGATAAAAATAATAATATTTTGTTATCAAGTCTGTAATAAAAAAATAAAAAAAAGAGAAAGAAACTTAAACAAAAATTTATTTTGAAAAACAATTTTTTTTTTATTTTTTTTTTTTTTAATTTGGATCTGTATTATAAAAAAAGAACCGATGACTCTCCAATGCGATAATTTAGCCCCTTGTTTTATTTTTTAAATTTTAAATAATTTTGGAAATATTTTTACTATAGAAAAATGCTGATAAAAATAATAATTTTTTGAAATTCAGTCTTTAATAAAATGTTGATTAATTTAATAGCAAAATTTCTTTAAAAAATTAAAAGAAATTTCTTCGAAAAAAATTTTTTTCAAAAAAATGTTCTTAAAAAAATTATCTTAAAAAAAAAAATTTTTTTAAAAAAATATTTTTTTTATATATTTTTTTTTCAATTTGGATCTGTATTATAAAAAAAGAGCCGATGACGCTCGAATGCGATAATTTAGCCCCTTGTTTTATTTTCTAAATTTTAAATAATTTTGGAAATATTTTACTATAGAAAAATGCTGATAAAAATAATAAATGTTTATTATAAAGTCTTTAATAACATGTTGATTAATTTTTAATAGCAAAATTGCTTTAAAAATTAAAAAAAGAGAATAAAAATTTTTTTCCAAAAAAAAATTTTTAAAAAAATTCTTTTTTTAAAATTTGTATCGGTATTATAAAAAAAGAGCAGATGACTCTGTAACAAAGAAATTGGACTGCAAATAAAAAGCGTGTGCTTTAATTATTATTTTTATTCTCTTTTTAAACTTTTTATTCCCCTGCCATTTAAGCGTCGCAGTCCTGCAAAAAAATCAATAAATAAAAATCTTTTTTAAAATGAATGAAAAATATAAAAGAATGTAACAAAACAAATAGAACAAAAACCAACAATAATGATTAATTTTGTTAAGAGAACTTAGTTTTGACTTTAGCTGGTTTTTGTTTTCTTTTTTTTAAGAAGAATGTGTTTTTATGGAAATGGAAAAGTTAAAATTAGAAATCTTTTTAATTGAGAAAAACAAATTTGATTAATGAATTCGGAAAAAATCTAGACAATTTATCTGGGTTAAGTTAATGGTAAAAAGGAGATTTAATTTAGAAAGTGGTAACAGTTTTTTTTACAGGAAAATTAGCTCCCAGAGGAGCTTTTTCTTTGTGTCTAGAAAAAGAAGAATTTTTTTTTTGTAAATTAATTTCAAATCTTTTATGAGTTCATGCTGATGTTAGTACAGGCAGAGTGGGGTATCCTGTGGAAGCACTCTATGGGAAAATGTTATAACTTTTGCCAAAAACAAAAAAAAAAAAAAAAGAAACAAAAATATATTAAGAAAAATTAGACAATATTTTTATGGGGACTCAAGTTCAAATCTGCAATCTTTTCTTTTTATCTGGATTTTTGAAGTTTGAATGTAAATTTTAGTTGTCCAGCAGCTTGGTCCCCCTTATTCTGTAACTGATTGCCAATGTCACGTCAACACAATATCAAAAGCAGAGCAGTTATATTCAGGTTGTGGGCTACTGTTGGTTGATGCTGCCAGCCCTAGAAAATAATAGGCAGCTGTTAAAAATAATTAAATGCTGAAGCAAACAGGCATGCAGGTGTCTTAGCTTTGATATCGTCTTGACCTGACGTTGACAAATAGTTGCAGAATAAGGCGGATAATTTTTCATTATTAAGACGAAAATTGTTTACTAGGACTCAACTTCAAATCTACAAATTGTTTTTATGAATTTTTATTAAATTTGAAATATTTTCACTATATATTTATCACTTGAATGAAAGTTCATAAAGAAGTTTCCGATTTGAACTTGAGTCCAACTAGAAAACTTTTACAAATAAAATTTACATTAAAATTAAAAAAATCGACACAATTCACTCACTCTTTTGCGGAGTATGTCAAGCGTTCAAGAATTTTTATCAATAATCTGGGCAGAGTGCAAACCGCCGTTGATTTTCTACCACTACGAGACGGATCGTTCTGCTGAGATCATTCTGCATCGTGTCACTCGGCAAGACTTGTCACGTCATTTAAAGCCTGGGGCCAAATTACCGCATTCGATATCGAGCAAAATTTCCATACAATTTCCATACAAATTTCATTCGATATCGTGTGCCGTAATTTGCACCCTATTTATTATACCCTCCAAAAAAGAACTTGGAGGGTATATTCACTTTATCATTCCGTTTGTAACGCAGCGAAATATCCATCTGAGACCCCATAATGTATATATATTCTTGATCAGTGATGAAATCTAAGACGAACTGAGCAGGTCCGTCCGTCCGTCTGTGGCAATCACGATTCAGTCCAAACGAAAAGAGCTGGACTCTTGAAATTTGGCATAAATATATTTCGAAGCTTAGAGCAGGTTAAGTTTGGAGATGGGCTAAATCGGGCAAGAGGGAGAAAAGTTCCCCTAAGAAGAACTAAACCAACCCAGAAAAAATAACATACATTTTAAAGTTTTTTGCTTATTTTGTTAAGCAAATGATATATTTTTAATGTCAAATACGGTCCAACGTCTTAAACTTGGAGCCATAAAATAAGAAAAAATTATTTTTGGACTCCGCCCACTCTAGTGGGCGTTATTATAGAAAAAAAATAGCATAAAAATTTATCGAATTGTTTTACTTAAGCCCACATTCCTTAAAAATAAAATTTTTAAGCTTTAATGACGAAGCTGGGACGCAACCTAGTACTACTCTGCCCTACCCCCTCCTCCCCCTTCACCGCCTAAATGACCCTACCAAAAAAAAAAAAAAATTTAAATTTGTATACAATTATCCCAAGCATTTATCTTTAGAATTTTATGACTGCCTGTTTCTGCCCTACCCCCTCCTCCCCCTTCACCACCTAAATGACCCTACCAAAAAAAATTTTAAATTTGTATACAATTATCCCAAGCATTTATCTTTAGAGTTTTATATCTGCCGATTTCTGCTTTACCCCCTCCTCTCCCTTTGCCCCCTAAATGACCCCACCAAAAAAAAATAAAATTTTAATTTTGTATATAACCATCCCCCCTTTGCCCCGTAAATGACCACGTAAAAAAATATATAACATTTTATGTTGTATAGAGTTTTATGACAAAGATGAAATGTTTCCCCCACAGCCCTTGCCAGAGCGACCCCGCCAAAGTACAGTTTTTATACCCTCCAAAGAGAATTGGACCCTATAAAGTAAATATGTATATTCTTGATCAGTGATGAAGTTTAAGACGGTCTAGCAATGCCCCTACGTTCGTCTGTGGAAAACATGATATTATCTATTTTTGAACCCCGCCCCTTTTAGTGGGCGTTGACGTACGATATTATATAAAGGAACTCTGTCCCACCAAGTTGAACATTTTAAATTCACTTACTAAATATTTGGAGGGTATAACGTTTTCACTTGTTTTACTTCAAATCAATTCCATCTAGACTCGCTTAAAGATTCTAATGCCCTCTGAATCTATTCTTGAAATAAAAATATTGCATTTGCTTTAAGAGATGGCGCACTTGGTCAAACTTTTGTTTCATTGAAGTGCTAAAAACTTGATTTTTTTTCGTGTTCTGAATCCTGCACAACTGCTATTAATCTAGCAAAAGCTGAAATAATTTAGAATTATAAGTGGGCAATTTCAGGGCAGTCTTCCCAATTGTCTCCAGTGCAGGCAGCTGTACAAACTATGGCAGGTCACAGGACCTCTTTTAAACACTCTTACAAACTGCCCAGAGATAACTTCTGCTTTACTAAATTCATATCAAGGATAAGTATCTAAAGCCTCAACCTAAAATATATAAATTTTTTTCCTTCACATTTTGTCGTTTAACAACAAATCTAATTTAGTTTTAAGATTGTAATGCTTGTGTAACGATATAGATAACAGGTGAAATATATTACAATATAAGAATCTCTGTGCCACCGCCACAGCAAAAATTCACACACTCATAAATTTGATAATACAACTTAAGACACGTGCTTACTTGCAAAATGTGCCAACCTGATGTAAGATTTGCTACAGTTTCTGTAGAAATTCTACAGAAAATGTTTCTAAAACAAAAACTGAAAATGAAGAAGCCTAAAATATCATCTACCAAAAAGCTTTTTCAATTATCTGATACACATTTTTATATTTTTAGGCATTTTAACAAGCACCTGATTTTTCTTTTGTAAAAATATGCACTCAAGACACTCAACACACATCCCTGCGTACGTACTATGGAAAAAAGAAATTAAGTATAAAACATTAGAAATGATTTACAAGGCGTTACCCCAACCCCCTTTTTGGTTTGTGAAAATGTTGGTAAAAATTAAGGAGGCAAGCGAAAGCATGTAATAAATTTGCTGCCAAGAAAGCGAAACAGAAAGTGAAAGTTTTCATTCAAGAATATGAAAATATGTAAAAGGCAGGTAAATTTAATAAAGTGGAATATATAATTTTTATTTCAATTAAATAAACACCAAAATTAACTACTGAAAATAGAAAATAGGCTAGAAAACAGTTTTAATTTTTTTTTTAATTTTTTAAACCAATTTTATTTTTTCTGAATTATAAAATAATTTGAATTAGTAAAAAACAATGTTAGTTGCTTTTTTGGTTACTTTTATGTGTAACAAAAAAAATTTAAATTTCCCAACCCTGGAAGCGAAAATTTTTTTTCTTTTTTTTTACCAATGCAAATCTTCATGAGGTATAAAGTGGTTTTATTTAAAAGAAACTTAAAATTTTTAACCATTTTGGTCACTTTCATGTACTACAAAATGTTGCATGTACCTAAAAAAAACTTTCAATTTCCCAACCCAGGCAGCGAAATTTTAATTTTTGTTTGTTTTTGTTTTTATTGCCAATGCCACTCTTCGTGAGTTATAAAGTAGTTTTATTTAAGAAAAATTTTCACTTTTATGTACCATGAAATAATGCACTTGTCCAATCCTGGATTAGAAATTTTAATTTTTTTTTAAATTTTTGATACCAATTTTCTAGCTCCTAAATTATAAAATAGTTTTAGTTAGCAAAAGAAAAAATACCGTCAGTTGCCTTTTTGGTTAATTTTATGTATAAAAAAATTTCAATTTCCCAACCCTGGAAGCAATATTTGAATTAAAAAAACTTTTGTTTGGCCAATGCAAATCGTCATGAGGTATAAAGTGGTTTTATATAAGAAAAACTTAAAATTTGTAACCGTTTAGGTTATTACATGTACTACAAAATATTGCATGTACCAAAAAAAAACTTTCAATTTCCCATCTCTGGAAAAAAAATTCTATACTTTTAGTTTTTAATACAAATTTGAGGCTTCTTAAGGTATGAAATAGGCTTAATTTACAAACAAACAAAAAAATAATTGGTTTTTGGTATTAATTTGCTTCGAGAAATAGGTCTAAGCTTCCCAGCTCTGGCACCCTAGTTCGGATTTTTCTGAATTTCAATATCACTCTATTTAAGTTTATTTCCAATCTATCAGTCGAAGAACGAAGTCTCTAGCTTTTCTGGGGGCTTAGGAAAACCGTACAGACAAACGGACATCGCTCAATCGCTATCGCTATTCATAAGGATCCAGAATATATATACTTTATGGGTTCCCATGTGAATATAGAAGAAATTACACACTTTCACTTTTTTGTGAAGGGTATAATAATTTGAAATTTCGCAGATTTGAACTGTAGCCTGATTAATAATATTTAATTTAATAATTAAATAATAAACTTCTGCATATTTTTGAGAGCGAGTTGCAGCAACCAGCTAATTACGAAATTAGCTCCCAAAACTATGCAGCGGTTTCTTACTATTATTTAGGCTAGTAATACTTTTTAAATACAGTCGACTCTTGATAATTTGAAACTCGTTAATTTGAATCTCGCGGTAATTTGAACTGTTTTCCGAGTCCCTTGAAAAACACTCAATAAATTGAAAAATATCTATGTAATTTGGTCCCCCCAATAATTTGAAATTATTTGAATGGCATTTTTATCGCCGACTCGCTATAATTTGAATTTTTTGGCTCTACGCTCTATAATTTGAATTATTTTAATTGCTGTGTTTCAAAATATAAAATAAATAAAACAACCATTTATTTTAGTTTTTTGCGATGTGCTACAAAAATGACATCTTGCTCGCCAACGTTCTATAATTTGAAGTTCGGTTATTCTACACTTTTTAATTTTAGCTCCTAATGTGATTTTGTTTCTGTTTTTTAAAGAAATTTAAATCGTTTGCATTAGTTTCTGTGCCACGATTTTAGTATACACCACTACATCGACAGTTGCTAACATAAAAAATTAAATTTCTTTGCTTTGCTTTTGCGGAATTTAGTGCGTGCAAATGGTTTTGCTTTTTTTATGAAAACTATTGTTAATTGGAATTTTTTCTGTCTCTCCTTCGATATTTTGAAGGCTCGTTAAAATAAAAACTCTATTATTTGAACTTTTTCCTTGGTCCCTTCAGTTTCAAATTATCAAGAGTCGATTGTATATAGTCCATACAATTACTTTTCACATCTCGCAGAGTCTTTGATAATTCTGTTATCAGCTGCTCTCGAAGAACATTTTCACTACAATTTTGGGAAAATGATATAAACTCCTTACATATTCCAATGGAAGAAATTTCACTACTACCAGAAATTATATGTTTTCTTTAAAAGAATATTTTTGAGAATTAGTAAGAACAAATCAATTGGTGGAAATTGTTTCTTCTATATATTTCTAAATTGAAAAAAATGGGACTCTACTTTAAAAAAAAAGCTGTAAATAGATGGGTCCTACTAGGCGGCTTTGTGTTACCTAAATGACAAACTAAAATTGAGAATGCTGTATCAATCAGTGGCATCTAATTGTACTCTCTAAACACAATTTTTGTAATAATTCTCATTTGGTTTGTGATATTTTTTTATAAACATTCGGATATGATTTCCGTAGGGAAGCGAAATTTCACAGAAAAGTTTTACTTATGGTTTTGGTTCCATTAGTTTTTTTTTTAATCTTAAACCAGCACTCAGGGGATGACCCCTATATATGATGACCCTATATTGCGCCGGAACTGAAAACGAGGGGATAGTATGCGCGAGATAGATTAGAAAAGATGAGAAGATAGACAGCTTTTTTTTGTAGCTATTTCAACCTTTTACTTCGCAGGCTAATTTTTGCTACAGGGCCGACGAAGGTGGGTGCTGTTACTCTGCTTTTTAGTATCTATATGATAGTGTCAGTCGCTGCCATTTATGTTCAGTGACCAGTGACTATGCCTTCATCATTGAAACAGGCTGGCAACAACTAACACAATCATGCATTAATGCTGATCAGAAGAATTCAACACAATATTTCATGACTCAGCGCGGGCTCGAACTCAAGACCTTCCGCTTCAAAGTCTTGTGTTCTGCTACTTCAGCCAACAGCACCACTTTATAGCATGGAACGATGTCTGCTGGAGAAGCTAAAGAAATATATTAGGAAATAACTTTTTCTTTTATTAAAAGGTCCAGCACTCAAGTCTGCTCTAATATATACGTGTGCAGTGCATTGGACAGGAACTAGAAAGGAGGCAATAGTAACGAGAGTACAAATAAAGAAAGATGAGATGATAGAGAATTTATTGTAGGCTTTTTTTTAAACCTTTTTCTATGTAGTCGATTTTTCGCTACTGGGCCGACAAAGGAGGGTGCCATTACTGTGCTCTTAGTACATGCTAGTGTTAAATGATGGCTGCAGTGGCCAGTGACTAGCCCATTCATGCAGGCACTAAAGCTGATCAGAAAAATTCGACTTCATATTCATAAGCTAGTGCGGAGTTGAACTCCGAATTTACAGCTTCACTCTTGTTTGCTGCAGATTAATTTTATCTGTGCAATTTTAAATATTTTTAAAGAAATTGTTTCAAAACTCTCTGTCATAACAATAAAATGTGTTTAAATGTTGCATAAACAGCAAAATTTTTTTTTTGTACATAAAAGTAACTCATGTTTGTTTTTCTTTGCAGATACTTTACTGCGAAAAAATGGTAAGTGCTCTTCAATTTCCTATTTGATAGTTGTCTCAATATTGTGGATTTTTTTATTTCAAATTACTTTTTTAAACGTCTCTTGTTTAGATTTCTCAGCTACAGGAAAAATTCTATTCATATTGAAAAAATATCCTTTTGATAAAATATTACAACAGACTTCTAGACAATTGTGACATTCATCAGTAGTTTTTAGGTTAGTTTTGTCGTCTATAACCCACATTTGTTTTTCTCGAATAAACACACTCCCACACACACACACACACACACACACCGACACACTTAAACCACAATGAAAAAGGGATTTTTCTACCGAACACACAACTTTTTTTTGTTGCAAATCCTTTTTTTTTCTTTCTCCTTCTTTCTATTCTGTTTTTATAGAAAGTGACATAGAGCTGGAGGTTGTTTGTAGTTCTTACACATAAATATTTGTTTGCATACCCAAGGATATGGAGGCTTTAATAATTCTGTATGCTTAAATTAATTGAAATTTTACAAAGAAACTTAGATAAATATGTATTTGTAGTAAAACAAATTTAGGTTGTAGCATAAAACAATGAAAACATGTGTAGAGTTTTGCTAAACAAACAAAAATTGTTGTGGGGTTTTCTAAAGGTTAAATAACCTCTGGCTGTGTGCTGTAACTTAATATAACAAAATTTCTGCTAACATGCTTTTGGACGAACTTTCTGCTTTTATTTTTATTTAAAATAAATTTTAAATATGTTTTTATACGAGTATGGCAGGCCGGGGTAATCAAGAATTCTATTTCAGTTTATGCCAACAATAGCAGAGAGTAAAAGTTTTGTTTTAAATTTAAAAAACAAAAAATATCAGAAATTAGTTTTTAACCTTGAGGCAAAAATATTTTGAGCAGCGAAAGTATTTAAAGCTTTTCCATTTAAGTTGCAGCAACAAAAAATCATATTATCCAGAACAATATTTGATTGATAGCAAAGACAATATCTTTAGTTTCTTAAATATGCCTAACGATATGCTTTACATTTTGTTATTTGACTAAGAAACACATACGCAAATGGTTGATATGTGATATTCCTCTCATTTGCAGGCATTTGTGAGTTATCGTACAAGATTATTTGATACCGGAAACAGGATATAAAATTGTATTTTAAAAGCTGCTCTTGGTTGTTAAGTTGATTGAGAAATAATCGCAATTGGGAAGATGAGAATATTTTTCTAACTAAAATACAATACAAATTTATAAAAAAAACGCTGACTATTTTATGGACTTACTGGCTATTTCTCTTTGACGAATGAATTCTTTCTTTTTTATAAATACATTTGAAACAAAATGAATTCATAAAATTTTGTTTTTGGTTTAAGTATATTTATACGAAAGAAAGAACTCATTGGACAATGAGCAATAGGCAGTTAATTTTATATATCCGATTACTAGCCGATTCAGCTGTCTTATTAATTGAAAATGTGCTCTTTTCGACTTAATTATATCCACCGAATCAAAAATTGTTTAATAAATATTTTTAAAATATTATTTTCTTTAAATTCCCAATCTTTCCAGTTACAATACTAATGTCGAACGTGACCATAAACAAAGTTATTAAAAATTTTGTTAATTATTTAAAACTTCAAAAACGAGCACTTTTTTTTATTAATAATTCAATGAAAGCAGATCTAAAAATTAAAGAGAACAGAATTAAAAATTTTAAACTTATTCACATATAAGAAATTCCCAGAAAATTTTTGAAATTAATCCTACTTACTTAACAGAATGTTTATATAGAAAACTATATATCTAGTCTTCTATATAAAAATAGCAAAAGCATTCATTTTCATGCTTATTTTATCAAAAATGTTTGCAATAAATTAAAATTTAGGTAAAAAACTTACAATTTGTTTCGGGGATCATATCATTAATTTTGTGTCAATAACGATCGTCTTATAGGAGCCCAAATTTTTAATCAGTCAGTCTATTTAAATTTTATTACAAATATTTTTTAAACATTTTTCAAGGATGCCAATTAAGTATAAAATACCTTATCTATGAGTTGTAGCGTGCGTCACATTAAATATGATTATTTTTCATATTAGCAAAATAAGTTAAAAAAAAAAAAAATAAAAAGTAAAACCTTCTGCTTGGCATATAAGAAATCAGAATTGAAAAAAGCAGGATTTTGCATATTAATTTCAATATACAAAACTAATGTCGAACGTGGCCATAAAGAAAGTTATTAAAAATTGTGTTAATTATTTAAAACTTCAAAAACGAGCACTTTTTTTTATTAATAATTCAATGAAAGCAGATCTAAAAATTAAAGAGAACAGAATTAAAAGTTTTAAACTTATTCAGATGTAAGAAAGTTTTGAAATAAATCCAAATTACTTAACCTAATGTTACACTAGACATATAGTTTTCTATATACAAATAGCGAAAGCATTCATTTTCATGCTTATTTTATCAAAAATGTTTGCAATATATTAAAATTTTTTGCAAAAAACTTACAATTTGTTTAAGGGATCATATCATTAATTTTGTGTCAATATCGATCGTCTTACAGAAGCCAATATTTTTAATCAGTCAGTCTATTTCAATTTTATTACAAATATTTTTTAACCATTTTTCAAGGATGTCAATTAAGTATAAAATACCTTATCTCTGAGTTGTAGCGTGCGTCACAGTAAATATGATTATTTTTCATATTAGCAAAGTAAGTTAAAAAAAATTATAACCTTCTTCTTGGCATATAAGAAGTTAGAATTTTAGAAAAAAAAACAGGATTTTGCATATTAATTTCAATATACAAAACTAATGTCGAACGTGACCTTTAACGAAATGATTAAAAATTGCGCTAATTATTTGAATTATTCAAAAACGATTTGCTTATTAATCATTTAATGAGAGACTATAACTCATAGCAGACCTAAAAGTTAGAGAGAGAACAGGATTAACAACTTTAAACTTACTCACTTGCAAGGAAATTGCAGAAAAATTTTCAAATTAATGCTACTTTTAGACTAGATATATAATTTTCTATATAACCAAAACATTCATGATTCACGCTTCTTAATACTAAAACAGTTTGCAAGAAGTTAAAATTTTTGCAAGAATTTGAAATTTTTGCAAGAAATTAAAATTTTTACAAGAAACTAAAATATTTTTAAGGGGATCAATACATTACTTTAGTGTCATTATCGATCGTCCTATAGAAGCCCATATTTTTATTCAGTCAATTCATTGCAATTGTAGTGAAAAGGAAACAGTTAACCATTTTACAAGGATTGCAATTAAGTAATCTATGAGTTGTAACGTGCGTCACGTTAAATAAGATTATTTTTCATATTGGCAGAGAAGAAATAAGAATTAAAACACAAAAATAATAATAATATTAATAAACAAGATTTGGAATATTAATTTCTGTAGCGTGCGTCACGTTAAATAAGATTATTTTTCATATTGGGGGTGTAAATTGAAAAATATTATAACTTTCGTCTTGGCAGAGAAGAAATTAGAATCAAAACAAAAAAATAATAGTATTAGTAAACAGGATTTGGTATATTCATTTATGTAGCGTGCGTCACGTTAAATAGGATTATTTTTCATATTGGGGGTGTAAATTGAAAAGTATGATAACTTTCCTCTTGGCAGAGAAGAAATTAGAATTAAAACAAAAAAATAATAAAATATTAATAAACAGGATTTGGAATATTAATTTCTGTAGCGTGCGTCACGTTAAATAGGATTATTTTTCATATTGGGGATGTAAATGGAAAAGTATTATAACTTTCCTCTTGGCAGAGAAGAAATTAGAATTAAAACACAAAAATAATAATAATATTAATAAACAGGATTTGGTATATTCATTTCTGTAGCGTGCGTCACGTTAAATAGGATTATTTTTCATATTGGGGGTGTAAATTGAAAAATATTATAACCTTCCTCTTGTCATAGAAGAAATTGGAATTAAAACAAAAACATTATAATAATATTAATAAACAGGATTTGGAATATTAATTTCTGTAGCGTGCGTCACGTTAAATAGGATTATTTTTCATATTGGGACTGTAAATTGAAAAATATTATAACTTTCCTCTTGGCAGAGAAGAAATTAGAATTAAAACAAAAAAAAATTATAATAATATTAATAAGCAGGATTTGAAATATTAATTTTTGTAGAGTGCGTCACGTTAAATAAGATTATTTTTCATATTGGGGGTGTATATTGAAAAATATTATAACTTTCCTGTTGGTAGAGAAGAAATTAGAATTAAAAAAATAAAAATAATATTAATAAACAGGATTTGGAATATTAATTTCTGTAGCGCGCGTCACGTTAAATAGGATTATTTTTCATATTGGGACTAAATTGAAAAATATTATAACTTTCCTCTTGTCATGGAAGAAATTAGAATTAAATAATAATAATAATAATAAACAGGATTTGGCATATTAATTTCTGTAGCGTGCGTTACGATTTCACGTGTCTCTAAAACTGCATTAAATATTTTTGCAATTATTATTATTTTTTTTGCATTTTTTCTCCTTATCTTTGCACATACCGAGGAAAATATATACGAGCACATGACTAAGAATTAAAAAAAATACAAGACTGCCAGCACATCGGGCCATTTCCTTATTTATCTTGCTGGCTGAAGTATCTGACATGTGACTAGAAAGCCGAGAATTCCGAGTTCGACTCAGTGCTCAGTCATAAATATATTTTTCCATGCAGATAAAAGATATAATTTTCCTCATAGAAATTGCAAGCTTGAAAATTAATGTGCACAAAGTCCTTCTCAAAGTTCAGGCTTGCCTTGAAACAACATTCTCTCATACTTCTGTAGTAATATTCATATCTCGACTTATGACGTTATTGCTGCAAAGGCTATTTATATGTAAAAAAATTTATGCTATTATATATTTGTTCGATTTCTGTGTTACAATTTATTTAATAATCTTCATTTACACTCAATTGAATCGGGACAGCCCAAGAACTCAAGAAATCAACATGGATTTAAAACATCAACCAGATTGCATTACTAAGCCATTGATACGAAAAATGTTGTGCGCTTAGTTTACGTTTCGAATTTATTTTATTTTTGGGCAAAGGATTAAGACAATAAAACAAAATTCTTAAAAGAAACCACAAAAAAAATAAATAAATAGATCGATTTGAAGGAAGCAAATAAAAGGATATCAAGTGGAAATAAACAAGCCAAATTTTTACAACAAAATAAGATGCCAACGAGTTTTTTATTTTTTATTTATAAATAAAGGGTGAAGTTATAAGGCGCAAATAAAAAACAATTTATTTCCTAATCACCTATTTGTCTATTTGTGGTGGGGAAGTATATGAGGAAATGTGACCGTAAATTTTTTCAGTTGAAAACCATAAAAAGGGTATAAAATTAAATTTAAAAAAATATATCATGATATATTTTTTTTGTCTTAAAAATAACAATGGAATGTTTCAGTCGTGGCAGCTAGTCTAGTAAGAGATTCTCAATAGCACAGCTTTGCACAGACTGTCATAGGCAAAAGTTGCTTGAGTATTGGGCCAGGAAAAGAAGAATGGGGATAAACCTGTTCCCCAGTTGGGGGAAAATCTCATGCTGTACATGCTTTCAGGGCAGAGCGATCCTTTTATTCGATAAGATTAAATACTTCAAGGAAACTATTATGGCGACACCAAATAGGCAAAAGAGCCAGGAATGCTGTTCTCCCTGCAGAAGGGTTAAAGGTTTTTAAAGCCCGGTTATTAGTTTTTTTTTTCAAAGCAATTTGTTTCACTGAAGGACACATTTTGAAACAATTTTGAATTTTTTTTTAATAAAAAACTGTTACTCGTTTTTAAAAAATTAAAAAAGAAAATTAAAATAAATTTAATTAAGTAAAAAAAAATTTTTAGGCTTTGACTGCACTTTTTTATTTTATTTTATTTATTTTTTTCTTGGACCAGCACTCAGGGGATAACCCCTATATATGCAATGCATTACGCCGGAACTGAAAACGAGGGGATAGTATTGAGGGGAACAGATTAGAAAAGATGAGAAGATAGAAAGTTTTTTTAGCTATTTTCTCTAGAATTTTTTTTCTGAATACCTATAATGTTCTGAGCAAAATGAAACCGGTTTCAAAAAAATCCGACCAAAACGATGGCCGCAGGAATTTTTTTAATGGTTGTATCTTTAAAGATACACCAGGAATTTAAGGGTTAATGGGGCCTTCTCCCAAATGCAACACTTTGGCTGTGCAGGCGTGTGATTAGTTCAATTCTAATATACGAATTGATGATATGGACTGAAAATACGATATTAAGGACATGAAGAAGTTTTATGCTGCCTCTTCGTAAACGAGAACTACCTCAACCTCTAGATTATATAGAAATTTGAAGAGACTGGCAACACTATGGATGTGGTTAGTCCTCTACATCTTTACAGTGTGCACACTGGCGCAAATATCGCTTTAGTTGGAGAAACTGTATTGTATATGAATGTATTCTCAGCAATGGGTCCTGCCCTGTAGCACATTGTGGCATATATTTCATTTGGCCACGCACCTCCAACTCACGTAACAATTAAAACCGACTGACCATTGATAAGGTCATAGAAAGGTTGATTTGGTGTTAGAGAAACAGGCTTTGATGTTGACTTTGTTTTTAAATTTTATTCAGCGTTCAACATCATGTTTCATTCAGTGTCTACTTCAACAGGTACAATTATCGCATATGGGGTTTCTAGAGCCCAGAAGTGATTGTGGCAAAATCCGTGGCATCTGAAGAAGGTGACTCTTTTGCTAGAGTTGCTGCAGGTCCGTATTTTATTCAAAATGACACTAGGAAGAACGGCTGTATTATAACCGATTTTTTTCGGCCTGCAACTGAAGATTATGAACTGGTCATTAAGACAATGTCACGAACCAGGAAGACTGGCTTTTCTGCCAGCTCAGCAGTTTTCAGAACGCCTAATTTTATGTTTTAGCGACTTCAACTGGTCATCACGATTAAGAAATTTGACTCTGTTTTTTTTTTTTTTTTTTTTTTTTTTTTGTAGGCCAGTGTCAAAGATTGTGTCCTTAAAAAACTAAACATCCATCATATTTATATTTAAAAAAAATTATTATCAAAATTGCAGCTTTTAGGTGAATTTTTATTTAAAAAAATTTCTTAATTTTTTTTTTGTTGCCCTGTGTAATTAATAACTCAAACTCTTCAAATTGCTGTTTATCTAAACTACACTTTTATCATAAGAAATGGTGTATTCTCAAAAGAAATTCCTTAGAATTACAAAAACCAGAGGCCAAATTACCGCATTCGATATCGATCGAAATTTCCATACAATTTAAATACAAATTTCGATCGATATCGAATGCCGTAATTCGGCCCCTGATTAAACAAAATATATTCAAGTTTTTTATAAAAAAGACCATTTGCCTTGCTCTTCTTCTTCTTTATTGGTATCTTAAGCTGGGTTTTATGTTTCTCGTTGACTTACCTTAAATATTGGGATTTTCTAAGTGTGTCTGCTATTATTCCTCTGTTTATGTGTTTTTGTTTTTGTTGTTTTTTCCTAAATTTTTATTGATTGCAAAATGATGTTGTTGCTGGTGGAGGCTGACATGTTGGCAGCAAGTCCATACGAATACAAAACACACACACACCCACACACACACACACATGTTTAAAGACACCCCGACTCACTTGGTCAGACAAACCCGTTGACACATGAAAGCAGTTTTTGTTTTATTGTTGATAATATGTTGTTGTTGTTTTTTTTTTGTTATTTTTTTTGCTGATTTATTGAACATTAAAAGAAAATCTATGGCTGAGGAAATAAAAAACGACGTCTTTGCTTTGGGGAGATTTTAGAACGTGAATTCCTGTCTTGTTAAATTCCTCTTATTGTCATCATCTATTTGTTTTTTGTTTTTTTCTTGTTTTATTTCATTTTTTATTAAGAACTTTTTGGTCATTTCTGATCGTTACAATATTTTATTCGGCCATGAGTGTTATTACCAGCATTTCGTTAGATTGTTAACTTTGGTTTATTTGTTTTTCTAAAAGGTCAGCAAAATTTACACACAATTTCGAGAGAATTTTCAGTTGTGATACTTAATAAATTTCCTCTTTAGTTTTGTGTGTTTGCAAAAAAAGAAAAAACTAGAAGGAAAACTGAAAAAGTAAAATATATAATAAAATTCTAAGAAAATTTCATTTCATATTTTGCTGTCCGCTTATATTTCTTCCAACAGATAAATTAGTTGTTGTAGCATTTCATTCTGTTTGGAATGTTGAGTGTGCTTAACGCTTAGTTAGGTTTAAGGGATGCGTAGCATTTGACATTACATGTGAACCACACACACACACACACTCACACACACATACTCAGAATGAAATCCAAGAAAAGCGTAAAGAATAATCTACAACAAACAATGGTAAAGCAAGAATTTATTTTCGTCTTGTTCTCTGTAGATACTTTTTCCTCTGGTCTCATCTTGTGATGAGTTTATAGGAATTTTTGTGCACAACAACATGTAACGAGGTTAACGATGTGTTTAGATTTTATTTCATTTCTAGTTGCTTTAAATTATTTTTTAGCCAAGTTTTTCCTTTTTGCCAGGCCTTCAAAACTCGTATATTAGTTGTCTCAACGTCTGTGACACGTTTTCTTTTTCTGGTTAAAAATAAATTTGAGTTTTTTAATTGTTGGTCAAGAAATGTGACTTCTCTGTTACAATTAAGGTCTGCTTTAGCCTGACGCATGTTAGTTTTTTTAATAATAATGTGGACAAATACACAGACGGATTGTTAAGAATTTTAAATAATTTTAGTATCCATCACTTGAGTCATCACACTATTTTTTCTAATGGATTTTCAAGAATTAAAGTTGTTGCTCCTTAAAGTCTCTAAAGTAAATTAATGAAAAGCAGCAACTTTTATCGGTTGCTCTAAAGTGCAGCTTGATTAGCGCTTACATATGCAAAGCAGCTCTTGAATGTCCTTACCAGGACCAGCATGGGCTGGAATAGAGCAGTGAAATAGTAAAAATTTTCCTGCTTGATGTCACCGCTTTCATTCGAACTTTGAAGTAACATTGAAAATGAAAAAAATTATGATGAAGTGCTTTTGAAAAAGAACTCCACAAAAACTATATTTTAAAAGGGGGCTACTTAAAAATTACGTTTGAAAAAAAGTACTTTTCAAAAAAAGTTAGTTTTAAAATTTTATATAAAAAAGTACTTTTAAAAAAGTACTTTTTTAAAAAAGTACTCCCTAAAAAGTACTTCTAAAAAAGTACTTCTTAAAATAGTACTTCTTAAAAAATTATTTTTTAAAAAAGTATGTACTTATTAAAAAGGCACTTATTATAAAAGTACTTTTAAAAAAAGTACTTTTAAAATAAGTACTTTTAAAAAAAGTACTTTTAAAAAAAGTACTTTTGAAAAAGTACTTTTAAAACTAGTACTTTTAAAAAAAGTACTTCTTAAAAAAGTACTTCTTAAAAAAGTACTTCTTAAAAAAGTACTTCTTAAAAAATTATTTTTTAAAAAAGTATGTACTTATTAAAAAGGCACTTTTAAAAAAGTACTTTTAAAAAAAAGTACTTTAAACAAAAATTC
The DNA here is from genome assembly GCA_951800035.1 of Linnaemya tessellans. Taxonomy (NCBI): domain Eukaryota; kingdom Metazoa; phylum Arthropoda; class Insecta; order Diptera; family Tachinidae; genus Linnaemya; species Linnaemya tessellans. The sequence continues at coordinate 6,968,654 of OX637532.1, read as the reverse complement.
TTTTTAAAAAAGTACTTTTAAAAAAAGTACTTTTAAAAAAAGCACTTTTGAAGAAAGTACTTTAAAAAAAAGTACTTTTTAAATAAGTACTTTTTAAAAAAGTACTATTTAAAAAAGTACCGCTTAAAAATCTGAATATAAAAAACTACATTTAAAACAAAAATTACAAAATTTTCTTAGAAAAAAGTTATTTTCAAAAAAGTTCCTTTTGAGAGCATTCTTTAAAAAAGTACCTTTTAAAAATTAAAAAATAAAGATATATGTTAGAAACGTATTTTAAAAAAAATTAACATTTTAAAAATTACTTCTTAAAAATTAAGCTTTCAAAATTTAAAAATATGTAGATTTAAAAAAGTACTTTTTAAGAAAGTACCTTTTAAATTGTGAAAAAGTACTTGTTAAAAATGTACCTTTTGAAAAAGTACGGCTTAAAAAAAGTGAATTTAAAAAAAACTACATTTAAAAAAAATTACAAAATGTATCCCGAAAAAGTTCCTTTCCAAAAAGCAGGTATTAAAAAAGTACCTTTGCAAAAAGTACTTTATAAAAAAAACTGTTAAAAATTTACCTTTTAAAAATGTAGTTTAAAAAAATATATTTTAATAAACTACCTTTTAAAAAAATTCTTTTTATAAAATATGTGTGCCTTTTCAAAAAGTACGTATTAAACACGTACCTTTTAAAAGGTACTTGTTTAATAGGTAAAAGTACTTTTATAAAAATTACCTTTTAGAAACGTTCTATTTAAAAAGTATAAATCAAAAACGGAGTTTTAATTAAAAAAAATAGAAATTGTACTTTAAACAAGTAATAAATGTGTTTTAAAATAGAACATACTGATTGACACTTGCAGCCAGTAATTTAATAACTTCAGATTTTTTATAAATTTTATGGGAACTATTTTATTTTTTCGAAATTATATGAGGCGCTTAGAGTACAAGGCATTCCAGTGTTGATAACAAGTAGCTTTAAGTTGTATTCCAATAAAAAATGTTGCAGGTTTTTTAGTCACAAAAATTCCTCTTTGATCCCTTATGAAATGAATTTCCCTGAACTTCAACTAATAATTTATTTTGTAAACTCAATTTTGAAAAAAATCTATAAAAATATATATATAGTGCAGTAGTTCTTTGGTTTTTGGTAGTATTCGTTTTTTTCTAATACTTCAAATTCATATTTTCTTAATTCTCATTTCTGGTTGGATACTTTTTTAAGCACATGATTTTGAAAATTATTCAAATATAATAAATGAAGCACTAATAACATTCAGGCAGGCAGGAAACTTTTAACCTTTAAGCAGATTATGTGTTTAGCTGAAGCAGGAAATGTGAAGTGAAATGTTAAAGTGTGTCCTTTAACGTAATTTCAAATAATTTGCATATCCGACCGAGTTTTGCGGTTGTGCTGTATTATACATCATCATGGCCATTAATCAAAGAATTTTTTCTTTTAAATTTACTTTTAAGATTGTCATCAGCAGCTTTTGGCAAACAATTTTTTTTATTATTAAAATTATAAAATAAGGGACTTAAATTGCTCTTGAGTAAGAAAGTAATATACGAAAAAAACATTGTATTTTAATAAGCAGATTGCTGGGAAAGCTTTTTTCAAATACTTGGTTGTGTTATTGACACTTTCACCAACTTATCAGTGCATTTCAATCAAATATTTAAAACGTCAGCGTTAACTTATGTCACACTTTTATTAATCATTGAAGGATTACATAAGACAAATCATACTAGGATTAAGAAATAATAATAAAATCATATTCGATATATATTTTTTAAATTTGCATACGCAGAGTACCTCATACAATTATTATTAGATAATTTTTTAGGTACCCTAACCGGGAAAAAAACGTCCGTAACGTAAGATTTGTTGTTTCCAAGTCAATGTTTATGACGTATGAGTAATACGATTCCATACAAACAAATATTAATCATACGCAACCGTGCCGTGACAGAATTCAATTTCGTTTGGGAACAAAAATTGATTCTGTATTTTCGTTAGTCGGCGAAAGAAAAAAATCATAATAAAAATTGTATACCCGAATAATTATTTTCTTTATACCTCATGCTAGGAACACAACTGCGACGAACGACGAATTTTTGGTCGCGAATATTCGTCGCCAAAATTAAAACACATTGTTGTGTATGAAAATGCACACAATCGTGGCGTTGAGCGAAATTCGCAATACTCAGCGAAAGTTGAAATACATTTATTTCTAATTGTTTCGTCAACGAACGACGAACAAATCAATATAAAGTGACCAGGTTTCATATACTCAAAGTGGTTTTTTGTGGAAAAACATAGTTCACTACTGTATTGTTGCATGTTGCACTAAAATTTTCAGTACATACTAAAAATGCATTCACTGCAGTCACAAAAGTGTATCATTCGGACGACTTTTTATTAATTTTGAACACTTTTTATAATATATTGTTTTTCTTTCTATTTCTCACTTTTTCATATGGTCACCCCATCAGCTGTTAAATGAAAATAATAATTTATTTACAGACAAAAAATTTGTCAGAAAATATTTACAAAAAGGAATATGTTCTGAAAAAAATGGACAACACCGGGATAATTATTGAGTGTCTAAGCAATCTGACTGGCATCAGAGGATTACAATGATTTAAAAAACAAATATTAAAATTTTGTTTGCTTATTATTTTAATTTATTCGTCGTTATTGTGTTTCATACGACGAATTTATAGAGCGATTTTTTACCAACGAATTCGTCGTACTAAGCGAAATTCGTCGATCGTCCCAGTTGTGTTCCTAGCATCAAATAGAACTTAAAATTAATATTTTTATAATAAGGAACTTCATTCCTATCCGTTGTCCCACGACACCACACATATTGTTTTTGTATACAAGAGATCACTATCAGCCACACAAACATTTCTTATTTTATATTTTCCTATTTAGCGGATACACAAACCAGTTTAACAAAGTTCTTCAGAAAATTATGGAAAACAATGATTATTACAGATGTAAATAATTTTTAAACAATTTTGCATGCAACTCCAATAGATTTTTACTCTTTTACAGTGCAGCCATAATTTATTCTCATGTCGCATTATATTTAATTTAATTTTTAAATTTTCTGTATTTTTCATTGTATTGAAATCATAAAAAAATAAGATGCTGCTGTTGCAAAAAGTTAGCAAAATTTTTTAGCCAAACTTCTGGGCCAGAATAGCCATCCCACTAATTCAAGAATTTAGAGTTAAATTTTCAGCGCTTGCTTGTTGTCATTGTAGTCGTTTTATTTCAATGCGAGTGCACAAAAACAATTCGCTAACGACGTAAAAGGAAAAAAGCTTAAAAAAATTATTTCTCTTTTTATCCTTTAGCATTTGTTCTGTGGACACCAATCCTTTCTTTTCATAATTTCGGCACAGTGCCCTGCATGAGTAGGGGTGATGTTCTGGCGGAATTGTCCAAGTACAATGACAAATCATTATACCAGTTAATTTAAGCGAGAATAGTGTTAATTGTTGCCATACAGTTTCAATGATGAAAGCTTAGTCACTGATCACTGAACATAATTGGCAACGACTGACTCGATCATGTACTAAAAGCAGAGTAACAGCACAATCGTGCGTCCGCCCAGTAGCAAAAAATTAGCCGGCGAAGTAAAAAGGTTGAAATAGCTAAAAAAATTCTCTACTTTCTCATCGTTCTTCGTCTGTCCTCTCAATACTATCCCCTCCTTTCTAGTTCTGCCGCAATGCACTCCATATGTAGGGGTCATGACCTGAGTGCTGGTCCAAGATAAATAATAAAAATATATTGGTGAGGTCTCCTTCGGGAGTACACGTGGTGATTGTGTTTTACACCAATTAGTTGGTGGAAGCCCAATGTTTTTGGTTGACTGACGCAGAGCTGCTTTGCGACTGAAGAAAAAAACGCAGCTTATACAACAACAATAATGTAAGCAAGTATGGTTTAAAAAAAATGGCTTAGAACAGACATTCATAATTTACTCGTCGATTTAAAAAACTATTGCACCATAACATCTCTTCAGGTAGAGAATTGATTAAAAATGATCAGTTTGTTCAACAAACACAGATTCGTTTCTCACCCTCCACCAAATTTCAATGAAATATAAATTTCGGATCAGTTTGTAAAACATGTTTTTTAGAGTGTCACAACACCAGGTCAACGCTTGCAAATTGTTGAAATTTTTAACCAAAATAATTGTTCTATTCGTCAAACTCATCGTGCACTTCTTTCATTTTATGTCTTTCACAATCATCCTTCAGAGCGGCCAAGTCGAAGAACAATAGATCGTTTTCGGACCACATTTACTCTTACTGATCATGTGCATCCCGTAAGACGCCGAACAGTTGAGCACTGACGAAGCTGTGGCAGCTGTACAAAAAATCATTGAAGATGATCCTAAGCAAGCAATTCGTGGCCATTCTCAGCAACTACGATTGTGTCCTTTCACTTTATGGAAATTTTTTTGAGTTTTTGAAAATTGGTATTCCAAATTAAGCCTTCCACGTACCAGCCGTGGCGGCCACATGGCAGAAATCATATTTAAACATTGAGTTCATGAAATTTTCTTTCCCCTAAGGCCCCGTTTCATTGATATTAAAAATATATTTCCTGGTTTTATTATGATTTAAACTTGTGTCACTCTTTAAAAAAACAACCTTTACTTTCACTAGGCCATATTTTTTGTTTTCATACGTTCAGTATGTAGGAAAACACCATAAAGTTATATTTAAAGGCTTTAACATATGCACTAAGGAAACCTTCTCACTTATGATTTTTTTTGATTTTTTTTTTTGGGGAAAAAAGAATCGGCAGTATAAAAATGAATTTCATGTTTAAAACAAAATTTGTTATATCTGTGGCAAAAAGAGAGATAGAGCTTCAGCCGACTTAAGCAAAAAAAAAGTTAAGTTTTTTTTTTTTATTAGGACCGGCACTCAGGGTATGACCCCTACTTATGGGTACATTGTGCTGGAACTAGGAATATTGGTTGTGGGAAGGAGGATAAAGGGAGTAGTGTCTATGGACAAATACAATACACATGAGCACTGATGATGAAAGCGTTGCGGCTTTCGAAAACAGCTGTTCTGCTCTGCTGTGTAAGTTGAATAACTTAAACTGTTCCTTTGTGCTTTGAAATATTTATCATGTCTTCCTGAATTTAAAACAAAAAATTTGGAACAATTAGCCTATAAATTTTAATTCAATTAAATTAATGAAGTTTTTAAACAACTACGAAAAGGTGATTTCTGATTCACTTCTTATGAGACCCCTTTCTGTTTTACTTTAGATGGCGATCACTGAAAACCGCAACTGAAAACAGTAATAAAGCAAAATATGCTTAAGAAAACTTGCACGCCACTGATATAATAATTGGGTGCTTTTTAAATTAAAATATAAAAATGACCAGTTGCAAATTTATAGCGGAACAACAATAAAGAGCTAAAATTTACCTCCACCGATTTCATGTTGAATTTAACTTTTTGCATTTTTTCTTTCTTTATCATTAGAAGAATATATTTTTGATGTGTTAACATCTATACGCGCGCCTCTAGGGCAGTAAACTATCAGTTTCAATACATACGCAAGTGTAAGTGTAAGAGTTTGTTTGTTTGTTGTTGTTGCTTGGCAGTCGGTATTGAAAGTGATTATTGGGCGATTTTCATATAATTTTCCCACGCAATTTTCTCCGGAAATTCATAGCCGATTTTATTAATTTTTGGATTAAAACGCTAGTGCGGGTTTCGACGAAGAGTTTAGGCCAAAAATTAAGGCGATCCGATATCGGCGAGCGGAGATTTAAGTGTTTTAATTCGGAGTATTAATTTGGAGTGATATTAAAAAAGTGTTTTATGTTGATCTTCGGTTTTGTCTTATGCGTAGCAAAGAGAATAGTGACGTGGTTATACGTACGTGGTTATATAAAAATGAGATAGCAAGATAGCAACGTATGTAGCTTATGTACAAACATAACAATGTATGTATGTACATTTGTCTGTTGCTTTGCATTCTCTTTGTTTTTTGTGGGTTTAATATAAAATAAATAAACAAAAAGGTGTTAACACATCGCCCGTGAGTTCGAACACTCATTGATTTTTTTTATAAAAGTTGTATATATGAGTGATGTATAAAAAAACACTTTAAATGTGATCTAATATTTTCTGCAGTCTTCATAAAATGTATTTCATCTTATCTTCAATATAAAATCGCTAAGGAAAATTTGCCATCTTATTTATAAAAACGGCCAGTAAGTGATTTTGTTATTGACTTCAACATAATCTGTTGCCTGTTACTCGCCTTTCCTTTTCCCTCAAGTTTTAGTGGAAAAATATTTACAAAATATTTTACTATGAAAATAAAATCTAAACACATTTTAACATATTAATGCTACACAAAAGAAAAACAAATCACTGTGCAACATTTTCATCATTGAAACAGGCTGGCAACAACTAACACAACCATGCACTTAATGCTGATCAGAAGAATTCAACACAATATTTCAGGACTCAGCGCGGGCTCGAAATCAGGACCCAACGCTTCACGGTCCCGTGTTTTACTACTTCAGCCAACAGCACCCACAATGTTTTATTCTCATGCTCGTAGATCAATAAAAATTGTTAAAATAACATAATGGAAAAAATGTCACATGCGACATGTCAAGTGCGAATGTAATTAAAATTGAATTAAAAAAGGTATAAAGATATTTTGGATGGTATCAAAATTGAATTAAAGGGTTTTCATTGCACAGCATTCCAAAATTGGTTTAAAAATTGATTAATTGTTAACTAATTAAAATTTTCAATTGCATGAACATAAATAACAAAAAACTTTTGATCTCAGCAGCCGATGGCTCTGGAAAAAGCAAACAGAAACAAGAATCTCAAATACCCTCCAAATATTTAATAAGTAAAATTAAAATGTTTAACTGGGTGGGACAGAGCTCCTTTAAGATATCTCTCTACCCAATTTTAAATCTCTATTTTGACAGAGTCATTCCGGGAAGGGGCCGTGGGGGAGACGTTTCACCTCTGCAAGAACATTTTTTATAAAAATTTAATTAATTTTGTGGCTTAAGCAGTTTCCAGCATTTGCTTATTTAAATCACATTTTGTCTGCATTATCTGCTTGCGCTTAGCCTTGAAAACTATTTCGTTTCATTTAAACTTAGAGTAGCCTAGAAGTAGGCATTATATTTAAATTCACAGCACTTGCATGTATTAAAAATGTGTTGTATATATTTTTGTAGCTTATATAATATACGGTCACTTAACTGTTAAACTTCTCGTTAAACTGTGTTAGTTATTTTAAAACAAAAGGCGCCTAAATGTATACACTTGTTATAGCTTTTATGCTGTTACAGTTGTTTTATTTTCATTGAAATGGCTGCTGAACAGCTTTATATAATGGCTTCGTGGTATATATATATTTTTTTCGTTTTTGTTTAATATTTATTTTTCATACACTATTTGCTTTTTTTTTGTTATTATTAAATGGCATTTGCTTTAAAAGCTTAGAACAAACAACATGTGTGTTTTATAGTTGTTTTAACGTTATTATCTGCTAAATGGCCATACACTTTAAGTGAAGTACAACTACAATTTAAGGAATTTTTAGGGGGAAACATTTTTATATATGCACGACCACTAGTCGTCGGTTTTTACTGCGAATAACACAAAAGAAGGGAATTTGAAAATATAACACACTTACACTCACTTTGTAACACTAACATAAATTTATTAGCCTAAAGGCTAGGCAACGAAAAATTACATACTTTTCTTTGTGGTATCTTAATAACAAAGCACTTGCTTAATTTTGTTTTGTGTTGTAGCTTTAAACGAATTTCAGTTACCCGACCGCAGAAAATCTTGGCGTAGGCTGACTTTTTCTTTTATTTATTTTATTTATTTTTTGTTAGTTGAAGTTTTGCACCGTTTGCTTTTTGTTTTTGCAATAGATTAAAATTGAAAATTTTCTTAGCACTTTTCAATTATTTTTCAAAGTTAACACTTTTTTTTTTCTATTCTTTATAAGAGACTAGCCGTACGCTTAAGAATTTTCTTTATTTAGAGTAGCGTTTTGAACGAGCGCATTCCAACGACTGAGGCTGCTATAGTTTTCAAGTACACAAACATGGCATAAATATTTTTTTTTTTTTTTAGAAACACCAATCTCACTAGTAACAGCTACTTTATTAAAAAAAAAAAAAAAAAAAAAAAAGTGGATTTTATGTCGTCTCTCAGACTCCACAGATACCAACAATGAAAAAAAGGCTACACTGGCACAGCGCAAGTCTGGTGTTAAAAGTATGAAAATGAAACTCTTCCTGAACCAACAATATGTTGGAGTCATTGGAAGGCTATTGGAATTAACCAGCAGGCAACACAAGCCATGGGAACAGTTTCGTGAAAAAGGCAGAGAAATGGAAAAAGACGATGATATTTGTATCTGAAGGAATTTTCAATCAGCTGTTTGTCACATTTCATATAAAATTTGTTGTTCTCTGTGGTCTGGAGCAGCTTGATTATTTAAAAAAGCTAAACCATATTAATAATATAATATTTATACTCAATTTTAGCCCTGATTGTATCTACAAGTTCTTCCATTTGCCCCTAAAACATTTGATTTATTATTAAATTTATGTACAAAAAGGGAAGGGAAAATATCACCAACAAATTGACTTGTTGTGGAAGGTAATGGTTTTCCAAGACACACTGAAACGGGTTGCCTGTTATCATTGAAGTTGCTTTAAAAATACAGTAATGGAAACATAAATAATGCATTTAGAATTGAAGAGAAAAAGCAAGGCACTCTAGAAAATAATAATAATAAATAATAAACGAATTAAAAGAAAAACTAATATTTATTAAATTGAAATCGTAGCTTTTTTCAATTTTTATAAAATTATTAAAATCTGAATTATTTTTTCATTTCTGCTTACAACAAATGTTTAAATAAATCGCCCATAAATAATTTTATATAATTTTCTTAGTTTGGTTAATGTAATAAGAGAATCAAAATAATTAAAAAAAAATATATTTTTTTTACCTTGTGGAGGCACTGGCCCTCTTTGGTAAACACTATGATTTATACTCATACTAGTCGAGTGCTTGTGGCCTGTGCAGAATTTAAGAATTCACAATATTTTCTCAGTAGATCAATAAAAATTGTTAAAATAACATAATGAAAAAAATGTCACATGCGACATGACAAGTGCGAATGTAGTTAAAATTTAATTAAAAGAGGTATAAATATAGGGTCCGCAATCTAACGTTTTTTTTCAACTAGTGCTTATTTCGTGAATGGTAACACTTGGTTCATGTCTGATTTGACAGATAATTAGTTTTATCCTTCCGCTGAAGGAATATGAATGACCATCCAATGCGCTTTCGCTTCGCTAAGTGGGCCTGCGATCGACTTACACAAGATGCCGATTTTGCTAAAAAAAAATCATCATTTCAGATGAAGCTCATTTTGATCTTGGCGGGTCTGTAAACAAGCAAAATTATCACATTTGGGGCACAGAAAACCCGCACGAATACATTGAAAAGCCGACGTACCCAAAACGAGTCACTGTTTGGTGCGGATTTTGGTCCACAGGCATAATTGGAGCATTTTTCTTCGAAAATGAGCAAGGAGTGGCCGTTACAGTCAATGGCGATCGTTATCGGGCCATGCAGCCATTTCAATGAAATTATTTTCCATTATTAACCGGAAGGATTGTACTTTCAAATAAAAGAAAAAATTTGAGGAAATATTCAATAGTTTTTTTATAGCATTTTCAAAAAAAAAAGTTATTTTTCGGACCCCATACTTTTTTAATCGAATCAAAATTTAATTAAAGGGTTTGCGCAGCATTCCAAAATTGGTTTAAAAATTTATTAATTGTTAACTAATTAAAATTATCAATTGCATGAACATAAATAACGAAAAACTTTTGATCTCAGCAGCCGATGGCTCTGGAAAAAGCAAACAGAAACCAGAAAAAATTTTATATTCGACCCTGTCGAATCCTAAATACCCTGCCAATATTAAGTAAGTAAATTTAAAATGTTTAACTGGGCGGGACAGAGTTCCTTTAAGACATCTTTGTACCCAATTTTAAATCTCTATTTTGACAGAGTCATTGCGGGAAGGCGTCGTGGGGGAGTCATTTCACGTCTGCAAAATCAAAGAATATCTCAGCTTCTTATAGGCTTAAGGAATAAAAATCGTTCAATATTTACACTATTGCTGCATATAATATATCACGTCAACGCCCACTAAAAGGGGCGGGGTCCAAAAATTTACTATATCATGATATCCCACAGACGAACGTATGGGCATTGCTAGACCGTCTTAGACTTCATCACTGATCACGAGTATGTATACTTTAGGGGGTCCAATTCTTTTTGGAGAGCACTAAATCTGTATTTTTTGGGGTATCTCTGGCAAGGGTCGTGGGGAAGACATTTCACCTTTGCATTAAAACTCCAAAAATAAATATTTGGTATAATTACATGTAAAATTTATTAGGTGAGTGAAGGTAAAAATGCCGAGTTAAACATGTTTGGACGTAAGCAGTTACGTAACAACGTATTTAGCTGTGAAGTTAAATATGTTATGACGTAACGAAATGGCAAACAGTGAAGTTTTTTTGTATGAAAATCCATATTTAATCAATTTTTTTAGCATTTTGTGAAAATATTTACAGGCCATTGAAGGTCAATTTACAGGCCATGAGAGTGTGTGATCTTGGAGGGATTTTGCCCCCAGTGGACAAATAAGGAGTTGGCATGCATTGCCAGTATATACAAAATGATGTATGGGATATAATACACTCCCATAATCATTTTGTATATAAATATGGATTTTCATAAAAAAATAAATTTCACTGATTGCCATTTCGTTACGTCATAACGTATTTAACTTCACTCCGTAACTGCTTACGTCAAAACATATTTAACTCGGCATATTTATCTTCACACACATAAATTTTTTTTTTTTAATTTTTTTTTGAAAGGGTCTTTTAGGTGGCAATGGAGAGGAGGGGGTAGGGCACAGGAGTACCAGCTTAACTCTCAGCTTCGTCATTAAGGCTTAAAAATGCTAATTTTAAGGAATGTAGGCTTAAGTAAAACAATTTGTTAAATTTTTACACTATTTAGGCATATAATAACGCCCACTAAAGGGGGCGGAGTCCAAAATTTTTTTTTTTTGATTTTATGGATCCAAGCTTTACGCTTTGGACCTTCTTTGATATAAAAACATATCATTTGCTTAGCAAAATTACAAAAAAATCGTAAAAAATATGTTGTTTTTTAGAGGAACTTTTTCTTAGGGGAACTTTTTTCCCTCTGACCCGATTCAGCCTTTTTACGAACTTGGCCTGTGCTATCCTTCAAGTTATATCTATACAAAATTTCAAGAGTCTGGCTCTTTTCGTTTAGACTGAATCGTGATTTCCACAGACGGACGGACGTGCTCAGATCGTCTTAGATTTCTTTACTGATCAAGAATATATATATTTTATGGGGTCCCACATGGATATTTCACTGCATTACAAACGGAATGACAAAGTGAATATGCCCTCCAATTCTTTTTTTGGAGGGCATACTTTTAATAACAATTCGGTCTCGTTTTATAATTTTAAGTTCTCATGCAGCCAAAAATACAACCGATGCAACAATAAAAAAATAAAAATTTATAAAAATTATTTTAACAATTATTTTATAAATAAAATTTATTTGTTGGTGGTTAAGCAAAAATCTATATTCATTTCATTGATGCTTTACCAAATCTTTAGTAGACTTTAACCACAGTTTTGAAAAGTCGAAAGCCTCTTATCTTATGCATATACTTCCGGAAACCATCTGAGAATTCACAATTTGTATATTACAAACTATTTTCAAAAATCACAACAGAATAAGCAGAGTAGACCTTTTAAAATCATACAAAACTAAACCAACAAATAAATCATATTCGATATGAATCTATTTTATTTTTCTACACCTGCATACAATCAGAAATCCATTGGATAACAAGAAAATTATTTATAATGCTAGGAACACAACTGCGACGAACGACGAATTTTTGGTCGCGAATATTCGTCGCCAAAATTAAAACACATTGTTGGTGTATATGAAAATGCACACAATCGTGGCGTTGGGCGAAGTTCGTCATACTCAGCGAAAGTTGAAATACATTTATTTCTAATTGTTTCGTCAACGAACGACGAACAAATGAATATAAAGTGACCAGGTTTCATATACTGAAACTAGTTTTTTGTGGAAAAACATAGTTCACTACTGTATCGTTGCATGTAGCACTAAAATTTTCAGTACATACTAAAAATGCATTCACTAAGTCACAAAAATGTATCATTCGGACGACTTTTTATTAACTTTGAACACTTTTTATGATATAGTTTTTCTTTCTATTTCTCATTTTTTTCAGATGGTCACCCCATCAGCTGTTAAATGAAAATAATAATTTATTTACAGAAAAAAAATTTTTCAGAAAATAATTACAAAAAGGAATTTGTTCTGAAAAAAAATGGACAACACCGGGATAATTATTGAGTGTCTAAACAATCTGACTGGCATCAGAGGATTACAATGATTTAAAAAACAAATATTAAAATTTTGTTTGCTTATTATTTTAATTTATTCGTCGTTATTGTGTTTCATACGACGAATTTATAGAGCGATTTTTTACCAACGAATTCGTCGTACTAAGCGAAATTCGTCGTTCGTGCCAGTTGTGTTCCTAGCATAAGGCAAAATGAAAAATAAAATCTAAATCAAACTGTTATGAAATTTTTTATTTGACACATTGTTGTCACAATATTGTGACAACATTGTGTCAAATAAAAAATTTCATAACAATTATTTTAATTATCACATCAAAACGAATTAGTAAAACATATTTTTAACTCAAGCGGTTTAGGTTCTAGTCTTAAAAGACTTTTTTTTTGATGTCACTAGTGTGACTTTAAAACAAACAAACAATACGCCGTTGCTAATTGTTACTATTGGCAGTAAGTGAAAGTTGTTTTCGTGGGTGGATTTGAAAAAAATGAAATACAAAAAGGCTGATGATGAAATTTTATTCTTGGCTGTAAAGCATTTGTAAACATGTTCAATTATGATACACAATCAGTGTTGCAGTTCCGCCACATAAAAGCCACAACAACATGCGAGTTTTAATACTTGCCAGTATGTGTGTGCGTGTATGTGTCTGTATTGTATGTATAATTAATAGCATTAATATTCATTTTAATTGAATAAGACAAAATGTGCCTGTTATTTTGCCTCTTAATCAATATTCTCGCTTAACTGAATTTGGTTTTTGTATAGGCTGCTGTCATTAATAAGTCTGTTGTATATATGAGAAGAAGACAAGAAAACTAAATATTTTTATGCCTAAAGATTAGGCTACACTATATAAATAGCAACATTATCTGCAGTTAAACCCAATTTCTTAAGCTCATTAAATTTAACATGTTCTACATATTAGATAAACAATATTTTCTGTTGGAAATAAAGATAATTTCAAACTCATGGTTATTAAATGAGCCTAAAAGCAGACTAGCTGAAATGAAAGGCAACTGAATGAAATAGGTTTGTGTGTGAAATTTATTTGCACAATAAATTATATTCTCTTAACAAGAGCGAGAGAGAGAGAGAGGGAGAGCCAGAGAGATATGAGTGTTTGGGTGTGTGTGTGTTTTATTCTTCTTCTTGTTCTTGTTATAGTTGTGGGCCTAAAGTAGGCTACAATTTCTCTTAGTATTTAAGGAATGTTTGTTTTAAGTTTGTTCTTTTTTAGCATTTTCAGCTGTTGTGTTGTTTTTAACAGCACCAGAGAGCGTAAATCTTTAAGTTTGAAACAACTTTTTTTTTTGCTGTCGTTTGTTTTTCAGGTTGTAAGTGACTCTAGACTGCATTTAATTTACGGTCGTTGTAGTTTGTAATCATGTTTTTTGTTTTTTGGTTTGTGGATCTCGTGGCGTTTTTTCCTCTACGTTTTCGTTTTGTTACAGGTTAAGTTTTTACTTTTTGTGTGTTGTTCAAGTCGTTGAGCTTCATGTTTAATGTTTATCATACCGCACCCTTTCCTGTGTGCATTTATTTTCACTTGACGCTTTAGGTTTTCTTAAACTTTTTTTTTGTTTTTGTTTTATTTATTTATCCTTATCTTGTCCGTCTTTTGTTTCTTCGTCATGGTTGTGATTACAGTGTTGTTGCCTCAAGGATTTTATAGATTATTGAACCTTGTATCTGCTTTCTATATACATTTTTTTTCGCTGTAGCTGTTTGTGTTTTCGCTTTTTATTTCCTTTCACATTTATGCCTGTATGTGCAAATGAAAGCCTTTGATTGGCAACTATTGACTGACTGACTGACTTACTGGCTAAAGTAAGATGCGTCTTTGTTGGGCGTAAGGGAGATCCTATGTCGCTTTTTGTGCTGTTGCCATAGAGTCCTTGTAAGCTGTAGTCTTAATTTTCTTTATGCTTTTATAATGCTGGCCGGTTGTTGTTTGGTTTGTTGCCTTTTAATCTATCCAACTGCTGGTTTTTGTTGTTGCTGGCTTTACAGGTTTGTCTACATACAGTATTTTTTTGTTATTTTTTTGCTGCGGCTTGACGCCTCTTGTCATAAGTGCTGATGTCCTGTTTTGGCAACGAAGCCACTACTTTATCCGGGAGATAAAAGTGATTATCACTTACAACTTTTATTTGCATAAGAAGCCAAGTGCTTCTTGTTGTTGTTGTTGTTTGTAGCATAACAAACAACATAATGAATATGACCACAGTTATATTTTTACAAAACAACTTTTGAGTTGTTTTTATTTGCACTCGTTTGGTTTGTGTCTATAATTAAATTAAGGTCAAGGAGATCTGTAACCCTAGTTGTTTATAATCACATATAAACTCACTTAATGAATGAATGAGTGGCTTGTCGGTTCCAGTTGCTTGTTTTTCCTGGTTTCGTTTTTGTATGTGTGTGTGTGTGTGTGTGTGTGTGTGTGTGTGTGTGTGTGTGTATGAAGAGGCCTTCAATTATGCTTTTCGTTGTAAAATAAAACATTAACATTTAAACTTTTAATAAGCTTTTAATAAGCTTGGGGAATACGTACATATTAAGAAGTGTAGTTCGTTTAGCTCTGGTTTTGGGTTTGAAGTTGTAAGAGTTTTAATATATATATTTTTTTATATTAATTATAATAAAGCGGGTTCGTTATTTCAAATTAATTAAATGAAATCAACAATTTGTTATCAGCAAAAGTTTGGTGGATTTAAATTTATGCCATTTGGGCATGTTAACGGAAATGAAAACATGAGTTTGACTTGTTAAAACACAATGACCAGTAAAACAGCCAAAAAAATATATAAAAGATAAATGAAATCATTAAAATAATTCTTTATTAAATATTTCATTAAATTTGTGTTAACTTTTAGCCACATCTGCAGCAGCAAACTTGCCTTATATTTCAATTTACTAATTCCTGTTATGGCCATAGAACTATTAATCTTAATATATTGTTATTAAATATTTGTTTGAAATGTACAAACAGACAACATTTTTTAATTATGATTTTTGACACACTTAATTCCCAAACAGCACTCGCATGTGTGTCTGTATATTTGTGTCTGTGTGCTTGTGTGTGTGCCAAGTTTCACCATGTTAAACTCTTGTAATTTATCAATGTCTGTTAGTTGTTACGTAAATATTAAGAAGACTCCAAAAAAAAAGAATTTATGCCCATGGACTTTTATCTCTAGGGAGACAAAATATGATGCTTATTATCATCGTGTGGTAACAACAACAACAACAACAAACTCGTAACAGATTATTCTTATTGTTATAATGTTTTGTTGCCAGTTGTTAGTTTTATGGCCACGTTAAGAAAACAAAAGATATGCTGGCTGGTCTTAAAGCAGTGCTTTAAACTTAAAAGCCAGTTAAGCAGGCGAACGTTTACTAAGAGTGCCTGAAAGTAGACTTTTTATATTAAATTGTTTCCAATGTTGCTAGTGCAGGCTTCCCCTATTTCCTTTAACAATTTCATCTGCTTTTAAGCAACTGCCTAAAAGTAGGCCATATATTTATGAAAACCATTCAATAGTCAAGTGCCTGTGAAACTTATTTTTTATTGATGACATTTTAGCAAAAAAAAAAAAAAAAAAAATATATACGTATTTTTGTCACAATTTTTCCCATTTCCCACTTTATAAAGCATTTAGTAGCAAATTCTTAAGTCTTTATGACGCCAGTCACAGCAGTTGCTGCGCCACCAGCGTCTCAGCTTGCAAACTTTACATGCCCGCATTTAAGTTGTTAGACAATATGTTTGAAAAAAAAGTTAAATAAAATAAAATCTATGTTTTTGTCAAACAGCCACACACATATTTGTTACAAAGGCTTGTTTGTAGCAAAAACATATGCACGAGTATGCAGGCAGGCATCATGTTCAATAAGATGTGCACGAGAAACGTACCAACTATTCAATGGCACGAAATTATGTTCGCAAAAGTTTCTTCTTAACATATTTTTTTGGCAAACATACGCATAAAGTTTATTGTGACAGAGTAATGCTCCACAAAAAAAAAAAAAACAAAGAAAAAAGAAATAGTTTTTATGACTGTAAAACAGCATTTTTCTATTTGCATATACGAGTGTGTTTGTGCATGTTTGCAGTAATATGATTTTGAACAGATTTTTCGTTTAAAAATGCTGCAGAGCAGGCCTCTAAGCCACTCATCCTACAGCAAAAATGTTAGTCATATCGCAAATAGGATATGGCTGCAGAGCAGAGTTATGGGTGCTTTAAAATTTTTATTAACGTATTTAAATACCTGAGAAATATTCTAGAATACACTGGAAAACCAACTTCAATATAAGTTATGCAAAGTACACAACAGAGCAGAACGGCTGTTTTGGAAGACCGCCACACTTTCATCATCAGTACTCATGGGTATTTTTATTCGCCAACATATATTAAATGGTTTAGTAGAATTTGATAGCAATTTCTATTTACAAAAAAATTTTGTTAGGAAATTGCATACGAGAATTCTATCAAACAACAATGATAAGATGTTGCCGTTTTATTATTTTATTTATAGCACATTTTCTGAATTTTTTTGGTCCACTTGTATATATGACAAATTTTTGGTAAGAGAAGAAAACTGTTGGCGGAACTTACGCAGTACTTTCTCCATTTTATGCTCAACATAAATGGCCCAGTGATTTAAAAATTTTCTATTCAAAACCATCAACCGCACAAGACTTCTATGGCAAAATATTCAGCAATTTCTTAAACGCCAGCCTTTTTAAATGTAGCATTTGGTTTATTTTTTAGCAGACAAATAAAATATTTTTTTTTTCAAGTATCCGTACAGCAAAAGTGACAATAACTTTTATACGGCCACACACACACACACACCCAAACACTTTAAATATTTTTTCAAATGGAGTGAGTGAGTGAGTTACCAAAAATGTTGCATATATTTTGAAGCAAATGTTGGAAAAAGTCAAGCAAAAAACGCAATTGAATAGTCACAATTGCAATTACAACTCTTCATGTGTGTCTGTCCATGAATTGTTTGCTTTATTTGGAAAACTTTGGAAGCATAACGGAATCAAACTGCATACTTAAAGGCTGAGACTAAACAGCTGGAAGACTTAAGATTCTATTGCTGGGCTTTAAGAAAAATCTATTTTGAAAAATTTTGAGACTCACACTCGTTATTATAAATGTTCAGTAAATAATAGAGCAATTTGTTAAAGGATTTTGATAAGAGATTATTTAGCTCGAGCTCCTAAAAAGTGTACGAGATCTGTTCAAAAATAATTTTAAGTTATATTTGATTGGTTTTTTTAAACGTTCGTAGCCTCATCTCCAAAATTTTTTTTGTGGGAGTCATAAAAGTTGGAAATGTTTTGCATATGGCGATATTGTTCAAAAATGACTTGAACTTTTTATAATGACTTGCACTTTTCATAATCACTTGCACTTTTTATAATGACCTGCACTTTTTATAATGACTTGCACTTTTCATAATGACTTGCACTTTTTATAATGACTTGCACTTTTCGTAATGACTTGCACTTTTCATAATGACTTGCACTTTTTATAATGACTTGCACTTTTTATAATGACTTGCACTTTTTATAATGACTTGCACTTTTCATAATGACTTGCACTTTTTATGATGACTTGCACTTTTCATAATGACTTGCATTTTTTATAATGACCTGCACTTTTTACAATGACTTGCACTTTTTATGATGACTTGTTTTTTTTTATGATGACTTGCACATTTTATGATGACTTGCACTTTTTATGATGACTTGCACTTTTTATGATGACTTGCACCTTTCGTACTGACTTGCACTGTTTATGATGACTTGCACTTTTTATGATGACTTGCACTTTTTATGATGACTTGCACTTTTCATAATGACTCGCACTTTTCATAATGACTTTCACTTTTTATAATGACTTGCACTTTTTATGATGGCTTGCTTTTTTTATAATGACTTGCACTTTTCATAATGACTTGCACTTCTAATAAAGACTTGCACTTTTCATAATGACTTTCACTTCTTATAATAAATTGCACTTTTTATAACGACTTGCATTTTTTATAATGACTTGCACTTTTTATGATGACTTGCTTTTTTTTATGATGGCTTGCACATTTTATGATGACTTGCACTTTTTATGATGACTTGCACTTTTTATGATGACTTGCACTTTTTATGATGACTTGCACTTTTCATACTGACTTGCACTGTTAATGATGACTTGCACTTTTTATGATGTTTTGCACTTTTTATGATGACTTGCACTTTTCATAATGACTTGCACATTTCATAACGACTTGCACTTTTTATGATGACTTGGTTTATTTTTATGATGACTTGCACATTTTATGATGTCTTGCACTTTTTATGATGACTTGCAGTTTTGATGATAACTTGCACTTTTTATGATGACTTGCACTTTTTATGATGACCTGCATTTTTTATGATGACTTGCACTTTTCATACTGACTTGCATTTTTATGATGACTTGCACTTTTTATGATGACTTGCACTTTTCATAATGAGTTGCACTTTTCATAATGACTTGCACTTTTTATGATGACTTGCTTTTTTTTATGATGACTTTGCACATTTTATGATGACTTGCACTTTTTATGATGACTTGCACTTTTCATACTGACTTGCATTTTTTATGATGGCTTGCTTTTTTTTATGATGACTTGCACATTTTATGATGACTTGCACTTTTTATGATGACTTGCACTTTTCATGATGACTTGCTTTTTTTTATGATGACTTGCACATTTTATGATGACTTGCACTTTTTATGATGACTTGCATTTTTGATGATAACTTGCACTTTTTATGATGACTTGCACTTTTTATAATGACCTGCATTTTTTATGATGACTTGCACTTTTTATGATGACTTGCACTTTTCATACTGACTTGCATATTTTATGATGACTTGCAATTTTTGATAATGACTTGCACTTTTTATGATGACTTAGATTGTTTATGATGACTTGCACTTTTTGTATTGACTTGCACTTTTTATGATGACTTGCAATTTTTATAATGACCTAACATAATTTTTAACAGACCTCGTATATCAAATATTTGACATATTCAACTACTTTGACATGTTGTCGTTGAAAGAAAACATGTCAAATTGACTCAATACGATCAGTATTGCTTGTCGACACTGCGCTGAATACATCTCTTTTTATGTCAGCGACAACTTAGCGAAGAGAGAAAAAGTAGCTAAAGTTAAGTAGTAGCAAATGTAACATATTGTAATCATTCTTGCTTCAGAAAGTACGCTGCTTCCTAATGCAGTCTGTAAGTTTTATGTCAGCCGAATTTGTCAAGTTCTTATATTCTTATATTATGATCTGGCCCAAAGTTTAAGCGTCTACCGAATTTAATACAAATCCATTTTGGTCAGGGTGCGATCCCGGGCACGAATATGGAATACAATTTTGCACAGTCGGCATTATTGCGTGACAATGTCGGAGTACTTAAAGGCCACTGAACGGCACCGAGACACATGTAAGAAAAAATGAGCAGCACCACTCTTATTTTTGTCTTGTAGCAAACATTTGCTTTTGTATTCAAATAATAGGAATTAAATTGGCTGCCACAAACTCTATCTCCGCTCATCTTTATTCATTAATCCAATCAAGGCAGTCCTTTCTTTTCCACAAATCCCGTTCAATGCATTGCTTTAATAGGCATCATCCCTTGACTGCCGGTCCCACTTAAAATTAAACTCACTTCGTAGCCTTCAATCACTTAAAGCTTAATTGTCTAATTAATTGAACACAGATTTACAATCGTAAATTAATTTATATTGACCGCCTGTAAAACTACTCGTTATTTAAATGCTCACACTTTCTGTTTAACAACTAATTGTCATGCAACACCTCCTTGTTTAGATAAGAATATGCAAAACATTAATGCAAATTATGCAACATGACACTAAATTTAATATTATTTTCCACAGCACAGCAGAGTGTTGGATTTGCATATTGTTAGACAATTTTCTATTAAACATTCTGCAATTATTAAGACCCTTCTGAAACGTGTTTAATATATTAAAATGCAAAACGCTTACCCCAACAGTTTTTACGAAAGCTACAGCAGATTTCCTTTCATATGCCACAAAAAGAAAATCACTTTTCCCCTTTTTCTAGCTGATGTTGTTTGATTTGGCTGATGTGTTTCTTGCTGCTATTCAAGGGATGGATTATTATTAATATTTTTTTTCCTGTTTTGTTTAATACAAACAAACAGCACCCATACACTAGCAACTAAGTAAATATATATACAGAATTTCTATGGCATATCCTAAGGGGCTTAATTTAAATACCGAATGTTTTCCATTTCTTTTAAAACCGACAGCGAAAAATTGTATGGCAGCAACAATTGTAAAGATGAAAATTCCACTAAGCAGAAAATGTAACTTGTTAAGTTTTTACTAAAAAAAAGCACAGCAACAACAACAACAACAACAGGCTAACAAGAAGTACCAACTCTCAAAATAATTCCGATAACATGAACAATTTAATAGAGTTCGTTTTGCAGTTTTCAAATGATAAATATTTTACAAAACTTTAATGTACTTTTCCCTACAAAACAATTTACGTTAATTGCGACTGAAAAGAAAAATAAAACCAACACGAATTAAACCATATTTCCATAAACAAAATACGACTCCAAAATGCATGAGTATGAATGTGTGCGTGTACATGGATGAGTATAAAATATGATGGTCATTGTATTACAAGGCCTGTGGGCCATTATATGGGTGTGCCCACATACACACACACATGTACTAAAATTCCTTAGAAGTACGACTACAGCAAATAGTGCAAAATTTTGAAACCCTAAAACAACGCGCCAAAATATTTTACCACAAAACACTCATCACATATGTTAATGCATTTTCCTTGAAGCAACATTTCCAGGAATACGAGAGTACAAGCGGCAACAGCAGCGCCAACAACATAAACCAAACATCACAAATAAGCAAAAAAATATAATAATCCCAGTGGCCTTTTGGCCCACATAAACAGACGCATTTGCAGGAGGGCTGCGTTGCAATTCGTTTTTAATGTGCCGTAAAAATGCCCAACCCCAGCAGAGTTTAGAAAGAAAAAAAATCTAAATTACTGGCCGAAGTATTTTTGCGGTCAAAACTGATGCTGATTTATTATGCTCCGATATAAGCGTTGCCCTTTCTAGCAGTTAAAAGGGCAAGGTAGAGAGAGAGAGAGAGAGTGGGCCGGATTTTCTGGGTTTCATGTTAGTGTTGCTCTGCATATAAGAAGTTTACAAAAATTAATCAATTTTCCTTACATGTTTTTTTTTCAATATGTCGTTACACTTAAATTAATACAGCCTAATTTAAAAAAAAAAAAAAACTTTTAATGAGAGTTTTATAAAATATAGGGTCCGCAATCTAAAGTTTTTTTTTCAACTGGTGCCTATTTCGTGAATGGTAACACTTGGCTCATGTCTGATTTGACAGATAATTAGTTTTATCCTTCCGCTGAACGAATATGGTTGTGTATACGTTACGTTTTCGCTTCGCTAAGTAGGCCTGCGATCGACTTACAGAAGATGCCGATTTTGCAAAAAAAAAATCATCTTTTCAGATGAAGCTCAAGCGAAAATGAGGCAAAATTGTCGCATTTGGGGCACAGAAATCCCGCACGCATACATTGAAAAGACAACGCAGCCAAAACGAGTCACTGTTTAGTGCGGATTTTGGTCCAGAGGCATAATTGGGCCATTTTTCTTCGCAAATGAGCAAGGAGTGGCCGTTACAGTCAATGGCCATCGGGCCATGCAGCCATTTCAATGAAATTATTTTC
Source organism: Linnaemya tessellans (assembly GCA_951800035.1). NCBI lineage: Eukaryota > Metazoa > Arthropoda > Insecta > Diptera > Tachinidae > Linnaemya > Linnaemya tessellans. The sequence continues at coordinate 6,946,234 of OX637532.1, read as the reverse complement.
CTTTATTAACCGGAAGGATTGTACTTTCAAATAAAAGAAAAAATTTGAGAAAATATTCAGTAGTTTTTTTTATAGCATTTAAAAAATAAACAAGTAAAAATGTTACATTCGACCGGGTCGAATCTTAAATACCCTCCAAATATTTAGTAAGTCAATTTAAAATGTTTAACTTGATGGAACAGAGTTCCTTTATATAATATCGGACGTCAACCCCCACTAAAGGGGGCGGGGTTCAAAAATAGACAATATCATGTTTTGCACAGACGAACGTATGGGCATTGCTAGACCGTCTTAGACTGCATCACTGAGCAAGTATATATATATTTACCTTATAGGGTCAAATTCTCTTTGGAGGGTATAAAAACTGTACTTTGGCGGGGTCGCTCTGGCAAGGGCTGTGGGGGAAACATATCACCTTTGTCATAAAACTCTAAAAATAAATGCTTGGGATGATTATTTACAAAATTAAAAAAAGAATTTTTTTTATAGGGTCATTAAGGTGGCAAAGGGGGAGGAGGGGGTAGGGCAGAGAAGTACCCGGTATCGTCTCAGCCTCGTCATTAAAGCTTAAACATTTTATTTTTAAGAAATGTAGGCTTAAGTAAAACGATTTGTTAAATTTTTATGCTATTTTTGCATATAATAACGCCCACTAAAGTGGGCGGGGTCCAAAAATAATTTTTATTTTATTTTATGGCTCCACTTTAAGGCGTTGGACCGTATTTGACATTAAAATATATGCTTAACAAAATAACCAAAAAACTTTAAAAATTATGTTGTTTTTTCTGGGTTGGTTTAGTTCTTCTTAGGGGAACTTTTTTCCCTCTTGCGCGATTTAGCCCATCTTCGAACTTAACCTGCTTTAAGCTTTAAAATATATTTATACCAAATTTCAAGAGTCTAGCTTATTTCGTTTGGACTGAATCGTGATTTCCACAGACGGACGGAGGGACGGACGGACATGCTCAGTTCGTCTTAGATTTCATCACTGATCAATAATATATATACTTTATGGGGTCTGAGATGGAGAACGGAATGACAAAGTGAATATACCCTCTAAAATCTTTTTTGGAGGTTATAAAAAGAAGTTTTTTGGCGGACCCTATATATTTTTGTGTGAAAACTTGTTTCAAATGGGAAAAAAGAAAATTTATCAATTAGATCTCTAATATGTAAGCGCCTTTTAGACAAACCCAAAATAAGAATTTATCTTATTTAAGTTTCAAAAAGTAAATTTAAGTAGGAGGTTCAAAAAACACGAGAAGTCTGGTATTTATACAGAACAACTTTTTTTTGTTATATTAAATTAAATTGCAATTGATAGGCCAGTGCTGATGACGTATTAAATTCAAAAAGACATTTTAAATATTCTACGATGCCGAGGAAAATCAACAACAATTTAATTATCCAACTAACATAGCAGAGCAGATCTGGTGTTTTCGAAGGACGCCACACTTTATCATCAGTACTTATGTTTACTGCGATTTTTAGGTTTCTCTAAAAATATTAATTTCTATTATTAACTTCTATTTCTTCAAAGAAGTTTTTCTCTGATAAATTACCTATACCCGCACCAATACTGAGAGCCATTTTTTGGTATGTAATGGAGACTTTCCAGCTATTCGCTTTTTATCTCCTCAATAGTTGCAAAACGCCGTTCATTCGTGGGTTGCTTTAATCTTGGCAGGGGGAAAAGGACGCAGGTATTAAACTTCAATTACAAAAATTATGCTGGGCAGCAGTTGGACCCAAAGAAAGAGAAAAAAATTGGCTTTAACACCCCGCCATGGACCAACAAGAAGTTGCCGTCTAAACAACCAAACTGAACCAACTGAAATTAACATCCTACGATGCCGAGGAAAATCAACATCAATTTAATAATGCAACTTACATAGCAGAGCAGATCTGGTGTTTTCGAAGGACGCCACACTTTATCATCAGTACTTATGTTTACTGCAATTTTTAGTTTTCCCTAAAAATATTAATTTCTATTATCAACTTTTATTTCTTTAAAGAAGTTTTTCTCTGATAAATTACACTAGGGCTAACGTCTTTTTCTATACCCGCAGCAATTCTGAGAGCCATTTTTTGGTATGTCCTGGAGACCTTCCAGCTATTCGTTTTTTGTCTCCTCAATAGTTACAAAACTCCGTTCATAAGAGGTTTTCTTTAATCTTGGCAGGGGGAAAAGGATGCAGGCATTAAACATCGATTACAAAAATTATGCTGGGCAGTGGACCCAAAGAAAAAGAAAAAAATTGATGTTAACACTCCGCCATGGACCAACAAGAAGTTGCCGTCTAAACAACCAAACTGAACCAACTGAAATTATTTCGCATGAGTAGTTCATTCAACGTCCGTCTGTCCTGCACCCCAGTTTTGTGTGTGTCTGTTTGTATGTTTGCAGTCAGTCATTCATTTGGACAGCCTCAAAACATTTTATGCTTATTTTTATTGCTTATTCACAATCATATTTACACACACACACACACATACACCTATTTAAAAATCTACAAGACCAAAATGTGTTTGGTGGAATTATTACATGTGTATTTGGGAGGCATGATACAGTTTTTGTGGGCTGTGCTTTCTTTGGCACAAATTCTGTGAGTGTATTGAGTGCGAGTGCATGCACAATCCTGTACACTATTTGCCAACAGACAGGCATGCAAATTACTGCTAAAGTTTAATTCGAATTCCTGCCAGGCTTGACGGAAACCTAAAGTAGATAGTAAATAACAAAAAAAAAAAAAAAAACAAAAAAATAAATTTTCGTGAGTAAAAAAATGTTTGTAGTCTCGTTAGAAAATTAAAATGAATTTAAACTCCATGTGATGCAGCGTGAAATGTTTTTATTTATGCCAGAGTTTGCGTGCGAATGCACAAATGCCTGCCAGTGTGTGTGTGCGCCTTTTAAACCACTACATACGCGTGAAACCCTATGCAAGTGATTTGCCTCAATGCTACTTGCTAATGTTGCAAATTAACATGCGAGCCTACAAACTTGCGTTGCATTTAGATACAAAATATTTACAACTGCACACACACACACAAACTGCTGCACAAATAAACTCACACCCGTGCACTCAGTGCACGGGAGTTGCCTGTGTTTGTAAATTTCTATTTGTTGTTGTACACCAGCTGGGTTTTATGTGTGAGTATCAGCCGTGGAATTGTTTTTTTTTTAAGTAAAAGTGTGTCTGTAGTGTTGGAGCGAAACAATTTCTCATATTCCATTGTGCATGTGTAAATATATATGTGTGTGTGTGTGAAAATTCCTTCTTTTTTACCATTTTTGTCTGCAGTAATTAAATTGTAGTAATTGCGTTTTTCTGCTTTTGCTTTTCGCGTATTTATTCGCAGTGGAAATAATTTTTCTGTTTTATTGTGCTGGTAAATCTGTTACGTGATTTTATTCTTCATACACATTTGGCTGTTTTATTAAAAAGATTGTGATATTTTTTAATTTTTAATCTTCTTTATTTAAGTTAAAAGCTGGCAATTTAACCCTAGAATGCTAAAGCTATTAAATACTAACGCCATGTAAATTTTACGTACTAGGGATTTTTTCCTTCTTCGCTTCAATTAAGGGGATCATTTTTGATATTTTATACACTCAAAATGGAGGGTATATTCACTTTATCATTGAGTGTGTAATGCAGCAAAATATCACTCTAAGACCCCATAAAGTATATATATTCTTGATCAGTGATGAAATCTAAGACGATCTGAGCATGTCCGTCCGTCTGTAGAAATCAGGATTCAGTCCAAACGAAAACAGCCAGACTCTTGAAATTTGGTATAAATATATTTTGAAAGATAGCACAGGTCAAGTTCGTAAATGGGGCCGAATCGGGTTAGAGGGAAAAAGTGCCCCTAAGAAGAACTAAATCAACCTATGAAAAACAAGAATGTTTTAATTTTTTTTTTTGCAATTTTGTTAAGCAAATCATATATTTTTAAGTCAAAGAAGGTCGAACGCGTTAAAGCTAGAGTCATGATATAAAAAAAAATTCATATTTGGACCCCGCCCTCTTTAGTGGGCGTTATATGTATATATGCAAAAATAGTGTAAAAATTTAAGAAATTGTTTTACCTAAGCCTACATGCCTTAAAAATAAAATTTTTAAAATTTTATGACGAAGCTGAGACGTAACCAGGTACTCCTCTGCCCTACGCCCTCCACCTCCTTTGCCTCCGAAATTACCCTTTCAAAAAATAAAATAAAAATAAATAAATTTGTGTTTGTTAAGATAAATATGCCGAGTGAAATATGTTTTGACGTAAGCAGTTACGAAGTGAAGTTAGATATGTTATGACGTAACGAAATGGCAACCATTGAATTTTTTTTTTTGTATGAAAATCCATATTTATATTCAAAATGATTATGGGAGTGTCTTCTATCACATACATTATTTTGTATATACCGGCAATGCATGCCAACTCCTTATTTGGCCACTGGGGGCAAAATCCCTCCAAGATCACACACTCTCTCATGGCCTGTCAGTTGACCTTTCATGGCCTGTAAATACTTTCACAAAATGCTCAAAAAATTTATTAAATATGGATTTTCATAAAAAAAACTTCACTCTTTACCATTTCGTTACGTCATAACATATTTAACTTCACAGCTAAATACGATGTTACGTAACTGCTTACGTCAAAACATGTTTAACTCTGCTTCTTTATCTTCGCTCACATAATAAATTTTACATTTCATTATCCCAAATATTTATTTTTAGAGTTTTATGGCAAACGTGAAATGTCTCCCCCACGGCCCTTGTCTGAGTGACCCCGACAAAATACAGTTTTTATACCCCCCAAAAAGAATAGGATCCCATAAATCATATATATTCTTGATCAGTGATGAAGTCTAAGACGGTCTAGCAATGCCCATATGTCCGTGCGTGTAAAACACAGTGTAGTCTATTTTTGGACCCCTCCCCTTTTAGTGGGCGTTGAAGTTACATATTATATAAAAAAATATTGTAAATATTTAACAATTTGAATTTCTTAAGCCTACATTTCTGAAAAAAATTTATTTAGAAGCTTTTATGATGAACGTAATATGTTCTCTAATCTTCCCCTGACCCCTTTGCCCTTTAAATGACCTTAGCAAAAATAAATATTTATTTTTTCTACAGTTAACTGCCCGAAAATTTGGTTTTTAAGTTTTTCCGATTTAGGTGAGATGTCTTCCCAATAGTCTTTCTCGTAGTGACCCTGTACAGAGTTTTAAAATTGGGCACAAAAATGTCTTAAAGGAATTGTGACCCAGCAGGTCAAACATTTTTAACTTATCTCAGTCCCTTTTTTGCACTTTGATATAAAATATTAATACGTAAATTTCTTGTATGCTGATGGAAAGGGGTCTCAGTCAAGCTCCTCCTAACACATTGGAGATGACCGTATTAAAATAAACTTTTGCTTTTGTTTTTTTAAGCCAAATACCATAAGAATGTAAATTTTAATAAGAATTAAAACGTCGTTTTTATTTAGTAAATATTTGCAGGGTATTTAAGATTAAGACCCGGCCGAATATAACGTTTTTACTTGTTTTTCATTTAATCAATTGCTGTTACTTAAATAATAAAATTTTATTTATTTAGTGTAACTAATTTGAGAAGCAAAATAAAAATTCGTGTTCGTATGATGATATCACAGTCGCAATAATATAAATGCTCGTTTTAAAGTAAATAATTTTACTTATAATTTTTTAATATTCAAGTTCTTGCAATTGTTTTAAAGCGATTAAAAATTTAGTTGTGGATTTTGGTTCTGCTAGGCCGCAGAATGCTTGCGTAGCAACAGTAATAAAACAACTACTTGTTAAATTTGCGTGGGTTCGTATTCTAGGGTTAAGCACAAAAGTTAGTCTAATAAGTCTCTTGATGACTGTTAAAAATAGGGATGTAGCGATACGCCGTTTTGCCGATCCGATACCGATACTCAAAAAGAAATATCGCCGATACCGATTTGGATACTCATACGACCCTCACGCCAAATTATTTTTAAAGAAATGAATACCGTACCAGCTTACTGGTATGCTATGTGGCGCGTGCCGACAGCTCAATCATATGATTGCGCGTGCATGCTGTTGTCGTGTATTGGCTGCTTTAGTTGTTATGCAACATAGAAAAGCGATGAAATATGTAAGAAGTATCGTCGTATCGTCAGGAAAATAACGCCGATATCGGCAAATCAGAAGTATCGCCGATATATCGGAATCAGTATCGGTTACATCCCTAGTTAAAAAAAACTTTATACATTTTTATAAATTAAATATATTTTTTTTCTGTATTTCGAAGCACTCAGATTTTTTTTTCAAAAATTTGAAACAGCTTAACTTTACAAATTTTATTTAAAAGAAAGTCAAAAATCGGACGTACATTCCAAGAAAAGTAACCCGTAATGGCGGTGAAACCATTACCCTGTGGTTGCTGTTGACTGAAATGAAGTACTAAAATGAAAATCATGGCAGCCTCAGACCACGTTTGTGTTAATTTGGCTTAAAATATTGGAATGATGAAGGCAGTACAGATGCCTCCATAAAGTCCACTTACCGATGCCGGCATCACTGTATCCCTATTATTTCAAAAGAAGCAGACACTGCAATGAAATATTTTAAAAACCAACAATTGTCCAAATATATGAAAAATTGTAAAGAAACAGAACATTTAAAAGTCATTTGAAAATTTCATCACCCGCACCTAAAAAGCAATATTTTACAGTTCAGGTCACCCATAACGTTCGCTTCGTTCAAATAAATATTTTCTTAACGTGAAGATAAAACACAATCTTAATAATAATTTTTATTACAACGTTAAATGAAATGTTCATCTGCGATAAAAATTAAAAGAAAAAAAAATAAAGAATTATACTCTAGTATTTAATATTCTTATGCAGACATTCAAATGAAAGTTTAGCCGCTCGGATGATGGGCTGGGCTCAAGAAAACTTCGCCAAGTTGAGCCCAAACATGCGACATGAGGATGTGTTTGAGGCAATTCTTTTAATGAGACATGAAATTGTAGTGGTGGAATGTCGTTCTGGCGACGTTGTATTTTTTTTCCATTTCTTTTTTGTTGTTGTTGTTGTTTTATGTCATTTCATCTGCCATAAACGACACATTGGTGGCGGCTGATGTGTTGTTATTACTGTCACATGAGCATTTTTAAATAATTTTGTTTTTCTCTTTGCATTCAGTAACTGCTTCTTCCATTTTCTTGTTGTTGTTGCCGGTTTATATGAACGTTGTGTTGTGTATTTGTTTTTCCTAAAGCTCACAGCAGCAGTCGGAGCGTGTGTTGTGATATAATTTTGCTTTTTATTCATTAAAAAGCAATTAAGTATGCTGCACGCGGCTTTAATTACAATTTCATGGGAAACAGACTCCAACTCCAATACAATCACAGTCAAAGATACAAATCAGTCTGTATGTCGTCAGTGGAATTTAATGTATAAACAGCTCTGGGGAATTGGGGGAACTGGTGGCAGCGGAGCCAAAAATTTAAAAAGATCAACAGTGACTGGTTGCTGTTCAGCAGCATTAAGAATATCAAGGCATTACTTGTAGGCGGGCAACGTTAAAACGAGTATAGGCAATACAAACACACGCACACACACACACACACATGTGAAACTTTGTTTGCTAGTTTAATTCAATTTTGCTTGGCAACTTTTGCGTTAATGTTTCCATCAATTGTAAAAGTAAAAGATTTTTCGCCGTTCATGTTGTCTTTGGGTGTGCTGCTGTGACAATGCACAGTGGGGCATCTACATGGATATTTCGATTATAACTGAATACTGAAAAGATAGTGGAAATGTAAATAAAAATTTTTTGTTAAATTTTAAATTTATCAATGTTTTCGGCTGGTAACTCTCACTAAGTAGATTTGTTTTAAAAATCCCCAAAATACCCAAAAACATATTTGGGAATAAACAAATTGTTATATTTTAGTTTTTTTTTGGGCAGGAATAGAAATCCTTTTTAAATATTTAAAAACCCTTAAGGTATTTTGAAATTTTTGTTTAAACATATATATTTATATATATTTTTACAAAACAACGAAAACAATTATTTTGAAATTTTGTTTTAATTGCAGGCGTTTAAATTGTAAACTTCGTCCTCAAACTGGATGTATTCAATAAAACGGGACTATTTGAAAATGCTTTATTTCTTTAAATAACAAAGACTTTGAAATTAAACTCTGTGCTCGATTTTTTTTTTTTAAACACAACCTTTTAAATATCCATAGATATGAAATAGTAAAAATAGGGAAAATCGGCGTTTGTCACACATTTAATTGTGGTACTCTTTTGAGTGTTTTATTTCTAAACGATTTTTATAAAGCAGATCTGTTTTAAAAGGCATTTTGATGTAGATATGCAGATAAAAAAAAATTTTTTATAAATTATTTACAAAAATGTTTTAAAAAAGTGTTTAAAATTTGCTTTGAAAAGCAAAAACAACAACTTTCCTGTTTTACACACATACATACACACATACATACACACACAAATCCACACACATATACACACACATACATACATACACATAAATATATATACACACACATGCATACATACACATAAATATATACACACACAAACACACACACACACACAAACGCACACACAAAAAATTATTATTTTTATTGAGTTTTCTAATTGTAAAAAGAGTAGAAATTTTTACAAGAATTTCTCCTAAATTATTTAAGAAGATATTAATGCACAACGAAAACTTGTTTTCTTTGTTTTATAGCAAAACTTACCTGCGAAACATATTTTCTATCAGTTCATCAGCTTAGCAGAGATTTGAGTTTTAGCCAATCTCGACCTCATACCTATTGCGGTGTTTTTACCACAAAATTCTTATAAAATTGATAAATAATACCTAACATTTTCCCTAAATTGCCTTTATTACAATCGGGCTACTCTTTTAGATACTTCAAATTCGATTCCATTTATTTTTTTGTTCAAAATCCCCCACTGTGCGACTACGTCTGGCCATGCGTGGCACTTCAGTTTGAACTGTAATGAAAATATTTTACTACTTCCAAGAGCTTAAGCTCAATGACCGGATTTTGTTTTTTTTTTTTTTTTGAAGTTGTAAAAACGAAACGGAGCAAAAAGAAAACTGCAAAGAGATCTAGGCAGAAAAAACAAAGTGGCCGATACAACAAGACTGCAACTGATTACAACGCTGAAGAGTTATTTGTTTTATGAATATGTTAAAGAAATTCGAGGTTTTTCATGTGTTTAAGGTTCTTTTTTTGGGGGTTTTCAAAAAGGTAATCACACAATATAATAATTAAAATTTCTTGTACTCTTCATTCCATGTGCAGTTGGCACAATATTAATAGGCGATCCCATGAGGTCCTTATGAATAGCGAAATCGAATCTGTTTTTCTGCCCATCTGACTGCACATCAAATCGGTTTTCGAAGCCACCAGAACAGCTTGAGACTTCCGTCTTAGATTGACGTAGTTTTAAGTAGAATGCCAGATATTGATAATCAAGGAAATCCTATTTACGGTGGCAGAGATGGGAAAATTAACTCTTCTTTTTCGTACATAAAGTAACAAGAAATAACTATTTTTATTTTTTTGTTAATGAAACGTATTTTATACCCCAGGAAGAATTGAGTTGGAATAACAACATTTAACTTAATAAAATAAAAACAAATTATTCCAGGGTTGGACAATTGAAACTTTTTTTGGTGCATAAAACTAACCAACTCAAAGCAAATTTTTAATGTTCCTTTATACATTAAACATATTAAATGTTTTTACAAGAAATTCATTAGGTTTAGAAATCAGAATAGACAGCTCCAGAGCTGGAGAATTTAATTTTTTTTAGATATTAAATAAATAAATTAATGAAATTTATTTCTTTGGTAATTAAAACTATTTTCTGTTGTAGAAATAAATAAAATTGTATTGAAAATGAGACAGATATAAAATATGATGCCAGGGTTGGAATAGATGTGTGCATGTACTCCAGACGTACTTCGATGAATGTTATATAATATTTGGCATAACCGAATATTGTTTTTATACCCTTCACAAAAAAGTGAAAGGGTATATTCGATATGCACATGGGACCCCATAAAGTATATATATTCTGGATCCTTATGAATAGCGATGACGATTGAACGATGTCCGGCTGTCCGTCCGTTTGTACGTGAAATCGGTTTTCCCAAGCCCCCAGAAGAGCTAGAGGCTTCGTTCTTGGATTGGAAATGAACTTAAATAGAGTGCTATTGAAATTCAGAAAGATCCGAAGTATGGTTCCAGAGCTGGGAAAATAGGTGTACTATTTCTCGACGCAAAATTTATACCAAAAAACCAATTATTTTGTTTAATGTTTATAAATTAAACATATTTCGTGCTCTGGGGAGCCTCAATAGTCTATTAAAAATTAAAAAAATTAAATTTTTTTTCCAGGGATGGGAAATTTTTTTTCGGCCTATTCCGTATTTTGTAGTACATGTAGTAACTGAAATCGTTAAAAATTTCAAGTTTTTTCTTTAACTAAACCTCTTTATACGTCATGGCTAAAAAAAGAAAAATTTTTTTAAATTCAAATGTTGCTTCCAGGGGTGGGAAATTGAATTTTTTTTTATACATGAAGGTAATCAAGCAGGCAACTGATGTTACTTTTTTTGTTTTTTGCTAACTAAAACTGTCTTATAATTTAGGAAGAACAAAATTGGTATCAAAAATTCAAAAATAAAAAATAAAATCTCGAATCCAGGGATGGACAAGTACAATATTTTATGGTACATGAAAATTACCAAAATGGTAAAAAATTTGCACTTTTTCTTAAATAAAACTACTTTGTACCTCAAGAAGCGTTGCACTGATAAAAAAAACAAAAAAAAAAATAAATTTCGTTTCCAGGGTTGCAAAAATTTAATTTTTTTGGTACATGCAATATTTTGTGGTACATGTAATAACCAAAATGGTTCCAAAATTCGAGTTTGTCATAAACAAATCTACTTTATACCTCATGAAGATTTGCATTGATAAAGAAAATTTTAAAAAATTTCGCTTCCAGGGTTGGGAAATTGAAATTTTTTTATACATAAAAGTAACCAAAAAGGTTGTTTTTTTACTAATTAAAACTATTTTTTAGTTCAGGAAAAACAAAATTGGTATCAAAAATTAAAATTTTGATTCCAGAGTTGCATAACTGCAATATTTTGTGGTGCATAAAAATGACCTAAATGGTTACAAATATTAAGTAAATAAAACTATTTCATGCCTCATTAAGAGTTGCATTGGTAAAAAAAACTTTAATTTCGTTTCCAGGGTTGGGAAATTGTAATATATTTTATGCATAAAAGTAACCAAAAAGGCAATTGACGTTGTTTCTTTTTGCTAATTAAAGCTGTTTTATGATTCAGGAAGAACAAAATTGGTATTAAAATCTTAAAAAATCAAAATTTCGACTCCAGGGTTGGACAAATGATATATTTCATGGTACATGAAAGTGACCAGAGTTTAAAAATTTAAATTTTTTTGTCAAATAAAACTATGTTACATCTTTTAGTTAAACCTACTTCCTGTTTTAGCAAGAAAGAAAGAAGAATTTCATCTGCGAAGGGTATTTAAAAAATTATTTTGAATGATGAATATTCCATATGACATTCATCGCATGTTCTAGCGATAACTGTTTCCATCCCTGCCGCATATTGTCCTTGTGGGCTGTGATTGACTGGGCCTTGTTTGCATAAGTCCCTGACTTGAAATAGTCTGAATAATGGAAATTTAGGATGGTTAACTACAACTACATCGGCAAAATAGCCGATCAGGCGATCATTAAAGGCTTTCTTCGCAGTACCAATTGTGGCTGCTTGCGGTTGCATTATCTTGTTGAAACCAAAATTTTACCAAGACCCCTCTCTCATTCTGTTCCGAAATTAAAAAGTCGTTTATCATGACCTCTTAGTGTTCACTGCTCCCTGGTGGACCCTCCATCACACAATGGCTTTAGGGCATTCTTGGTGCATTACACCAGGATTTTTAATGCATGAGATAATATGATTTTGTTAATAGGGCTGAACACTTAAATCAAACTGTAGTCGTTCATAATAATTTTCGACTTAAAATCGTTCTCTTAGCTCTTCAGGTTGGGAATGACTCCGCCGTAATTTTCAAACAACTGCTGGTCAGCAGGCATAAAGAATGTCCTGTGTGCTCTCGATACGAGAACAAGTGCAAGGATGTCACAAATTTACGCAGAAAAATAGTGTATTTTCAAAGACTATATTTTTAATAAAACGGAACTCTTTTTACATATTTTTAACTTTCGGAATATTTCATTTCCTTGGCTGAATTTTCATTAAAATTTCAAAAGCACTTATTGGAACATGATGCTGTTTAACTAATTGAAATGTAGTTTTAATTAAATGTCTGTCTATCAAAATGTCCCTTATGTCTATCTTCCGTTTTTAACGTCTATAGCCATTTAATGCAAGTAAAATTCAAGAAATTTGCTGTTTCTGACTTTTTGTTGAAAATCGCTCTGCGTCTACAAATCTGATATCATACTATTGATACTACAACACAGCAACGCTTAACCATTTTTACTTACCTTGTAATAATTAATTATTAATCGTAGCAGTTAAACTTTTAAATGTTTTTGTACATAAATTGAAAATTGTATTCTCTAATAAAATTGAACAGGTTATGAACCCAGAACGCTTCGACTGCGTGCAGAAAAGAAAAACGCATCTGTAAATAAATTAAGATTAGAAGAAACACGCTTGGTAATTTGATTTCAAATTTCGAAGGAAAGTTTGGGAAGCAGATAGAGAATAGTAGGAACGGGAGTAAACTCAAAGGGAGTATATTGTGAAATTCTGTGTAAGAGACAACATACAATATAACATACAACAATATACATACAATATGAGTTACACGACGGTCAAAATCGAACCGCTGAACAAAGATAACTTTGACACTTGGAAGATCCAGGTGCAGGCCTTGTTAGTGCGCAGCGAGACGTGGAAATACGTGTCTGGCACATGCGTAAAACCAGAACTACCAGCGGAGGCAAGTAAATGGATAGAAAACGACGAAAAGGCCAAGTCGGACCTTATATTAGCTATCAGTCCATCCGAACTACAACAAATAAAGCACTGCAGCACATCAAAAGATATATGGGAAAAGCTACATTCTGTCTACCAGTCACGGGGGCCCGCTCGTCAGGCAATGTTGCTTAAGTCCCTTATATTAACGAAGATGCAAAGTGGTGACAACATGCACAACCATGTGCAACGGTTTTTCGAGGTTGTCGACAAGCTAAACGAAATGCAATTGGTAATAATTGATGAGCTGTTGGCCATACTTCTGCTGTATAGTATACCAAATGAATATGAAACATTCAGAATTGCCATTGAGTCACAAGAAAAACTTCCCAAAACAGAAATACTGAAAGTAAAACTTCTTGAAGAATTTGAGGCACGAAGACGAAATACAAGTGAACATATTGAAGGGGCAATGTACTCCAGAAATAAAACAGATAGTAATAAAAGCAATATAAATAAAAATAGCAACGAAAAAGGAAAATTTAAATATGCCTGCCACACATGCGGAAAAATCGGCCACATGGCAAAAGATTGCAGATCAAAGAATTTCAACAGAAAGCAGAGCAACAAAACAGAAGTTTCATGCAACATACACGAAATAGCGAATAACATAGAAGACAAATATGGTAAGTGGTGCTTAGACTCTGGAGCTTCATCACATATGTGCTCTACAGAAGACAAATTCAGCGAAATCAAAATCACAGAAAATAGACGACTAGCATTAGCCAACAATAACACGACTAATATACGTGGATTAGGTAATATAAAATTTGCGAGCTCTGACTGTGAAATAAATTTAAAAGAAGCATTATTCGTACCTGATTTGAGAACAAACCTACTGTCTATCTCAAAAATTACCCAAAACGGCTTTGAGGTGATCTTCACGCAAAACAAAGCCATAGTACGAAATCCGGAAAACAACAAGAAACTATTTGTGGCAAAACGCGAAAACGACTTGTATTACGTAAAAGAAAATTTAGAACTAGCCTCGTTAATAAAGCCAAAACGGAAATCTCTTCAGGATTGGCATGAAATGCTCGGTCACATAAACGAAAGGGACCTGAAAGAAATGATAAAAGAAAAAAAGGCAATAGGCATAAATACAAACATAGAAACAAAGCTGCCACCCTGCGAAGTTTGCATCCAGGGAAAACAGTCCCAAACCCCATTTAAACAATCTCACAACAGAAGAAGAGAACTATTGGCATTAGTTCACAGCGATGTGTGCGGCCCAATGAGGGTGAATTCTTTCGGTGGCTCCCGATATTTTCTTATCTTCATAGACGACAAAAGCCGTTGGTGTGAAATTTATTTTTTGAAAAATAAAGGTGAAGTGGCAGAAAAATTCTTAGAATTTAAGAACATGGCAGAAACTAAAACCGGGATGAAAATAAAATGTCTACGTACAGACAATGGAACAGAATATATCAACAGCAACATGAAAAACATCATGAAAAGTAATGGAATTCGACACGAGCTAACCATAGAATACACTCCACAACAGAATGGAGTGTCAGAAAGGAAAAACAGAACCTTGTTAGATATGGCAAGGTGCATGCTCATCCAATCCGGGCTACCACCTGAGTTTTGGGCAGAGGCAGTGAATACTGCGAATTATATTCGAAATCGTTGTCCATCACAGAGTCTTAATGGCGAAGTTCCATATAAAATATGGATGAATGAAACCCCAGACGTGAAATTTCTTCAGAAATTTGGCTCACCTGCATTCATGCTTGACAAAACACCAGGTAAGGGGAAATTCGAATCTAAATCAAAGAAATGTGTATTTGTAGGCTATTCTGAAACGTCGAAAGCATACCGTTTATGGGACCCTGAAGCCAGAAAATTACGTCGAAGTCGTGACGTAGTATTTACATCAACAGTAAAAACAAACAGCTTTGAAGAATTTGAACCAAGAAACGTAGAATTCATTTTCCCCGGGAATTCACAACAATTGACAAATGAAGACATAAGAACAGGCAACCAAAACGAAGACGAAGAAAACATAAAGAACAGCGTAAAGAAAAGAGGCCGAGGCCGGCCTAAGAAATCCACAACCAAAAAGAGAGGTAGACCAAAGAAAACACAAAACATCATAGCAGACGAAGAAAGCGCAGATCATGTAGACGATTTTCTTGGAATCAACAGTTCTGATGATGAAAACTATCAATCAGCAAATTTGATTCAAACAACGGACCCAAATACATGTAAAGAAGCTCTTTGTGGACCAGAAGCAAGCGAATGGCGTAACGCAATGCTGCGAGAATATAAAACCCTAATTAAAAATCAGACCTGGAAAGTAGTTGACAGGCCAGTCGGTAGGAAAGTGGTTCAATCAAGATGGACACTTCGTACAAAGTATCAGGCTGATGGTACAATAGAGTGCAGAAAGGCTAGACTAGTAGCAAAAGGTTTCACTCAACACTTCGGCGTTGATTACAATGAAACCTTCGCACCAGTAGCTAGAATGAGCTCCATACGTTTCCTAATAGCGATCGCCGCAAAACTTGGTTTACAAGTACACCAGCTCGACTTCGTGGGCGCTTATTTGAATGGCGTTATGGAAAAGGAAATATATATGGAAATGCCAAATGATCTGAATCAGGTGTTAGATAAGAATGAAGCCTCGAAATATGACAACAAAGTATGCCTTCTCAAAAAGGCTATTTATGGTCTGAAGCAATCAGGAAGATTGTGGTACCAGAAACTAGATAAAAAATTGAAAGAAGTGGGCATGACGCCATCGAAATGTGATCCATGCGTTTACATACGTAAAAACAATAATGACATCACAATAATAGCGATTTATGTCGATGATCTAGTAGTAGCATCAAGTGATCAAAAAATGTTAAAAGACTTAAAAGAAGAGCTGGCGAGGGCATTCGAAATGAAGGACTTGGGGTGCATAAAATTTTGCCTTGGAATTGAATTCAGCCAAAACATTCAAGCCGGTACAATCTCTATGTCACAATCAAAATACATTCAACACCTCTTAGAGAGGTTTGGCATGACAGACTGCAAACCCGTTTCAACTCCGATGAACACAAGCGAAAAGCTTAGTAAACAGATGTGCCCAAAAGACAAAACTGAACAAATAGAGGCCGAAAAATTACCGTATCAAAGTTTGATCGGATCTCTGATGTATCTGGCTGTATCAACCAGACCCGACATAGCACATGCAGTGAGTATCCTTAGCCAATTTAACACGAATTATGGAACAGCACATTGGGTAGCCGCCAAAAGAGTATTACGATATTTGAAATATACACAAAATGCTGGTCTTCTGTTTTCTTCAAACAACAAACCGGTAGAAGGCTACGCCGATGCAGACTGGGGTTCAAATATAGACGACAGAAAATCATACACAGGGTATGTATTTACTTTCGCAAACGCAGCCATCAGTTGGGAATCTCGAAAACAGAAAACTGTAGCAGTATCTAGCACCGAAGCAGAGTACATGGCTCTGTCGGATTCAACTAAGGAAGCAATATATTTTAAAAGATTTTCATGCGAAATTCTTGGCAACAACAATTCAATTTGTATCTATAACGACAATCAAAGTGCAGAAAAGTTATGCAGAAATCCAGTCTTCCACAATCGCACGAAGCACGTTGACATCCGTCATCATTTTATACGAGACTCCATCGAAAACGGCGATATCGACGTGAAATACATGAGAACTGAGGACATGCCAGCCGACGTTTTAACCAAAGGGTTGGTGTCCCCGAAGCACAATAAATGCATTAACTCACTAGGCTTGAAATTACACAATCCCGTTTTTGCGAAGTCAGATTTGAGGGGAAGTGTTGAAAATCGCTCTGCGTCTACAAATCTGATATCATACTATTGATACTACAACACAGCAACGCTTAACCATTTTTACTTACCTTGTAATAATTAATTATTAATCGTAGCAGTTAAACTTTTAAATGTTTTTGTACATAAATTGAAAATTGTATTCTCTAATAAAATTGAACACTTTTCCTCGTTAAAGCAGCAAAACGGCGTAAATTTTAATAATATTTCAGAGAACACACATTCTCTTTTGATATTTTCAATACACTTAAAACCCACTGAAAGTAACAAGTAAAAAGTTTAATTTATAATTTCACATCTTGAAACGAGTATTTTCTGTAGGTTTAAAAAGAAAAACATACTCCACACTTCCTGTCAAAGACTTAAATGCAGGCAAAAGCCATAAATTCTGTTGATAATTAAGCGAACAGGCCGGCCAATCGTTAGTGATATACGTAGTTAATTTAAAGCTGAAGTTTGATTGCCTACTTTTTGGCGTTGTCCTTTAGTCGGATGTTTGAGGAATGACACAAACTTTAAGATATTTTAATGGCTCAGCAAGTATGCACTTGTGTGAGTGCGCAAGCAAAATGAATACGTTTCTTTATAATTATTAACAGCAAGGACGACAGCAACGTTTAATTTGTCACTATCGATCCATAAAACCATTCAAGTGTTTTCCTCTTTTTTTTTGTTTTTGTTCAGGTTTTATTATCATTTTATGGCTGCTTTTGGCTGCTGCTATAATAGCTCTGCCGGATGCGCTGTTGTGTACTGCCATAGTTTTCGACAGACAGAAAAATTGAAATTATTTCAACGGAAACAATGCGACCAACAAACCTTTAATGTGACATTAAACAGCAATTGTGCGTTAAATTTGTGTTAATGGCATCAAGTGTTGAGTGTAAAAGCAGCTTCTTCTGCCGCCTGCTCTTCTTGCTAATGATGCGAATTTTGTGCTTGTGTCGGTTTTCTGGTTGACTAAATGCTGTGGCGGCAATTGTAACCGGTTGTTGGGGTTCGGTTTTAACATAAATTTTTATCAATTTGCGGAGTTGAATTCCATGTGCTTTTTATAAAACCGGGTTTCTTCCCACACTCTGCTATTTGTATTCATCTTTAGCCCAACATTTTTCCAATCACTTGACCTAAATAATGCTATTAATTGAAAATTTACATTGAAACAAGCGTCCTGTCTTCCCTTATTTGTTGCTGTAATTGTTTTATATGCTTAAAATGTAATAGTGAAAAATATTATTAATAAAAGCGTTTGCCGCTTGTGGAATAATTGAAATATTTATTTGCTTGGGCAGAGTCTTGTAATTAAAATCAATTAAAAAATTTGACTGAATCATAAATAAAATACAACAAGAACGTTATATACGACCAGGTCGAATCTGAAATACCCTGCAAATATTTGGTAAGTAAAATTAAAATGTTTAACTGGGTGGGACAGAGTTCCTTTAAGACATTTCTGTTCCCAATTTTAAATCTCTATTTTGACAGAGTCATTCCGGGAAGGGCCGGTATGGGAAATGTTTCACCTCTGCAAGATAAGAGAACATCTCAGCTCTTTATAGGCTTAAGGACTAAAAATTGTTCAACATTTACACTATTTTTGCATATGATATCATACGTCAACGCCCACAAAAGGGGGGCGGGGTTACAAAAATAGGCAATATCATGTTTTCCATAGACGAACGTATGGGCATTGCTAGATCTTCTTAGACTTCATCACTGATAAAGAATATACATATTTACCTTATAGGGTCTAATTCTATTTGGAGGGTATAAAAACTGTATTTTGGCGGGGTCGTTCTGGCAAGGGCTATGGGGGAAACATTTCACCTTTTGTCATAAAACTCTAAAAATAAATATTTGGGATAATTAAATGTAAAATTTATTATGTGAGTGAAAATAAAAGTGTCGAGTTAAACATGTTTTGACGTAAGCAGTTACGAAACAACGTATTTAGCTGTGAAGTTAAATATGTTATGACGTAACGAAATGACAAACAGTGAAGGTTTTTTTTTATGAAAATCCATATGTAATAAATTTTTTGAGCATTTTGTGAAAATATTTACAAGCCATGAATGGTCAATTTACAGGTCATGAGACTGTGTGTGATCTTGGAGGGATTTTGTCCCCATTGGCCAAATGAAGAATTGGCTTGCATTGCCAGTATATACAAAATGATGTATGGGATAGAAGACACTCCCATGATCATTTTGTATATAAATATGGATTTTCATGAAAAAAAAAAATTCACTGATTGCCATTTCGTTACGTCATAACGTATTTGACTTCAATTCGTAACTGCTTACGTCAAAAAGATTTCACTCGGCATGTTTATCTTCACAGACATAAATTAATTTTTAATTTTTTTATTTTTTTAAAGGGTTATTTAGGCGGCAAAGGGGGAGAAGGGGCTAGGGCAGAGGAGGACCAGGTTACGTCTCAGCTTCGTCATTAAAGCTTAAAAGTGTTATTTTTAGGAAATTTAGCCTTAAGCAAAACAATTTGTTAAATATTTACACTATTTTTGCATATAATAACGCCCACTAAAGGGGGCGGGGTCCAAAAATTATAGTTTTTTATTTTATGGCTGCAAGTTTAACGCGTTGGACTTTCGTTGACATTAAAATATGTCATTTGCTCAACAAAATTACAACAAAAACTTAAAAATTATATGGTGTTTTAGGGGTTGGTTTAGTTCTTCTTAGGGGAACTTTTTTCCCTGTTGCCCGATTCAGCCCATTTACGAACTTGACCTGTGCTCTGCTTCAAGATATATTTATACAAAATTTCAAGAGTCTGACTCTTTTCGTTTGGACTGAATCGTAATTTCAACAGAAGGACGGACGGACGTACGGACATGCTCAGATCGTCTTAGATTTCATCACTGATCAAGAATATATATGCTTTAGCGGATCTTAGATGGATATTGCGCAGCGTTACAAACGGAATGAATGAAAGTGAATATACCCTCCAATTATTTTTTGGAGGGTATAAAAAACGTCTATTTAAAGTTAACAAACATTTATGTTCCTTTTATAAACAATTTTTGAGCAGAAATTATTTTGCAATCGTTAGAAAGTGCAAAAGATGTGTTTAAAATTATATTTCTTGTAAATAAATTATGTCATAAATTATTAAATAAGTTATTTATAGAGGCCAAGAGGCATAATTACTTCCACAGCATTGGTAAAGCACAGAATTTGTTAAAGTTTATTAACGAAATTTAAATGACAAAAAATAACAGACTGCTAGTGGAGATTTGCGAGACCGTGACGAGACAAAGAGTGTGCAGCTTTAGGTGATATTAATCTGCATGGTAACAGTCATGTCATATTATTAAGAAGCCATGGATGTCATGCTAACCTTGAGAAGATCAAACCTATTTGGCAGCAGTAATTTACTTTCTTATATGTTTTTCATTCCCTAATACAAACATTTCATGAGGCCCTTAAACAGAGCTAAAACAAAACAACGAAAACAATTATATGTTTTAGCATTTATTTACACAAAAGCATATGACACTAAAAACCGAAAGATAAATACAAAATTTTCATGATTTATGAGCTTTTCTAACGCGTTCCAACTGCGAGCATTAACAAACAATATTAAAGATTTTATGGCTTAATAGCTTCTTGATATAAATGGCTAAAGTTTTTCCAAAGTAAAAAAAACAAGTAAAAACGTCATATTCGACCGGGTCGAATCTTAAATACCCTCCAAATATTTAGTAAGTGAATTTGAAATGTTTAACTTGGTGGGACAGAGTTCCTTTATATAATATCGTACGTCAACGCCCACTAAAGGGGGCGGGGTTCAAAAATATACAATATCATGTTTTCCACAGACGAACGTATGGGCATTGCTAGACCGTCTTAGACTTCATCACAATTCTCTTTGGAGGGCATAAAAACTGTATTTTGGCGGGGTCCCTCTGGCAAGGGCTGTGAGGGAAACATTTCACCTTTGTCTAAAAATAAATGCTTGGGATAATTATATACAAAATTAAAATTTCTTTTTTTTGATAGGGTCATTTAAAGGGCAAAGGGGGAGAGGGGTTAGGGCAGAAACAGGTAGACATAAAACTCTAACAATAAATGCTTGGGATGATTATACACGAAATTAAAAAATATTTTTACTTATTTTTAATAGGGTCATGTAGCGGGCAAAGGGGGAAGAGGTGGTAGGGCAGCAACAGGCAGTCATAAAACTCTAAAGATAAATGCTTGGGATGATTATATACAAAATTTAAAAATTTTTTTTTTTTTGGTAGGGGTCATTTAGCGGGCAAAGAGGGACGAGGGGGTAGGGCAGCAACAGGCAGTCATAAAACTCTAAAGATAAATGCTTGGGATGATTATATACAATATTTAAAAAAAAAATTTTTTTTGGTAGGGTCATTTAGGGGGCAAAGGAAGAGGGGGGGGGGGGGTAGGGCAGAAATCGGCAGTCATAAAACTCTTAAGATAAATGCTTGGGATGATTATTTACAAAATTTAAAAAACAATTTTTTTTTTTGGTAGGGTCATTTAGGGGGCGAAGGGGAAGGAGGGGGTAGGGCAGAGTAGCACCAGGTTTCGTGTCAGCTTCGTCATTAAAGCTTAAAAGTGTTATTTTTAAGGAATGTAGGCTTAAGTAAAACAATTTGTTAAATTTTTATGCTATTTTTGCCTATAATAACGCCCACTGAAGTGGGCGGGGTCAAAAAAGATTTTTATTTTATTTAATGGCTCCAAGTTTAAGGCGTTGGACCGTATTTGACATAAAAATATATCATTTGCTTAACAAAATAACTAAAAAACTTTAAAAATTATGTTGTTTTTTCTGGGTTGGTTTAGTTCTTCTTAGGGGAACTTTTTACCTTCTTGCTCGATTTAGCCCCTCTTCGAACTTAACCTGCTCTAAGTTTTAAAATATATTTATGCCAAATTTCAAGACTCTAGCTCTTTTCGTTTGGACTGAATCGTGATTTCCACAGACGGACGGACGGACGGACGGACGGACGGACATGCTCAGTTCGTCTTAGATTTAATCACTGATCAAGAATATATATACTTTATGGGGTCTGAGATGGATATTTCGATGCGTTACAAACGGAATGACAAAGTGAATATACCCTCCAAATTATTTTTTGGAGGGTATAAAAAGCGTCTAAAACTTCTCTGTATATTTCACCATAAACATTTTGTCGCTATTTAGCAATTTCAGCAAATATATTTTCTCGTATTGGCCACATGTGCTGGCAAGCAAATGAAAAGTATTTTTCATTTTAATTTATTTAATAATAATCTTGTTCAGAACTACTTATGCTAGATTATTTAGTTTTGTTTTCTTTCTTTTTTTTTTGTTTGTTCAGTGGCTCACAAAAAAATGTCAAAAGATGCCATTAGAATTATACTTGATTAACATAATTTAATATGTGGTTGAGTAGCTGAATATATAAGATCTTCAAATAGAGTTTTATGTATTTTTATCACGTTTGAAAATTTATTGTAACGCGTGTGTTATGGATCAGTGTTGCAAGCACACACATAAACTTACAAGTTTTTAAGGTGCTGCATTCGTAGGATTTCTAAAAGAATTATTGTGATGAAGTTACTTTTCTGCGAATAGCGGTTTTCGAAAACAAAATTGTTCTTTTGCCAGGTGTAATAAGTGGCAAAATTTATTGATTGCTCTCTATGTGAGATGACAAAGCAAAAGGATTTACAGAAACTATTTAAAAAAGTTTTATACTCCAATATTTTTAAATTTCAATATTTCGTCACTCCTTTGTGTGACGTCTTCAGGAAATTAATTATCCTTTTTTTTATTTGCTCAAGAAGTCACACAAAGGAATGACGAAATATTGAAAATTAATATATTTGAAATTAAAATAAAGGGACCTTAAGCTTAAAAATATTAGAGAATAATAATAATAATAATAATTAAAAAGAGGTCAAGAAACCAGAAGAATTTATTTCGAAAATGTTTGTAACAGATCGGTTGTGAATTGTTTGCTCTAAATATGATTCCAATGTTTGGCCAGTGTCATAGCTGAGCTAATGTTTGTAGTCCATTTTCAAAACAACTCTGTATAACTTGGTGGCGATGATAACTCGTCAATATATTCAAAATGATATGACTAAATATAGTGATCACAAATGACAGCTCATTGAGTTGTCAAAACTTCAAGAACAACATTTTGGTCACTTTCATGTACCACAATATATTGCATGTACCAAAAAAAAAACATTCAATTTCCCAACCCTGGAAGTGAAATTTTATTTCTTTTTGTTTTTTTCCAATGCAACTTTTCATGAGATATAAACTAGTGTTATTTAATAAAAATTTACAATTTTTAACCAGTTTGGTTACTTTCATGAACTATAAAATATTGCACATGTCCAATCCTGGATTAGAGATTTAGATTTTTTTTTTTTTGGAAATTTTTGATACCAATTTTGTTCTTTCTAAATTATAAACTACGAAGCCGAAGTCATAATTTCCTTCCCATACTCAGTCAAGTCATAGGATAAAATTTTTATATCCTGATTTTTAATTGTCCAAAAGGCCACTGCAGACAGCCATTTCCATAATTGCCTCAAAAAGCGCTTTTTAATAATCTCCATCGTCTGGTATTGTAACAACAAATATTGCCGGCTAATTAAAATGTTTCCTCATGTTTTGTAGAACATTTTTTTGTACTTTATCAATCGTTAAAATTAATCCAAAATTAGTAATTTAATAGGTCTTTTCGTGTAGATATGCACAATAAAATTTGTTTTTATTAAATTTTATTAACTTTTTTTTAACATATAGTTTGTTTTTGGCGATTAAAGTACGTCTATATGCCTGCAGTTCATTGCTTCTCACATCAAATCCGTAGACTTCATACTAATGCAATATATTAACTGCAACAACATCTCAAATAAATTAAAATTAAATTTTTATATATAAAGAAAGGGTTGCCAGAGTCTCTCGCCAGGAACAAAATTTCTGGATATATCAAAAAGTATATTAAAATCTATATATTTTTTATTGTACTTTTATCACACTAGAAATTAGATATTGAAATCCACAAAACGAAGCCAAATATCATTACCAAAGTCCAGCACCAATTTGCAAAAATATTACAACAACAACCGGAAGAGATAAGCTTTTTACTTGCAAAGTGAAAGGAATAAATTCAATTTCTAATAATAGGTGTGTTCAATTACTTTACTAGTAAAAATTAGTAACGAGAGAGTAACAAGAAATTTTCCACAATTACTCTCAAAAATGTGAAAAAGTAAATGAACACTTTACTAGCTAAAATTTGCAAGTTAAAGTAGTGTTGTAATATATAGGTATATATGAGTACTCAATAACTACCCCTATATATTTTGGACAAATTATACATATATACATATTATTATAAAAATAATGTGATTATGGTCATTTATATTCAGCATTCTCGTGACTGGCGTTTTTCGAGACGGCTTGTAATAGAATAATGAAAAGGTTTGCAATTTTATTTAATCTAGTACTAGGCGTAGTCGAAATACGCTAAACACGATTAGGGTAATTAGCTACTTTTGAATAAAATGAATTAATAAAATATCTTTTTTTTAATTAGTTTATACATTATAACAGTCTGCGCAAGCAAATATGAGTTAAAAAGGAGAATTTTTGTTAGTTGTTGTCTAACATCAATACCCTGCCTTTGCAATCGTTTCCAAACATTTGAACACAAAAACGTATAGGCTATAATAATAAACAGCCGGCGAGAAACGGGTAAAATATATATTTTAAAGGAATCAAATTTAAGCAATATAAATTTTTATTGTAATAAAAAGCTTTATCCAAAATAAAATATCATTAAAACCCCAAAAGCAGTAAAAAAGTAATTTAATAAATTATGTGTTAATTTAAACTTATTTGCAAATATATATCTGAACTAATTGAATTATTTGCCTGCTTAGTGTAAATTACCGAATAGCTAGGTACTCATAATATTTACAACACTAAAAATGCCGGAACATCCCTTGCCACTGATGTACCAGATACTGTGTTGCTTAGTTCAATTCCATTAGACATCTTATTTTGCTTCTGTAGTTCCTAAGTTACACAAAAATAAATTTGTTATCTTTTTAATACTTTTTATTGTTTTAAAAGTTTACATTTACTTACAATTTCATATTTTTATTTTCAACTTAATTTAGAAATATTGTTTTATAAACACAAACACAAAACAGCTGTTTGAATAATTATTACAAGTAAAAATTTTACTTGTAAAAACTTGCAATAATTTTTCTGTATCTCAATTTTTTACGCTCTTTCGCCGCTCTCTCGTTGCAAATTTTTTGGGTTAATGAACGCTTTCTAGTAACAATTGTTACAAATTTGTAAAAATTTTTAGTAAATGAACACAGCTAATAAGTCAATCAAAATATTCGCTAGTTAGCCGAGACACACTTACTTACAACCCCGATCAGAACACCCAATAACAATGGACACAATCCCCCACATCTCACTTGGTGTTTCCTAGCAGCAGCAGCAGCAGCAACACTTTTTTAACACTTACAATTTTATACAGCATATACATATATGCAACCTTATAATATAGGAAAAACAGAACAGAAGGATAACAGGAACGGAATGATCACTTGGGCGGATCTCATTTATTCTATTATAAACGGCGTAACAAAATTTTCTTCTAAAAAAATTCGACCCGGTCGAATCTGAAATACCCTCCAAATGTTTAGTAAGTAAATTTAAAAAGTTTTAACGTGGTGGGACAGAGTTCCTTTAAGACATCTCTGTACCCAATTTTAAAGCTCTATTTTGATAGAGTCATTCCGGGAAAGGCCGTGGGGGAGACGTTTCACCTTTGCAAGACCAGAGAACATCTCAGCTTTCTATAGGCATAAGGAATACAAATTGTTCAATATTTACACTATTTTTGCATATAATATCGTACGTCAACGCCCACTGAAGAGGCGGGGTCCAAAAATAGGATACATCATGTTTTCTACAGACGATCGTATGGGCATTGCTAGATCGTCTCAGACCTCATCACTGATCATGAATATATATACCTTATGGGGTCCAATTCTTTTTGGAGGGTATTCAAACTGTAATTTGTCGGGGTCTCTCTGACAAGGGCCGTGGGGGAAACATTTTACCTTTGCCATAAAACTCCAAAAATAAATGTTTGGAATAATTAAATGTAAAATAAAATTTATTTTTTTTTATAGGGGGTCATTTAGTTGGCAAAGGGGGAGGAGGGGGTAGGGCAGAGTAGTACCAGGTTACGTCTCAGCTTCGTCATTAAAGCTTAAAAATGTTATTTTTAGGAAATTTAGCCTTAAGCAAAACAATTTGTTAAATATTTACACTATTTTTGCATATCATAACGCCTACTAAAGGGGGCGGGGTCCAAAAATTATAGTTTTTTATTTTATGGCTGCAAGTTGAACGCGTTGGACTTTCGTTGACATTAAAATATGTCATTTGCTTAACAAAATTACAAAAAAAAAATTTAAAAATTACGTGGTGTTTTAGAAGTTGGTTTAGTTCTTCTTAGGGGAACTTTTTTTCCTGTAGCCCGATTCAGCCCATTTACGAACTTGACCTGTGCTCTGCTTCATGATATATTTATATTAAATTTCAAGAGTCTGGCTCTTTTCGTTTGGACAGATTGTCGTAAGTTCATCACTGATCAAGAATATATATACTTTATGGGGTCTCAGATGGATATTTCGCTGCTTTGTAAACTGAATGACAAAGTGAATATACCCCTGAATTCTGTTTTGGAGGGTATAAAAACAGAACAGAAGGAAAAAAAGGAACGGAATGATCACTTGGGCGGACCTTATGTATTCTATTATAAACCGCGTAGCAAAAATTAGCCGACGAAGTAAAAAAGGTTGAAATAGAGTAGCTGCTCGGTTGTATGAACATCCAGAATAGTGAACAACAAAATTGAAACACATGGGGTTCTAAAGAGTGAACACAGCCTATCTCTATTATGTGAACAGCTTTCAACCGTTAATTTTTTTTAAATGTTTGTCTTATTGGAAGTATGTTCTTCCCCGAAATAAGTGAAAACCCTCAAACTGTTTTGATTTTGTTAATGTTTTGAGTGTTGAGTTGTTGAGTGATTATCTTACATATTAAAAATCGCTTCTTCCCCGAGATAAGCAAGCGTTTGTGTACGAATACAAAAAAGCTTTTTGAAGTCTTTAGTGTTTGTTACATAGTGCATCGAAGATGAAGCGCAAAGTGTTAACGTTAAAAAAAAGTGACATTTTGGATAAAGGTGCAAGCGTTACTTCTCTTGCACAGAGATATGAAGTGGCCAAGTCAATAATTTTTGGTATTGAGAAAAATAAAAATCCGATTTTGGAAGTGACTGCAAAAAGTAAAGGAAAAATTAACAGGAGAACATTGAGAGAAGCTGAAATGACGTTGGTGGAGGCGAAGCTATATCATTGGTTCAATCAACAAAAGCAAAATATTTAAACGATGGGTGGCTGCAGAAATTTAAGCGACGATTTGGTATACGGTTTTTATAGACATCCGGTGAAAAATTATCGTCCAATCCGGAGTTTGTAGAACCTTTTAAAAAAGAACTCCATTCTTTAATAGTAGAACACAATTTAATGCATGATGAAATTTACAAAGCGGACGAAACTGCTCTATTTTGGAAACTTCTTCCAGACAAAACATACGTTTTAAGAAGTGAAAAAAGTGCACCTGGAAGAAGACCCGAAAAAGCACGTCTTACATTCCTGTCCTGTACAAATGCTTCTGGTGATAGGGAAGGCAAAAAACCAAGATGTTTCAAAAATGTCACTCCACCCGTTGATTGAAGCGAAGTTGGAGATGATGATCAAGAGCAGTGCATAGTAACAACTGCTGAAATTAGCACAACGGAGGAAATCGAAGCATTCAATAAAGTTATTGCTTGGAGTGAAAGTATTATATCTGATATTAATGATATTTTGGTATTGCGCAAATGCAGGGACAAGGCAAAATCTCTTGAAGCAAAAAAAAGTACAAAAAAATATAACCGACTTCTTTCATGTTTCATTAAAAAACATTAAAAATAAAAACTTAATTTAATAAAAGTCATATGAATTACTTATTTTTTATTTCCTCGATTTAGTAACCTTCTCCATTTAGTGAACAGGCTCTGTTTGAATTAGTTCATATAACCAAGCGACTACTGTAGCTACAAAAAAAATGTCTATCTTCTCATCTTTCCTAGTCTGTGCCCTCAATACTTTTTCAGTTCCGGCGCAATGCATTGCATTTATAGGGGTCATCCCCTGAGTGCTGGTCCGAGATAAAAAAAGAAAAAAAAAACTAATAAGCAAACGAAGTATGGACTAAGCGGCCTATTGTTTGGCCACATATAAAAATGCTGAAAACCGCTGGCTGCGTATACTTGATATTTATTTGCAATAGCTGCATGGGATATAACTCATACGCCTCTGTGGCATTGACGCCATTACCAAACAATAAAGAACGGAGTGTTCTAAATTTGAATAATAAGTCGCAGCGGCTTTAAATGAAATTAATTTGGATTAAAAATCATATGACAAAATATTTTTGTTTTAATAAAAAACTGCCAATACATCTGGAGCCTCTTGTTATTCTATATTTTCCTTTTCTTCTTTTTTCTATAACAGACATAATTAAAGACCTAAAAATCATTCATGCATATTCTTAAATTCATAAAAATTTCCCTGAAAGCAAAATATATTATAAAAAAAGACGCACACACAACAACACACACCCTAACACATTTAAAGGGCTTAAATTACTCTCTCTCTCATTGAAGAGATATTGTCTTTTTTTACTTTAACGCACTCATTCGTTCAGTCATTCGTATCATTCCATTGCTGGTTTCTTTTAAATTTATTTCCTCTTTGTCTTTGTCCTTCTTTTATTGCTGTGCGTGAGCTCTGGTTTGCGTGCTGCTGCATGTTAAATGAAGATAATTTTAATTAAATGCTGGTGAGTAAAATTGTATATTTCTTTTTTCTTTTCTCTGTTTGTATCTATTTAAAAATCGAAAAGAATATTTTAAAACTCTGTTGTCTTGGCTATTTTAATAGTAATAATTCAAAATTTATAGTAAATTAATCATAATATTGAGACAATAATTTGTCCTTGTTGGGCTAAATAAATGCTGGCATGTTGTTTTGCTGTTTAATACTTTTTGAGGGCCGGACCTGTTTTTATCTTGAACACGCATTTATTTGAATGGACATTTTTGTAATTTATAGGAGTTTTTTCTTTTACACAATTTTTTTCTTTTTGTATATTTTTGTCCTTGTTTTCATACGTGTTTGATATATATATTTTTCGTTTGATTTTCATGGTTTAATAAAAATATGTTTCATTGCTGCTGTTTAAGTGGATCAATAAGATCGCAGATAAGTGGTGTAGTAGGAAAAATTACTGTTAAAAATGTTATTTCATGCTTGATTTATAATGAGTCTAGTTAAGATTTTAAAGTGGCAGCCAGAAGATAAAAGCTGGTAAAAGGTGACAAGTTATTAAAGTATAAAAAAGTATTTCCATTTATTGTATTTTCTTATGTCATTGAAAATTGAGTTTTGTTAAATTTTCCGTAAGAGTTTGTTAAATAATTTAATAAACTTTTAGAACTAAACTAAATACAGTTTTAGTTAATAAATTTATATATTTGGGAATTGTTATTTAACATACAAAAAAAATATATATATTTTTTCTAAAAACCTTAAAATATAAACTTTTGCGCTAAAAACTAAAACAAAAGATCTGCTAGAGATATATTTTTTTTTTTGCAAAATATATTGTTGCAAGGGAGGTTTCCCTGGCTAAAGCCTTGTGTGCTTAAAACAATATTTATTTGTTTGTTTTGCCTAGTTTATTTTTTTTTTTTTTTGCTGTAGTCCAACAAAGAAAATGGAGCTGGAAGTGGAAGTTATTGTCTGCATTTGATGTATGTTTAAATATTGTCAAAACCAAAAAAAAAAAAATGTGTGGAAACATGGTTTAATACAACGCCAAACCCCGATTACTTCAGTTACACTTTTGTTCGAATATCACACACTTGTATTATAAGCGCAAATAGAAATAATCATTTGTAGGAGTTCATGTGCGTGTGTGTTCATGTATGTGTGTGCGAGCGTGTGCGTGAGTGAGGGTCCACTAACTGCTTAATGCTTGTATATGGCTTTTAGATAATAGCAAACTACATACAACTTATGCACAACCGCTTTCTTTCTTAGTTGCTGTGCGAAAAAAACTTTTAGAAGAATTATCGTTTTGTTGGATGTGCAAAACAAAAGGCGTTTTAAAGGAGTACAATGTTTTTGGCTTGTTTGTTGCTGTTGTTGTTTTTCTTAAACTTCCATGGCCGCTCACATTAAAACAAACATATTTGTTTATATATAATAAGTCATGTGTGTGCGTGCGTGTGTGTGTGTGTGTGTGTGAGTGCAAGAGGAAGACCTTTAACCATGAGAGTTTATTAATACAAAACCAATTATACACTCGCAAAAAAATTTAATTAAATTGCCCGATTTGTTAAGCAAAATAAATTGGGCTGGAGTGGACTAAGAAGCCGACAATATCGAATTCGACTGTGAACCTGGAATCTAGAATTTGTCAGTTGCCTATTTGAAAAGTGAATGCAAAGCAGTTGTCTTCTTTAATGCTTTACACTTAAACTTTGAGTACCGAATAATAGTTCTTCTCCTTCTCTAATCAAATTTTGGAACGAAGTTACTTCTGAGACCATGCGGAGGGGTACCCTAACCGGGAAAAAACGTCCGTAACGTAAGATTTTTTTTGTTTCTAAATCAATGTTTAAGATGTCCCAGTCAGCATGTGGAAGATTGTTTCTCCAAACTGAGTCTTTTTCGAGTACCTTAGATGATCAAACACTGATGAATCAGTTCTGCGCTTAAAATAAGTCTCGAAAATGATTCCCAGAAATACTTAGAAAGTGATTAAAAAAAAAACAAACACAAACAGTAAAATCAAAAAAATATATGTAAAGAACTACCACAAAATGTCTCGAAAATGAGTTGAAATTGATCAGAAGCGCGAATCATAAAAGACTCCCGAATGAACAGTCATTTTCGACTCGAAAACGAGGTTATAAATGCTTATTTTAATCGTGCGAAGGAGTCGAAAAAGACTCAAATATGATCATTAATTTCATAAAAAGCTGACTGGGGGATGAGTAATACGATTCCATGCAGGCAAATATTAATCATACGCAGCCGTGCCGTAACAGAATACAATTTCGTTTGAGAACAAAATTGATTTTGTATTTTCGTTGGTCAGCGAAAGAAAAGAATCATAAT
Organism: Linnaemya tessellans; assembly: GCA_951800035.1. Classification (NCBI taxonomy): domain Eukaryota; kingdom Metazoa; phylum Arthropoda; class Insecta; order Diptera; family Tachinidae; genus Linnaemya; species Linnaemya tessellans. The sequence goes on along the minus strand of OX637532.1, from coordinate 6,914,998 downwards.
AAAAATTGTATACCCGAATAATTATTTTATTTATATCTCGAATAGAACTTAAAATTAATATTTTTATAATAAAGAACTTCGTTCCTATCCGGTGTCCCACGACACCACACATCTTTTTATAATTTTGATTGTGTGAGCAGGACACAAATGACTCGACAAATATTTGTATATAATCTTTAAAATTATTTCAGAGGCGTAGTAGAATAAATTCACATCCCAATTGTGTAAATTACTTTGAGTTAATGATATTTTGAAATATTTTTATTCTGTTTCCCTTCTTTTACTTAATTGGATTTTGTTTTTCATGAAAAAATTTTGAAAGGTAAAGCAAGACGTGAATATCTGTGCGTTGGTTCGATATTTTTATACCCTCCAAAAAAGAATTTGGAGGGTATATTCACTTTGTCATTCCGTTTGTAACGCATCGAAATATCCATCTCAGACCCCATAAAGTATATATATTCTTGATCTGCGATGAAATCTAAGACGATCTGAGCATGTCCGTCCGTACATCCGTCCGTCTGTGGAAATCACGATTCAGTCCAAACGAAAAGAGCTATACTCATGAAATTTGCCATAAATATATTTTAAAGCTTAGAGCAGGTTAAGTTCGGAGATATATCGGGGAAGGGGGAAAAAAGTTCCCCTAAGAAGAACTAAACCAACCCAGAAAAACCAACATAATTTTTAAAGTTGTTTGGTTATTTTGTTAAGCAAATAATATATTTTTATGTCAAATACGGTCCAACGCGTTAAATTTCGAGCCATAAAATAAAAATAATAATTTTTGGACCCCGCCCACTTTAGTGGGCGTTATTATATGCAAAAATAGCATAAAAATTTAACAAATTCTTTTACTTAAACCTACATTCCTTAAAAATAACATTTTTAAGCTTTAATGACGAAGCTGAGACGAAACCTGGTACTACTCTGCCCTACCCCCTCCTTCCGCTTTGCCCCTTAAATGACCCTACCAAAAAAAAAAAAGATTTTTAAATTTTGTATATAATCATCCCAAGCATTTATCTTTAGAGTTTTATGACTGCCTGTTGCTGCCCTACCCCCTCCTCCCCCTTTGCCCACTAAATGACCCTATTAAAAATAAATATACATATATTTCTTTTATTTTGTGTATAATCATCCCAAGCATTTATTTTTACAGTTTTATGTGTATCTGTTTCTGCCCTACCCCCTCTCCCCTTTGCCCTCTAAATGACCCTATAAAAAAAAACTTTTAATTTTGTATATAATTATCCCAAGCATTTATTTTTAGAGTTTTATGACAAAGGTGAAATGTTTCCCCCACAGGCTTTGCCAGAGCGACCCCGCCAAAATACAGTTTTTATACCCTCCAAAGAGAATTGTGATGAAGTCTAAGACGGTCTAGCAATGCCCATACGTTCGTCTGTGGAAAACATGATATTGTATATTTTTGAACCCCGCCCCCTTTAGTGGGCGTTGACGTACGATATTATATAAAGGAACTCTGTCCCACCAAGTTAAACATTTTAAATTCACTTACTAAATATTTGGAGGGTATTTAAGATTCGACGCGGTCGAATATAACGTTTTTACTTGTTTTTTTTCATTTTTAATTTCATCCTTATTTACATTTACTTTTTAACATATTTACAAATTTTGCGAGATTTATCTAAATAGGTAGATATTACAACAAATAAAATAATGAACATAAAAATTGAAAATTTATTTAATTTTAATATATAATAATGATTAAAGGAAAAATAGGAAAAACCTTTATTAGATAATAGAAAAATTCAAATACAGTTAGAATATATATAAGTATGCAAACGTATTATATAAATATAACACAATACATAAATATAATTTTTAATGTGGTAATTTTTAGTTTTAGAGATAATTTTCTGCTGACTCTCGATATTCTCTTATCAGTTGATAAGGAGAATTTTCTATGGATTGGTGATATTTATCATTTATTTTTTTTATGAAGTCGATAATTCGTTCGTAGCCAGTTTCGTCATGAAGAAGTTGAGTAGAATATCTCCAGTGTTTATTGTTTATGATTTTAAGGCATTTGTTCTGAATTATTTGAAGTTTTCTCAGATGTGTTTTTGCAGCTTTGTAACAAATGGGACTTGCATATGTTAAGATTGGTTTTATTACGCTTTTAAAAATAAGATTTTTATTTTCTGTATTGAGCGTTGAACGTTTGTTGAATATTGGCCACAAAGCTTTCATGGTTTTGAGTGCTTTCTTGCAAACGTCCTCAATGTGGCTTGCGAAGTTAATTTTTTTTATCTAAGCACATGCCTAAATACTTTACATTGTTTTGAATTGTTATATCTTCATTCTGAAATTTTATCTGACGATTTGGCAGTCGTTTCGGAGAATTGTTATAAGGGAATATAATAGTTTGAGTTTTATTGGCGTTAATTTTTATCTTCCATTTGTAAAAATATTTTCTGCGTTGGTTCGATAAACAAATTGTGCATTAAGCAAAAACAAATTTTTTAAATTTTTTAAAAATTTCTTTTTGTTTTCCAATAAATTTCATTAACGCAAAATAATTTACAAAATTAGGACCTTAAAATATCTAAATTTTGTTCATTTTAAAAATAAAAACGAAAAAGTGGTGACAAACAAAATATGCATGAGTACTGATGATGAAAGTGTAGCGGCCTTCGAAAACTGCTGTTCTGCTCTGTTGTGTAAATTTGGGTAATTCAAAATTGTTGTTCATTCTCCTTAATGTCTTATAATATTTATCATGTCTTATCAAATTTAAAACAAAAATTTCGAACAATTTGTTGCTTTACTTTTCTTAATTGAATTGTGCTTCTGCTTCCTCTTTTATTCTTCTCTTCTGTTAACCAATAATTAAAAAAACTAAATAAAAAAATATGTGTTAGAATCATATTTTCCAAACGGATGCAATTCTGCTGTTCTCTTTAACTTTAATTCTATCGGTCTGATAAATTTGTTGAAATTTTTGATTGCTTTGCGTGTGAAACTTTTATCTTTTGCATAAATTAAATAAGAAAAGGTTTTCTTAAATGTTTTGTTGAGTGTAAAAAGAAACAAAAGTTTTGCACACACACACACAAAAGCACATATATTTACACGCACTCACTTCCTTAAGCTACGGGCCGCATATACGAGTCTATATATATTTTTTTTTCTTTCTTCAATATTTTCCTTTCTTGCGTTTTCAGTAAAAGTGTTGATAATTTATCGCTTTTATCTGCCTTAAACATTATACTCGTTATTTTAAATCAACAACAGCGGCAACAACGACAACAACAACAGCACCCAGAACACAATAGAAACAGTATGTTTATTTGCTAAAACACATACATTTGCTCACCTCTAGTCATCTCCCAGCAGTTGTGAAGAGTGTCCTCGTGCTGAATAAAATTCTTGGCAGATTTACTACTTGCACAACTATTTGAAAGGTCATTTAGCGGGCAGCATGTATGCGGAGGAGCTCAATTGAGCGTCCTACGAAAATGCTGAACACGTTTATGATCAGTTCAGAATCTTTAATATAGAAAATGTGTGTCTGATTGCTTTACCTTGCGTGGAGATTTATAAATTAAGTGAGTATTTCGCTAGAGTTTTTCTTTCACCTGAATACATTTCAAATAAAAACAATTTATAAAATTTTGTTTTGGTTGTAAATTTATTTGTGCGATAAAGAAAAAAATGAATTCCACACCGTGGGCAATAGGCAGACATGCTGGTAGGATAGGTCTCTCCTATAATGCATTCTGTAGCAGCTGCCAAGATCAGATCAAAGACAGTTTATCACTTCCTTTGTGAATGCCCGGCATTGCACCATACGAGACACAGAATCTTAGGCAACGGTATAATATTCGACCTTTCGGAGCTATCAGGTATAGGTCTAGGTGACCCTATTAGATTCCTCGATGCAACAGGTTGGACCTGGCGGTTCTTCATAGGTTGACACTGACGAGTGGAGTGGTCTTTCAAAACGAGATCTGAGAGATCCTACTTGAATCCTTGTGGGTTACAGGCAGCCACGTATATCAACCAACCAACCAACACCGTGTCTAGCCTCAGTCTTCTCAGTCCACCTCAATTGGGCACTAGATCTTTAATCAAGATAATTGCTGAGATTATATTTAAAATTTATTCTAACAATTTCTAAAGTAAGAAATTTTCTATTAAAATCAATTTAAACTTTATGATTCAATATATTTTAAATATATGTGATCTTTAGATGTATGTGATGTTGCACCAGACAAATCTGTTTAGGATTTTCTGTGAGTAGAACTGCCTGGGGTTCTCTTTAATTTGAATCGATGGAAATATATTTTCAAATTGAAATGTAAAATCATTTAAAGCATAGAAAATTTACAGAAGAGTACTTCCGAACTACAGGACTGTTTAGATTCATTTCACGAAGGTCTCATTTCAACTCCTGTTATGCACTTCCTCCATTTGGCGTGAGGCGGCGTGCAAGTGTGCGTTTCTGTTTGATATTTTGTTGGTTTGTTGTTGTGCCTGTATTTTACAAGAAACGTGTGTGTGTGTGCATGAATGTGTCTGATTGCATGGGTGTTGGTTTGCAAATAATCCCTTTGTGTGTTTTTTTTTGCCTGTGCTAAATTTATAATTCAATTTTTATTTTCATATAATTTATGTTTACGAACACATTAGATTTCTATGAAAACGTGCGCTTTTGTTTCATTTTGAATATTTATTGTTAAAGTTCTAAGTTTGCAATAAAAAGGCCAAAAAACTAAATGCATCAGTGTGATAATTAATTAAAACAATTAAAGGACTAAAAAGAATTAATTTGACATAGAAAAGTATGCATAAGCGATTTTCATGTGTACGAAGAGGCCTTTGCGCATTCAACGTCTTCAATGTCTTGCATCAATACCAAAATCAATTAAAGTCACTTCAATGTTCAAATGAGAATTCTTTTTAAAATTTGCAACAATTTTGGTCACTTTCATGTACTACCATATATATTGCATGTACCAAAAAAACTTTAAACTTACCAACCCTAGAAGTGAAATTTTAATTTTGTTTGTTTTTTTTTACCAATGCAACTCTTCATGAGGTATAAAGTAGTATTATTTAGGAAAAATTTACAATTTTCAACCATTTTGTTCACCTTCCTGAACTATAAAATATTGCACTTGTCCAACCCTGGATTCGAAATTTTGATTCCTTTTAAATTTTTATACCAATTTTATTCTTCCTAAAATATAAGACAGTTTTAGTTAGCAAAAAAAAAACAATATCAGTTGCCTGTTTGATTACTTTCACGTATAAAAATAACCAATTTCCCACCCCTGGAAACAAAATTTGAATTTAAATTTTTTTTCTTTGGCCAATGCAAATCTGCATGACGTATAAAGTGGTTTTGTTAAAGAAAAACTTGAAATTTTTAACAATTTCAGTTACTACATGTACTACAAAATACGGAATAGGCCGAAAAAAAATTTTTTAATTTTTCATCCCTGGAAAAAACAAATTTATTTTTTTTAGTTTTTAATAGGCTCCCCAAAGCACGAAATAGGTTTAATTTACAAACATTAAAAAAAATAATTGATTTTTGGTATAAATTTTGCGTCGAGAAATAGGTGTAAGCTTCCCAGCTCTGGCACCGTACATCGGATCTCTGTATTTCAATAGCACTCTATTTAAGCTCATTTCCAATCCAACGGTCCAAGGACAAAGTCTCTAGCTCTTCTGGGGGCTTGGGAAAACCGATTTCACGTACAGACGGACGGACAGACGGACATCGCTCAATCGTCATGGCTCCTCATAAGGATCCAGAATATATATACTTTATGGGGTCCCATGTGCATATCGAAGAAATTACAAACGGAATGACAAACCCAAATATACCCTTTCACTTTTTTGTGAAGGGTATAATAAAATTACACGATCTAGGCGGTCAAGTTACCGCCTCCAAACGTGAAATAAACTGTTGGGCAAACTCGCGTCTCAATTACACAATTTTTAAGCATTCTGCGTGGCACGTTCTCTTCGATCTCTCGTTCAAAATAAAATTAATCTTCCTGCCTTCATCGTTTTTAAAAAATGATGCCACCGGCCCATAATCCACAATAAATAATGCATTTTCCGGAATGCATTGGCTGTTCTTGTAATCTTTTGGCTGCTTTTCACACAAAATACGGTAATTTGGCTTGTTTCAATGTATAAATTCAAACAGAAATGGACACGATGGTTTTTTTAATCGAATACGAATTTGGAAAATAAAATTCTACTCTATTATTTTTAAGCTTAAGGTCTCTTTCTTTAGGAAATTAATTATTTTAATAATTATTTAATGAAATAATTAATTTCCTATAGAAGTCACAAAAAGGAGTGACAAAATATTGAAAAATAAAATATTTGAAATAAAAATAAAGAGGCCTTGACCTTAAAAATACTACATAGAGAAGAATTTTATTATCCAAATTCATATTCGATTATGATAATAATTAAGAAGTCAAAAAAACAGAAGAATTTTGAAAATAAAATTCAATAATTTGACATCGCTTGTTGTTGTTAAGTCTTGGACCAAACTGAACATGTTTAACAGTCACATGTTACATGAAAACACCGGAGTTGCCAATTAGAAAGTTGCTAAAAACCACATTTTATAAAAAAAAACCATTAAGGAAAAGTGTAATTTTATAAAAAAAGTTTATAACAAAATTATGTTTATATATTTTTTTTGAGGAAATTCGAATATAAAACTCCATTTAACGATCTGTGCGATTTCAGTCTTCACTTTTTATTGCAGCGATAAAAAACGCCCCAGTTTCAATTAATTAATTAATATGACTGTGGTCGTTTGATATTTTGCAAAATAAATTATTTCTATTGTTTGCATTGTTATATACTCGTAATTGCATTTGTTTTATATCATTTTATTTTGCTAAAAAAAAAGAATAGTTCTTCTTTCATTCCTTACAAACGGAAACGGATATTAGCTTGTGTACTTGCAGCTGTATTTGTGCATGCAAGTATGAGCATGAGTGTTTCGTCGTTGTTATATGCCACTTTCAGGCCACTTTGGCATTTGTTTGTTATTTTAATCGTTTTCTTTTGCTCCCCTTAAACTATTTTTCATAGCAATTTTCTATTTTCTTTTGTAGTCTTTTAGCTTTTGTGTTATTACCAGCCACTGCCAACCAGTTGTGGCAATGAAATTTTAAAATTGCATTCAATTAAAATTGTAAATTCCTGGCGATTGTTTTTTTTTTGTTTTTTGCGTTCTTTCTATAAAATATTATTTTTCATACTGGCTATTATGAATAGGGCGTGCATGAAAATCAACTGGAATGGTAATTAAAAAATTTTTTTTTTATAAAAGTAACAAATAAATATTTTAAATAATATTTTTTTCAAGTGCTTTACCCCTGCCTGCTGCTTGGCTGTTTTTTTTTAAATAAAGCTTCTTGCTTTGCTGCACAAATATATTTTGAAGCTTTAAAAGTATTGAAAAAAATGAGTTCTAAGAAACCAAAAGCCCCAAATCGATTTTCAGTTTTTGTGTTGCAAAACTGTTTGCAGTGGTTTTGGTTTGTTAGTGTTTATGTGTTGGCTTCCTTTTTGAATACTTTGCCATTTCTAATTGAAATTCCTTTCAGTATTCTTTTTTTCCTCCTACCCCAAAGTCTTGTCTATTCCACATGCACCACACACACACATGCACATTTGCAATATTTATGCAATTTGGCCAGCAATTGTGTCTTAAACTCTAAACACTGGCCAAATCCAAACAATGGCCTTTAAATGCCAGCCAACCACTTTGAATTTCCGAAAATAAAAAAAAAAAAAAAAACACAATAAAAGCACCAATTGTTAAAGGAAAAATTATTGGTTGGTGTGTTTGTGGCAGTTTGTTTTTAGCATTTTGATAAATCAACTTTAACCGAAGCAACAGCACTTCGAAAGGAAAAATTTATGAGAAAAAACCAATACAATATTTTTAATATCTGCTTGGTTTTCACTGGAACCAGTGAAAACTCTTGTAGTTATTTTGGAATAAAAATTTAATTGTTTTCGCATTATTTCGTATTGAGTTTTGATACAAAATTCTAGGAATTGCAAACAAATTTCTTGCCAATTTTTAGCTTAAAATAAATATCAAGCGGAAATATGATGGTAATTTCAAAGAAAAATATATTTTAATGTATAAACTTCTTTGCTTTTAACATTTAAGATAAATAAAATCATTAAGACACCAAAAATATGCATTCACCGCCAAAAAGTATGCAACAGTATAAACTTACCACAAAAATATGCAACTACCAAGCGAAGACAAATTATTTAAAATTTCATAATTCGTGCAGATAATTAGTCAATCTATCACAAAAAAAATACAATTTTGCGTTTGCATGAGAATCCCAATCTTGATAATACGACATTCAGGAACAACAAAAAGAAAATATTTGTTTGCCTGGATTTCAGTACATCAATTCCCAAACACTTCCAGTTCAAAACTTCTGGGCTTATTAAGATCTTTACATACAAAGTGTAGTAGTAATTAATTAAAATTGGCCTGTCAAAAAGGAATGCTTGGCTGACAGGCCAATTGCCGCGGGACTCCAGATGTTTTCCGCGGACAATTACAAAATGTGTTAAAACAAGTAAAAACGTTATATTCGACCGGGTCGAATCTTAAATACCCTCCAAATATTTAGTAAGTGAATTTGATATGTTTAATTTGGTGGAACAGAGTTCCTTTATATAATATCGTACGTCAACGCCCACTAAAGAGGGCGGGGTTCAAAAATATACAATATCATTTTTTCCACAGACGAACGTAGAACGTATGGGCATTACTAGACCGTCTTAGACTTCATCGCAATTCTCTTTGGAGGCTATAAAAACTGTATTTTGGCGGGGTCGCTCTGGCAAGGGCTGTGGGGGAAACATTTCACCTTTGTCATAAAACTCTAAAAATAAATGCTTGGGATAATTATATACAAAATTAAAATTTCTTTTTTTTTTTGATAGGGTCATTTAAAAGGCAAAGGGGGAGAGGGGGTAAGGCAGAAACAGATACACATAAAACTGTAAAAATAAATGCTTGGGATGATTATACACAAAATAAAAAAATATTTATATTTATTTTTAATAGGGTCATTTAGCGGCCAAAGGGGGAGGAGTGGGTAGGCCAGCAACAGGCAGTCATAAAACTCTAAAGATAAATGCTTGGGATGATTATATACAAAATTAAAAAAAAAAATTTTTTTGATAGGGTCATTTTAGGAGACAAAGGAAGAAGGGGGGGGGGGCTAGGGCAGAAATCGGCAGTCATAAAACTCTAAAGGTAAATGCTTGGGATGATTATATACAAAATTAAAAAAAAAAATTTTTTTGGTAGGGTCATTTAGCGGGCAAATGAAGAGGGGGGAGGGGGGGGGGGAAGGGCAGAAATCGGCAGTCATAAAACTCTAAAGATAAATGCTTGGGATGATTATATACAAAATTTAAAAAAAAAAAATTTTTGGTAGGGTCATTTAGGGGGCGAAGGGGAAGGAGGGGGTAGGGCAGAGTAGTACCAGGTTTCGTCTCAGCTTCGTCATTAATAAAGCTTAAAAATTTTATTTTTAAGGAATGTAGGCTTAAGTAAAACAATTTGTTAAATTTGTATGCTATTATTGCCTATAATAACGCCCACTGAAGTGGGCGGGGTCAAAAAATATTTTTATTTTATTTAATGGCTCCAAGTTTAAGGCGTTGGACCGTATTTGACATAAAAATATATCATTTGCTTAACAAAATAACCAAAAAACTTTAAAAATTACGTTGTTTTTTCTGGGTTGGTTTAGTTCTTCTTAGGGGAACTTTTTTCCCTCTTGCCCGATTTAGCCCATCTTCGAACTTAACCTGCTCTAGGTTTTAAAATATATTTGTGCCAAATTTCAAGAGTCTAGCTCTTTTCGTTTGGACTGAATCGTGATTTCCACAGACGGACGGACGGACGGACATGCTCAGTTCGTCTTAGATTTCATCACTGATCAAGAATATATATAATTTATGGGGTCCGAGATGGATATTTCGATGCGTTACAAACGGAATGACAATATGAATATACCCTCCAAATTCTTTTTTGGAGGGTATAAAAAGAGAAAAACGATTAATTAATTACCAAAAGGACAATTTTATTTATGTTTGTATGCTTCTGCTGAACTGCCTGCCATTGAATGGCTTCAGATGGCGGGTAACCCACATATACGAAGTCTGTTCAAAACTGAGGTTAATATTATTTTTTCTCTACAAATTTTTATATATTCACTAATTTCTATTTTTCCACTTTCAAAGTAGCCTCCCTCAAATAAAATACAATGCCTCGGGGGCAATTCTGATCAGAAATTTTTGATGTGTCCTTGGGCTATGATTTGATATGATCTGTGATTTGATTTTTGTCTCCTCAACCGTTGCAAAAAGGCGTGCTTTCTTGGTTCTCTTTAATTTTGGGAACCGGAAAAATTCGCATAAGGCCAAGTCTGGTTCATACGGTAACGGAGGCATGATTTCGATGTTGTTTCTTTAGCGAAAAATTGTGAAGATCCAAATTTTTTTATATTATTTTATTTATCTAATTGTTATTTTTTTTATTTTGATAGAAACGAAAAGAGTCAGTTTCTTGAAATTTGGTATAAATATATCTTGAAGCAGAGCTCAGGTCAAGTTCGTGAATGAGCTGAATCGGGCTACAGGGAAAAAAGTTCCCCTAAGAAGAACTAAACCAACCTCCAACAAACAAAAAATAAATTTTTCGAATTTTTTTGTTAAATGATATATTTTTATGTCAAAGAAGGGTCAACACATTAAACATAAAATCGAAAAACTTACTATTTGGACCCCGCCCACTTTAGTGTGCGTTTTTATATGGAAAAATAGTATAAAAATTTAACAAATTCTTTTACTTAAGCCTACATCCCTGAAAAATAAAATTTTCAAGCTTTAATGACGAAGTTTTTCCAAAAAAAGAAAATCGCCGAAGAAGCAAAACCCTGATGTGACTCTCACAAATAAACTGAACACGTCAAATATGTAGCCAAAGCAGTGAATCACATGAAGAAGAAAATTTCTGTTAAAAATATTGACAATTGAAATTTCATAACAACCAGAGAAAGTTCGATGTGTTCAGAGAACACCTTGAATGTGATTGTTTTCATTATTTTGCAAAATTCTTTAAATATTAAGGGAAACTTCGCAGCTGCAGTTTAAGTTCCTGCAAACAAATTTGGATCTGAATGAACATTAAAGAAGGGAAAGATGAGGAGTATGTGGCTCCCGGAAACGATATTTACTTACGATTCTTTAAGATTTTTATTTAACACACTGAGGCCACATGTGGTAATTGAAACACTTTAGGCCATTGGCTCCCAGCTATTCTGATTATTAAAATAAAGAAAACGTTTTTTACTAAATGATTTATATCCGGAGCTCGAGTCAATAAAATTTCATTTAGATTTTTAACTTTGACTTGGCAAAAACTTGTCTACTTTTGGCATTTAATTTTCATTTATTTTATTTATTTTTTAAATTGTTGCTGCTTTACATGCACATGCAGTCAGTCTTGTATTAATAATTAGTTAATGCTACAGGGCCTGAACAGATGGTTCATGCCAATTGGCGTTGATCGAGTATTATTGTGCACTAGAAAAAGTGGAACATGTTTTCGTACAAGAGATTTGAATGTAAAAGTTACTGCAAAGAGAAAAAAAAAGTTAAATAAATATCCTTCCGGTAACAAAACGGAAGTGGTAGACAGTTTTATGAAATTGCACATATTGTAATAATAAATTCCTCTGCAAATGTGAATCGTAAGCACACACACACAAACACACATGCACCTTAGAATATGCCCCACACTACCCAGCAATTCTTAGAGGAGCCTCTTTTAAAAGTTTAAGAGTTTGTGAGACAGAAGCATTCCACCAATTGATACTCGTAAGTGGTTTGGCTATTAAGTAAGTTTTTTTTATAAGTCTTCAAAATATTACAGGCCCTCAGAAATCTCCTTCCAAGAACTGCTGGGTGGGATTTTTTTAAACCACTTGTGCTGTTAAATTATATATAACCTTGACAAAACAACGTTGCAACATTCTTTGTGTGTGTGTTTTTTTATGTTTTTTTTTTGCTAGTTATTTCAATAGCGGCAGCGCTTTTTTTTCTTGCTACTTCCGTATTATGACTGACTGCATATTTAAACTACCTGCCGTAAGAGGATTTAGACTTTTGCAAAAACGGCCACATATAAATACGATTGCCTGCAATTTTTAAAATATTTAAATTTGTTTTTTGTTTATATATTTCTTCCCTTATGATTTTTGTAAGTCTGCCCGTTTGAAATTTCCTATTAATTAAAGAGCCAGAACATTTACGAAAGCAATTACTTGTGCTGATGATGGTCGTCGTTATTGCTGAAAGCAAAAAGCAAGAAGCAAGAAAAAAAAGACTTCATGGTTTCAGCCATTGTGATAGTTGTGGGAGAAAAATGGCTTAAGAATTTAATATATGGTTATCATTTGTGCACAGAAATGGAAGAAAAAGAACAAAAATCCTTTACAATTTATCATTTTGTTTATTGAAAATTTATTTTGTTTTGCTTGCAATATTTGTAGTGCTTGATTTTTATTTATTTTTTCATGTTTCCATGTATTTGGTTTCGTTTATACAACTAATAGTAATGTAAATTCAATACCATTACGAATATATGGAATGCAAGCAGTTTGTAAAGGAGTTAATTCTTTAAGAAAGTCAAGCTCAGAAGAAAAATCTTGCAAGTTGATATGAAAATTTCATGGTGTCTGAGTTATTAATTTTGGTAATTTATTAACGAGTACTGTTTTTCATTCATTTATTTTTAAATTTTTTCCTTTGTGTAGTTTGTCATCAAGGAATTTCTTTAAGATTGTTAGTTTAGTTCGAAGAGATGGGTCAATTACGCTCATGTCTAGATCATAAATCGAGGCCTCTAGAGGGTGCTTTTGGCTAAGGTAGTTAATAGCGAGACTATGAAACTGGTGTGGAACTCCCCTGGCCAGGATTAGTGCATCGTTGTGGTAATTGTTGTGGGATTGTTCCGGACAGTGACGAAGTCATCTCACCCTTCACTTAACAATTCATGGCAGCAATGGACACTATGATGTAGTGAAGAGCAGAAAATTAGCCGGCTAAGCAAACGATTTAATTATAGGGTCCGCAATCTAACGTTTTTTTTTTTCAACTAGTGCTTATTTCGTGAATGGTAACACTTGGCTCATGTCTGATTTGACAGATAATTAGTTTTATTCTTCCGCTGAACGAATATGGCTGTGTATACGTTACGTTTTCGCTTCGCTAAGTGGCCCTGCGATTGACTTACAGAAGATGCCGATTTTGCCAAAAAAAAAATCATCTTTTCAGATGGAGCTCATTTTGATCTTGGCGGGTCTGTAAACAAGCAAAATTGTCGCATTTGGGGCACAGAAAACCCTCACGCATACATTGAAAAGCCGACGCGCCCAAAACGAGTCACTGTTTGGTTGCGGGTTTTGGTCCAGAGGGATAATTGGGCCATTTTTCTTCGAAAATGAGCAAGAAGTGGCCGTTACAGTCAATGGCGATCGTTATCGGGCCATGCAGCCATTTGAATGAAATTATTTTCTATTATTAACCGGAATGATTGTGCTTTCAAATAAAAAAAGAAATTTGAGAAAATATGCAGTAGTTCAAAAAAAAAAAGTTATTTGGCGGACCCTATAGCTAAAAAAATCGATATTTTCTGATCTGTCTTCATCTGTCCCCTCAATACCATTCCGTCCTTTCTAGTTTCGGCGCAATGCACTGCATGTATTGGGGTCGCTTCCTGAGTGCTGGTCCGAGTAAAAAAACAAGTAAAAACTTTATATTCGACTGGGTCGAATCCTAAATACCCTCCCAATATTAAGTAAGTAAATTTAAAATGTTTAACTGGGTGGGACAGAGTTCCTTTAACCCTGGAATATCATACTTCGTCGTTTCGACTACTCATGTTTACTTTTTGTATATCTCTTCCTCTATTTGTATATATCTATACCTGATTTTTCGTATAGCAGTAGCCGCTGATATGGCCTCGATGTGCACGCAGTTATAGCCCTCTACGTATTGGGCAAGTTTTATTTTTCTGCATATGTATCATCGAAACCACGGGTTATACAAAATAGAATTTTCTTATTCATTTCTAAATCATAGACTGACACTATTGAAAATAAGTTCATTTAATTACTTAATATGTTAATTTGCAAATTCAAACAAATTTAATCGATTATGTAAACTATTTTTATAAATTGAAGTAGAGCGTTGAAACGCGCTTTTATGTCAAATTAATAAAAACAAAATTTACTTTTTTATTAACATACAAAAGAAATAATTGAAAGAAATAAGTTTTATTTATTTAGTTGTTGCCGGTCTTCTTTTATTAACTTTCAAATATCGTCGTCGTCGATTCGACGAACTATGATGTTTACGCCACAAAAATATGTATGATATTCCAGGGTTAAGATATCTCTGTGCCCAATTTTAAATCTCTATTTTGAGAAAGTCATTCTGGGAAGGGGTGTGGGGAGACATTTCACCTTTGTCATAAAACTTTAAATACAAATGTTTGAGATAATTAAATACAAAATTTAAATATATTTTTTTTGTTAGGGTCATGCAGGGGGCAAAGGGGGAGTAGGGCCTAGGGCAGAGGAGTACCAAGTTACGTATCAGCTTCGTCATTAAAGCTAAAAATTTTATTTATAAGGCATGTAGGCTTAACTAAAACAATTTGTGTCATTTTTACACTATTTTTGCATATAATAACGCCCACTAAAATGGGCGGGGTGCAAAAAGTAATTTTTTTTGATATTGTGTTTAACGCATTGGCCCTTCTTTGACATAAAAATATATCATTTTACAAAAAAAAATTTAAAAATTATTGTTTTGTTTTTTAGAGGTTGGTTTAGTTCTTCTTAGGGGAACTTTTTTCCCTCTTGCCCGATTTAGCCCATTTCCGAACCTGACCTGTGTTATCCTTCAAGATATATTTATCATAAATTTCAAGAGACTGGCCCTTTTCGTTTGAACTGAATCGTGATTTCCACAGACAGACGGATGGACGCAGATACTCAGATCGTCATAGACTTCATCACTGATCAACAATATATATACTTTATTTGGACTGAGATGGATATTTCACTGCGTTACAAACGGAATGACAAAGGGAATATACCCTCCAATTCTTTTTTGGAGGTTATACGAGTAGAAAAGCACTCCCTATCACCAATAAAGTCCTTCAATATTTTGTAGTCAATGCTGCTCTTAGGCGGATAGTGTCCCTTAGAGTCATTCTCCAAAAATTTCTATATCTCAGCTGGTCTAAAGGTACTCATGGACAACGAAATATGCTGTCCACACTCATCCTGCATGACTGCCATTCATTGTCATCTATGGGTCTAAGCCGGTACAGATGATTTAATAACTTTTTGAGTGATTCATTAAGACACACTGATTGTCCCAAATGCCAGGGGATGTCTCTTTGTAGAGGTGGGGACGTCTGTAGCCGCAATATTTCTACTGACACCCTGTTAAAAGTCTCCTTGACACACAAACTTCCCTGCCTGGAAGAATGTACTAGGGTCAGGCAAGTGGAAGTAAATTTTAGCCTCTACTTCTGCTAATCTTTCCCCTAGTGTCGAAAGAAAAACTCCCGCGGTTGTTTGTTCTAAAGTGTTCTTGATTCTAGGAGTATTTTTCCATTATTAGTGTCTCACACTCGGTTGAAACCATAGTGTCACATATTTGGTCAGACATGTCAAATATGTGGTTATAGCCATGCAGTGGCGTCCATATGCTCCGATGGTACGTACGGTATGATGTCTGGACGAATCCATTGACCCATGACTTGTAGCAATTTAGTACAAGGAGCTGCCTCGTTGCTAATCTACAATGTCCTGGTGGAAGTCGTTTCCATAACGCTGCTTTTTCCAAGGCAGCATACGCGTTGGTCTCTCTCTCTCACTCTCTCTCTCTTTCTCTCTGTCTCTCTGTTTTTGGTCACTTTCATGTACCATAAAATATTTTATTTGTTCAACCCTGGAGTCGAAATTTTATTTTTTTTAGATTTTAATACCAATTTTGTTCTTCCTGAATTATAAAATAGTTTTAATTAGCAAAAACAACAACGTCAATTGCCTATTTGGATACTTTTATGTATATCAATTTCCCAACCCTGGAAACGAAATTTTAATTTTTTTTACCAATGCAACTCTTAATGAGGTATGAAATAGTTTTATTTAAGAAAAACTTAATATTGGTAACCATTTAGGTCACTTTCATGTACCACAAAATATTGCAGTTATCCAACTCTGGAATCTAAATTTAGATTTTTTTTTTAATTTTTGATACTAATTAGTTTTTCCTGAACTAAAAAGTAGCTTTAAGTAGTAAAAAACCGACGTTAGTTGCCTTTTTGGTTACTTTTATGTATAAAAAAAAATTTCAATTTCCCATCCCTGGAAGCGAAATTAATTTTTTTTTACCAATCCTAGTCTTCATTAGGTATAAAGTCATTTTATTTAAGAAAAACTTAAAATTTGCAACCATTTTGATCACTTTCATGTACTAAAATATATTGCATGTACCAAAAAACTATAGACTTCCCAACCATGGAAGCAAAATTTTAATTTTTTGTTTTTTTTATCATTGTAACGCTTCATGAGGTATAAAAAAATTTTTGTTAAGAAAAATTTAAAATTTTTAACCATTTTGGTCACTTTCATGTACTATTATATATTGCACTTGTCCATCCCTGTATTCGAAATTTAATTTTTTATTTTTGAATTTGTGATACCAATTTTTTTCTTCCTAATTTATAAGACAGTTTAGTTAGCAAAACAACAACAACATCAGTTGCCTGTTTGATTACTTTCACGTATAAAAAATATGCAACTTCCCACCCCTGGAGCAAAATTTGAATTAAAATTTTTTTTTTGGCTAGTGCAAATCTTCATGACGTATAAAGTGGTTTTGTTAAAGAAAAACTTACAATTTTTTACGATTTTAGTTACTATATGTACTACAAAATACGGAATGGGCCGAAAAAAAATTGTTATTTCCAAACCCTGGAAAATTTTTTTTAATTTTTTTAGTTTTTAATAGACCAATGAGGCTCCCCAAAGCACGAAATAGGTTTAATTTACAAACGTTAAAAAAAAACTTTATTTTTGGTATAAATTATGCGTCGATAAATAGGTGTAAGCTTCCCAGCTCTGGAACCATACTTCTGAATTTCAATAGCACTCTATTTAAGTTCATTTCCAATCCAACGGTCCAAGAACGAAGTCTCTAGCTCTTCTGGGGCTTGGGAAAAGCGATTTCACGTACAGACGGACGGACAGACGGACATCTCTCAATCGACATCGCTATTCATATGGATCCAGAATATATATACTTTATGGGGTCCCATGTGCCTATCGAAGAAATTACACACGGAATGACAAACCTATATACTTATACCCCTTCACTTTTTTGTGAAGGGTATAATAAAAATTTCCTTAGCTACTCGAGTAAATTTTGAAAATATGCTGTCAATAGAACACAAGTTACGAAATGAATTCACACTTTTACTGAAACTGACCACTAGACCACTAGAACATGCACATTTTTTGCATTCATTTGTTTGTTGGTGTCTGCCAATAAAAGCCTTGATAGCAAATCATCCTTGTACACATAAAAAAGATGGATAGATACAGACTTATAAAGAGTTTGTAATTTGATTTTTAAAATACAATTTATCTTATTGCATTTTTTCTGCTTCTTTTTATCCCTAAAAGGGTAAATAATCAAAGAAATGCATGCATTAAATATGTTTGCTATAAGAAATTTAGACAGAGATAAAATATAATAAATCTTTATTTTTAAAGAAAATAACAAATATTTTCTTAAAGTTTTAGAAATGAAAATTACGTGTAAGAAAAACCAATAAAAACTATGAAAAAAAAGATATATAAAAAATTAACACAAGATTTCGTTTAATCAAAATCTTTGATATGTCTCCCCGGTTTCTTTTCTAATTTCATTAGAAAAACGACAACAAGAACAACAGCAGCAGCAATAAAAAAATTAAAGAAAATCGACAGCCAGCAATTACATCAATGTGCAGACAAACAGGGCCTATAAAATCAAACAGCCCTCAAGGGACATTTATAAAAATATGCCTGCACGCACTCACACACAAACACACACACACACACAGATACACACATACATACATATATGCGTAGCATGTCCTTCACTGAATTTTAAATATTTTT
Organism: Linnaemya tessellans; assembly: GCA_951800035.1. Taxonomy (NCBI): domain Eukaryota; kingdom Metazoa; phylum Arthropoda; class Insecta; order Diptera; family Tachinidae; genus Linnaemya; species Linnaemya tessellans. Next base: position 6,896,693 of record OX637532.1, on the reverse strand, counting down.
TTCTTGATACATTTTTGTTACTGCGAAAAATTCATTTCTGTACGACCGTAAAAGAAAAATTCCATTTTTTCTCAAGAACAGCAGCAGCCAACTGCCTCATTCAACCACTTCTTTGCAGCTCAGTTTTATTGCCGTCTCGGCAATTACTACGGCGCGTACAAAATATTTAATTTTTTTTGTTAGTTGATGATATTTTCATTATGAAAAGTTTATTTAATTCGTGTTCAACACTTAGTGTGACATACGAGTACTCGTGGCATTTGTTGCACGCTACCCAGCATCATTAGAATAGAGCGTACAGGCATTAAAACATTTATGGGCAATCGAACAATGTATGATTGTAGCAAACAAACTGTACGCCAAGTATGTTTAGTGTTTCTATAGCCTTCACAAAAAAAAATGGTGAAAGTGATTTTATAGGTTTTGTCATTCCGAGTGTCAGTTGCTCAATATTAATAGGTGATACCGTAAAGGGAAGTCGAATAAACGATGTCCGTCTGTCTGTACATGACATCGGTTTTCTGAAGTTGTCATAGGACTTCATTCTGGGATTAATATGTAGGAAATAGTCCTACACAGATTGCTATTGAATGTCAGAAAAATCCAAAATACGCCTCCAGAGGTGGAAAACTTCAACCAACTTAGGTGTATAAAATTAACCAGCTAAAATTAATTACTTCTTTGTTTTTTTTCTAATTAAACCTATTTTATACTACCGGACGACACACATTTATATATAATATTAAACAAACCGATTCCAGGGTTGGACAACTGAACCTTTTTTTGTTTCATAAGAGTAACCAAAAGGCTACTAATTTATTTTTTTGTTTATTAAAACTAATTTGTTTCCTAGGAGGAATAAGATTGTTATTAAAATAAAATAAAAATTAAGAGATGATTCCAGGGTTGGGAAATTTAAACTTGTTTGGTACATAGAGGTAACCGCATAACTATTAAATTTAGTTTTTTTTGTTAATAAAACCATCTATTTTATACTTAAGAAAAAAATAAGTTGGCATTAAGAACTAAAGAGACGATTCCAGGGCTGAGAAATTTAAACTTTTTTGGTACAAAAAGTAACCGAATAACTACTAATCTTAGGTATTTGTTGTTAATTAAACCACATATTTTATACCTAAGGAAAATAAATAAGTTGGCATTAAGAATTAAAAACACGATTCCAGATTTGGGAAATTTAAGCTCTTTTGGTACATAAATTAACCAAATAACTACAAATTTTTTAATAAAATCATCTATTTTATACTTAAGGAAAACATTAAGTTGGTATTAAAAATTTAAAAGGCGATTTCAGGGTTGGGAAAAGTAACCGAATAATCAATAATTTTTTAAAATGGTAATTTGGGTCCAGAAAATATGAATCAAATGTCCGAATTTTTTTTTTTAATTTTCATTAAAAATTTTATTAAAATTTTTTTTTTTTAAATTTTCATTAAACATTTTTTAAAAATTTCTTTTTTAAATTTTCATCAAAATTTTTTTTTAAATTTTTATTAAAAATTTTTTTTTAAATTTTTCATTAAAAATTTTTTTAAAAATTTTCATTAAAAATATTTTTAAAAATTTTAATTAAACATTTTTTTAAAAATTTTCATTAAAAATTGTTTATTAAATTTTCATTAAAATGTTTTTTTTAAATTTTCATTAAAAATTTTTTTAAAAATTTTCATTAAAAATTTTTTATAAAAATTTTTATTAAAAATTTTTTTAAAAATGTTCATTAAAATTTTTTTTTAAAAATTTTCATTAAAAATTTTTTTTAAAAATTTTCATTAAAAACTTTTTTATTAAATTTTCATTAAAATTTTTTTTTTTAATTTTCTTTAAAAAATTTTTTAAAAATTTTCATTAAAAATTTTTTTAAAAATTTTTATTAACAACTTTTTTTGAAAATTTTCATTAGAAAGGATATGTTCTTAGTCTTTCCTAAACGGCGAAAAAAATTCAAAATGCTTGAAACTTACTGTTCGAAAAATCGAGCACTGGGACGAAATGGATTAAGGAAAAAATTAACTTGGTATTAGAAATCAAAAAGGCGATTCCAGGGTTGGACAATTGAAATTTTTTCATTTTATCTTTTATTTTTTGTTTCATAAAAGTAACCAAAAAACTATTTTTTGGTTATTAAAAGTAATTTATGTCTTAGGAAGAATAAAATTGTTATTAAATATAAAAAAAAAATCGGAAAGACGATTCCTTAGTTGGGAACTTTAAACCTTTTTTTGCTACATAAAAGTAACCGAAAAAGTACTAATTTTGGTTTTTTATACTTACTGCCTATTTCTCATAGTCGAATGAATTCTTTCTTTCGCATAAATACATTCGAAACAAAAACAATTAGTAAAATTTTGTTTTTGTTTTAAGTATATTTGTACGAAAGAAAGAATTCGTTCGACAATGAGAAATAGGTCGTTAAGGAAAAAATTAAGTTGGTTAAAAAGGCCTTTCCAGGGTTGGATATTTTAGAGTTTTTTGGGTGCAGAAAAGTAATCGAGTACAATAAATTCTTGTTCTTTATATATTAAAAATATGTGATGCTTTGGAAAGAAGTTCATTGGCATTAAGAAAGCTAAAAAGATAGTTCCAGAGTTGGACAAGTTAAACTTCTTTTTGTGGTATATTGAAGTAACCAAAAGTACTTGGGTAACCAAACTTGTTCTATAATTTTATATAATATAATTTTATAAAAAACATAAATTGGTAAATCATAATTGTTTTTTATAACTGCAGAAATTACAAAAAAAATTTTGGTCAAGAGAGCAAGTTAGAAATAATTTTCCTAATAATAAATAGCGGCCATGGTCTAGTAGAAAATTTCAAATTAATTTAAATTAATTAAAATTCAGTTCCTTCATGAACTGGTATTTTGTAGTGGCTAAAAGAGAACATTTCGACCTGCTAACGCATGAGCTTTTTTTATTCATTGTGTATAAAAGAAATTTTGTTTGCTGGGAGATGCACCCTGAAAAACTGCGTTTAAAGGTTTTATGACTTCTTTCTTTTGATTCACAAATTCCTGTGCCCTAAACACACAAACACTTTCCTTTGTAGTTCCTATTTTTTTTAGCGATTATTTGTGGAAAAAATTTCTGTTAAAATGTTTGTAATTGTAGGCACATGTGTGCGACACATACACATACACTTAAAATTGAAACTTCACGTTGGGCTATAATTTACAGTTGAACTGCAAATGAAAAAAAGAAACAGAAAAAGAAATGCTGCTGTAACAGTTACACGAATTATACACGAATTCTCAAATGACTGAGATATATGTTTTAGCAGGAACAGCAGAGATTTTCTGTATAAAGTGTGTTTTGTAGAGTGACACAAGTTTAAATCATAATAAAATCAGGAAATATATTTTTAATATCAATGAAATGGGGCTTCATTGGAAAGAAAATTTTATGAAATTAACCCTACGGTCAATGACCGGGTACCCAGGTACCTTTTTATACCCTCCAAAAAAGAATTTGGAGGGTATATTCACTTTGTCATTCCGTTTGTAACGGATCGAAATATCCATCGCAGACCCCATAAAGTATATATGTATATTCTTGATCAGTGATGAAATCTAAGACGAACTGAGCATATCCGTCCGTCCGTCCGTCTTTGGAAATCACGATTCAGTCCAAACGAAGAGAGCTAGACCCTTAAAATTTGGTATAGATATATTTTGAAGCTTAAAGCAGGTTAATTTCGAAGATGGGCTAAATCGGTCAAGAGGGAAAAAAGTTCCCCTAAGAAGAACTAAACCAACCCAGAAAAAACAACATAATTTTTTAAGTTTTTTGGTTATTTTGTTAAGCAAATGATATATTTTTATGTCAAATACGGTCCAACGCCTTAAACTTGGAGCCATTAAATAAAATAAAAATATTTTTTGACCCCGCCCACTTCAGTGGGCGTTATTATAGGCAAAAATAGCATAAAAATTTAACAAAAAATAACACTTTTAAGCTTTAATGACGAAGCTGAGACGAAACCTGGTACTACTCTGCCCTACCCCCTCCTTCCCCTTCGCCCCCTAAATGACCCTACCAAAAAAAAATTTTTTTTTTATATATTGTATATAATCATCCCAAGCATTTATCTTTAGAGTTTTATGACTGCCTGTTGCTGCCCTACCCCCTCCTCCCCCTTTTCCCGCTAAATGACCCTATTAAAAATAAATAAAATTTTTTTTTTATTTTGTGTATAATCATCCCAAGCATTTATTTTTAGAGTTTTATGACTGCCTGTTGCTGCCCTACCCCCTCCTCCCCCTTTGCCCGCTAAATGACCCTATAAAAAAAAAGAAATTTTAATTTTGTATATAATTATCCCAAGCATTTATTTTTAGAGTTTTATGACAAAGGTGAAATGGTTCCCCCACAGCCCTTGCCAGAGCGACCCCGCCAAAATACAGTTTTTATGCCCTCCAAAGAGAATTGTGATGAAGTCTAAGACGGTCTAGCAATGCCCATACGTTCGTCTGTGAAAAACATGATATTGTCTATATTTGAACCCCGCCCCTTTTAGTGGGCGTTGACATACGATATTATATAAAGGAACTCTGTCCCACCAAGTTAAACATTTCAAATTTACTTACTAAATATTTGGAGGGTATTTAAGATTCGACCCGGTCGAATATAACGTTTTTACTTGTTTTATTTTCGATTTCATCTTGAAAACAAATACAAATTCCGAATTTCTTCTTAATGATATTTTGCACATATGGTGCCGTTATGGCTGATTGGTAGCCTATTAGGACAGAGGTCGTGGGTTCGACTCCCACCAAGGAGTGGGAGTTTGTGATGTTTTCGGGTAACACATAGGGATCTACTAGGACCCAAGTGTACTGGATTTGTTAATCAAAACTTGGAGCCAAAACTGCATATAAATTTCCAAGTAACAATTTCTATGGCATTTACAAAAACCGCTAGTTGTTGTTCTTGTCTAATGCCATTTTGCTGGCAAATGGGAGAGATTATTTTTACCTGGTAGTAAACAGAACGGCTTATGTCATTTATATAAATCCACGAGTATTAATGTCATATTTCTTTTGACATGCACACTTTTAGTCATACAATTTCACCAAATCCATAATGAGTTTAATTAAATTTCTATTGTTTTAGTTCTTTTAGGCTTAAACAACTACATTTTGCTGTTGTAGTTTTATGTTGAGCAACCAAAAATCTGTTTGTTTGATTTATTAATGTTATTAGCAAAAGCAGAGTAAACAGAATGAGAAAAGGATTTTCTTTTCTTTCCTTTCTTTTTTTTTTTTTTTGGTTTCCTAAAATGATGTCCTTAATTCAAAAAATCAACACAATGCAGAGATTTGAACATGGGGCGAATGATTTTTCCTTTCTTTTAATTTCTGCTTTCCAGTTGCTGCTTTATGGTATGTCAGAGTGCGTGTGTGTGTGTGGCTCTTACACACAAGGTAGCAGTTAGGAATTATTTCCGTTGCATTAGTATTTGTGTAGCAGAATGTGTGGCTGGATGGCTGGTGTATGAGTTTTTATGAGCTTGAAAGCTTTTTTATTGTTGTTAGATTTTCTGAAATTTGTCATATATTTCTCAGCCCCCCCAAAATGAATGGGAGGGGACAGAAAATGTGTCAAAAATTTACACACAATATTTTTGGTAGAAATATTATATCTACTCGTTACTATTTAATTTGTCCTTGTCGTGTAGTGCTGGAATTTACGTTGGGACCATAAAACATGTTGACACATTTATTTAACTTGGCTTATGCACAAACACACACACACACGCACACTCATACACTTACATTCATTTGTATGTTGCAAATACTTGTACATTTCATTTCACTTTGTTGCTGTCTGCAATTTTTATAAACTATATAATCATATTATATAAAAACTGTTACATTTTGTTTTTTTTTATTAAAATAAATTAAATTTTCATCATAAAACAACATGTTAGGAATATCAATTGACTGGGGATTCTCCATTGAGGTTTTATATTCAGAAAAACTAATTTTTTTATTTTCTACTGTTTTAAGGCAAAAACTGGGTTTTTTTTACACAAATTGAAAAAGTAATTTTTCTTACTTTAAAAGTTAATAATTTACAATATCCCTCAACTGCAAATCGATAATGAATGTTGGAAATATCACGATAATGACTGTCAAATAATAAATAAATAAATAAAAAAAATTTAAACAGTTTTTTGTTATTATTTCTTACACTTTTATCTGCTTCAGTTCATTTTGATTTTGGCACAATCAAAAATGCCACGTACAGGACAATCACCAGTCACGTTACTTACACCAGCAACTTTTGTCTTTGGGAGTTGTCAAAGTGTCTGCTCATATTTTGTAAAAAACTTTAATGATTAAATCAGCAACATTTTTCTTGCAGCAATTTCGGCCTAAAAATGTTTTATAATTTTTTGCCATATAAGCAATTTAAAAAACAGCAAATATATTTTTGCGAACTAAGGGTTCAATTTTTAGAAACTATTTTATTTTTCTTAAACTAATTAGGAAACATGTTCGTATTGCCAATCTTAATGTTTCCAGTACTTCAAATTCAGACCTGGGTCGAACTCGTTCATTTTGTTCCTTTTACACAAAAACCTGAGACTTCGCCGGCTAACTTTTGCTACAGGGCCGACGAAGGTGGGTGCTGTTACTATGCTTTTAGTACATGATGGTGCCAGTCGCTGCCAGTAATTGTCCAGTGATCAGTACTATGCCTTCATCACTGAAAACAGGCTGGCAACAACTAACATAACTACGCACTAATCTGAAGAATTCAACACAATATTTCATGACTCAGCGGGGGCTCGAACTCAGGACTCTCCGCTTCATAGTCTTCTCTTCAACTACTTCAGCCAACAGCATCCACAATGTTGTTCAATCTTTAATGGACCCAATTGAAGACAATGACAATTTTTCAAAAAAGTATTTGTTTTAGATGAAATGGATTTCCATCTGAATGGAAGTCGTGAAAACAAAAAATTGTCAAATGTGAGGCTAAGAAAATCCACATGTCGTCCATGGAGATACAAGTTTAAATTATAATAAAACAGGAAAATATATTCTTAATATCAATGAAACGGGCTGCGGGACATATTCTTGTAATAAAACAAAAAATTTTTAAAAGTTTTCTTTATTTCTTGCTGCAAAGAATATTTTAAATACTTATTAAAAACGAGAAAGAGAGTAGAGTAGTTAAGCTACGGTCACATTGGGCAAATATTTGGCTACAAACATCAAATATTATTTCGCTGTAATGTAACCATAAAACAATTACTATCAGCAAACAAAAAAATATCTGTTAGCATACAAACAAAATAATTTTCCGGCAAACAAAAATGTGTCTAATGTGAACAAAGTGAGAACACACAGTGGCAAATATTTTCCTCTTTTTTCGGCAAACAATTATTTGTCGAAAATAGCAGCTGTTTTTGTTTTGTTTTATTATTATTTTAAGTATTTTACTATTCCAATAAAAAAATCAATTTCAAAAATTTAAATTTGTTTCATATTAACACAGAACAAAAAGATAATTTAATTTAAGAAGGAGGAGATTTTAGAAGGAGGTTAATTGAAAAGAAAATAATATATTTTCGAAATTTTTGGTCTTTGAAAGACCGAATTTTGAAATTTTTTTGAGGTGATATCAATTTTATATATTTTAATACTGAAAAGGTACCTTCTTCCACGAAATATTTCGAAAACTCTTCTCTTATATTTGAATTATTCTGTGATAAATATTGATCGATTATTTTGAAGATTCAAACATTTTTGACTGTTTTCTTCACTTCTCCACTCACCAAGAATAAGGGTCCCATCAGAAATACAATGGTCAACAAGTTTTGTGTTAAAGTAAACAGAACTTTTACGTTGCTTTAAATAATTGTGTAATACACAACAAGGCAGGGTTACTAGTTTTGCTTTTGTGGGTTCGAGCTTTATTAGACTACGCATTACTCTAAACCGTGATGGCATTATACCAAAGGCGTTTTCAATTACACGCCTTGACCTTGAGAGGAGATAATTGAAGATTCTTTGAACAGCGTTCATATTACGTGCACTGAAAGGTTTTAGTACGTTCGGTGGTAAAGCGAAAGCATCGTCGGCCACAAGAGCAAACGGAACAGGCAAATTTCTCGATGGCAGCGCTTTCTGCAAAGACAGATTAAGCTTGTTGTTTGTTAAAGCATTGCCAAATGAGTACTTTCGAAAACCGCCTCGATCGGAAATGCGTTCACTCGACCCAACATCGATATGCAGAAACCTGTAGTTTGCATCTGCGATTAGAATGAGAACAATACTCGGAAACATTTAACCATCCCTCCTCGCTTGATGGCACCTAATTTAAAACTAATAACCTGCAATGGAATGATTTTCATATTTTGTACCTTTAAATATTCCGGCTGCAACACTTTGTAAATAGCTTCACGTTCACACAGAATGATTTTTGAAATTGTGTTGTAGGGAATGCGAAAAATGTATTAAAGGGATCTGAAGCTTTCGACAGTCGCGAGATACCTGCATGTAACTATTAAACGTTCAGTGGTAGAAAGCGGTTTTCGAAACCTAGTTGTTTTCTTTCTAGCTCCAAAAATTGTGAAATTTCGAATTTTATGGCATTTTTCTGAGATATCTTTTACCAAATAATCGAAATTAGTTGAGTTCATCCGTAAAAAGTTTTTATAGAACTCTGGATTTTCTAAACGGAGCTCACGTACCAGTTTTGACATCCCATCTCCTCGCGGCGTTGTAGCCATGCTCTTTTGTTCTTCTTTTCAATTGATTCCTGGCCTTCCAAATCCAAAACTCATCCCGCTGCGCAGCTTAGCAAAACGAAATCTTCAATATCTTCCATAATTTAAAATTTTTTTAAGCAAACAAATTTTAGTTTTTTCACTGTTTGAGTAAATAATTTTGAACGCCAAACAAACTATTCAATGTGACCATGGGAAAACATTTGCTAGCAAATAAAAAATTTCTATTGTTTGACTGATGTCTGAACTAACAAAAGAGGCAAACAAATGTGGCTAATGTGACCACAAAACAAAATTAATATGAATTTTAATATTGTTTTCCCAAAAATGAGCAAACATATTTTACACAAATATTAGCCCAATGTGACCGCACCTTTAGTCATACTTAATTTTACCTCTTGTTGTTAATATAATTTATTGTCAGTGCCTAGGCAAAAGAATACTTACAATCTTTTCAATGTTTAAACATTTATTGTTAAAAAAAAAATTCATTCGTTTTGGAAATCATATAAAAGGAAATCTCCAGAGCTGGAAAATTTACAATATTTTTGGTAATATGAAAATAATTTTTTTTGGTATAAAAAAAATTATTTTACATTTTAGAAATAAATATTTTAATATGAGAAAAAAACAGAAAGATAAAGAAATTGGAATGAATGAATGATATATAAGATTCGCCACGTGGAAATATGGCACTTTTATTTGTTTTATTTAAGCTACAAAATAAATTTTGTTCAATTTTAAGCGAAATGTTTCCAGCGAAATATCCAGCGACCTTGAAAAAGTGGAAAGTAGCAAAAAAAAAGTTAACCGGCGAAGGAAAATGTTGAAATAGCTACAAAGAATTCTTTATCTTCTTATCCATCTTCATCTGTCCTCCAATAGTATCAACTCCTTTCTAGTTCCGGCGCCATGCACTGCATATCTGGGAGGCATCCTGTGAGTGCGGGTGCAATAAAAAAACACTTTGTTTTATCATATAATTATTGAAAAATCTCCTTCGGAAGTAATGCCTACTCATGCAGTCTATAGGGATAGAAATAATTTTTGTGGAGCCTATCACTGTGGAGTATAACCCCAATTCCCTTACAAAAACTAAAGATACTATTTCAATTTTCTAGCCAAGTGTTTAAGCAGCTTAAGAATAATCAAAGTTAAGACTAAAGAAAATCGTATTCAAGAAAATTTCAATTTGCTTTCAAATGAATAAATTATTTCCAAGTAAATCCAACTGGAACTTTCGTTTGTTATTGTTTCGGCATATAGGACAAATTTGATTTGCAAATAGAACTGAAGCAATCTAGAGTTACCTGTCACTGGCCTTGTGATAATGACTGTAACAAAACAATTATTGTGCAAATGTACAGGCACAAATACCAAAGCAAATAAATAGTAATTCCAGTGACCGCACAAGACGTGCGCAGCATTAGGCTGGGGGCATGATGAGGACATCAACTGCAGCCAAACAATAAGAAGGTGGTTGCAACTTGTCATATGTAAAGGACAAAGTTAAACAATGAAAGGATGCCGGGACTTGCATAAATACTTATAAATTTATCCATCTGGCACACACACACACACACACACCTACACACACTTACCAGTTTATGCTCATATGAATTTGGGTCTTGTACACGGTGAAGAAAACAGCAGAATATGTGCTGGCCATCCTTCAGTTTACAAGAAAAATCCTTAACGAGGCAAATGTGGGAGACCCAGCAAGCAAATACAAAAGTGTTTCAGAGTGCGTGTGTGTGTGTGTGAACCCTGCAGTGTTCATTTCAGTTCAACAGCAAAAAGTAGAAGATAAACATGCAGTGGCATTCTTCCATAAGCATTATGGCAGCAGCTGCGTGTGCCTGCTATGCTGCATTTGCTTTTTAATTGTTCAAAGTTCATGTGGAATAAAGGAAAATGTTAACATTCATGTAACTCTTCAAGTCCTTTGTGCGTGTGAGGCAGGGGGTTTGCAGACTGCATAACTGCAACTAGAAAACGAATGAATGCGTGGTCGTAACAACTTGAGCTTTAGATTATCATTCATCACATTGTCCGAGCAAATATACAGCAAGCGTATGCATGCATGTGCATGTACGAACAAGTTTACACTGTAGCGACTCTTGTAAATACCGTATTTACCATCATATCGGAGTGTGGCTGTGTGGCTGGTGGGCGAATACTGAAATCGTTTGTACTCGTTTGAGCAAAAAGAAAACCTCAAGCAGATGCTGAAGAAGACAATATGCTTATATTGTCTTAACACTGCGTGTGAGCATGAGTGTGTGAGTGTGTGCATGATTATGTTTATAGAGTGGAAACTTCTTCTGCATTGCAGCTAATTCTTGTGTCCTTAACAATTTTTATCTTACGTTGCGGATTCTGTAATTAGAAATGATTTGGTTGTGCCTACGACTCTTGTGATCATTCAGCTAAAACGTTGTGTTAGTCCAATTTGTCGGAAAATGAGGTGAAAAGATAAAATCATTCACTAAAAATTTTATGCAAATTTTCACAATCAAAGGACTTTTGCTTTCAAACAATCAAACATTCTTTTTTTCACATAATTGTCTTTGATCTTGATGTATTTTTTTTCGCTGTCGGCACATTCTTCTTGCAAAAGTCTTGTATGAAGCGTCAGATATAACTTCTTATATAAAGGGTCCGCAATCTAACGTTTTTTTTTCAACTAGTGCTTATTTCGTGAATGGTAACACTTGGCTCTTGTCTGATTTGACAGATAATTAGTTTTATCCTTCCGCTGAATGAATATGAATGACCATCCAATACGTTTTCGCTTCGCTAAGTGGGCCTGCGATCGACTTACAGAAGATGCCGATTTTGCCAAAAAAATAAATCATCTTTTCAGATGAAGCTCATTTTGATCTTGGCGGGTGTGTAAACAAGCAAAATTGTCGCGCATTTGGGGCACAGAAAACCCGCACGCATACATTGAAAAGCCGACGCACCCAAAACGGGTCACTGTTTGATGCGGGTTTTGGTTCAGAGGCATAATTGGGCCATTTTTCTTCGCAAATGAGCAAGGAGTGGCCGTTACAGTCAATGGCGATCGTTATCGGGCCACGTTGAACGAATTTTTGTTCACAAAAATTGAAGAGGAGGATATTGGCAACATTTGGTTTCAACAGGAGGGCGCTACGTGCCACACAGCCGAAGCTACACTCGATGTTTTGCGCCTTGTTTTTGAAGATCGCATTATCAGCCGCAGAGCTGATGTCGTTTGGCCACCTCGGAGCTGCGATTTGACACCGTTGGACTATTATTTGTGGGGTGCCGTCAAAGATAAGTGTTACGCCGACAAGCCAGAGACAATTGACGCTTTAAAGGACAATATTCGTGAAGCCATTGGTGAAATACAGCTGCACACAATCGATAATGTGCTTAAAAATTGGACCGATCGTGTAGGCTACTGCATGGCCAGCCGATAATTTGAATGGAATTATTTTCCATTATTAACCGGAAGGATTGTACTTTCAAATAAAACAAGAAATTTGAGAAAATATTCAGTAGTTTTTTTTATAGCATTTTCAAAAAAAAAAAAGTTATTTGGCGGACCCTATATTTATAGCCTTGAGAAAAAGTGAAAGGGTATTTATGGGTTTGTTATTCCATATGTAATTTCCTCAATATTATCTTGTGGGTCCTTTCTTATGAATACGGCAGTCGGATAAGAGTCCATTTGTCCGTAGGTGAAATCAGTTTTCCGAAGCCCTCGGAATACCTAGAAACTTCATTTTTTCGCTGACGGTTTGTAAATGGTCTTAAGTAAAATGGTATTATTGAGAATCAGCACAATTCGGCTCCAGAGCTGGAAAGCTTAAACCTATCATGTTGCACAAAATTAACTAGAAAACCTTTTTTGTTAATTAAACTTATTTTTTCTTTTTTCAGAGAGAATTAAATTTGTTTTAAAAAATTAAAATCAAATAAAACAATGTTTTCGCTTACAGGGTTGGACAATTGGACAATGTTTTTGCTACACAAAAGTAGCCAAGTCAAAAAAGATTTTCTGTTTATTTAGAAATTAAACATATGTGATATTTTTGAAATAAATTCATGGGAATTAGAAATTGTCACAGATAAAATGGCGTTGAAAATTAGAAGCCATGAAATTTAGGGTGGCGTTGAGTTAAAATTCATGATTTTAATGTTATTTATTTCAAAAATGTGTTCAATTGCCTTAAGCATTAAACACAAAAACGACAGCAGGCTATACGAACACCGACTACAAAAGCCGTTGGCTACAATCGTTGCCTCGCAGTCAGCTGCTTAATTATTTTTGTGACGGCAGCTACATTGACAACATGTCGTTTTAGTGGTGCCACTTTCACATAAATATAAAAAAGCGCTTATTCTAAATCGATTTATAGACCGAAATAAAATTAATAATAAAAACACTTTAATTGTTTAAAGCTCCTTATTGTTTTTGCATTTGTAATAAATACATTTTGATGTCCTTTTTTTGTTATAGCGCCATGAAAATGAGTTTATGAGTTAATTCATTTGTGATCTAACTCACGTCTCTTATCGCTAACGGCTATCAAATTTATACAAAATTATAGTATTCAAAATAATGGAATTTTTACTTGAAAAGTCAGATACAAAATTTCAAAATTTAATAATATTTCCAATATGTGATAAAATTTGAAAATTATGTCTAACAATAGAAAGACATTTTGGAGTACTTTGAAATGATCGCTTATATGGGGCCTAGGAGTTATTACAAAAAAAATATTAATTTTAAGTTCTATTCTAGGTACAGGGTCCGCCAAATAACTTTTTTTTTTTTTAAATGCTATAAAAAAAACTTCTGAATATTTTCTCAAATTTCTTTTTTTATTTGAAAGTACAATCCTTCCGGTTAATAATGGCAAATAATTTTATTCAAATGGCTGCCTCGACTGGCCATGCAGTAGCCTACACGATCGGTCCAATTTTTAAGCACCTTATCGATTGTGTGCAGCTGTATTTCACCAATGGCTTCACGAATATTGTCCTTTAAAGCGTCAATTGTCTCTGGCTTGTCGGCGTAACACGTATCTTTCACGGCACTCCACAAATAATAGTCCAACGGTGTCAAATCGCAGCTCCGAGGTGGCTAAAGGACATCAGCTCTGCGGCTGATAATGCGATCTTTAAAAACAGGTCGCAAAACATCGAGTGTAGCTTTGGCTGTGTGGCAGGTAGCGCCGTCCTGTTGAAATCAAATGTTGCCAATATCCTCCTCTTCAATTTTTGTGAACAAAAATTCGTTCAACATGGCCCGATAACGATCGCCATTGACTGTAACGCACACATTCTGCAATATTACCATGATTTTCAAAGTAATGTCGCAATATTTCCCAGCATTATTCAAGCGTATGCTTATCTGTCAAATAAGACATGAGCTAAGTGTTACCATTCACGAAATAAGCACTAGCTGAAAAAAACCGTTAGATGGCGGACCCTTTATTTGCAATAAATGATTAAATTTGAAAAATATGTATAACAATAGAAAGACATTTTGAAGTACTTTGAAATGATACCCATATCGTTTATATGGCTCCTATATTCTAAGAGTTATTACCAAAAAAAATATATAAATAAATAAAACAAAAAATAAAACCCGAGAGATATCGAAAAAAATATATTAAAAATAAAACTTACAAACTAATTTTTATTCTTGAAAAGGCTGTTACATTTTTTATTTTTAACAATTTGCATATTCTTGAGCAGTTTGAAAATATTTTTAAACGCTTATTTATTTAAAATGTTTCACTGTGTTGGCAGCACTAATTTGTTTATTGTCGCCTATGAAAATAGAAATTAGTTTAATTTGACTACAACCACAAAAGTAGCACGGACAACAACCTGCCGTGTAGCCGTTAAAACAATCAATCCCATATAAACACGAGTATTCTATTTCCTGCTGTCGTGAATGTGTTTAATGCATTATGAATAAAATTGCTTTATTTTTTTTTCAAATTGTCTATATGAGTTTATTGATTCTTTCACCAAATACTCGGTACCCACAATACAGAATTTTATTAGCCCAATTCACAATCCTGTGCAAATGGTCTTGCATTATAGCATTTGCAAATTGAGAGAGTATTTGACAGCATTTTCAATGTATTTTGTTGGTGTAGAGTACAATTATTTTGCAAATGCAATAATGCACGACCATTTGCACAAGATTGTGAATAGGGCTATTATATTTGTCTAATGTAGTAAAAAAGAACTAGGACATTGTAACAAAATCATAAGGACATTGAAGACCAAGCAATCGGCATACACTGAAAAGGGAATTGTTTTTTTTTGTAAACTTCCGTCACTTGGAGTCTTCAATTGTCGGCACGTAATAAAATATTTTTCTATATTATTATCATAAACAATTTCCAGAAATTTATAAAAACCATTTTGCTATTTTAAACATTAATAATAATATTAAACTTATTCCTGTTGATGTTAAGTTAATATTGAATATAATAAATAAGATTTACAATAATTTTGTAATAAAATGCATTTAAAACTGTTCTTCTTCGATTGTTATATTTTTATGTCCTATTATTTTTCTTTTTACTCAAAAAATATTAGAATATAAAAATATATTGAACATTAATACATTTTAAAAAGCTTAAATAAAATCTACTTTAAATATTTTCTCAGTTAATCTGTGCGATATATTTTGTGCCATTTGCTGGGTTCTACTGTAAGTGCATCTTTAAGGCCAACACAAACAGCATGAATAAGTTATTTGTTACATAATTTGTTAAAGTTTGCTTGATTTTATCTAAATACACATACGAGTACGAGTAGCTGTAAATTATAATGGCTAGCAAATCAGTCAGGCCTTTAATGAAAGGGCGCACTAAAAGTTGTTGTCCTTTTAAGAATATAAATTTTTTTTAATCATTAAATAATTACACTCTTTAAATGGACCATATTTGGCGTTAAAGGTTTTATTTTTAATTTTTTAATAAATAAAAAAAATTTATAATTAAAAATGTGAATACAATTGCGCGATTTTTAGTCACTTAGATTTTTGGCTCCATGTGTTTAAATTATAATTCTAATTTTTGTACCCAAAAAAGAATTGGAAAGGGTATATTCGTTTTGTCATTCCTTTTGTAACGCAGCGAAATATCCGTCTTAGACCCCATAAATTATATATATTCTTGATCAGTGATGAAATCTAAGCCGATCTGAGCATGTCCGTCCGTCCGTCTGTGGAAATCACGATTCAGTCCAAACGAAAAGAGCCAGACACTTGAAATTAGGTATAAATATATCTTGAAGGATAGCACAAGTCAAGTTTGTTTTCTCCCTCTGAAGCGGGTCAGAGGGAGAAAAGTACCCCTAAGAAGAACTAAACCAACATAGTTTTTAAAGTTTTTTTTTTGTAATTTTGTTAAAATATTTTTGTTATAACATATTTTTATGTCAAAGAAGGCCTAATGCGTTAAACTTGGGTGTCAGCGCACCTCTCGGAAATTCGGATCATTGCACCATTTCTGCCTCCTTTTCGATTACAGAACTTCGAAACGTTTCACACCAAGCTACGAAACGTTTAAAATATCTTTACGAAAAGGCTCGTTGGGATGAGCTCAACGATTTCTACAGGCATTTTAATTGGAAACTTTGCTTTCTTGACAGTAATGTCGATGCCATGGCGGAAATGGTGGAAAATATAATATTGCTCGGAATGAACACTTTCATTCCATCCAAGCAAATTCCGATTAATCCAAAATTGAAATCATGGTTTAATCAGACATGCAGAATTGCTGTCAGATCCAGAGAGGTTGCATTTAGTATCTGGCGTACTAACAAGAACGCTGAAACTGATTTGATGCGCAAAAGGGCGAGATCTTCGTGTGCCAAGGTACTAAGATGCGAAAAAGCTCTGTACGAGCAGCGTCTTCGTGCTAAGATTCTTACTGCCCCTCGGGGCAGTAAGAGTTTCTGGTCATTCGTCAAAAGAGTGAAGGTTAATGCTAGTTCCTCGATCCCGACTCTTTTGAAGGATGACCAATTATTCACTGACCCGGTTGACAAAGCTAACCTTTTAGCTGAAATATTCGCAAGTAATTCGCACTTGCCGGAAAGCAATCAACCACTGCCGGTTCTTGAAAATGTATCCACAACTATGCCAAAGATGCGTTTTCGGGTCCGGGCGGTTAAAAGGGTCTTATCGGATCTCAATGTAAACAAGTCTTCTGGGCCGAATGGAATTCCAGCACTGGTCTTAAAACAGTGCTTTTCGACGTTAGCTCGTCCTCTGGCAACCCTTTTCAGCACTATTTACCATACATGCGAATTTCCCTCGTGCTGGAAGGTTGCGAATGTAACGCCAATCCCTAAAAAGGGAGAGGCCAACAACCCCCAAAACTACCGCCCAATCGCTGTTTGTTCTGCGCTTTCCAAGGTGATGGAAAGCATGGTGAATTTCCACCTAGTGAAATATCTAGAGTCTAATAGCTTACTTAACGACCGCCAATATGGCTTCCGTAGGGGCCGCTCTACGGGTGACCTATTGGCTTTCCTTTCGGAAAAGTGGTGCCAATCTATCCACCACTTCGGCGAGAGTAAGGTAGTGGCTCTGGATATTTCTAAAGCATTCGACAGAGTGTGGCACGGAGCACTTTTGTCGAAACTTATGGCTTTTGGTGTGGGTGACGTCTTCTCTCGATTTATATCGAGCTTTCTCAGAAATCGTGCTATAAGAGTTGTTATAGACGGGATTTCATCAGACGAGTATAAAATCAACTCTGGGGTACCGCAAGGCTCTGTTCTTTCTCCTACACTATTTCTTATATTTCTAAATGACCTTCTATGTCAGACTTTAACCCCTATCTACTCTTTTGCAGATGATAGCAGCCTTTGTCATTCATATGCCTTCAATAATAGACCGAAATCGTCAGAGATCGGGGCGATGAGGAACAATATGAATGTTGCGCTAACCGGTGACCTGAATAGGATTGTCGAATGGGGTCACCGAAACAGGGTAAACTTCAATGCCCGTAAGACTCAATGCTGCTTGCTAACACACCGACGCAAGCCCGATCACGCTGCTTCATCTGTAAACATGGGTGGTATAGATATTGAGGAATCAGAAGCTCTTGATGTTCTCGGCATGAAAATCCAGTGTGACGTTCGCTGGACTGAACACATTTTTCATGTTTCAAAAGAAGCATTCAAGTGCCTCGGCTTTCTAAGGCGGTGTAAGACATACTTCACCCCATCTGATCTCCTTACTATTTATACCACTTACATCCGACCAAAGATGGAATACAACTCTCATGTATGGGCCGGAGCTTCAAAGTCTATTTTGAAGTTACTCGACCGCGTACAGGAGAGAGCGAAGAAGCTCATCGGTGACAGTAGGGTAGCCAACTCTATTGACTCACTTGAGCATCGACGCAATGTGGGGTGTGTTTCACTGTTTTATCGTTACTATAACGGGTTTTGTTCCACCGAAGTCAGGGATCTCTTTCCCGAAACGCGCACTTTTCTACGCTCAACACGCTCTACAGTGCGATCACACCCATATGTGGTGGATTTATCAGTGAACCGCACTACGCATTATAGGGAAAATTCATTCTTTGCCCGTACAGCCCGTATGTGGAATAAACTCCCTGCGGAAGTCTTTCCTGCCGTATATAGCATGGATAAATTCAAATCGAATGTCCATAGACACTACTCCCTTTATCCTCCTTCCCACAACCAATTTTCCTAGTTCCAGCACAATGTACGCATAAGTAGGGGCCATCCCCTGAGTGCCGGTCCTAATAAAAAAAAAAAAAAAAATATATATTCTTGATCAGTGATGAAGTCTAAGACGTTCTAGCAATGCCCATACGTTCGTTTGTGGAAAACATGATATAGTATATTTTTTAACCCCGCCCCCTTTAGTGGGCGTTCAGGTACGATATTATATGCAAACATAGTGTAAATATTGAACAATTTGTATTCCTTAAGCCTATATGAAACTGAGATGTTCTCTGAACTTGCAGAGGTGAAACGTCTCCTCCACGGCCCCTTCCCAGAAGGACTCTGTCAAAATAGAGATTTATTATTGGGCACAGAGATGTTTTAAAGGAACTCTGTCCCCCCAAGTGAAACATTTTAAATTTACTTACTAAATATTTGGAGGGTGTTTAAGATTCGACCCGGTCGACTATAACGTTTTTATTTGTTTTTTATTATAGTCTGATATTTTTAAGCTTACGGTCTCTTTATTTTAATTAAATTTTTAATTTCAATATTTCGTCACTAATAATTAAAAAGAGGTCAAGAAACCAGAAGAATTTAAAAATTTCAAGAGCACACAATAATTTCAAAGAAAAAGTAAAGGAAAAATATGAGCTACAGCCGATTCAAGTCAGAGGCCTTATTAATAGATTCAAGACTATGAGGGATAAAACTATTAGGACAAAATCAACTATAACATTTTTGATACGTTGCTGAAATGCAGGCATCAGTCCAAAAGTCATTTCAAGCTCAACAAGGAATATATATTATTGTTCATATATTTTAAATATATTTAAATTTTGTTTGAATCTTTTTGTATTTTGTTTCATAAACAAAAAATTTTTTCAAATAGAATAATTAATTTATTGAAAAAGTCACACAAAGGAGTGACAAAGTATTGAAACTAAAAATTACAAAAAAAACAAGTAAAAACGTTATATTCGACCGGGTCGAATCTTAAATACCCTCCAAATATTTAGTAAGTGAATTTGATATGTTTAACTTGGTGGGACAGAGTTCCTTTATATAATATCGTACGTCAACGCCCACTAAAGGGGGCGGGGTTCAAAAATATACAATATCATGTTTTCCACAGACGAACGTACGGCAATGCTAGACCGTCTTAGACTTCATCACAATTCTCTTTGGAGGGTGTAAAAACTGTGACCCCGCCAGGTCGCTCTGGCAAGGGCTGTGGGGGAAACATTTCACCTTTGTCATAAAACTCTAAAAATAAATGCTTGGGATAATTATATACAAAATTAAAATTTATTTTTTTTGATAGGGTCATTTAGAAGACAAAGGGGGAGAGGGGGTAGGGCTGAAACAGGTAGACATAAAACTCTAAAAATAAATGCTTGGGATGATTATGTACAAAATTGAAGAAAAAATTTTTTTTTGGCAGGGTCATTTAGGGGGCAAAAAAGGGGTGGGGGGGGGGGTTGGGGTAGGGCAGAAATTGGCTGTAATAAAACTCTAAAGATAAATACTTGGAATGATTATATACAAAATTTAAAAAAAAAAATTTTTTTGGGTAGGGTCATTTAGGGGGCAAAGGGGAAGGAGGGGGTAGGGCAGAGTAGTACCAGGTTTCGTCTCGGCTTCGTCATTAAAGCTTAAAAGTGTTATTTTTAAGGAATGTAGGCTTAAGTAAAACAATTTGTTAAATTTTTATGCTATTTTTGCCTATAATAACGCCCACTAAAGTGGGCGGGGTCAAAAATATTTTTATTTTATTTTATGGCTCCAAGTTTAAGGCGTTGGACCGTATTTGACATAAAAATATATCACTTGCTTAACAAAATAACCAAAAAACTATAAAAATTATGTTGTTTTTTCTGGGTTGGTTTAGTTCTACTTAGGGGAACATTTTCCCCTCTTGCCCGATTTAGCCCATCTTCGAACTTAACCTGCTCTAAGCTTTAAAAAGTGAATGTACCCTCCAAATTCTTTTTTGGAGGGTATAATAAAGACATCTTGAGCTTTAAAATATCAGAATATAATAATAATTAAATAGAGGTTAAGAAACCAGAAGAATTGAAAAAGTTTTTACTTGTTTCTTTTTAATGTTGACTAAAAGTCAGACTTTTAGGGAATATTTCAAATGCTAAAGGCTTTATTTTTGAAAAATATTTTATTTTTATAAACAGCTTAATTGACATATTTTGCCAAGAAATTAGAAAAAAAATATATAATTTCATCGGTGCTCTCAAAACTATATCCTTCTTTCTAGTTCTTTCGACGCAGTGCACTGCATTTAGGCACCTTCCCTTGTATGCTTAAATAAAAGTTAATAGGCCTTTAATATTTATCCGTATGCCATCTTGCAAATTATTACAGGCGATTATTTTTTTTTTTTTTAAGAAAGCTGCTATTGCAAAATTTCCAGAAATTGCATATGAAGCCACTTTAGTTCAAATATGCAGTTGATACGTTTTTCCTATTCCTTATAACTCGTTCATAAATACCACACAACAAAAAATAATAATTACCTGGTGTCCATTTGACTACAAAAGGCCTGTGCTTTTTGTGGCAATTGCATAGGAAACTCCTCTTTTTAAAATTTCCCAGCTCCTGTTTCCGGTTTCAAATAAGCATTTGTTTGTATTTTATCATCCCTGCTATATTCCTTGCTTGAAGAGAAAGGCAACCAATTGGTTTTTGGTCTAGCAACAAATATCCTTTAATTTATATTCGCCTGCCATTGATGTACGAGCTGTAGATGCACAAAGTATTTGCTCTTTAGATCTTTATTTGGTTTTGGTTTCTTTTTTGTTGTTGTTGTTTTTGTGCTATAAAGAAGCAAACAATTCCACCAGGATAATTTAGCTACAGGATAATACACCTTAAGAACGTTTGATTAATTTCTTTGTGCTGCAGGGCAATTTGAATGCAGTCCGGAAAACGACACAGACGCATTGTCTTTTGCATGCTGAAACTTAAATAGGGAAATGTAAAGGTGAAAGTTAGTTTCTGTTTTAGTGTGTGGCAAAATGCAACTGCTGTTGTTTAAGGCATTTTCAGGCCACACGCATTTTTGGCTTTAAAAAGCGGCCATAGTTTTTTTTGTATTGCACAATTCGGGCGCAGTGTTTAAAAAGCACCACCAGCAACTGCTTGTCCTTTTCTGCGGTGTAATTGCATGGTTTTGCTATTGGTAACAATATTTTTTTTTGGTAGCCTAAAACGCTGCTATACAGCATGATTGAATTAATAAGAAAATACCGATTCACTATTGTCCATTAATTCAAAGGAATCTTAAGAAAAGAATGTTAGTGTGGCCAACAAGTTATTCATTTGGTTTGTCGATTTGTCTGCAAGTGAAATTGTGTCGCTTCAAATTTGTTGCCAAGTGCCACACGTCCAGGCCTTAATGTTAAATAATTTCATTATCATAAATAATATGGCATTTCAATTGAACTCATTTGAATAAAATTTGCTGCTCTGCTTCATTTTCAAAGATGTCCTGCTGCATGCCATAGACTCCGGGCACCTCAACCTCAAACCAATCTGCAACTTGAATATTCTATAGATGCATTCCTCAGTTGCAGGTACACAATCAACCACATTTGAAATGCTTCTTGCAATGGATGTGTGCAATTTGGAAAAGTGTTTGTTGTAGTGAGTCAAATCACAATCGATTTTGTTTAATTGATGGATACTTCAAGTTATTTAAGGTCTTGTATATCCTGTGCTTTGATGAATTGTTCTAGAGCATTAAATGAAATAAGAACAGAATTCCAAAATACACTCAGCCGTTTATAAAAAGTGAAGAAGTCGATTAAAGGCTTTAAAAAGAAACTGTTTTATTAATTTTGTTGTTGTTGTAAAACGATCAATAAATTAGTGCAATCATATTTCGTGTGTCTTTACCCAGGAACTGTGGTGAGTTTTTTATTTTGGTCTGGCAGCTTTGTACTCAGCTTCCGGCTGCCTTAAAAATGTAATAATAATAACAGTGGCAAATCTTCACACTGTATTAACTGCAATTAACTAAATTACAACCCTTTTCCTGTCACATGTCAACTGTAATTTTTCCTGCAGCCTTAAAAATTAATTGGGTAAAAGTCCTCTTTTGTTTTGTGTTGTGTGTGTGTGTGTGGACGGACATGTTTGTGGCTTCGGAAAAAACTTTTGTAATAAAAAGTGATTCTGTTTTAAATTTATATTAACAAACTTGTGTGTTTGTTTTTTCGTTGTTGTTGTTGTAACCATTTGCGCCAATTTTGTTATTGCCTGTTTGTTAACCTGTCAAAGTGACAAAAGGGATGACAATATAGGCATGGTTAGAAAAAAAGAGGGAGTTTAATTATATTTTTTTATATATCAAACAACCCAACTTTTTAAACCTTTTTTTATTTATTTACATTTCAGCAAGTTTTTTGTTTTGTTTTTTTTTTTTGGGTGAAGTAATTAATTAAAATTCAAATATTTTTTAATGGTTGAAAGTGTGCAAATGCTTATACTTGATAAATTATTTAATTTATGGGATTTGAAAAAATTCTGCATTTGCTGTTGTTGCTGTTGTATTCAAGGAAGTGCTGCTTGGGAAACAATAATTAATTTATGACCGAAATATGATTACAAAAGAGGATTTATTAAGCACACGGAATATTTAATTATACACTTTCTTTTGTTAATTTTCTTTATATTGTTTCATGTTGCCGTCATCCGGCATTAGGCCACAGCTGCTGCACTGTGGGTTTGATGGCAAAACTAATCAAGAATTTTAGATTGTAAAAAAAAAATATTTTTCAAATTAAGCCCAAGTGATGCCTTGATCACATGGAATATTTAAAAACTGATTAAATGTTTCATTATCGTTTTTATGGATTTTAACACTTAAGCTGGGAACACAATAGGCACCAATCGAAGGTTGTAACCAAGAATATTGTAGAGCTCTGACTCGCTGCTCTACTGTTTCAACAAACAAAACCTATTTTGAAATTTCTAATTTCAAAATCATCTTTACAACAAAGAAGTGCTAATAATTAAAACACAAAAAGCCTTTTAAAAAAATTAAGCCCTGAGTTCATCATAAACTATAAAAAAATTGCGCGTTTGCTGACAATTTTTACCACTGAACTACAAAAATTCATTTCATTGTTTTCATAAAAATTTTTCAAGATGGCCTTTTATAAAAACAATTTTATTTCGATTTTATATAAAAATTTCTATATAAAAATTTTTCAAACTTAAACATTTTTGACTAAAATAATAGAAATCAATAACTCATTTTACTTTTAAATAGATATCTAAGGAATTGCGTTGGAATCACAATGCGCCTTTTATGGCCTCCGAGTGATTTTCTCGCTTACTGCGGCAGCCCTTCTAGCCTGACCTAAGGAATTGCAAGTACCGCTTTGAGTTTAAAATCAAAGGGTCTCGTAAGCTCAAGTTATTCTTTGATGAAATTCTAAATTTAAAATTAAATCATTGACCCCCATATCGTCACCTTAAAGACCAAACAACCTATCAGCAGTTTTCAAAAGTTTACAGGAGAGAGAAAAAACGTTATAAAATTGGAACTATTTGCAATATTGAACCGAAAATTATATATTATGATTAAAATGAAACCAGAAGTATATATCGGTTGAGAAAGCTTTGTTTTTCTAAACATAGCTTATGATATGGCGCTTAGGTAATTTGGAATTGTAAAAACCTGAAACCAAACAACCTATCAGCAATACTAATTAGTATGAATAATTAGGCATTCCTTTGAACACATAATTATTATTTACATTAAATAATAATACTTATAGTTTTTCTTACTTGTTTAAACAAAAAGTGCTTAATGTTTGCTTAAATTACACTATGCAACAAAATTAAACTTTTATCATGATTTTTGATGATTTATTTTCCTCTTTATTTAGTACGTCACGGCCTTTTAAAATAGAATTTTTTTAATTTTCCTAAAGTTTTTGATTTTTAAATAAAATTATAGGTGGTTTTACAAAAAAATCTACTTTTTTATTTATTGCAATGTTAATAACTAAATAAAAAGTTAAATTAATTAAATTAATTAAATTAAATAAAAAGAAAACATTTCATTAAATAAAGCTACCGCAAAAAAATTATTCAAAAGGAACTTGCATATCTGCCTCAAGATTATTTTCATTTATGGAATACATTTTATTGTGTTTTAGCACTTTTTTATGTTCTTTTCACTTCTAATAATAAATAAAATGTAATAAAACACAAACAACAACAAATCAAAAGTAACTGTGTTTCAAAAAAAAAAAAAAAAATTCAAGTAAATGATTACTCTGATTTCTTTAGCGTGAGTGCTGATAGGTTATTTGGTTTCAGAAAATTGTACACTTGCTGATAGGGTATTTGGTAATTTGGTAATAGCTTGGTTATTTCTAATATTAGAAGTTTAAAATTTTGCATACATATGCTTTATGATATAGGGAATAATATTAAATAAAAAACTAAATTTTGAAAAATTTGCTGATAGGTTGTTTGGTCTTTAATGTGACGATATTAATAAAAAAAAAATTTAAATATATTTTTGTTTAAAAAATTTTGAATGAAATACACTTGAAACCTATTTTAAAAGTTATAAATATGCGGCTGAAAATCATTCTTTATTTGCGATATAAAAGAATTTTAAAACTATTTTTAAGTTTGATCATAAAAGATTTTAGAAAACAACTTCTTTTATGTATCCTAAAAAAACATTAAGAAAATAGAAAAATGAATGAAATAAAATATATAAAAATGTGCAGTAAAATATATTCTATAAAACCGGTTGTTTTACCACAATCATATCAGCATAAAAAAATACTCATATTTAAAAAAAAATTTTTTTCAAACGTTCCCACTGTGCATTGTAGACGTATTTTATTTGAAAATAAAATAAAATATATATAGAAATGTGCAGTAAAATATATTCTATAAAACCAGTTGTTTTACCACAATCATATCTGCATAAAAAACACTCATATTTAATAAACATGTTTCTTCAAACGGTCCCACTGTGCATTGTAGACGTATTTTATTTGAAAATAAAATAAATATATCAAATAAAATATATATAGAAATGTGCAGTAAAATATATTGTATAAAACTTGTTAATTTACCATGATTGTGGTCAAGCATTAAAAAAAACACTCATATTTAAAAATTTTTTTTTTGCATTTTTTGGTCCCACTTTGCATTGTAGATGTGTTGCTGAGTTATGTGCGACTCAAAGGAAATTTAAAAATATATACAAATTTGGTCTTAAAAGTTTTTAGAAAACTCTTTTTTTTATGTATCCTCAAAAAAAAAAATAGAAATAAATATTAAAAAAATAAATAAAATAAAATATATGTATAAAAATGTGCAGTAAAATATATTCTGTAAAACCGGATATTTTACCACAATCACATATCAGCATTAAAAAAACACTCATATTTAATAAAATTTTTTTTTCAAACTGTCCCACTGTGCATTGTAGACGTATTTTATTTGAAAATAAAATAAATATATCAAATAAAATATATATAGAAATGTGCAGTAAAATATATTGTATAAAACTTGTTAATTTACCATGATTGTGGTCAAGCATTAAAAAAATACACACATTTAATAAAAAAAAATTTTCAAACGGTCCCACTGTGCATTGCAGATGTGTGGCTGAGTTATTTGCGACATAAAGGAAATTTAAAAACATATTTGGTCTTAAACGTTTTTAAACAACAGATTTTGTTATGCAGGCTCCCAACAAAAATTATAATATATAAATAAAATAAATAAATAAAATATATATAAAAATGTGCAGTAAAATATATTGTATAAAATTTGTTGTTTTACCATGATTGTGGTCAAGCATTAAAATAACACTCATATATAAAATTTTTTTTTGCAAACGGTCCCACTGTGCATTGTAGATGTGTTGCTGAGTTATGTGCGACTCAAAGGAAATTTAAAAATATCTTCAAACTTGATCATAAAAGATTTTAGAAATTTCTTTTTTTTATGTATCTTCAAAAAAAAAGAAATAAATAAATATTAAAAAAATAAATAAAATAAAATATATAAAAAAGTGCAGTAAAATATATTCTGTAAAACCGGATATTTTACCACAATCATATCAACATTAAAAAAACAATCATATTTAAAATTTTTTTTTTTGCAAACGGTCCCACTGTGCATTGTAGATGTGTTGCTGAGTTAGGTGCGACATAAAGGATATTTAAAAATATATACAAACTTGATCATAAAAGATTTTAGAAATTTCTTTTTTTATGTATCCTCAAAAAAAAGAAATAAATAAATATTAAAAAAATAAATAAAATAATATATATAAAAATGTGCAGTAAAATATATTCTGTAAAACTGGATATTTTACCACAATAATATCAGCATTAAAAAAAAAACTCATATTTTTTAACATATTTTTTGCAAACGGTCCCACTGTGCATTGTAGATGTGTTGCTGAGTTATGTGCGACATAAAGGAAATTTAAAAATATATACAAATTTGGTCTTAAAAGTTTTTAGAAAACTTTTTTTATGTATCCTCAAAAAAAATAGAAATAAATAAATATTAAAAAAATAAATAAAATAAAATATATAAAAATGTGCAGTAAAATATATTCTGTAAAACCAGATATTTTACCACAATAATATCAGCATTAAAAAAAAAACTAATAGTTAATAACATATTTTTTTTTTTGCAAACGGTCCCACTGTGCACTGCAGACGTGTTGGTGAGTTATTTGCACGCATTTTAATATTCTAATTATATGCTTATTGATTCTAGTTGTTTATTTTCGAATTCGTTTAATCATATTCTATAAGTTATTGTTTGTTTAGGAAAAGCTTGCGTCTTGTGGCCAAATATTGGAAAAAGTCTTTTGAAAAGTTTTGTGTTCCAATTCATTGATTAGCACGCTTCATAAAATTTCTTTTATGTCCATAGAAATTATTTATAATTAAATGAAATATTTCAGTTGTCTGCCGTTTTGTGAAATGCCTACAAAAGGAGCAAACATTTTGAATAGAAGTAATCGATAGTAATTGACAAGCGAATAATTAATGCTTGTAATCAGGCATGAATTCCATTTGAAACTTCTTGCATCTTAAAGGAAAATGTTTAACCGAAAAAGTAATGTTTAAGTAAAAGTAAAATTACATAAAAATGTAAGAAATATGTTTTTGGTTCTCGATAGATGATGTTAAGCTGCAAAAATTCCTGAATTCAGAATACACTGAAAATTAAAAAAAGAATCTTGAAATATATATCAAGAAACTGTGCTTAAAAATTGTGCCAGCACAATAGAGCTCAACTCTAAAAAAATTTTTTTTTAGTTGGACTTCATTAATAATTTTATAAAAAAATGTAATTGACTCGAAATTTTTAAATCTCAATTCATGTATTTAAAGGCTCCAATGCATCAATTTTCATGAGTGGGCTGTGTATCTTCAAAATTTGTTACAGAAAAATGGTGTCCTGGAAATGGTGTAAAACAAATTTCCTGTTGGCTTCGGTATTGACATGCTATTGGCTTTTGCAATATCCCTAAATTTTCTTTGATGCTGCTTGGAAGTAAACCAAAGACAAGTTCAAAGTTGCCAAAACTCTAGGGGAAAAGCAAATACCGCCGAATATTAATTAAATTGGCTTTTATATCAGATACATATTTATTGTGTTAAACAACTTTTATTGAAATTGAGAATAACTGTTAAGTTGTGGTAAATTTTCCCTACTCATACGCCTAGTCGGACCTAAGCTTTTAACACCAACAACAACACGATCACAAGACAAAATAAAAGCAAATAAAAAACACTCTTGAAAAGTTTGTCTTAAAAAGCCAACAGAATTTGCATTTTACTTTTATATAGAAAATTAATTTCCAACACTTTTTTCTGTTGTTTTTCTTCTTCTTCTTAAGTTTTCATCTCCTGTTTGGCTTTTGTAGTTTCCAACACATGAGGCATAGACTCAACTTGCCTCCCATTTGGTGTTTTCACTTAATATGCAAGATTTTGTTTAAAGGAGAATCAACAGATATTGTACTTACAAACACAAATAAAAAAAATATTTATCAATTAAATTGGCAGCATCTTGAAAAGTTTTCTCAAGTATTTACTTGTTTAAACTTGTGGAAAAGGTCATTTGTCAGTGTTCATAAATTTCAAAAAGAAAAATTTAAGTCTATTTTTTGTAAAAAATATAGACTTTTCCCCTGCTCATCCTCAAAACTTTAAAGCTTTTGAAGTTTTTAATATTTGTGTTTTTGGGGGAAATTTCAAGATTGTGTTGAAAATCTTAGGCCACAATAACTGGCGAAATTCTGAGATTGAAGCAATTTTTTATTTTCAGTATTTCAATTAATTCACCTAAGCACAATTAAAATATTTTTAAGAAAAAAAAATTTTTTTAAAAATTCACCAATTTGAAAAAAAAATTTTGGCAAACGCAGTTTTAAGGAAAACATGTTTTTATTCTCATAAAAAAAAAATATATATATATGACTGGTGCCAGCGTAGAAAATGGAAAAAGTTGAACAAAGAACTCTGATGAGATGGCGTAGCGGCCTCGAAGTCAATACTGATCCGTTCTGCTAAGTTGATGAATACAAAATATTTTAATGAAGCTAAATGTGAAATAGTGCAAATACATGATTTTCTCAAGAACAACTCCAATCAATGGACTCTATAAAATGAATAATGTTGTTCTTGACCTAGTGGATTCATTTAATGACTTGGGAGTTATTTTAGATAAAAAACTGAACTTCAGGTACCATATAACTTCCAGTATTAACAAAGCTACTGGTGTTCTGGGTTTTATTAAACGCTGGGCTCAGGAGTTCTCTGACCCTTACACAACCAAGATGTTATTTATTACTTTAGTTCGCCCAATACTTGAATACGGATCTGTTGTATGGGACCCACAATATCTTTCACATGCAAATAAACTAGAGTCAGTACAAGTGCAATTCTTATTATTTTGTCTTCGTGGTCTTCCTTAAAACTCTAATACAAGATTACCATCTTACGGGAGACGCCTAGGACTTATTAAGCTCCCAACCTTAAGGAGCCGTCGGCAAATGCTAAGTGTTACCTTTCTGCTGAAATTAATAAACGGCTGCGTCACTTCTCAACTTCTCCTGAGCAAAATAAACTTGAATATACCCAATCGTCCAACAGGGTATTATAGCTTCTTGAGAATTAAGTTTTATACTACAAACTATATAGTAACTGCGATCCCTTTCGGAGAATTTGCAATGGTTTTAATAGACTTTACCCTTGTATCGATTTCAGCAAAAGTATTGATGTCGATAAAAATGATATGACAAAATTGATTATAAATAAATATTTAATTTGTTAAATCGACATTTGTTAAAGCCATACTTTTTGTTTTTGTTGTAATTTGTCTTGTTACTACTGTAAAACAAAGCTTTATCGATTCCATTTAAATATGTATGTACTTATCATTTCAGAAACATTGTTATATTTTAATTGTATCAGTCCGTAAGGATTAATCCATAGACTAAATAAATAAATAAATAAATAAATAAATAAATTAAATAAATAATAATAATGATGGAACAAAAAATTCAGAAAAATGGGAGAAAATGGGACACGGGTATTATAACAATAACATGTTAACATCAGGTTGATACAGTTCTCGTATTCTTTTTCACAATAAAATTTGTGTAAATAGGAACTGTTATCACATTTAACTAAGCCACCTAATAAGTGGTGACAAACACAATACACATGAGCACTGATGATGAAAGGGTTGCGTCTTTCGAAAACAGCTGTTCTGCTCTGCTGTGTAAGTTGAATAAAACTGATGTTGACTTTCCTTTGTGCCTTGGAATATTTATCATGTCTTTCTGAGATTTAAAAACAAATTTCGAACAATTAGCCTATGAATCTGCTTAATTCAATTTAATATAAAATAAATAATATTCCACTCTAAATAAAATAACTTGAATTTTATAAAAAAAAATGTATAAAAAATAATTTGCAGATTTCAGATTTGAACCTGAGTCTGAAAAAAATTTTTATTATTTTAATGTTCCTAACAACTGCGACGAACGCAGAGCTCCGAAATCTTCGCTCGAATTCGAGTAGAGAGTGAAACTCGCTCGAATTCGAGCGCGAGTACTCCTGCGAGTGAAAAAAAATATCGAGTGTACTCTATTTTTCTATGCCACTCGAATAAGAGCTCATATGCTTTGCTCGATTTCGAGTGCGAGTAAAATACGCTCGGAATCGAGCAGATTATACTCTTGCCGAGTACTCTTTCAGTCTATCTCATACAGTGGAAAAATAGAAACTGTTTGTTTCTGCCGATTTGTGTGTGTGTGTGTAGTAGCAAGTATAGTATTATTTATGTCTTTATTGTTCATTATAATATAGAAAATATAAGTAAACTTTTAAAAATATAATAAAACTTTTTTTATAAAAGCAACTAATTGCTCTGCACACGCGCACTGTATGGAAAGACTGAAAGAGTACACAAAAACCACACGCACACACAAGTCAGCAAAGACAGACAGTTTCTATTTTTCCACTCGATTTTACTCTTAAGATTGAACTCTCACTCTATTTCGAAGATTTTTACTCCCACTCTTACTTTTTAAAAAGGACCACTCGCGAGTACTCCCACCTAAAACAAACGAGTGGAGAGTGAACTTTTTGTAACACTCGTAATCTTCGAGTACTCTTCTTCGCGAGTATTTTTCACTCGCGAGTAAAATCGAGTAAATCTGAGCTCTGGACGAATTTTTGGTCGCGAATATTCGTCGCCAAAAATAAATCCCACTGGGGTATATGAAAATGCACACAATCGTGGTGTTGGTCGAAATTCGTCATACTCAGCGAAAGTGGAAATAGATTTATTTCCAATTGTTTCGTCAGCGAAAGACGAACAAGACAGTATCAGGTGACCAGGTTTCATATACTCAAACTGGTCACTACTGTATTGTAGCATGTAGCACAAAAATTTGCAGTGAATACTAAAAATACAGCCACCAATTCACAAAAATCTATCTTTCGGACAAGCTTTTATTCATTTCGAACACTTTCTTTAATATAGTATTTCTGCCTACTTCCTGCTTTTTCATATGGTCACCCCATCAGCCGTTAAATGAAGTGAGTATTTTATTTACAGAAGAAAAATTTTTCCAAAAATAATTGCAAAAAAGAAATTTGTTCTGAAAAAAATGGACACCACCGAGGTAATTATTGAATATCTGAAAAATCTGGCATAAGGAGATTACAAAGATTATTAAATTTATTAAATAATTTATTCGTCGTTATTGTGTTTCATACGATGAATTTATAGAGCGAATTTTTACCTACGAAATTTGTCATATTGAACGAAATTCGTCGTTCATAGCAATTGTGTTCCTAGCATAATATTAAAAGTAAGAAGTTCGACAAGTAAAATTTACATTCATTTTAAAAAACAAGTAAAAGTGCTATATTCAGGTGTGCCGAATTTTAAATACCCCTCACAGATGTAATTCTTTTCGTTAAAATTTTTCGGCTAGGAAGCTAAATGTCTTCCAAAAATATTAAATATGTTTAATTTAAAAACAAAAAGTAAAAATCCGTTTCATGTACCCCAAAAAGTTCTAATTGTCCAACCGTAGAATCGTCCCTTAGACTTTTTTGGTTTTTAATACCAATTTAACTCTTCCCGAAGTATAAAGAAGATTTCATCCACAAAAAACCAAAATTAGGAACTTATATGGTTATTTTTATGTACCAAAAAATTTAGATTTTCCAACCCTGGAAGCGAAATTTTAATTTTTAAAATTTTTTTTATCAATGCAAATCTTCATGAGGTATAAAGTAGTTTTATTTAAGAAAAATTTCAAATATTTAACCATTTTGGTCACCTTCATGTATTGGGTGTTTTTTATTGAGGCATAGAACTTTAAGTTGGCATCACTTTTTTAACTGGCGGCCATTTTGTCAGCTGTCAAGTGATTAATATTTAGTTTGGTTTGCCATTTCATCATGAACAGGTTGACAAAAGAACAACGCTTGCAAATCGTGCAAATTTATTTCGAAAGTAATGGTTCAGTTCGCGAAGTTTACCGCAAGCTCCGTCCATTTTATGGTTGACATAATCGTCCATCAGAGCAATTAATTCGGTTAACCATGGATCATTTTCGCACTACGTTTACTCTATGTGATAATACGCATCCGCAGAGATGTCGAACAGTGCGCACCGAAGAAACAATTGCCGCTGTAGAGCAAAGTGTTGAAGAGGACCCGAATGAATCGATTCGCCACCGTGCACAGCAATTGGAGCTTTGTCCATCAACTTTATGGAAAATTTTGCGCAAATGAATGTGGATAAGTTGTGGTTCCAACAAGACGGCGCTACATACCACACAGCGCACGTCACAATCGATTTATTGAAGGAAACATTCGATGAGCGCATAATTTCGCGGAATGGACCTGTCAATTGGCCACCAAGATCGTGTGATTTGACACCATTGGACTATTTTCTTTGGGGATATGTGAAGTCGCTCGTCTACGCCAACAAACCAGAAACGTTAGGGGACTTGGAAGCCAACATTCGTGGCGCTATTGCCAACATACGGCCCCATATGCTCGAAAAAGTGGTTGAAAATTGGACCTGTAGAATTGGCTTTATTCGACCCAGCCGCGGAGGCCACATGCCCGAAATCATATTTAAACATTAATGGCATAAAATTATCCTTCCAATAAAGCCAAATTTATGGACATTACAACGATTTTCTTATGTTTTATTTCAATTCGAAGTTCTATACCTTTAAAAAACACCCTGTACTATAAAATATTGTACTTGTCCACCCCTGGACTCGAAATTTTGATTTTTTTTGTAAGTTTTTATACCAATTTTGTTCTTCCTGAATTATAAGACAGTTTTAGTTAGCAAAAAAACAAACAACATCAATTGCCTGTTTAATTACTTGCATGTATAAAAAAAAATTCAATTTCCCACCCCTGGAAGCAAAATTTGAATTTAAAATTATTTTTTGGCTAATGCAAATCTTCATGACGTATAAAGTGGTTTTGTTAAAGAAAAACTTAAAATTTTTAAAAATTTTAGTTACTACATGTACTACAAAATACGGAATGGGCCGAAAAAAGAAATTTTAATTTCCCATCCCTGGAAAAAAATTTTTAATTCTTTTATTTTTTAATAGACCATGGAGCCTTCCCAAAGCACAAAATAGGGTCCCATGTGAATATCGAAGAAAAAGTTTAAAATAGGTGTAATCCAGTGTATGTCTTCGCATGATTGCAGGCCAAAGAATGTCACCTAGTTTGACAGTTGCACCTGTTGCAATTCCTAAACATTAAGAAACCCCTTCTATATTAATTGTCGACAGTGAATTAAATTCACATTAAAATTTCATGTGAAATTCTGACAGAACCCATACATAAAATATTCAATCGAAATATTTGTGAAAAAATTTTGCTAAACTAGTACCCTGTTTTAATTATGAAAAACATGTGAAATAATATGAATGTTTATTGCGTACGATAATTTTTTGAAATTAATAATTTTCTCATTGAAAATGGAAAACATAATTTCAATTAAAAAGGAAAAAAAAAACTGAAACTGAAATAACTGATGCTGCGCAACATATTCCATAAATTCAAACAGAGTACTAGGCTTTAAACAAAAAATACAAAATTTTTTTTACTCGAGACCATAAATCAAATGAAATCTTACTCATATGTAAAATAAATTTGTTTAAATGTGCTTGATTTTAACAAAAAATGCTCTTCTTAAATACGTGTATCGCTTTAATTAATTCTTTTAGTTCATCTTTCTCATTATTATCAAGTTGAAGTAGTTTCGCTGCACTCGGTTTATTTGCTTCTCACGAAATTCTATATATTTAAAAAATTTGTGTTATTTTTCATGCAAATTTTAATTTCAAATGAAATGAATTATAATTTATTAACCTTGTTTTACATAATTCAGCACCAAAATTAAAATTACTTTAATATTGTCTACAACATTTTACACACAAAAACCAGCTCGAACCCAAATTCACAGGAGTCGTGTGAGACCAGCAAACATTTTTATTTGAGATTACAACGATTTTCCAGAATAAAATAAAAAATGTATTGAAATGTTGTGTGGAATCTACTAAAATTGTTGTATTAATTCTTGGGCATAACATTCACTCACGCCACATCAAATTTGGTTTGTTAACAGGCCGGTTTTGGGTAATAGCTCATGTGCAGGTTTTTATACTCCGTCCTTTTAATTCCCCCCATAATGCAGCGAAACGCACTTTCTGTGCTGCATTTCTTTTTTAAGGAACAAGAGACTTGGAATCATGGAACTCGATATCGAATAAAAATTTCACTTAAATTCTATTGAAATTTCCATTAATATTGAATGAGGTAATTCGAGCCTTTTTAAATTCCTTTATAATAATAAGAACAGCCTGCTATTACGTTCCAGCTTTCTTCGCTACAAGTCATCTTTTCTACGATGTTCTCAGCCGTTATTTCACCAATCTGATTTTCTATGCCGATGCGCCTTTCTGTCCATCGACAGCAGCAGAAGATCGTATGTTCCGCATCATCTAGGATTTCTGCTTCCTCATATATGCAGAATGGGGTGCTAAGTTTTCCCATTTTATGCAGGTAGCTGCAGAAATACCCATGGCCAGATAACATCTGAGTTTGGTAATAGTTTGCTTCACCTTTTTGCCTTTCAATCCATCTATTTATCTGTGGGATTAGCTTGTGAGTCCACCTTCCGTACCTCTCTTCGTTCCAACGCCTTTGCCAATTTTCCATTGTAATAATAATAATAGCATTAATAATAATGCCCAGACGTTGGCACATAAAGAAGAGTCCTTTCTAGGACGCAGTTTCTGGGCCTTCACGAAGTAATGCAGAAAGCGGTCCCGTGAAGGCAAATACACCAGAAAAAAAGAGAGGGATTGTTTTAGTGGAAACACCACTGGACGCAGTTGGCGATGGCCACTGCAAGTGCGAAGGCATTTTAAACCCTCCTCCTTCGCAAAAAAAAAAAAAATATTCCCCCTTATTCTGTAACTAGTTGTCGACGTCAACGTCAAGACAATATCAAAAATGGGATTCTGAAATACTCGTTGTGGACATCAATTGAATACTGCTGATGGTCTCAGACTATTCTCTAAGCAAGAGGCTGCTAAAAGCAGACAATAGGCGAAGAAAAATTGTAAATAATTGTTCTATTTTTGATATTGTCTTGACCTTGACGTCGACAAATAGTTATAGAATAAGAGGCATTAATTATAATAATAACTTTAGCACAAAATTTCGAAGTCATAAAGTGCTCGTCAACATCATCATATTAAATTTTTGCTTTTATTAGCTGGTGATTTTTTCGCAACTGTTTTTCTGGCATCACTGGCAGCTCAGCTGTTTTCGTGTAGTACGTAACTATTAAACATGCTCAGTTTGGTCTCTGATTTTACCATTATTCGATGTACAAACGAACAAGGCTGGCTGGCAGATCATTGAATTTTCCATAATCTGTCAAAATTCATGATCGGTTAGGAAAGCGCATCGTGTTCATGCCTGCTTGAATGGATACGTGAATAAGAAAAAGTTGCCGTTTTAAGTATAAAGAGCAGTCAGAGACAGTGCAAGAACTGCACATCCTTTTTTTTTGCCCAAAATAAAAGAGCTGGACTTGGCTGACATGTGGTTTTACATATCCCCATTGAGACGATTTCAGTGAGCAGCTTATTTCACGTTTGGTGCCGTTTAATTGGCCGCCTAAATAGTGAGATTTAACGACTTCAGATTATTAATTGTGGGTGTGTGCTAAGGCTCTTGCCTATAGCGGCAAGCCAACACTGGAAGGCCATATTGAAGACTTTATTCGTGAGGTACCGGCCGATATGCCAAAATTGGACCCAGGGTTTAAAAAGATGTGTGGTGTCGTGGGACACCGGATGGGAACGAAATTCCTTATTATAAAAATATTGATTTTAAGTTCTATTCGAAATATAAAGAAAATAATTATTCGGCTGTACATTTTTTATTATGATTTTTTTCTTTCGCCGACCAACGAAAATACAGATTCAATTTTGTTGCCAAACGAAATTGAATTCTGTCACGGCACGGCTGCGTATGATTAATATTTTTTTTTGTATGGAATCGTACTACTCATACGTCTTAAACGTTGATTTAGAAACAAAAAATCTTACGTTACGGATGTTTTCCTTCTGTTAGGGCACCCCTCCGTATCGTCAAATAGGGAACTTAGTTAAAAAAAAAACCAGAAGCTCTTAAAAAATCACCCACTATAATTTGGAGATAACTGAAATGATGTTGTATATCACCTTTCGCCCTCAGTATATAAATTACGCTTTTCTATTTGCTTGTTTTCCGTTGCATGGCTCGCTGGGTTATTCATCATGTGTAATAAAATGCATGTGTTGATGTACGAGTACTCGTATATGTGAGTATATGATTTTACAAAATTATTTGCATAAAATATGTTGCTGTTCTATTTTCTTATAAATTCATATGCATTTAAAATAAATTGTTAAAATATTTTAAACATTTCCACAACTGCATCAACTTCAACTTGATAATAGCACAAGTTTTTGCACGCAGCATATGAGTTTCCCAGTAAAACTGGAAAGACGACGCCTGGGCATAAACGTGTTGCATTGTTGTTGACAACTGGAATAAGGGTGCTTGTGTTGCATATCGCAAAATCTTGACTCCAGCAAAGTTTTTTTTTTTTTTTTGCTTCTTGGTGTGCATGAATGATTTATAATTATTTAATCCCTGCAACCTTTTGCTGGGAGATTGCGTCGGTACTTGGGTGAAAGTAGACGTTGATGTGTGATGTAAATGCGGCTGTGTCATGTGGTTTATATGTGCTCTGCTTAATGTCTATTTGTTCATAGAGTGTGTGTGTGTGTGTGTGTACTAAATTCGCATGTGTGATGCAGTAATTTTAAATGTTCCTGTTGAATTCTTCGTTGTAGTACAGATACGACGACATATTGTTGGTAACATTTACAAATTTCTTACTGCACTCTTCATATATTTAAAAATATAAATTTATGTTCATTAGAATTATACAAAAGTGTTTGTGCAAAAAAAAAAAACTTGTCCGCAATTGGGGTGTTAGGATTTTACATCAGAACGCTAATGTTTGGGTAATGATTACATCTGTTTGGGTAATGATTTTTTGATACTAGTTTAATTTTTTCTGAAATATCTAATAGGTTTAATTCACTAAAAGCACAAAATTTGGAATTTATTGTGTACGAAAATTATTTCGATTTTCCAACTCTGGAAGCGAATTTTTATTTTTTTTCCTATGCAATTCTTAGTGTGGTGTAACATAGTTTTACTTGACAAAAAAATTAAAATTTTTTAACTTTTTGGTCACTTTCATGTACCATAAAATATTTCATTTGTCCAACCCTGGATTCGAAATTTTGATTTTTCATGATTTTAATACCAATTTTGTTCTTCCTGAACTATAAAGTTGTTTTAATTAGCAAAAACAACAACGTCAATTGCCTTTTTGGTTAATTTTATGCAGAATAAATACTTCAATTTGCCAACCCTGGAAACGAAATTTAAATTTTTTTTACCAATGCAACTCTTAATGAGGCTTGAAATAGTTTTATTTAAGAAAAACTTAATATTTATAACCATTTAGGTCACTTTTATGTACCACAAAATATTGCAGTTATCCAACTCTGGAATCTAAATTTTGATTTTTTTTTAATTTTTGGTACCAATTTTGTTTTTCCTGAACAAAAAAATTGTTTTAATTAGTAAAACAACGTCAATTTCCTTTTTTGTTACTTTTATATATATATATATAAAAAAAATTAAATTTCCCAACCCTGGAAGCGAAATTAAATTTTTTTAAAGTTTTCTTTATCAATGCAAATCTTCATGAGGTATAAAGTAGTTTTGTTTAAGAAAAACTCGAATTTTGCAACCATTTTGGTTATAACATGTACTACAATGTATTGCATGTACCAAAAAACATTTAATTTTTCCAACCCTGGAAACGAAATTTTATTTATTTTTTTTTTGTTTTTTTTATCAGTGCATCACTTCTTGAGGTATAAAGTAGTTATATTTAAGAAAAACCGATTTCACGTACAGACGGACGGACAGACGAACAGACGTACATCGCTCAATCGTCATCGCTATTTATAAGGATCGAGAATGTATATACTTTATGGGGTCCCATGTGCATATCGAAGAAATTACTCACGGAATGACAAACCTTTCACTTTTTGTGAAGGGTATAAAAACGCAATCAGGGGGCAAATCATGGCATTCGGTATCAATCGAAATTTCCATTTAAATTGCATTGAAATTTTGAGCGATAGCGAATGCGGTAATTTGGTTCCTAGACTCAGCCACTGTATGTATCAGATTTGACCCGCTGAGACCTTTTCCTCTTCCCTCTGAAAAGCCGGCGTTTTGAGACGATTGAGAGGATAAACATCAAGTCGCTGAAGGATCTCAAGGACATATTAAAAAGTGCACAGCAGAATTGCTTCGAGGCTTGCAAAAACGCCGGCACAAGTGCATTAAATCTGAACGGAACTGCTTTGAAGAGGAGCAAAAAGAAATTGATGAATAACTAGATAAATATAAATTTTTTGGAAACAATAATATTAAACTTACTTGTTGGACAGGGCCCATAGTGCATAGCAGGTAGCTTTAACATATAAAAGAAATTGTTTGAGGGATTGATACAAAATCACTGGCCGCTCCTGATTTTGATTTTTGGTTTTCTACATGACAAATTGTTTCGCTGTCTTGTTCAGTCACATGCCTGCTGCAATCTCCCACGCCATATGGTGGCAACTACTTTGATGGCAAATTTTTGCCAAGAACATTGTGTAATATGTTTTATGGTTTGTACATTTTTCTATTTCTCGTTTTCCATGTTTCTTGCAATTTTTATCTCAAAAAAACATCAATTGAAAGACAAATTTATTTATGAATTTTCTCTGCATTATTTCAAGTTGTTGAAATTTATGTATTCAAATTATGCTGTTGTGTTGCTCAAATTTGCATTCAATGCTGGAGGGATAAAATCTAGTCTTACTTTTCTTTTCCTGTAACTACAGATTGTTTTTTAATAACTTGTTTTCTTTGCCATTCGTTTTGCATTTCTTTACTTTTCTTTGCTCCTGCCTGATAACTTATGCACAGTTTATGCATGTAAATAGTATGTGAAAATCTTTTGCAAAAGATTACATTTAAAAGCAAATAGGGGTAAAGATTATGCAACAAGATTAAGAGTTTTATTAATACATTTTATGCTAGAATTATAGTTCACATCTCTGTAAATATTTACAGGAAATGTGTAAACGCAAGGAGATGCAGGATGTAAAAAGGCTGCTAACAATAGTTTGAATGTGGTAATGAAATAAATTCTTTTAGCCTTAAAAACACTTGTTGATAAAAATATAAAAACAAAAAACAATAGATTGAATGTGATAATGAAATAAATTCTTTTAGCCTTAAAAACACTTGTTGATAAAAATAATCATACAATATCTATGTGATTCTTTACGGGACACCCTACCCTAAATGCATGGCCACATCACGCCAAGCGCTTTTCTTATCTGGACCGCAAGCAAGTGGTCTACTTGGCTGCCCACTATAGGCGTTCCCTGTATATTATTTCCCTTCTGTCAGTCCCAAAGTAGCTTATGCGTATCTTGTGCCTGATGATTATCGAATTGCTCCTGCACTTAATTATGAATATTAGATAAAATTTTTCTATCTATACCATAGAGTGAGTGGGTGGTCGTATTCATTGCTGTCGGTCTTTCTAAAACATGCCGAAGTTTAGAGCACCCTCTGTCACAGTTGCTACAGTAAAAACAACTCCTATTTAAGGATATGAAATATAGATTTACCCGACTTTTATTGCATGAAATTGTAATTGCCCAGACCGTACTACGAGGTCTCAGTGTAAATAAAAGATGTGGAACTAGTAAGTAATATTTTCGAATCTGTTATGTGCTATTGACTTTCCCTAATCTAATCGCAGAAATTACTGAAGCATGATCTGCATAAAATGTAACGTGCGTCACAAAAGACAAATCAATTATTTTTGCTTTATTATGGAAAATTTTATAATAACGCAATTACTCTGAAGTTTTTGAATTTTTTTGTAGCGTGCGTCACAATTATATGTGATGACCTACTATGCGACAAATACAAGCTAAAAAATAATTTTTAAGCCAATAGAAAGACATTTTGAATTCAACTATATACTAAAAGTCATACCGGATGGTCTCACTTATAAATTTTTTTATTGTATTTCAAAGCCATGAGTTTTTCTAATTTAGCTTCCGGTTGCACCATCGGGTGCCCTATATTATATATAAAACAAAAACAATTTTTTTATTTTTTTTTTGTTTTAAATGTAATTTATTCGATCGAACGATAGCTTTCGACATTGGCGAACAGGCAGTTAAACTCGCCTGCTCTTTCGCTTTTGGAAATTAAAAAGATTTCACATTTTCCTAAATATAAATGTATTGGAGAGCTCCCTTAAGGGACAGAGTATATTAAATGAATTAAGTTACTATTTGTTTATTTCTAGTTTAATTTATAAGAAATTTGTTGGTAAATAAACGTTAAAAAACTTGTAACTTAATTCATTTTTGTTTTTAATTTATGGCCACTTGTCCGCAATAA
This sequence comes from Linnaemya tessellans, assembly GCA_951800035.1. Lineage (NCBI taxonomy): Eukaryota > Metazoa > Arthropoda > Insecta > Diptera > Tachinidae > Linnaemya > Linnaemya tessellans. The sequence continues at coordinate 6,855,516 of OX637532.1, read as the reverse complement.
ATTTGCCAACTTTTCCCTAATTTATTTAACTCATTTCAATATATTTGCGAGTTTATCGTAAAAGTGTCTTTGATTTAATTTATATTTTACCATCAGTCCGTGCAAAATGTGTGTGCACTTCAACTTTAGTGGAAATGGCAAAATGTCATGCACAAAAAAAAACTTTCTTAAATCAATTTGTCTAATTACTACTCGTCTATTTCACTGCGCAGTGCATAAACTTGCAGTCGCTGCTCGCTTTTTATTTTTATGGTTTTTATTCTCATTTATATTTTGATTTTTTATTTTTTTTTTTGCTGCAAATGAAAGTGAAATTAACTGCAATTGATAATTTAGTTGAGTTTGCAGTAATGGAAACAGAAGTTTTATTTTAGCAGGCAAAACAAATGCTGGCATTAGAAAAGCGGGAGACGGCAAGACAAAAATAAGAAAAAAACATCCAGCAGTTGCTTTTGATGAATGATGGATGGCTGTACTAAAAGCTCAGGGTTGCTGGGTCAACAAGAAATATTATCAATTTTAAAAGAATTGTCGTTTTATGTTTGCCATTAAAGGGGAAAAAAAAGTTAAATAAAACAAGAATGTTGTTTCTGCAAGAACGTTGCTGGAAAACTTATCTGAACATTTGTATCTGCTTTTTCCGTGCACTTTCAAAACGAACGGAATATTTGTACATTCACTCAGTCCGTCAAGTCAGTCATTTATTTATTCAATTCTCTATTCGTTTTATATCCATTTGCTGCTTCTTATTTTTTGTTTTTGTTTTTCATTCATTTCGTTTGCATAAATCTTGTTATTTGACGTTATAAATGCATCTTGTGACTGGGAACAAGAGACGAATGTTCAAACTGAAACAAATTGAACTGCAGCGCTAGAAGCTGCCCGAAGAAGTTCAACTGTGGATTTGTTAGAAATACACAAACACATACACACATATACACACACACACATACGCTATTTGCTATTAGCTAGTTTATATATAATGCAATTAGAAATGTATAGAGCGCGGGCATGAAGAGCAATTTTCATAAATTATAACTGCAAAAAAAAAAAATTAAATAAAATTAGAAGCAACAAATCTTAACATGATCAGTTTGGATTTCATTGGAATTTGTTTTAAAGTTTTTAGCTCAAGTTTTCTAAACTACGAAGAGCTGGGAATGGTTTTAATGTAAAATAATAAAATAAAATGTGCCAGACATGACAAATAATTGATGGTGTATTGTGTTTTTTTTTTTTTTTTTTTTTTTGTCTTGGGCCAGCATTCATTGTATCAAAGCCACTCCTGCTGTGCACGAGAAGACACATGAGAACATAGAGTATTTGTTAAGGCCACTTTAATTTTCACTTTGACGGTGAGTATTGTTTACACTACCTACGAAGGAGGTTCTGGAAGTGTCATTGGGTTACTTTTACAATATATTCGACCGGTTTGAATCTTAAATACCCTGCAAATATTTAGTAAGTAAATTTAAATGTTTCACTTTGTGGGACAGAGTTCCATTAAGACATCTCTGTACCCAATTTTAAATCTCTATTTTGACAGAGTTATTCCGGAAAGGGCGGGGGGGGAGATGTTTCACCTCTGCAAGATCACAGACCATCTTAGCTTCTTATAGGCTTAAGGAATATAAATTGTTCAATATTTACACTATTTTTGCATATAATATTGTACGTCAACGCCCACTAAAAAGGGCGGGGTTCAAAAATAGACTATATCATGTTTTCCACAGACAAACGTATGGGCATTGCCATATCGTCTTAGACTTCATCCCTGATCAAGAATATATATACTTTTTGGGGTCCAATTCTTTTTGGAGGGTATTTAATCTGTATTTTTTGGGGTCTCTCTGGCAAGGGCCGTGGGGGAGACATTTCACCTTTGCCATAAGAAACTAAAAATAAATACTTCTGATAATTAAATGTAAAATTTATTATGTGAATGAAGATAAATATGCCGAGTTAAACATGTTTTGACGTAAACAGTTACGAAACAACGTATTCAGCTGTGAGTTATATTTGTTATGACGTAACGAAATGGTAAAGAGTGAAGATTTTTTTATGAAAATCCATATTTAATAAAATTTTTGAGCATGTCATGAAAGGTCAATTTACAGGCCATGAGAGTGTGTGTGATCTTAAAGGGATTTTTGTCCCAAGTGGCCGAATAAGGAGTTGCCATGCATTGCCATTATATACAAAATGATCTATGGTATAGAAGACACTCCTATAATCATTTTGTATATAAATATGGATTTTCATAAAAAAAATTTTTACTGATTGCCATTTTGTTACGTCATAACATATTTAACTTCACTTCGTAACTGCTTACGTCAAAACATGTTTAACTCGGCATATATATCTTCACACACATAAATGAATTTTTTTAATTTATTTTTTTTTTGAAAGGGTCATTTAGGGGACAAATGGGAAGGAGGTGGTAGGGCAAAGGAGTACCAGGTTACGTCTCAGCTTCGTCATTAAAGCTTAAAAACATTATTTTTAAAGAATGTAGGCTTAAGTAAAACAATTTGTTAAATTTTCACACTATTTTTGCATATAAGAACGCCCACTAACTAAAGGAGGCGGGGTTCAAAAATCAAATTGTTTTATTTTATGGCTCCAAGTTTAAGGCGTTGGAACTTCTTTGACATAAAAATATGTCATTTGCTTAAAAAAATTACGAGAAAAAAACTTTAAAAATTATATTGTTTTTTAGAGGTTGGCTTAGTTCTTCTTAGGGGAACTTTTTTCCCTCTGGCCCGATTCAGTCCATTTACGAACTTGACCTCTGCTGTACTTCAAAATATATTTATACCAAATTTCAAAATTTTGGCTCTTTTCGTTTGAACTGAATGGTGATTTCCACACACGGACGGACGGACGTTCTCAGATCGTCTTAGTTTTCATCACTGATCAAGAATATATATACTTTATGAGGTCTCAGATGGATATTTCGCTGCGTTACAAACGGAATGACAAAGTGAATATGCCCTTCATATTCCATTTTGGAGGATATAAAAATCTTCCTGACAACGGAGACGTTCGCATGTACTTAAGTATAAAATTCAAACCAAAAAAGTTTGACTTAGGTATGATGGAACGAAAAATTCAGAAAAATGGGGCATGAAGAAAAATAATCAAACGGTAACACGGGTATTATAACAGTAACATGTTAACATCAGGTTGATACAGTTCTCGGATTCTTTTTCACAATAAAATATGTATAAATAGGAACTGTTATCAAATTCAACTAAGCCAACTAATAAGTGATGACAAACACAATACACATGAGCACTGATGATGAAGGTGTTGCGGCTTTCGAAAACAGCTGTTCTGCTCAGCTGTGTAAGTTGAATAAAACTGATGTTGACTTTCCTTTGTGCCTTGGAATATTTATCATGTCTTTCTGAGATTTAAAAACTAATTTCGAACAATTAGCCTATGAATCTTCTTAATTCAATTTAATATAGAAAACTGAAATAACTTTATATAAAAAAAAACATCCTTGAGCTTAATAAATAATAGAATAGATTAATAAATATTAAGTGATGACATACACATGAGTACTGATGATGAAAGTGTAGCGGCTTTTGAAAACCGCATTTCTGCTCTGCTGTGTAAGTTGCATAATTAAAAATTGTTGTTGCCTTCCCTTAGTGCCTTGGATTAATTATCAAGACTTGCTGAATTTAAAGACAAAAATTTCCAGCAATTATCCCATAAATCTTAATTGAATTCATTATAGTGTTTAATTCAAACACCATTTGATTTGCCTTGAACATCAACTAAAAACAACACTATTTCTCAATCCAATTGCCCCATTCAAACACTAAATGTGAAGCATATTAAAAGTCTCATTGTCAATCAAGCAGAACATGGCAAAATCCCAACAAGCGACTATATTTTGCAATTGCATGCGAACAACACTTCAGGCTCTGCCAGTAACCGACTGTATATCCAGTAAATTATAACACTAAACAATAACAAATAACTAAGAATATTTTAAAGACCAGGAAAACAGTTTATGCAGCTTAAGATAATTACTAAATGCCACAAACACAACGCAGTACAATCAGCCATTCATTACAGGCAACTTGCTGCAGACGAGTATCGAGTACGAAAGGAATGAAAAATTGAAAAATATAAAAAAGGGGAAAAGGGGAAAAGCTGAACTGGTCAAAATGGTTTAGACAATGCGGTTAATAAAAGCACCAGCACAAGTATTTTGCATAAAGTCTTAGCAACATGACAAGCGGCAACAAACAAGGCCACAAAATACTCGTACATGGCACTGCCCCAGCACTACTGTTGCAAGTACTTCGGTTAAGCAGTATTTACAATGTTGCAAGGAATGTCATTAATAAAACTGTCGTTGCAATAACCTAGTGGTGATGTTTTTTTAAATTTCTAATTATTTAAATGCCATAAAACAGGAGTCCTTGCCTGAAACTGCTTTCGAATAGTTTTTATTTGTCACAATCATTTGATTATCACATTTTTTCGAGTCGAGCAACTGGTTTCACAATTTTGTTTTGGCTTTTTATACCCTTCACAAAAAAGTGAAAGGGTATATATAGGTTTGACATTCCGTGTGTAATTTCTTCGATATGCAAATGGGACCCCATAAAGTATATATATTCTGGATCCTTATGAATAGCCATGACGATTGAGCGATGTCCGTCTGTCCGTCCGTCTGTACGTGAAATCGGTTTTTCTTAAATAAAAATACTTTATACCTCAAGAAGCGTTGCACTGATAAAAAAAAACAAAAAAAATTAAAATTTCGTTTTCAGGGTTGGAAAAATTAATTTTTTTTTTTTGGTACATGCAATATTTTGTAGTACATGTAATAACCAAAATGTTTGCAAAATTCGAGTTTTTCTTAAACAAAACTACTTTATACCTCATGAAGATTTGCATTAATAAAGAAAATTTTAAAAAATTTAAATTTCACTTCCAGGGTTGGGAAATTGATTTTTTTTTACATAAAAGTAACCAAAAATGCAATTGGCCTTGTTTTTTTACTAATTAAAACTATTTTTTAGTTCAGGAAAAACAAAATTGGTATCAAAAATCAAAAAAAAAAATAAAAATTTTGATTCCAGAGTTGGATAACTGCAATATTTTGTGGTACATAAAAATGACCTAAATGGTTACAAATATTAATTTTTTCTTAAATAAAACTATTTCATGCCTCATTAAGAGTTGCATTGGTAAAAAAAAATTAATTTTCGTTTCCAGGGTTGGGAAATTGAAAAATTTATTCTGCATAAGAGTAACCAAAAAGGCAATTGACGTTGTTTTTTTTACTAATCAAAACTATTTTTTAGTTGAGGAATAACAAAATTCGTATTAAAATCTTAAAAAATCAAAATTTCGACTACAGAGTTGGACAAATGAAATATTTTATGGTACATGAAAGTGACCAAAAAGTTTAACAATTTTAATTTTTTTGTCAAGTAAAACTATGTTACACCTCACTAAGAATTGCTTTGTAATAAAATAAAAATTCGCTTCCAGAATTGGAAAAATCTAAATAATTTTCGTACATAGGTTAGGTTAGGTTAGAAGGGCTGCCCGCCATAAGCGAGAAAAACACTCGGAGGCCATGAAGCCCCATTGCGATGCCAATTTTTCGTACATAATAAATTCCAAATTTTTTGCTTTTAGTGAATTAAACCTATTAGATATTTTAGAAAAAATTAAACTAGTATCAAAAAAGTATAAATTCGGTTCCAGGGTTGGAAAATCGAAATTTTTTGGTTCATAAAACTAACCATATAAGTTCCCAATTTTGGTTTTTTTCAGTGACTTAAACCTATTTCATACTTCGCTAAGAATTAAATTGGTATTAAAAATTTTAAAAACTAAAAATTCGGTTCCAGGGTTGGAAAATCGAAATATTTTTAGTACATAAAAGTACATACATAAATTTAAAATTTTGTGTTTTTAGTGAATTAAACCTATTTTATTGATCAGAAAAAATTAAATTAGTATTAAAAAATTAAAAATTCGGTTCCAGGGTTGGAAAATCGACATTTTCTGATTCATAAAAGCAGCCATTTTATTTGTTATTTTTGATTTTTATGATGAATTATACCTACTTTATACATCAGAAAGAAGTAATCTGGTATTAAGAACCAACAAAATCTAAAAGACGATTCTACGGTTGGACAATTAGAACTTTTTGGGGTACATGAAACAGATTTTTTGTTTTGTTTGTAAATTAAATATATATAATATTTTTGAAAGAAGTTCAGAGGTATTAGATATAAGAAAAGCCAAACATTTAGCTTCTTAGCCGAAAAATTTAAACGTTTTCTTATATATAAAAGTAACCGATAACATCATTTTGATTTTTTAATTAAACCTACTTTCTGTTTTGGCAAGAAAGAAATAAAGAAGAATTACATCTGTGAAGGGTATTTAAGATTCGGCACAGCCGAATGTAGCACTTTTACTTGTTTTATTTTTGATTTCTTTGTAGAGTCGACAAAAATTTTAAGTCCAACATACGAGTGTATTTTTATTTACACTTAAAACAAGACTTTTTTTTGGAAATTTTACTTTTCATAGTGCAGCAGTTTAAACCGGAAGTAAAAAGTTTTTTATTGAGCACTTAGTACTAGTATAGGGATGCTTTACAAACTGAACCTTATGATAGTGTTAACTGTCAAACGGACGGAAATACCGCTGAAGATCACCCATGACTATAGGATAGAAAAGCTGTGATCTGCATAAGCACATGACTGTCTTAGTTATTATCGGCCAGTTTAATGACGAGTGCATTGTTCTGGACTCTAAACATTGTCAGTAAATAATAAAATGGCTACCGCGAATTCTCTCTCTTTTCTCTCTCTCTTCCTTTAAATGATCCTTCAATTCTTTCCCCTCTTTTTCTAGTTCCAGCTTAATTTTCATTCCAGGACTACGATTCATATCCTAACAGTCGGTCTTAATAAAAGGATTTTCTATTGCAAAATAAGGCTGCCATTCTCTGAGGAAAAATTTAAATTAGAATCCCTCAATATGTCTGCAATTTAATGACATCGAATTGTGGCGAAAGTTGATTTCGAGTCATATGCTAGTCCAGCATTTGTAATTCCTTTCCTTTTTCTCTTCATTAATACTAGTGTTTATATCATTTCTAAGTATCACAGACTTTTAACTCGTATTCCATATTTTAGATATGCCAATGCATTGTTATACCAAAGCAACACTTCTACTTTTATTACCCAGCAAACAAATTCACTTCACTTCCAATAATGAATAATTTTGGCAACTGAGCAGAACCGAGATTTTTTTGCAGCGCATATTCTTCATTAAAATAAAATTCATGCGCGTAAAATAAAAGTACACACAATCATGGGCATCGATAAAATTTTTCACATGCCGCGAAATATGCAATAGATTTATTTATATATTTTATGACAGGAAACAATGAATAAACAAGGTGTTACTAGTTCTGCTTTAGTTTTTAAATGTTTTGTTAGATGAAGCTACGCCCTACCTTAAAAAAATTTTTCTAGTTTTCTTGAAAAGATATTAAAATATATTTGAAAATTTTTGCAAATCGTGATTTTCAGTTGGCTGAAGTATCGTAGTTAATGAGTTAATAACGAAACCTAAGACTGTAGTTTCGATGCCGTAGTCAGCCAAGTTATTAGCCTAGGACTAAGTTTTTCTTAGTCCCAGGCCTGTTATGCAGCGAGAGCACTGGCAGTCCACAAAATTAAATTTAAAATAAACATTTTCTTATATTAATCAAAGATGGTAAATTATATTTTATATTATTTTGTATTACAATTATTTTACTCTAGTATTTTTAAGCTTAAGGTCTCTTTATTTTTATATAAAATATGTTATGTTTTAATATTTTGTCACTCTTTTGTGTGACTTATATTTTGTATTACAATTATAGAAAACAAGTGAACTTGAACTATAGAACCATCACATATGAAATGTGTGTTGGGTAATAGTAGCCAGGACACACACACACGCACACACCTGCAAAACCAAAACAAATCTTGCTTTAGTGTTTAGCTGAAAATTTACCATAAATGTCAAAAGTCTTTGCTTTTTGGCTGATACGAGCAACAGCAAGTGCCACTACCACATCGACTGATACCAACACCAGCACAATGAAACTCTGCTCTTCTGCACTTAACTTATTTAAGCTTCTTTCTTTGTCCTTTCTCTCTCTCTCTCTCTCTCTCTCTCCTTTTCCCACTACTTGTATGTGCAACACACTAAATATTCATGTTCCATAGAGTGTCTGTCTGCCAGCATGTGTGCGTTTGTTGTAGTTGTACTGCATAAAAGCAAAACTTGTTTTACAAATTGACTTGTTCCACTTGAATGCAAATACACCTGTTTAGAGAAGCGCTCGAGTGTGTGTTGTTGTAAACGTGTGTGTTATCTTGTCTGTATGAGGATTTTTTTTTCAAACCAGATGTGTGTCTATGTGTGTGTGTATCAAAACTCAGCTTTAGAAAAATCGTATTATACATTAACAAGTAAAAACGTTATATTCGACCGGGTCGAATCTTAAATACCCTCCAAATATTTAGTAAGTGAATTTGAAATGTTTAACTTGGTGGGACAGAGTTCCTTTATATAATATCGTACGTCAACGCCCACTAAAGGGGGCGAGGTTCAAAAATATACAATATCATGTTTTCCACAGACGAACGTATGGGCATTGCTAGACCGTCTTAGACTTCACCACAATTCTCTTTGGAGGCTATAAAAACTGTATTTTGGCGGGGTCGCTCTGGCAAGGGCTGTGGGTGAAACATTTCACCTTTGTCATAAAACTCTAAAAATAAATGCTTGGGATAATTATATACAAAATTATAGGGCAGAAACAGATACACATAAAACTGTAAAAATAAATGCTTGGGATGATTATACACAAAATAAAAAAAAATGTATAATTATTTTTAATAGGGTCATTTAACGGGCAAAGGGGGAGGAGCGGGTAGGGCAGCAACAGGCAGTCATAAAACTCTAAAAATAAATGCTTGGGATGATTATACACAAAATTAAAAAAAAAATTTTTTTTTTGATAGGGTCATTTAGGGGGCAAAGGAAGAGGGGGGGGGGGGGCGGTAGGGCAGAAATCGGCAGTCATAAAACTCTAAAGATAAATGCTTGGGATGATTATATACAAAATTTAAAAAAAAAATTTTTTTTTGGTAGGGTCATTTAGGGAGAAAAGGAAGAGGGGGGGGGGGGGAGGCTTAGGGCAGAAATCGGCAGTCATAAAACTCTAAAGATAAATGCTTGGGATGATTATATACAAAATTAAAAAAAAATTTTTTTTTTGGTAGGGTCATTTAGGGGGCAAAGGAAGAGGGGGGGGGGGGCGGTAGGGCAGAAATCGGCAGTCATAAAACTCTAAAGATAAATGCTTGGGATGATTATATACAAAATTTAAAAAAAAATTTTTTTTTGGTAGGGTCATTTAGGGAGCAAAGGAAGAGGGGGGGGGGGAGGCTTAGGGCAGAAATCGGCAGTCATAAAACTGTAAAGATAAATGCTTGGGATGATTATATACAAAATTTTAAAAAAATTTTTTTTTTGGTAGGGTCATTTAAGGGGCGAAGGGGCAGGAGGGGGTAGGGCAGAGTAGTACCAGGTTTCGTTTTAGCTTCGTCATTAAAGCTTAAAAGTGTTATTTTTAAGGAATGTAGGCTTAAGTAAAACAATTTGTTAAATTTTTATGCTATTTTTGCCTATAATAACGCCCACTGAAGTGGGCGGGGTCAAAAAATATTTTTATTTTATTTAATGACTCCAAGTTTAAGGCGTTGGACCGTATTTGACATAAAAATATATCATTTGCTTAACAAAATAACCAAAAAACTTTAAAAATTATGTTGTTTTTTCTGGGTTGGTTTAGTTCTTCTTAGGGGAACTTTTTTCCCCCTTGCCCGATTTAGCCCATCTTCGAACTTAACCTGCTCTAAGTTTTAAAATATATTTATGCCAAATTTCAGGAGTCTAGCTCTTTTCGTTTGGACTGTATCGTGATTTCCACAGACGGACGGACGGACGGACGGACGGACATGCTCAGTTCGTCTTAGATTTCATCACTGATCAAGAATATATATACTTTATGGGGTCTCAGATGGATATTTCGCTGCGTTACAAACGGAATGACAAAGTGAATATACCCTCCAAATTCTTTTTTGGAGGGTATAAAAAAAACATTGATATTCTGTTGCTGCAAACATAAATCCTAATGAATAAAACTCCGAAATATTATAAAAAACTTTGTATCTTAAAATGGCAGCAGCAGCAGCAGCAATATGCGGAGAAGGATTTTACTGTAAAAGTTTGCTAAAAACTAAAGATAAACAAATTTTGTAAGTGTGGTTTTGTCGAGAGGATGTGGTTTCATATAAGAGTTTATGTTTTAAACAGTGACTGGGACAAGTGACTGCAGCAAAGTTTTTTTTCCACATATTTGCTCTGTTGTTATATGAAGGCAGAGTTTGTTGTGGATTTTCGTTTTAGTTTGGCAGCCACTGTTTCACGCAGATATACAATTTTAGCATATTTTGCTAAATTTTATTTTATTATTCCATTATACAAGCAAAACCTAATCTAAGCAGCGTACAACGTTTATAATATCACTATGATGGTTGTGAGTTCATGTCTTTGGAAGTTGTAGAAGAATATCAATTATTGTCCAAATATTTTTTACTAGGGCGGCAAGCAATAAAATGGCCTCAATTTTTCAAGATAACTGCTTTAAAACTGTATGTTAAAATAAAAAATAAGTTGTAGTATAATTATTTGCCATAGTTTGTATAGAAATTGGCCACAAAAGAAGGTTATAAGCATAAAATGATTTATATGAACTAGGCTTAAAATATATATAAAAAGTAATTTTTGTAAACATATTCTTTAAAAATATCCTTTAAAAAGATGTACTTTAAAGTTTCGGCATTTGAATGCAGATATTTTTAAACATTACAGAGCTGTAAAATAAGTAAGATGAACGAGCAAGTACATATTTGAAAAAGTACTATTCAAAAATTTACTCAATTCTAAGTGTAGCGGAAAAAAGTAACTTTGATAAATATTACGTCTTAATAATATAAAATAAGTAAAAACGTTATATTCGACCGGGTCGAATCTTAAATACCCTCCAAATATTTAGTAAGTGAATTTAAAATGTTTAACTTGGTGGCCCAGAGTTCCTTTATATAATATCGTACGTCAACGCCTACTGAAGGGAGCGGGTTTAAAAATAGACAATATGTGTAGCAATGCCCATTCGTTCGTTTGTTTAACGAACGTATAGACATTGCTAGACCGTCTTAAACTTCATCACTAATCAAGAATATACATATTTACTTTATAGGGTCCAATTCTCTTTGGAGGGTATAAAAACTGTATTTTGGCGGGGTCGCTCTGGCAAGGGCTGTGGGGGAAATATTTCACCTTTGTCATAAAACTCTAAAAATAAATGCTTGGGATAATTATATACAAAATTAAAATTTCTTTTTTTTGATAGGCTCATTTAGATGGCAAAGAGGGAGAGGGGGTAGGGCAGCAACAGGCAGTCATAAAATTCTAAAAATAAATGCTTGGGATGATTATAAACAAAATTTAAAAAAAAAATTTTTTTTTTGGTAGGGTCATTTGGGGGGCAAAGGAAGAGGAGGGGGTAGGGCAGAAATCGGCAGTCATAAAACTCTAAAGATAAATGCTTGGGATGATTATATACAAAATTTAAAAAAATTTTTTTTTTTTGGTAGGGTCATTTAGGGGGCGAAGGGGACGGAAGGGGTAGGGCAGAGTATTACCAGGTTTCGTCTCAGCTTCGTCATTAAAGCTTAAAAATTTTGTTTTTAAGGAATGTAGGCTTAAGTAAATTAATTTGTTAAATTTTTATACTATTTTTGCCTATAATAACGCCCACTAAAGTGGGCGGGGTCAAAAAATATTTTTATTTTTTTTTATGGCTCCAAGTGTAAGGCGTTGGACCGTATTTGACATAAAAATATATCATTTGCTTAACAAAATAACCAAAAAACTTTCAAAATTACGTTGTTTTTTCTGGGTTGGTTTAGTTCTTCTTAGGGGAACTTTTTTCCTTCTTGCCCGATTTAGCCCATCTTCGAACTTAACCTGCTCTAAGTTTTAAAATATATTTATGTAAAATTTCAAGAGTCTAGCTCTTTTCGTTTGGACTGAATCGTGATTTCCACAGACGGACGGACATGCTCAGTTCGTCTTAGATTTCATCACTGATCAAGAATATATATACTTTATGGGGTCTGAGATGGATATTTCGATGCATTACAAATGGAATGACAAAGTGAATATACCCTCCAAATTCTTTTTTGGAGGGTATAAAAAAGCAATGTGAGTCCGATCACAGGGAGATGTGTAAACATCTAGTAGTGAAAAAGCTATTAATCTGCTGTTTGCTGAAATGTAATGCATGTAGTTATTTTACAGCAATGGTTTTCGAACTGTACAGCCCTAGCACAATAATATGTTCATGAAACTTAGTAGCTACTATTTCACACTAGATGGTGTTCATATGCAGCTCTTAAGTTTCTCTGTACTTCTTGTTGTCCGTATAAATGATAATCTCAAAGACGAAGAAGACTTATAGCTTGGCAAGTTTAATTTTTTTTGTTTTCCTAATTTTGCTTTGTTTTAGTAAATTTTTTATTAAAAGTGCAAAAAAAGTTATTAAAATTAAATATTTTTATGCCCATTTTATTTATTTGCCTACGATAACAAAATGTACGACTACTAAATACTATTGCACACTAGACTTGTGTCCAACTAGCTTATTCGCTTAGTTTTGACAAGAACCTTTAATCAAACCTATGTAATTGATCAGAGGGTTTTTGTCAAAACTGAGTGAATGAGCTAGTTGGGCACTAGTCTATTGCACACTAGATGATGCTGAGTGCATTTCTACGCAGCTGTTAAGTTTCTCTGTACTTCTTGTTGTCCTTATGATTACACTAATACACTCATATATAGCTCACACCGACTTGATCTTACTCTTAATTTGTGATTGTATTGTGAAAAATATTTTTACCGCCCAGCGTATAGATGTTTACACAAAAAAAAGACTTCTTAGAATAATATTAACAACTTTTGAAAATAAGTTAAAAAGATATACATTTTTTTTCTTATTCAAAGTATGTGGCCACCAATCAGCCACAGCGGGTGCCGCGATGGCGATGCTAGCCTGTTAGTACAGAGGTCGTGAGTTCGATTCCCGCTAAGAACATTGGGTGTTTGTGATGGGTAACACAAAGGGATCTACTAGGACCCCAGTGCTGGATTTGTTAATCAAAAAACTGGCAGCCTGTTGAAAAAAACGTAGCAGTGAAGTACTTTCTGCTTGAGAAGTACCTTCTACTTAAAAATGTGTTTCTTAAAGAAGTATTTTTAAAAAATGTTATATAAAATATTAAAATATTAAAAAAGTATTTTTAAAATATGTTATATAAAATATTATATTAAAAAAAGTACTTTTAATTTATATGATTTAAAAAAATTTATAAAGCAGGCACTTCTTTTCAATAGCAATTAATTCAAAAATTACCCACAAAAAGTACTTTTGGAAATAAAACTACTTTCGTAAATGAATTCCAAGAAAATTTTCTTTCAAAATAAAGTACTTTTGTTAAATAAAGTACCTGCTAAGAAAGTATTTGTTACTAGAAAAATATTTCCCTGAAAAATCGTACTTTAAAAACTTTCAATAATATATTTTGGAAATTTGCTGATTTAAAAAATTAGTTATACAAGCTACTCTTAAAACTATATAATTTAAAAAAAAAAAAATTGAACTACAAAAAGAAAACTTTTTCAGTACTCTGCAAAAGGTACATTATTTTTGCAAAGTTCCTAGAAAATTATTTATACAAGTTATTCTTAAAATTATATAAATTTTTTAATAGCATTGAATATTTAAGAAACAACTTTTTAGTACTTTTTTCAGTACTCAAAAAAGGTACCTTTTTTGCAAAGTACCTTTTTTGAAAAGCATGTTTTTGTTAAAAGTAAGTTTCTTTTCTTGCAATAAATACTCGTAAGTATTAAAAAAATAGGTGTACCCAAAAAGTACTTTTTCTTTAAAAGTACCTACTGAAAAAGTACCTAAAAAATTAAAAAAATTATTTATACAAGTTATTCTTAAAATTATATAAATTTTTTTATACCTTTGAATATTTTTAAAGAAACAGCTTTTTAGTATTTTTTTCAGTACTCCAAAAAAGTAATTTTTTCTGCAAAGCACATTTTTTGAAAAGCACGTTTTCGTTAAAAGTAAGTTTCTTTTCTTGTAATAAATACTTGTAAGTGTTAAAAAAATAGGTTTACCCAAAAAGTACTTTTTCTTTAAAAGTACCTACTGAAAAAGTACCTAAAAAATTAAAAAAATTATTTATACCAGTTACTCTTAAAGTTATATACATTTTTTTAAAATAATTGCATTTAAAAAATAAAAACTGATTTTTTAGTACTTTTTTCAGTACTCCAAAAGAGTACTTTTTTCTGCAAAGCACCTTTTTTGAAAAGCATGTTTTTGTTGAAACAAAATATCTACTTTGTGTTAACAATACTTTGTTTTAACATTATAAGTAAAATAAATTCATGCTTATACATAGCATTGAGAATTTTGTATAATGAAAAATATGTTTGAAAGAAAATATTTTAGTCTCAAATAAAAACTCAATCAAAATACAACAATATTTACAATAGTTTTCTTTAAAAGTAAGTTTTTTTTGTAATAAATAAGTATTAAAAAATAGGTTTACCCAAAAAGTACTTTTTCTTTAAAAGTACCTACTGAAAAAGTAGCTACTAAAATTACCTACTGAAAAAGTACCTACTGAAGAAGTACCTACTGAAAAAGTACCTACTGAAAAAGTAGCTACTAAAAAAGTACCTACTGAAAAAGTACCTACTGAAAAAGTACGTACTGAAAAAGTACCTACTGAAAAAGTACCTACTGAAGAAGTACCTACTGAAAAAGTAGCTACTAAAAAAGTACCTACTGAAAAGGTACCTTTTTAATTTTCTATAAAAGTTTTCAAATAAAAAAAAAAATATATTTTTATATGCCCCTGTTTGCTGAATACTTTGTTAAAATAAAAGAATATTTTTTTAAAATTATTTAAAATAAGTTAAAAAAAAATTTTCTTTAATAATAATTTTTGTTGTATATTTTGGCAATTTTGATCAGCAGTATAGTCGCTGAGTTCAGCAAATAATTCTTATTTTATAAAAATAATTTTTTATAATAAATGCCACGGCATAATGACATAAAAGTTTGCACAATTTAGCGGTTTTTAGGGAAACGTGTACCACCATTTAAATTTTATTTTTCTTTTTGTTTTTAATTCCCCAACCCATAACGCATCACCTCGAGACAACAACTAACAGTTGGTAGTGAGTTTTATTTTTTATGCACATACTTGCGTATATTCATATAATTCATATCTATTGCAGTTGTTGTTGCTGTTGTTTAGCAACTCGCTTGCAGTAGTCGTATGAAGTTTATTTAAATTTTGTCTATTTTTCCACAATGATTTTAGTTTTATATTTTCCAAACTATAAATACTAAGATTATATTGTTATCCTTTTGTATGAATTCATGCAAACAAATATTTGTATGTGTATGTGTGTGTGTGAGATGTTGTGTTCCATGTGTTTGTGTGGCATGTCTTTGCAAGTTGGTTTTTATTTGTAATATTTTTTTTAAATAAAATTTTAGTTTTTGTGCTTTTAAATCTGTTTATGTATAGAAGGTAAAACAGGACATATATTTTTATATAAGAGTGGCTCCATATGTTGAAGCGCTAAAATCAAAGGCATCACGAGATGCCTCTCAAAAGAGTTACAATGGGAAAATTCTATCTGTTATGATCGCTAATTGGAATCGTAGGAATATAAGAATATACTCTTGAGTGTATAAGAAAACAAGTTGCAGATACTTTAAAGGCAATTAATTTGAGAAAATTAATTTTTCTACATAAAAGACAAGGGAACATTTTACGGCCTTCCCTATCGCTCGAAATTTGTATTTAAATTGTAAAGAAATTTCGATCGACATCGAATATTTCAATTTGGCCAGAGAACTTTAGCAAATTTTGTAAGCATAGAAAAATATATTACTTTCAAATTTCATACATTCTTGAGCCTGTCTAATGAATATCTTTATGCTAGATAAGGATTTTTTTTATACTCGTACATTTAGTTTTTTTTAAGTCAACATGTTGATTCATTCAAAGGTAATCTGCTTGTATAAATATCTGTATACAAATTAAACAAAAATCTTTTAGCAATAAAAAATTATATTGAAATTTATTTCTTAGAAAATCATGGAGTTTTCATGGAATTAATTTTTAAAATTTAGTTTTTCAAACAAATAATTAAATGTAGAGAAAGATTTTTATTAAAATGCTAAATCTAGTGATTGCGCTGCTTTTGAAAATGGAACTGATACCAAAAGTGAAAATGGATCTCAAGGTATGTTCACACTTATCAAATATTTGCCCCGAAAAACGTAACCACTAAATACTAATGAAAAATATTTTTAATCAGATACGCGTTTATTAATTAAAACAGTTTCATACAAAACTAGTAGACAGTATCAGGAATCCAATATTATTGGAAGCTATTTGACTCAATAAATACTTTTTTGAACTAAAAAGTTTTTTATTAGTGTTAAGTGGTTACGCTTTTTTGGTAAAATATTTGATAAGTGTGAACGTACCTTCAGTCATTCAGGTGTTAAATGCTACCTTCGATCTTCCTTAAAGTTATTTAAGGAAGAGAACTGCAGTAGGCTATTTTTATATTCTTAAGATGACCGGCTTTCGTAAATAAATTTTCATTTTCATTTGATTTTATTTTATGTAAACGAATTAATGTGTGTGAAAATAAATTTAATTTCATTTTTATTAGCGAATACACAAACCGAAGGTTGTAACAAACCTATTCTGCAGTTAACAGAGCCCTGTTAACCACTTAACATTTAAAGTAATTTTTTTTTAATTGATATAATTCGAATTTCAAAATTATTTCGGATATAAGACTTTTTCTGCAATATAAAGGACTCCCTGTGTAGTGGTATATGTGTACCCAGCCCCATTTCCAAATAAACTCAATCAGATTTTACTCTAAATCATAAGTGGTTAAAAGAGCTCTGTTAGCTGCAGAATAGGTTTGGTACAACTTTCGGTTTGCGTCTTCATTAATATATACATTTAAATTTAGCTTCACACATATCGTTACCTTAATATAAAAAGGCCCCAACTGTTACTATTTTGAAATCAAGATTTTAGCATTTTTTGATACACGTACATGCTCTAGAAAAGCATTTGATAGAGTGTGGCATGATGCACTTCTGTCAAAACCACTTACATCCGACCGAAGATGGAATACAACTCTCATGTTTGGGCCGGTGCTTCAAAGTCTATTTTGAAGTTACTCGACCGCGTACAAGAGAGGGCGATAAAACTCATCGGAGACAGTAGGGTAGCCAACTCTATTGACTCTCTCGAGCATCGTCGCAATGTGGGGTGCGTATCGTTGTTCTATCGTTACTATAATGGCAGGTGCTCTGGTGAAATTAGGGACCTTGTTCCTGAAACCCATTCTTTCTTACGCTCAACGCGTTTTTCATCAAAAGCGCATGCGTTTGTGGTCGATATTCCAACGAATCGCACTGCGCATTACAGAGAAAATTCGTTTTTTGGCCGAACAGTCCGTATGTGGAACAAACTACCCGCAGATGTCTTCCCCGCCACTTACAATTTGAGGGGGTTCAAATCGAATATCCACAGACACTACTCCCTTTATCCTCCTTCCCAAAATCTATTTTCCCAGTTCCAGCGCAATGCACTGCATATGTAGGGGTCGTCCCCTGAGTGCTGGTCCTACTCCTAAAAAAAAAAAAAAAAAAAAAAAAAAACTGACTGCTTTTGGTGTCGGTGATGATTTCTCTCGCCTTTTAGCGAGCTTCCTCAGACACCGTACTATACGAGTTGTTATAGCTGGGGTCTCATCAGACGAGTTCAACTCCTAATCTCTTCCTCATCTTTATAAATGACCTTCCATGTCAAACTTCTAACCCTATCTACTCTTTCGCGGATAATAGCAGCAGCATTAACCATTCTTTTTCGTTCACTAGCCGGCCAAGCCTGGAGGAGATTGACGCTAGAAGAAAAAGAATGAACGAGTCACTCACAAGTGATCTCATGTCAATCTCCAAATGGGGCCTCGCGAACAGGATTAACTTTAACCCTCATAAGACGCAGTGCTGTGTGCTTACGCATAGGCGGCTGGTGGAGGGTTCTACGCCATCCGTGTTTATGGATGATATAGGTATTGGGGAATCAGTAGCTCTTGGTGTTCTTGGTATGAAAATACAGTGTGACGTTCGATGGACTGATCACATCTTTCATATTTCAAAAGAAGGATTCAAGTGGGTGCTGTTGGTTGAAGTAGTAGAACACGAGACTATGAAGCGGAGGATCCTGAGTTCGAGCCAGCGCTGAGTCATGCATATTATGTTGAATTCTTCTGATCAGCATTAAGTGCATGATTGTGTTAGTTGTTGCCAGCCTCTTTCAATGATGAAGGCATAGTCACTGGTCACTGAACATAATTGGCAGCGACTTACAATATCGTGTACTAAAAGCAGAGTAACAGCACCCACCTTCGTCGGCCCTGTAGCAAAAAATTAGCCGGCGAAGTAAAAGGTTGAAATAGCTACAAAAAAAAAACTGTCTATCTTCTCATCTTTCCTTATCTGTCCCCTCAATACTATTCCCTCGTTTTCAGTTCCGGCGCAATGCATTGCATATATAGGGGGTCATCCTCTGAGTGCTGATCCAAGATAAAAAAAAATAAAAATGTGCCCCAACTGATCTCCTCTCTATATATCGACGCTTCCATTCTATAACGTTCTAAGTGTAATTAGAACGTTTTTAATGTTCTTGAATTTTTGAATCCTACGTTCTCTAATTTAAATACTGTCAAAATTTGTTTAAGATGGGCCGATCCGTTCCAAAGTTATAGGCATAAATATACTTAGACTACACACAAAACTTTGAGAGCTCGTAACTCAAAACTCACATTTTCGACTTATAGAATGGAGGCATCGATATACCACTTACATTCGACCTAAAATGGAATACAACTCTCAAGAATGGGACGGTGCGTCAAAGTCTATTTTGAAGTTGCTCGACCGCGTACAGGAGAGAGCGAAGAAGCAAAAGTAATGAGTTAGGGCCTTTCTATGTTAAGGTAACGATATAACGAATTAACAGGTATATGTTATTTAAATATTATTATATATAAGGAAAAAGCCAAATGGAATTTTGATTTATAATTTAATTTCAGCTTTTCAGTAATTGAAAGTGCTATGCTGTTGCTGTAATTAAAGTCTTAGTTTGTCTTATTGCAATTAATTTGAATTTAAATTTATTTTTTAAATCTTATTTTCATTGTAAATATCTAAACAAATATTTTGTCTTCATCTCTAACACAATTTACAAAAATATGTGCTTTGTGTGTGTTTTTTTTTAAATAAACTTTTTGTTTCAGTTTATGAAAGCAGATTGATATAAATTGTTTTTCAATTTCAACTACTACATTTTGCAAAGTTGTTTGTTAATTTTGCTTTGTTTTAATTTTAAACAAAACTTTTTGTTTTAGTGTCCAACATTTTCTTTTTTCTCTTTTTGTAATATTTATAAAGCGTTCATTAAATATACAAGTTTTGTGATATACATATTTTCAACTTATAAGCATAAAATAGTGCAAAAATATTAAAAAAGGGATATATAGTTTTGTAGTTGTGGTGCAGTATATATTTGCATTTACATCATCCTCTGGCGTTAAACTAAAATCTACTTAAATGGCTGTAAGGCCACCATAAATAAATATTTGGTCTTAAAAAATATTAAAAATGTTGCTCCTTTGGCAATTTTCAAATGATTGACTACAAATAAAATTTTATAACAAAAAAATTTTGTTCACTGTTAATTTTAAAGCAAATAAACTGCCAGCAAATTGAAATAAGCGAAATCAGTTTATCTAAAAAACTTTCCAGAATTAAAATTAAATATTTTTATTTATTAGTCCCATTCGACTTCAATTATATTATGTTTCCTTAGAAGAAAATCCCTTCAATCGAAAATCCCTTTAATTAAAATATATTTGGTTTATAAAGCTAACAAATATGGCATCGTGATGGTGATGCCAAAATAAATTTTATTAAGTCTGGTATTAAGGGAACATTGTTATCAATTTGTAAATTACATTTTTTGTTTATTTTTAATTAAAATTTGAAATCAATATCACCTCATGTCTACTTTATTTAAAACAATTTCAATAGTACAGAATTGCTTTAACAGGAAAAATTCATCCGAATTTTTTTTTATTGAGAATTCAAAAAAATTCCTTGAAATATTATTTTTGCTTAAACGTCGACGGCAGTAACATGTTTTACGTTGTTTACCTGTGAATGGCGTGCAACAAACGTATGAGTAATATTCATGTAGGAAAAATGCAAAATATCAAGTATACGCCCACACTCTTTTGCTTATAGCAATTAATTGATGAAGCTTTCCTTGTACTATTAACTAATTGCCTGTTTTTGTAAATAAAATAAAAATTTTGCATATTTATATAAAACAGCAACAATAAAAACAAGTGAAACTTTTTTTTGTTTGAATGTAAAATGCCAAAAGAAAAAATTTATTTTTCTCAACAGGCTATAAGTTCAAATCTGCGAAACTGCAAAATTTTAAGTTTTATTTTATATATAACAAGTAAAAACGTTATATTCGACCGGGTCGAATCTTAAATACCCTCCAAATATTTAGTAAGTGAATTTGATATGTTTAACTTGGTGGGACAGAGTTCCTTTATATAATATCGTACGTCAACGCCCACTAAAGGGGGCGGGGTTCAAAAATATACAATATCATGTTTTCCACAGACGAACGTATGGGCCTTGCTAGACTGTCTTAGACTTCGTCGCTGATCAAGAATACATATACTTTATGGGGTCCAATTCTCTTTGGGGGGTATATAAACTGTATTTTGGCGGGGTCGCTCTGGCAAGGGCTGTGGGGGAAACATTTCACCTTTGTTATAAAACTCTAAAAATAAATGCTTGGGATAATTATATACAAAATTAAAATTTCTTTTTTTTGATAGGGTCATTTAAAGGGCGAAGGGGGAGAGGGGGTAGGGCAGAAACAGATACACATAAAACTGTAAAAATAATTGCTTGGGATGATTATACACAAAATAAAAAAAAATTTATATATATTTTTAATAGGGTCATTTAGCGGGCAAAGGAGGAGGAGGGGGTAGGGCAGCAACAGGCAGTCATAAAACTCTAAAGATAAATGCTTGGGATGATTATATACAAAATTTAAAAAAAAAATTTTTTTGGTAGGGTCATTTAGGTGGCAAAGGAAGAGGGGGGGGGGGTGTAGGGCAGAAATCGGAAGTCATAAAACTCTAAAGATAAATGCTTGGGATGATTATATAAAAAATTTAAAAAAACATTTTTTTTGGTAGGGTCATTTTGGTGGCAAAGAAAGAGGGGGGGGGGGGGGTTAGGGCAGAAATCGGCAGTCATAAAACTCTAAAGATAAATGCTGGGGATGATTATATACAAAATTTAAAAAAAAATTTTTTTTGGTAGGGTCATTTAGGGGGCAAAGGAATAGGTGGGAGGGGGGAGCTAGGGCAGAAATCGGCAGTCATAAAACTCTAAAGATAAATGCTTGGGATGATTATATACAAAATTAAAAAAAAAATTTTTTTTTTGTAGGGTCATTTAGGGGGCAAAGGAATAGGTGGAAGGGGGGAGGTAGGGCAGAAATCGGTAGTCATAAAACTCTAAAGATAAATGCTTGGGATGATTATATACAAAATTTAAAAAAAAATTTTTTTTTTTGGTAGGGTCATTTAGGGGGCAAAGGAAGAGGTGGGGGGGGGGGAGGTAGGGCAGAAATCGGCAGTCATATAACTCTAAAGGTAAATGCTTGGGATGGTTATATACAAAATTTAAAAAATTTTTTTTTTTTTGGTAGGGTCATTTAGGGGGCAAAGGAATAGGTGGGAGGGGGGAGGTAGGGCAGAAATCGGTAGTCATAAAACTCTAAAGATAAATGCTTGGGATGATTATATACAAAATTTAAAAAAAAATTTTTTTTTTTGGTAGGGTCATTTAGGGGGCAAAGGAAGAGGTGGGGGGGGGAGGTAGGACAGAAATCGGCAGTCATATAACTCTAAAGGTAAATGCTTGGGATGGTTATATACAAAATTTAAAAATTTTTTTTTTTTTTTGGTAGGGTCATTTAGGGGGCGAAGGGGAAGGAGGGGGTAAGGCAGAGTAGTACCAGGTTTCGTCTCAGCTTCGTCATTAAAGCTTAAAAGTGTTATTTTTAAGGAATATAGGCTTAAGTAAAACAATTTGTTAAATTTTTATGCTATTTTTGCCTATAATAACGCCCACTAAAGTGGGCGGGGTCAAAAAATATTTTTATTTTATTTAATGGCTCCAAGTTTAAGGCGTTGGACCGTATTTGACATAAATATATATCATTTGCTTAACAAAATAACCAAAAAACTTTAAAAATTATGTTGTTTTTTCTGGGTTGGTTTAGTTCTTCTTAGGGGAACTTTTTTCCCTCTTGCCCGATTTAGCCCATCTTCGAACTTAACCTGCTCTAAGTTTTAAAATATATTTATACCAAATTGCAAGAGTCTAGCTCTTTTCGTTTGGACTAAATCGTGATTTCCACAGACGGACGGACGGACGGACGGACGGACGGACATGCTCAGTTCGTCTTAGATTTCATCACTGATCAAGAATATATATACTTTATGGGGTCTGAGATGGATATTTCGATGCGTTACAAACGGAATGACAAAGTGAATATACCCTCCAAATTCTTTTTTGGAGGGTATAAAAACAGGCTCTTAGTTTAAGAGAGATTTTTAAGTAGAATTAAGTCGCACTGCTGGTGTGTGGTGGTGTTTTATCTGAAAGCTTTGTTGTTTCTGTTACAAACTTCCAGAAATTTCTTATATTAAAATAAAATAATAATTTGTGGCAAAAAGAAATACCATTAACAGCATGACTGGGTACCCGCGTACCGCTATAACAACAAGAAAAAATTTAATTTAATTGTTTTATTTAGATTATATAATTGAAAGCAAATGATTTCCAGAGGAAAAAAAAGGTTCCGCTAAGAATAACTAAACCACCTTCTAAAAAAACAACATAATTTTTTAAAGTTTTTAAACCCTCCAAAAAAGAATTTGGAGGGTATATTCACTTTGTCATTCCGTTTGTAACGCAGCGAAATATCCATCTGAGACCCCATAATCTATACATATTCTTGATCGGTGATGAAAACTAAGACGATCTTGACATGTCCGTTCGTCTGTCCGTCTGTGGAAATCACGATTCAGTCCAAACAAAAAGAGCCAGACTTATGAAATTTTGTATAAATATATTTTGAAGTATAGCACAGGTCAAGTTCGTAAATGGACTGAATCGGGCCAGAGGAAAAAAAGTTCCCCTAAGAAGAACTAAACCACCCTCTAAAAAACAACATAATTTTTAAAGTTTTTCTTTGTAATTTTATTAAACAATGATGATTTTATGTCAAAGAAAGTCGCGTTAAGCTTGAGCCCATAACATAAAATAAAATTTTTTTTGGACCCCGGCCCCCTTTAGTGGGCTTTATTATATGCAAAAATAGTGTAAAAATTTAACAAATTGTTTTACTTAAGCCTACATTCTTTAAAAATAACATTTTTAAGCTTTAATGACGAAGTTGAGACGCAACCTGCTACTCCTCTGCCCTACCTCCTCCTCTCCCTTTGCCCCCTAAATGACTCTATAAACAATAAAAAACAAAAAAATTAAAAATAAATGTATGTGTGTAAAGATAAATATGCCGAGTTAAATATGTTTTGACGTAAGCAGTTACGAAGTAAAGTTAAATATCTTATGACGTAACGAAATGGCAATCAGTGAATTTTTTTTTTTATGAAAATCCATATTTCAATACAAAATAATTATGGGAGTGTCTTCTATTCCATACATCATTTTTTATATACTGGCAATGCATGCCAACTCCTTATTTGGCAACTGGAGGCAAAATCCCTCCAAGATCACACACACTCTCATGGCCTGTAAATTGACCTTTCATGGCCTGTAAATGTTTTAAAAAAATCCTAAACAATTTTATTAAATATGGATTTTCATTAAAAAAAACTTCACCGATTGCCATTTCGTTACGTCATAAGATATTTAACTTCACAGCTAAATACGTTGTTTCGTAACTGCTTACGTCAAAACATGTTTAACTCGGCATATTTATCTTCACTCACATAATTTATTACATTTAATTATTTCAAATATTTATTTTTCGTGTGTTATATCAAAGGTGAAATGTCTCCCCCACCGGCCCTTGCCAGAGAGGCCCCAAAAAACTCAGATTTAATGCTCTCCAAAAACTATTAAACCACATAAAATTTATATATATTGTTGATCAGTGATGAAGTCTAAGACGGTCTAGAAATGCCCATACGTTCATCTGTGGAAAACATGATATAGTCTATTTGTGGACCTCGCCCCCTTCAGTGGGCGTTGAGGTACGATAGTACATTCAAAAATAGTGTAAATACTGAAAAATGTGTCTTCCTTAAGCCTATAAGAAGCTGACATTTTCTCTGATCGTGCAGAGTTGAAACGTCTACCCCACAGGCCTTCCCGGAATGACCGTCAAAATAGAGATTTAAAATTGGGTACAGAGATGTCTTAAAGGAACTCTGTTCCACCAAGTTAAACATATTAAATTTAATTACTGAATATTTGGTAGGTATTTAAGATTCGACCCGTTCGAATATAATGTTTTTACTTATTTTTCTTCATTCATTTATTTAACAAAATGTGAGTGCATATAATTATATGTCACCTGAACAGCTTTCTGGCCTACATATAAAAAGTGCAAAAGAAACAAGTGAATATTGCTATTTACGCAAAACCCTGTCTTTAAAAAAATGACTTTCGGTTGTATATTCCTTACACATTTATATAGAGCAACCTGCGGCTACTCTTCCGCGTCAACATTAATTTTATTAGTCTTTAATACACATATTACCCACGACTGTCAATAATTATAAAATAAATAAACATTCAATGTCGCTCTATTTTTCTCATTTTCATTGGCCCCAATAAATAAATTCCCAATTGGCCAAACAAACGCAGCACCACGTCAGTGCAATATTAGCACGATATTTGTTCACCCCCTCTCCCCTAGTCGCCGTTAGTGACTACTTGCGGCAGATTATTGGAATTTATCTGACCGCTAGTAGATGCGTCCGTCCCTCTCTCTGTCTATTTATTTATTTGTCCACAACTTGTTGAAGTTTTGCAAATTTAACTGCATTTGTGTATCGCCCCGGTGCTTATCGCTAAGTATTGTAAGTAGTTTTGACAGGTGAGAGTGTGTTAAATAGTTGTGTATGTGTCTGTGTGTGTGTTTGTAATGAAATTCCCTTGCATGTGCACGCACGTCTGCTTTAATAAATAATCAGTGAAGTTTAGTTTAAATTGTGCGTGTATGCAAAATTATAAAACTGTTATTGGTTGTCATTATTTTAGTGACGCTTCATTGCCTTCAGGATTCACACACAATATGATGTATTTAGTTGTGTATTGTGTTAGGTAACAGCTAGAACTTACATGTACTGTACATATTTACAGTGGTGGCCAAAAGTTTTTTCCTTTAATTAAAATGTGTTTGTGATTATGGGAAACAATTGATGTTGTTAACAACTGACCTACGACCAGCAAACTAAGGAAGGAGTTTTGTAGATTTTGACTTTCGGGTTTCAATATATTCCAGTTCTGTTATAAATTTTTCTTTCTCTCTACTCGTCTCTTTACTTTTTTTTGCAACTAAAATTTCCTTGAGTAAATTTTTGTTTTTAAATTTTTATGAGCCAATTCAGTTGTATGAGAGCGAATCTGATCACTATCACTGCGTAGTTGAGTTAAATGCTGTCGGTCTGTGTATATAAAAAAAAGGGAAATGCAGTGGTCATTTTAATACTGAGGATTAAGTTGGCTCAAAATGCGGCAATTTTGCTTAATTAATTGCCTCAATTATTTTTATATAAAAGTTCTCTATGAATTTCGCGACGGACTTATTTCATTTGCTTCAGATAAAATATCTACCATTTTGAGAAGTTGTTTTGTTGTTGAACGATTTATAATATTGTGCATTAAACACGTTCACGACAGCAGGCTACCGACTACAACCTGTCAGAAATAGAATACTTGAGTTTATATGGGAATGATTATTTTAACGGCTACACGGCAGGTTGTTGTCCGTGCTACTTTTGTGGTTCTAGTCAAAATAAACTAATTTCTGAATTAAGATTCTATAGGCTGATTGTTCGAAATTTTTAATTTATATCTCAGAAAGACATGATAAATATTCCAAGGCACAAAGGCAAGTCAACATCAGTTTTTGTTATCCAACTTACACAGCAGAGCAGAACAACTGTTTTCGAAAGACGCAACCCTTTCATCATCAGTGCTCATGTGTATTGTGTTTGTCACCACTTATTAGGTGGCTTAGTTGAATGTGATAACAGTTCCTATTTACACAAATTTTATTGTGAAAAAGAAAACGAGAACTGTATCAAGCTGATGTTAACATGTTATTGTTATAATACCCGTGTTACCGTTTGATTATTTTTCTTCATGTCCCATTTTTCTGAATTTTTTGTCCCATCATACCTAAGTCAAACTTTTTTGGTTTGAATTTTATACTTAAGTACATGTGAACGTTTCTTCCAATTTATTATTGGTATACATATAGTTGGATAACAAAAACTGATATTGACTTGCCTTTGTGCCTTGGAATATTTATCATGTCTTTCTGAGATTTAAATTAAAAATTTCGAACAATCAGCCTATAGAATCTTAATTCAATTTAATAGAGCAATATAAAATGTTCGTTAAAAATTCTTACTACATATAAACTAATTTCTATTTTCATAGGCAACAATACATAAATTAGTGCTGCCAACATAGTGAAACATCTTAAATTAATAAGCGCTTAAAAATATTTCCAAACTGGTCAAGAATATGAAAATTGTTAAAAATAAAACATGTAATAGTCCTTTCAAGAATAAAAATTATTTTTGCGATATCTCTGGGGTTTTATTTTTTGTTTTATTTATTTATTTTATTATATTGGTAATAACTCTTAGAATATAGGAACCATATAAACGATATGGGTATAATTTCAAAGTACATACTTCAAAATGTCTTTCTTCGATATACATATTTTTCAAATTTAATCATCTATTGCAAATAAAGGTCCGCCATCTAACGTTTTTTTTCAACTAGTGCTTATTTCGTGGGTAAGTGTTACCACTTAGCTCATGTCTGATTTGACAGATAATTAGTTTTATCCTTCCGCTGAACGAATATGGTTGTGTATACGCTTGAATAATGCTGGGAAATATTGCGACATTACTTTAAAAATCATGGTAATGTTGCAGAATGTGTGCGTTACAGTCAATGGCGATCGTTATCGGGCCATGTTGGACGAATTTTTGTTCACACAAATTGAAGAGGAGGATATTGGCAACATTTGGTTTCAACAGGACGGCGCTACTTGCCACACAGCCGAAGCTACACTCGATGTTTTGCGCCCTGTTTTTGAAGATCACATTATCAGCCGCAGAATTGATGTCGTTTGGCCACTTCGGAGCTGCGATTTGACACCGTTGGACTATTATTTGTGGAGTGCCGTCAAAGATAAGTGTTACGCCGACAAGCCAGAGACAATTGACGCTTTAAAGGACAATATTCGTGAAGCCATTGTTGAAATACAGCTGCACACAATCGATAATGTGCTTCAAAATTGGACCGATCGTGTAGGCTACTGCATGGCCAGCCGAGGCAGCCATTTCAATGAAATTGTTTTTCATTATTAACCGGAAGGATTGTACTTTCGAATAAAAAAAGAAATTTGAGAAAATATTCAGTAGTTTTTTTTATGGCATTTTCAAAAAAAAAAAAGTTATTTGGCGGACCCTGTACCTAGAATAGAACTTAAAATTAATATATTTTTTTTGTAATAACTCCTAGGCCCCATATAAACGATCATTTGAAAGTACATGCTCCAAAATGTCTTTCTATTGTTAGACATAATTTTCAAATTTACTCACATATTGGAAATATTATTAAATTTTGAAATTTCGTATCTGACTTTTCAAGTAAAAATTCTATTATTTTGAATACTCTAATTTGGTATATATTTGGTAGCCATTATCGATAAAAGACGTGAGTTAGATGACAAATGAATTAACTCATAAACTCATTTTCATAATGGCATAACAAAAAAAAGGACATCAAAATGTATTTATTACAACTTCAAAAACAATAAGGAGCTTTAACCCATTTCGTACCAGTGTTCGATTTTTCGAACAGTAAATTTCAAGCATTTAAAATTTTTTTCTCTGTATAGGAAAGACTAAGAACATTTTTTTTTACAGAAAATTAAAAAAAAATTTAATAAAAAATTTCGGACATCTGATTCGTATTTTCTGGAACCAAATTACAATTTAACTACGAAGTTTTGTAAACTTATTCGAAAAAATCTCTGGGAGGATATGGGTTAAACAAATAAAGTGTTTTTATAATTAATTTTGTTTCGGTCTGTAAATCGACTTAGAATAAGCGCTTTTATTTTTATATATGAAAGTGGCACCACTAAAATGAGATGTTGACAATGTAGCTGCCGTCTCAAAAATAATTAAGTAGCTGACTACGAGGCTACGATTGTAGTCAACGGCTTTTGTAGTC
Source organism: Linnaemya tessellans (assembly GCA_951800035.1). Taxonomy (NCBI): domain Eukaryota; kingdom Metazoa; phylum Arthropoda; class Insecta; order Diptera; family Tachinidae; genus Linnaemya; species Linnaemya tessellans. The sequence continues at coordinate 6,826,592 of OX637532.1, read as the reverse complement.
GTGTGTTCGTGTAGCCTGCTGACTCGAATGTGTTTAATGCATAAAATCTATATATTGGGAATTGTTGTTTGCCACTTGAATGCAACGTTGGTCGTGCTGCTACTTTTTTCCAAAAATATAAACATATTTCGAAATAGTATTGAACAGAAATGTCGACAGTTTTTTTTTTTAATCTTGAACCAGCACTCAGGGGATGACCGCTACATATGCATTGCATTGTACTGGAAAGGAGGGGATACTATTAAGGGGACAGTTGAAGAAAGATGAGAAGTTAGAAAATTTTTTGTAGCTATTTCAACCTTTTTACTTTATTTTACTTTGCCGACTAATTTTTTGCTACAGGACCGTGGAAGGAGGGTGCTGTTACTCTGCTTTTTAGTACATGATCGTGCCAGTCGCTGCCAATTGTGTTCAGTGACCAGTGCCATGCCTTCATCATTGAAACAGGCTGGCAACAACTAACACAACCATGCACTTAATGCTGATCAGAAGAATTCATCACAATATATCATGACTCAGTGCGGGGTTGAACTCAGGTCCCTCCGCTTCATAATCTCGTGTTCTACTACTTCAGCCAACAGCACCATAGTTATCGATATCTATAAAACCAGAAAAAAAGTCATTGTCAGTTAATAGATGCAAATGGAGTGAAATATTTAATAAAATAACATTGTGCAATTATTTGTGATCCAGCAAGTGTTCCACTGCCCGACTCGTTAGCTCTAATATTCCATTGTTTACTGGCATTTGTACGTGTGTGTGTGTGTGTGTGTGTCTTCCTTGTTATTACATCTCTATATTGCACCCTAGTATGTAATCGTGTATGTTTAACTTTACACATAAACTTTATTATTATTGCGAATGCAGTTGCACATTAAAATTGTACATCTACTCCGCTCGTATTTACTTCCTGCAAATCGGTATTGCAAGTGTGCTTGTGAATGTAATTGCATGTTTATTTGTATGTATTGTCAGCACTCATTAGTGCTCTTTACCTTAAGGGGAGGGGGGGCAGGAAATGCTAAGGGGCTAATGAATATTTAAATATCATTTGGGTGTTGTTGTGGTCTTTCTATTATATCCAACCGCAACTTACTTTGGCTGTACTCTCTCGTATTTTGTAGTGCTGTCAGCATGTGTGGGTGTGTGTGTGTGTGTGTGTGTGTGGCAGCGGATGTTATTGATGGAAACTACTCGTGTTTTATTATTTTCTGTTGTATTGTTGAATTTTAATATATTTAAGAGTGTATTTCAGTCTCACTTTTATGTTGTTGCTGTTGTTGTTCTTGTTGTTTTTGTTTTTATTAATAGTTGCCAGTATTGTTTTAAATATTTATTATCATTTTGCTGTGGCAGCGGCAGCAGCAGCATTAATTATTATTATTAATTATTTGTTATTATTCTTTTGTTGCACAGTAATCAACAAATAAATGCGAAATTGCATCCTTTTTCACTTGAGCGGTTTTTGTTTGTAAATTAAGCCAAACTTTATTGAATTTACAATCAAAAATGCTTAAAGGTTATTCATGATTTAAAGTATTTTTAAATTAGTTTCTGCAATTGTGTGTGTGTGTGTGTGTTGTTGGTTATGCAAGCATTATATTTTCCTGTAAAAAATATTTAACTACTTTATCCATATTTCTGACCTGAAAGTTTTATACTAAAAAAACATGTTTGTTCCATTTGAGTTTTTAATCATTCGTGGGAAATTAATTTGTTACTAAAGAGTTCCCTGAATTGACATGCTAGAAAAAAGCATGTGTTTTGGTATAGTAAAGTTTGTTTTAATATTGATTTGCTGTATTTTTTCTTAGGTGTATTTTTTTTCTTTTTTGTTAAAATAATCATTGGTAATACGCAAAAATGGAATTCTCAAGAATTGGATGATTAAATCTGACATAAATACGAATGTTTGTCTTCGTATGCAGATACAAAAGAAAATTTATGGCGGATGGCATGAAGGGATTAAGGCAGTAGTCCAAAAGAGAAATTGGGTTCCCTAAAAATCTTTAAATTGTGTTTAATACAAAATGGTAATATGTACAAACTTTCAAAAACCAATTGAGAAGTTTTAATTTATTTAAAATTTATATGGCAAACATAAGCAAATATTTGAAAATTTTACAAATTTAATTTTGTTTTAATTTTTTTTGTAATAATTAAGCCTTTAGTTTTACCGCCTGTTTTTGTAAAAAGAATAAAAATTTTCCACCAAATTCTTTTAATTTTATATTAAATTGAATTAAGTTACATAGGCTAGTTGTTCGAAATTTGTATTTGTTTTTTTTTAAATCTCAGAAAGACATGATAAATATTCCAAGGTACAAAGGAAAGTCAACATCAGTTTTATTCAACTTACACAGCAGAGCAGAACAGCTGTTTGCGAAAGCCGCAACACCTTGATCATCAGTGATCATGTGTATTGTGTTTATCACCACTTATCTTTTAATTTTATTCGAGCTGATTCTTTTCCCAATTTTTATACCCTCCAAAAAAGAATTTGGAGGGTATATTCACTTTGTCATTCCGCTTGTAACGCATCGAAATATCCATCTCAGACCCCATAAAGTATATATATTCTTGATCAGTGATGAAATCTAAGACGAACTGAGCATGTCCGTCCGTCCGTCCGTCTGTGGAAATCACGATTCAGTCCAAACAAAAAGGGGTAGACTCTTGGAATTTGGCATAAACATATTTTAAGACTTAGAGCAGGTTAAGTTCGAAGATGGGCTAAATCGGGCAAGAGGGAAAAAAGTTCCCCTAAGAAGAACTAAACCAACCCAGAAAAAACAACATAATTTTTAAAGTTTTTTGGTTATTTTGTTAAGCAAATGATATATTTTTATGTCAAATACGGTCCAACGCCTTAATCTTGGAGCCATTAAATAAAATAAAAATATTTTTAGACCCCGCCCACTTTAGTGGGCATTATTGTAGGCAAAAATAGCATACAAATTTAACAAATTGTTTTACTTAAGCCTACATTCCTTAAAAATAACACTTTTAAGCTTTAATGACGAAGCTGAGACGAAACCTGGTACTACTCTGCCCTACCCCCTCCTTCCCCTTCGCCCGCTAAATGACCCTACCAAAAAAAAATTTAAACATTTCAAATTCACTTACTAAATATTTGGAGGGTATTTAAGATTCGACCCGGTCGAATATAACGTTTTTACTTGTTTTTTATTAAAAAGTTCAAAATTGATTATTGAGGAGTTTTAGCTAGTTCCTATGCCCATTTCACTGGGGCTAATGCAAACCATCAGGGAACCTTTACCCAACATTTCTTAAAATAGCTAGAGATATTATTTTAAACTTCGCCTCAATTGAATCACAAGCCTAAACAAATATCAAAGCTATAACGAGAACTCAATAATCACTTATTCCTTTTTTGTTTTTCTGCTATGTAACTGGCTGGGTTTTTTCCAACTCTAAGTGTAGTTGTAAGAGACAAAGAAAACAACACCAGCTTACAATTGTTTTACTAAAACAATAATTCGCAGTGTTGACAACATTTTGTTATTTTAGCGCAGGCACTCGCTTAGTTTTAAATTTGGGTATTTAAACAAAAACAAATTTTGAGTTTTTTTTTATTGTTGCTTCAATATAAATACCCAAATGAAAATTTTTATTCTGTTTACAAAAACAGGCTAATAATTTTATTTCCACGGTTGGATTCCAAAACATGCTAAGTCGACATATGATGTTTTGTAAGTAATACCATTTCTGAAGTCATCGTTCGTTAATTAAGATTCTGCGAAAGATTGTTAACAATGGAACTATCCTTTCACAACTTATAAGCAAAAGTGCTCTTAGGTACTCCAAGTCACTTTTACTTATGATCTGCAGCCAAATTGATAGGGTTAAGATAAACTAAACTAAAACGATTGCAATTACTATATGAACACAAAAAATCTCTAGGCTCTACAGCGTTCTGAAAACATCAACAATAAACTTTGAAGGCTTTTATCTCAAATCAAGATTTTTTTTGACTTGGCAGAATTTGAAATAGAGCCGTAGATTTAATATTTCAATATTATAAACATTTTACCCACAAGTTTTTTAATTGTCTCCTAATGCACTCGTTCAAACCAAAAAATTCAATGGCCATTATTATGATTATCATCTGGTATTAAACGCAACAGGATGTTGTGCCTGGTTTCCATTCTCAATTCTATGCGATCGAATTTAAATATTTTTTAATACAAAATTTTAGCAGCAGCTTTTTTTCAGAATGTGGCCATTTTTAATATATATTTTCGCTGATACCAAAATCATTAAATTAATTTACATTTTAGTTTTTATAGTAGAAAATTTGTTATCTCTCCCTGAGATCTGTGCTTTTACTAAAGAGTTAATGACTGTTAAAACAAATAATTAAATATGCATATTAAGTGTTAAGAATTTGGGTCAACATGTTAATGCTCTCGTGAGTTTGCTCGCTTGCTCATTCAACTGCAACGTCACCAGGATAACAAAGAGAAAAAAATCACAAAAGATTGTCTAACAAATATACACACACACACACACACACTCATACACACAAGAAATTATGTCAAAAGTGGTAAAAGGATAATAAGGGAGAGAGGGAAGATAAATAAAACAATTAAAACACAAGCTAATGTTGAGACAACAAAACTTCAACTGACAAAAAGGAAATGAAATCAAGTGGAAAAGTAAACATTTGTTCGTTTTAAATGTGAATAAAGATTAAATATTAAAAGAGCAAAAACGTAACATTTTTAGCTTTTTACACAAAAGAGGAAAATAATAAAAAAATAAAATAAAATAAATGTTAATGAGTAGCAGGTTGGAGTGGTTTTTCTGTGCAAGTGGCAAACTCGCCATAAAAACAATTCAGTTTAATGTGAACAAAAAAAACAGAAACAAAAACAAAAATCTTTTAAAGTTTCGCCCTCATCATGGGTATTGGCTGCAATGCCTTTTGAAATGATGATGATGATGCTGATGTCGCATTAAACAGAAACAGCATTCCAGTTCCCATTCCTTGCAACGTCTTGACAAATGTTTTCATTATGGCTGCTATGCAATTGTTATCGGGTAACTAACTACTTGTGCCACATGTACCTGAGCATGTGAGTACCGAAGGGACTTTTGATGCATGGCCACATGTAGCAAACATTGATCATTCCGGCTGATACTCTGTGCACACAAGAAAACACATTCGCGTATGTGCTTGCAGCCACACTTGCATGTGTGTGCACTCACAGACGTATTAAGGCAGGTACGGCTACTGGAGCGGGGGGAAGAGCTTAATTCCTGTTTGAAAACCAATAAAATAGCCGATATTTCGATTGTGCTGCAAAAGAATGCGCAAAGAATATTTTATGTCCCCTGTAAAGTTTTGCCCCCCAGAAAGTGAAATGTGAATGCGAGTCTGTGTGGGTGAAGGCATGTCAACAGAGTTTCACACGTGCAAAATACATTTACAAAATTTAAAGTTATACGAATATTAATGGCAGAAATGCATAAATAAATATTTTCATACATTAAACAGCGAGTATAAGCAGAGGTTTTCTGAAATATGTCGTCCATTTTTTATTAAGGGATAAAATGCTTTTATAGATTTAAAATTTGCGCGTACTTAGTGACAAATAAGGGGCCATTCACGTGACTGAATATTAAAGCATTCACAGCATCCTTGACAATTAATAATATTTCGAAAATAGAATTGTTACAATTTTAACAAGTCAAATTTGAAATTTTGCATCTGCCATTTAAAGAAAAACAAAGTCAAGATATGAATGTATGTAAAGGGTGTTTTTTTATGAAGTTTTTTTTTAATACGAATCACTCTGTTGTCTGACAGCTGTTTTGACAGTTTAAAGTGACGTCTCTACTCAGTATTGTTTTTGGCAAATCATCATGAACAGGTTAACTCCAGAACTACGCCTCCAAATCGTGGAAATTTATTTTCAGAAACAGTGTTCAATTAAAAATGTTCATAGAGCACTTCGTGAATTTTATGGTGCACATAATCGTCCGTCTGAGACGGACGTAATTACCAAATTTTGGTCTACATTCACTCTTTTGGATGCCAACCCACCGAAAAGAATGATAAATGTACTGTTTGGTGCGGTCTGTGGGCTGGTGGAATCATCGGTCCTTATTTCTTTAACAATGAGGAAGGACGACGCGTTACCGTGAATGGAAATCGAAACAGAATCATGATCAATGAATTTTTGGTGCCAAAACTTCAAGATATGGATGTAAACGAAATGTGGTTTCAACAGGATGGTGCCACTTGTCATACTGCGGGCGAAACAATGGACTTATTGAAAGAGCATTTCAACGACAACATTATTTCGAGAAATGGACCGGCCTCCGTGTTCGTGTGATTTGACGCCACTCGATTATTTTTTGTGGGGATACGTGAAATCATTGGTTTTCGTGTCATATTTTATAATAAATACATATAAAAAATATTAAAATAATTAAAATTATAATAAAGTGTTTAAATTTGGTTGTTTAAATGCTGCAAAACTAAGAAAAATAAAAAACAAAATAAAGTGAAGAGATAAGAAAGTGAGCAAATATGAAATGCGCAGTGGGCAAATGCAAACAAAGTAACAGCAAAAAAACAAGTGAGAAATTATGTTAAAACCTAATATTTTGAGTATTTTTAATAAAACGTTTGTGTTTTCAAAAAGCTGTATCGTTTTACAATTTTCCAAAAGATGAAGCTCGAAGGAAGTTATGGGTAATCTTTTGCAAAAGAGTGAAGCCTGTAAATGTGGATAAAGAAATAATTTGTGCTTTACATTTCAAGCAAGAGGATTTTGAAAGAAACTCGAAATTTTAAATGGGTAAGTTAAAACAAAATTAATTCGTGCAGTACATTACTAAGGCGTTATGAATAGGATTTAGCAAACGGCGTGCAAAAATATTAAAATCCCATGCAGTTCCCTCTTTAGACACTAGTGCTATTGAAATTGAAACGACAACTGCTAATGAAACTGAAGTTGCAAAAGTATATGAAAGACTATGTGAAACTGAAAAACAAAATGATATTTCGAATAGTTTTGAAGAAAAATTGGTCACGCAAAATGCTCCACGGCCGACTGATCTTGAAGATCTTGAAAAAGAAGACGGCCTCCAAACTTACAATAAAACTTTGGAAATGAAAATGTATGTACATTTTTTAACATTAAGCAAATATTTATTTGAATCGTTTTTAGAAATGCACTTCTCAAGGAAAATTTTAGGCTGAAAATAGCAAAAAGTCAGTGTGATGTCATTATAAAAAATTTATCATGTCGTATTCAGAAATTAAGCTTTGCAAACGTTAATCTTGAGAAGGCCTTGAGACGTTTGTTCTCTATAAAAAATTTTCTTTTTGAAAACTATATTTTATTTGCAGCAATAGTGAAATATTGTATTAAAAGTAATGAAAATCTATATATGGAATTATTATAAAGAATTTCTTTGCTTTCAAAAAATTTAGGTAGAAAAATAACAATTTGTCCCACTGTCATGTTTTTACAATAACATAATAGTTCTCCAACTGAATTTTATTAGCCAATCAGACACATGTTGAGTGACGTCAGAGCTCCATCATGCGCAGAAAAGTATTTTTATTTCAGCTTGTTGGCGTAATCTTTATTTTATCATTCTTGGCCCGAACTATTTCTTTGGGTAAGTTTGCTCAAAAATTATATTATCAGCTGTTTTTTGTTTACATTTGAAAATGAAAAAGTAAAAAGAAGATTTACAAATAAAGGAAAGAAGTTGTTAATTGAAAATTGGTTAAAAGTAAAATGGAAGATTTTTCAAAAAAACTTGAAGTTGTTAGTACATTTGCGCTTATTTGCCCCTTTGTTTAGTATACAAAAATGCTTTTTCAGATTAGTGAACAACTTAGGGGCACATGAAGTAAGTCTGATGAAGACGACATGTTACATTTACAATGATGCTAATCTTTCATTTCATGATGTTGAGCCTTATTCAGTGTATAAAACCACTAAAATAAAAATTAATTTAAAAAGGAAGCAGCACTACTTTTTCAAAAGATATAATTATGTTTTTTTGCGTTCCAGCAAATTTGTGTAGATTTTGCACTTTGAGAGAGTAATTTTCTTTTTACTCTCATTAGCCCGAAATTACTTGGAACAGACCTTTTATGTTATGAAAAGGTTCTCTTGTGGGCTGCATGCACTCTCAGTTGAGTATATAATTTTTTGGTTTTTTGAAATTTAAGCTAAAGCCTTAAGATCTTAAGTTGTTGGTAATAAATAACTTTTGGTGGACCTTTTACCCAATAGGCTCTTGATAATGTTTATTTAACAAAAAAAAAAAATTAAATCAATTCGTCACCGTTCTCAGCAACTGGTGTTGAGTCCTTCCACTTAATGGAAGATTTTTTTAATTATTGAAAATTCTTGTTCCAGATTGTGCCTTCAGAAATTATATTTAAGCATTAATTTCATACAATTTTCTTTCCAATTTCCTTGATATTAAAAATATATATTTCCTTTTCACTCTGTCCTGGAAGTCCTATTGAAGCTCTAAGTCTACCCGAGTCAAACCCAAATGATGTGGTACGATTAGGAAAACTACTCTAAAATTCTCACTGCGTTGAAATCACCAAATAATTATTAGAGAAAAACTAAAGCCAATTATTTCACGCTCTTAAGCAACAGCGGCACTTGCAACAACTGCAGCATTTTTCTATAGTGAGATTAATTTTCAGTCACTCTGTATTTAAAATAAATTATTAAAGAATTATCTTGTTTGAGGGGTAAAGGCTGGTCAATATTGCAGCAGCAAATATTTATATTCAGAATCTATAAATAGAAAAAATATTATTAGAAAAACGTATTTTGTAAATGCAACCACTCGCTGGCCTCGGCTGCTGTGGTTGGCATGCACCACATGCATCATGATCAATAACGATGACGGATAATTTCTTTTTTCGGTCGACTAATGAGTGTTTGAAATTTTCTTAAATCGAATATTGATTTTGTTAATCATATTGTTTATTGAAGAAAAATGATTTTTGTTGCTGCAAGATTAATTCAGTTTATAAATATAATTTCTCTTAAATAAATTTTCGTAATACGAAATAAAAAGAAATTTTTAAATATTTCAAATCATATCAGATCATTTTAGAAATACGCTAAATATTGTAAAGAACAAGGGAAAATTAATATTAAAATAATTTTTTTTAATGTATATGAGAGCAGTTTTGAGAGGGCGCTACACACTCTTCTCAATTGCAATATAACTTGTAGTGAATTTATGTGAATAGCAATTTATTTATATGCAGAATTATGAATATTTGCTAGTATTTTCAAATGTGGCTCAAAGTTTCTAAAAAAAAATAAATTTTCTCAGTTTGCTAATTTGATTGATTTCTGGTGGTCTTTAAAAAATTTATTAAAAAATTGAGGTTTAAAAATACTTGACTTTTTTTTGATATACAAGAAGCTGGGGTGATACAATTTTTAAATTTCCATTTTATCCCCTCACATTTTCCGCTCGTTATGGCAAACTTACTCACGGTCTGTCTTCTCAGTAGGATCGATAAAAGTACTTTGCACAGATAATGGCCCTGCATTCAAGTTAACAGCATAGAAAAAGTAAATAACGTGGCTTTTGGGAATTTATAACTGTGTAAAATGCATCACATACTTGTGCAAATAGTTCCATGCAGAAAAACCAGACATGTAAACACACAGACACACACACACACATACACACTTTTCCTCATAAATGAATGTATACAATAACAAAATTCTGTGGTATGTGTTACACTTGCATATCAACCTTGTTTTTATACCTTCCAAAAAAGAATTGGAGGGCATATTCACTTTGTCATTGCGTTTGTAGCGCAGCGAAATATCCACCTGAGACCCCGTAAAGTATATAAATTCTTGATCAGTGATGAAATCTAATACGATCTGAGCATGTCCGTCCGTCTGTCTGTGGAAATCACGATTCAGTCCAAACGAAAAGAGCCAGACTCTGGAAATTTGGTACAAATATATCTTGAGGGATACCACAAGTCAAGTTAGGAAATGGCCTAAATCGGGCAAGAGGGAAATATTTTCCCTTAAGAGCAACTAAACCAACCTCTAAAAAACAATATAATTTTTTAAGTTTTTTTGTAATTTTGTTGAACAAATTATATATTTTTATGTCAAAGAAGGTCTCAACTTGGAGCCATTAAATCCAAAAAAATTTATTTTTGGACACCGCCTACTAGAAGGGCGTTATTATTTTTTATTTATTTTATTTTATTTATTTATTTATTTTCATTTCCTGTACAACAAGATCGAGTCTTATAATTAGAGTACAGGAACGCATGGTGTTACAAACATTTTAGAATAGCTTAATGTAAATTAAAATTAAAAAAAATGTATATAAAATTATAACAATAAAAAGAGAAAAAAAATAATAATTAAAAATATAATAATAAAAGAGTATGAATTTTATTAAGAAAAAACAAACAAACAAACAAAATAGTTACGTAAAAGATTTAAATAAAAATGGTTTAAAACTATTAGCATTTTGCTTTTAAGTTGCTGGTTTAGTGGAAGATTATTCCAAAGTCGAGAGGCATGTATATAAAACTGCCACCCAGAAACTAGGCATTGGTGCCGAGGTATTACGAGGTTGCGACTACGTTGCGATTGAAGAAAACGAAGTTTATGAAATATTTATTTGGGGGTTTCAGTGTTAATGATTGTATGCAAACAAATTAGAGTGCGAATTTTTAACAAGTTCTCAAGCGACACTCCATAAAGATTATTGGAGACAGTGGCCACATGATCATACCTTGTTATAAAGGGTGTTTTTTTATGAAGTTTTTTTTTATACGAATCACTCTGTTGTCTGACAGCTGTTTTGACAGTTTAAAGTGACGTCTCTACTCAGTATTGTTTGGCAAATCATCATGAACAGGTTAACTCCAGAACTACGCCTCAAAATCGTGAAAATTTACTTGCAAAAACAGTGTTCAATTAAAAATGTTTATCCGCTTTTTTACCGCAAAATTCTCTTCAGTGATGAAGCGCATTTTTTGTTGAATGGATGTGTCAACAAGCAAAATTGCCGTATTTGGAGCAAAGATAATCCACACGCCGTTCAAGAATTACCAATGCATCCCGATAAATGTACTGTTTGGTGCGGTCTATTGGCTGGTGGAATCATCGGTCCTTATTTCTTTAAAAATGAGGAAGGACGATGCGTTACCTTGAATGGAAATGGATACAGAATCATGATCAATGAATTTTTGGTGCCAAAACTTCAAGATATGGATGTAAACGAAATGTGGTTTCAACAGGATGGAGCCACTTGTCATACTGCGGGCGAAACCATGGACTTATTGAAAGAACGTTTCAACGACAACATTATTTCGAGAAATGGACCGGTGAATTGGCCTCCGCGTTCGTGTGATTTGACGCCACTCGATTATTTTTTGTGGGGCTACCTGAAATCATTGGTTTACGTGGATAAACCAGCAACGATTGACGCTTTGGAAACCAGTATTCAACGTGTCATTGCTGAAATACGCCCTCAAATGCTTGAAAAGGTGGTCGAAAATTGGACCTCCAGAATGACCTTTGTGCAAAATAGTCGTGGTGGCCATATGCCCGAAATTATATTTAAATGTTAAATGACAAGAAATTATCTACCAAATAAAAAATTTGTTTGGCCAATTCATAATTTGGCATGTGTTTTATTTAAATTTCAAATCAGCAAGCTCTTATCAAAACACCCTTTATAAGACGTTTAACTTTCTTTTGCTGACTGAGTCACAACTTGAAAACATTTCACACCCATATAGTAGGGAAGGAATCAGGTAAGTTTTGGCAAGTAAGATCCTTATTTTTAGTGGAATGAAATACTGTGAAGACCAGAGAGCCCTTAACTTAATATAAGTTTGACCAACTAGAGAATTTATGTAATCAGTCCATGTCAGGTTGTTATTGAAAATTATGCCCAGATTTTTCGCAGAATTCACAATTTCGATTTGCTCGCCATTTAAAAGAATATCATCGTTAATGATGGCAACTGATCTTTTTTTACAAATCATGATGCATTTTGATTATATGCAAAAATAGTGTAAAAATTTATCAAATTGTCTTACTTAAGCCTACATCCCTTAAAAATTACATTTTTAAGCTTTAATGACGAACTTGAGACGTAACCTGGTACTGCTCTGCCCTACCCCCTCCTCACCCTTTGCCCCTTAAATGATCCTGTAAAAAAAATTTAATAAATTTTACATTTAATATTCCGAACATTTATTTTTAGAGTTTTAATGCAAAGGTGAAATGTCTCCCCACGGCTCTTGGCACAGAGACCCCAAAAAATATAGATTTTATGCTCTCCAAAAAGAATTGGACCCCATAAAGTATATATATTCTTGATCAGTGATGAACCCTAAGACGAGCTGGCAATGCCCATACCTTCGTCTGTGGAAAACATGATAGAGTCTATTTTGGACCCCGCCCCCTTTAGTGGGCGTTGATGTACGTTATTATATGCAAAAATAGTGTAAATATTGAACAATTGGTATTGCTTAAGCCTATAAGAAGCTGAGATGTTCTCTGGCCGTGCAGGGGTGAAACGTTGCCCACACGGCCCCTTCCCTCTGCCATAATAGAGATTTAAAATTGTGTGCAAAGATGTCTTAAAGGAACTCTGTCCCACCCACTTAAACATTTTAAATTTACTTAATAAATATTTAGAGGGTATTTAAGATTCGACCTGGCCGAATATAAAATTTTTACTTGTTTTAGTTATAAAGAGTTCAAAGGCTGCACGGGTTGTTGGTTGTGATATTCCACAAAAAAAAAAAATAGAAAAAAAGTAGACCAACATGTTGCCAATCATTGTGTGAAAATGTGTCCGCGTTGATATGCTCATGCTTTGAACTTCATAGAAATAGACACAAAAAAAAAATAAATATACAAAATTAAAACAAATATCTTGTGACAGCTGAAGGTTGATAACTGTATGAAGCACATGGCCGAAATGTGAGGGAAATTGTGTTACGGAAGACTAGAAATCTGCTTCTTCCTCTTGCCCAACTAGAAATATTATAGTGGAGACTTTACAATATTTCGCATCAAGCTGAAAATATGAACTGATTCTTTTGGTCATATTTCTAAGATATCAAGAACAGAGTTCAAAGGAGCCTTTAGCGTCCCTGCTACTTGTTAAATTTGTCGTAAATAAATCAACAAGCAACGCGAACTCCTAGCGAAAAAGAAAAGTCGCATGTCCTGGGCTACAATTTGGCCAGCATAAAACAAGAACAATTCCCTCTACTATAAAGTCGCCTGAAAATCAGAGTTGAAATACTTTTCAAACTGATTTCAATATCCTTAGATTTTTAAATTATAAAGCAAATTTAATTTTTGTGTATTCTTTTGTTCAACCCGTGGACCTTTTGCAAACCTCAGCTAATGAATTTAGAAATTTTAATTAAAACTGTCATGCCACAAACGATGTTTTGTTCTGCAACTCACACGTAAATGTTTGCACCGTCTAAGCCACACAAGCAGCCCTACATTGTGTTCCCAAAAGAATTAAGCGAATTAACCCAAAAAAAAAAAAATAATAAAAATTAAATAAAATACTTTTTAACTCAATGCCACAAATACACACCAACACACACACACTGGCAAATTTTTGCTACAAAAGAACTTGAATGAATCATTGTCTATACCAAAAAAAAAAACGAAAAAAAAAACACTTTTGAGATTAAAGTTTGAATCAATTTAAAGTCGCACAGCAACTGCATGAAAAGGAATAAAATCCGTTTTTTTATTCGTTCTTTTTTTGCCACAAAAACAGCCAAATTTTAATAGTTTCATACAATCACGTCAACAGTAAACAAAAACCCCAACTTTAACTGCAAGTAGATTTTTTGTGCAAATAAATGAGTTTAGAAAAATGTTGCAATTTGAAACTAAATTGAGCGCTGGAAAATAATGAAATGAAAACGCACAAGAAAACTAAAACAAGCAACAAAAAAAAAAATGCCATCATAACACTCGTATTTGAAAACTGTCGTTAAAATTTATGACAAACTTTTTGGCAAAATTTTACATGTGATGCCTTGTGAACCGTAAAAACAAAAGGAAAAATATTTATTAAAATGCTTGCAAAAGCTGTGGCAAATAATATTTCCATTGAGGAGAAATTTGAAATAAAGTAGTTTAGCCCGCTGCAAGAATTTTCCCGTTAATAGTTAACAGGTCTGTCCAGTTTGGCAAGTCGTCATGAATCGCTTAATGCCAGCGCAGTTCTTTCTAATTGTGGAAATTTACGTGGAAAAATATAAATCTTTTCGCGAAATTCAGGAAGCATTTTTTTTAAAGAATTGTTGTTTAATTCTGTGTTATAACAAAATTTTCCATAAAAAAATATTAATAAAAAAATCCATATTATTTCGTACCCGGCCACTCTTGATATAATATTTTTCTGCGCTACATGATATTTTGCTATAAAATCACTAATTTAATTCATATTGAAAACAACATTGTCAATATTGCAAAAGGACAGTTAAATTAGCATCAATTTTAATTATTTACAGCCGTAAAGCTGTTTTCGGCAGTCTCTGCATATCCGTCATCAGTACTCAAATGTACATATATTTGCTTATCACCAATAATCTGTTTTAACTCAATAACAATTTTATTTTAATTTAATAAGAATTTTTCTTTGTACTAAGTATTTTTAACGAACATTCATATTGATATATTAAATTGAATTAAAATTAATTAATTAATATTCCAAGGCACAAAGGAAAGCCAACATCATATTCTAGTTATTCAAGTTACACTGCAGAGCAGAACAGCTGTTTTCGAAAGCCGCAACGCCTTCATCATCAGTGCTCATGTGTATTGTGTTTGTCACCACTTATTAGGTGTCTTAGTTGAATATGATATGATAAAAAAATATTATTAGGAAATTGCATTTTTGTTTTAATACCCGTGTTGTCGTTTGATTATTTTCTTCATGCCCTATTGTTCTGAATTTTTTGTTCCGCCAAATTTTTTTGGTTTGAATTCTTTTATACTTAAGAATTTTTCTTAATTCTCTTTATATACGGGTAAACCATTAGAATAATCTACAGATGACTTTTCTCTTTTGTATGAAATTTGCTATTAAAAATTATAAAAAAATTGCCTTTAAAGCTTAATTTAAGAAAATTGAAGCGATTTATGTTTTTAAATAAAATTAAAAAAATTTGAAAATTAAAAATTAAAAAAAAATCCGGAGGTTATAAGTTTTACCCCGTTTTGCAAAAATCGTGTTTTCACCAGATCTCAATGCTCTGAGTTCCTAAGAAGCTTCTCTGGCTACTACTGAGAGGGTAACGCTATGTCTATCTAATGTATATATGTTTGTTTTTATGTGTGTGTGTCTGTTTGTATGTGTGTGTGTGTCTGTTTGTTTGTATGAGTGTGTGTGTCTGTTTGTTTGTTTGTGTGTGTGTTTGTATGTGTGTGTGCTTATGTGTGTGTGTGTTTTTATGTGTGTGTGTGTTTTTATGTGTGTGTGTGTCTGTTCGTTTGTATGTGTGTGTGTCTGTTCGTTTGTATGTGTGTGTGTCAGTTTTTTGATGTGTGTGTGTATGTTTGTTTGTATGTGTATGTGTCTGTTTGGTGTGTGTGTGTGTATGTTTGTTTGTATGTGTATGTGTCTTTTTTTTTTTTTGTATAGAACCGGAGGTGGTAATCTTCAAAAGATACTTATGTTCCATCATAAGCATGCACGATTCACCATCACTGGTGCCTATGTACTAAACCCAACCCCTGTTTTCTTCGACCACTCTCCCTCCGCGGGACTGCCGCTAGGTATTACTTCCCGGAGGGCTGGTTAGCGATTTCGCTTTATCTTATGAACGCTCGTTCGATCTCTGTCTTTCCAGCCTTCGTAGTTCCTGCATAACTACAGATATATGGCGGTTTTACTCGTTCCATTTAATTTCGGAATCCAAAATCTCGTCTAGAAGCTGACGGGGAGTAATATTCAACTCCCAAGGACCCCTAAATCTCGGGCAGCAGAATAAAACGTGCTGAGCGTCCTCATCTTCTTCAACACAATTTGGGCATGTTGGGGATCTATCGTGCCCAAATTTGTGCAGATAATTCCTAAAACAACCATGTCCACTCAAGAACTGCGTCATATAAAAGTTTGGCTCGCAGTGTTTCGCCTCCAGCAAGGGAATTATGATGGGCAGAAGATAATAAGTCCATCTGCCCTTCGAACTGCATTCCCATCTAGACTGCCATCTGCAGATAGAAACACTCCTTTCCTCTCTCCTTATTGTAGCAATTTGCCCTGGATTATCAAGACGACGGAAGTAGATTCGCCTCATTTCATCCGCCAGTGTATCTATAGGTATTGCTCTTGCCAATACCATTGCTGCGTCATCGGATATTGTCCTGAAACCACTTATTTGTCTTATTGCACTTAGACGGTACACCGAAGACAATTTTCTTCTTGTCGTCTCCTCGGAAAGAGCTACAGACCATACTGGGCAGGCATATATTATTATCGAGGTCACAACCGACGATATTACCCTTCTTTTAAATGATGTTGGTCTTCCAGTATTTGGCATTATTCTTGCCAGAGCTGCTTGCGCGCCGGATGCCTTTTTGACAATGAACCTTACATGTTCCTTGAAATTTAGCCTGTCATCGATCAGTACGCCTAGGTATTTTATGGCCCTTTTCGATTCTATTCTTGCATCGCCAACTATTACAGTCATCTTTTCCACCGTTTTTCTGCTACTTATTAAGACAGCCTCAGTTTTATGGGCAGCTAGTGTCAACCCAGTCCCATTAAGCCACGATTCAATCCTTTCCTTATGTGTATGTGTCTGTTTGTTTATATGTGTGTGTGTGTGTTTGTATATGTGTGTGTGTGTGTGTGTGTGTCTTTTTTTATGTGTGTGTGTGTCTGTTTGTTGGTATGTGTGTTTGTATATGTGTGTGTGTGTGTGTCTGTTTTATGTGTGTTTGTGTATGTGTGTGTGTCTGTTTGTTTGTATGTGTGTTTGTACGTGTGTGTGTGTGTCTTTATGTGTGTGTGTGTCTGTTTCTATGTGTGTTTATGTTTGTGTGAGAGCCACTTTTAACTTTTGATGTAAAAACGCATGAGCACTTGTTACACACCGCTTAAAAGGTGTGGCGCCCCTTGAAAACACTACACTGTTGCCTTGTTATTTCCTCTTATAAGCAAAAAAATTCCTTTTCGCTATTTCTTTTTTTTAATATACTAAATTAACAAAATCAAGCGTGCTTTAGTATTTAACAACTAAATCAAATATATATGTATATGTATATACATATATATATATATATATATATATATATATATACTATATATATATATATATATATATATATATATATATATATATATATACATATATAATTTTTTACAACAATTTATCCACATACCTCTTAGCAACAGCTTCCTTTGACATCACTGTAATAAAATTTTATAAATTGCCTTAATTTAGCTGTTTAATCTGTTTTGAATTGCAACTCATTTTTTTTATTCTTTTTTGTTGAACTTTTGTTTAAATCACACAAACTTTAGACATAATTCAAAAGAAATTTTGCTATTTTTTCGCCTTTCATGCCTTTCAAGTAACACAAGTAACAAAAAAGAAAAGAGAAAAAGTACAAAAAAAAGAAATCAAAACGAGCAAACGAGCGAATATAAATCATTTAAACATTTTAATTTTGTTTGTTACCAACTGATATTTGTGCTGATTAAATTGATAATGAAGAACAAACACACGCTCATTACACATACAAAACAAGTAAACAACACACACACACATGCAGGCATTCATTCATACTTAAACAAATTCATACTTGCAAATGCTCTCATGTGGGTGTGGGTGAGTTGAAGTTATCTTGTCTAAAATTAGTATTGAGGTTAAACTTGTACTTAAACTCTTCTAATACCTGTAGCAAGTTTATGAGTGTATGTGTGTGTGTGTGTGTTTCTGTGTGCGTGCATGTATGTGCGACGAAGTGTTTGTGCATGTTTTATACACGGCTTTGTGGGTATTGATGTATGGGATTGTGTTCACAACTGTTTGAGAGTATCATTCACACAAACACAACCACAATTGAAAACATGGAAAGATTAATTTTTCATGCGATTACAGTAGCAGACAAAGAATGGGCGCAAATGAAAGGACATTTTATTGTGAGTAAAATTGGCGGATGGGATTATTTTTATATTGACTTGGTGATATTAAAAAGCAAAAAATTTTTGTTTTAATCCATGAAACATGACATTGTCAAGGTGTTTATTGCTAAGCCACAAAAAAAAAATGGGTTTTAAGCGCGGTAGGGTTTCTCTGGCACACTTGACATATGGTTTATCTGTTACTGATATTTGCATCCATCTAGACTTTTAAATTCTATTTGTTATGTTGCCAGTTGCTGTCACTAACTAATGAATTAAAAAAAAATATTTGTCCAATAGCCCTCTTATAAATCTAATATTACATAACATTTAAATTTTTGTAGAATATGTGCTTAGAAAATATAAAAAATTGTATTGAGCGTTACCAAGAAAATGTTATTAAAATATTTATTATTATTAAATAATAATAAGAAATAATAATCATGTATTATTTTCTACAATACCAAGATTTAATATTAAAGATTTTCTTGGTAACGTTCAATACAATTTTTATAAAATTTTTCTGAACACATATTCTTCACTTAAATTTAATAGCAATTTAAATATAATGAGATATTAAATTTGTTTATTGCACGTGCAGTAAAATTAGCGAAAAAGTAACACTCCATACATTACACTAAAGTTGGGAAGAAATTCGTGCTAAAATTATACTCAATTTGAATCAGGCAGTGCCCGAAATACCAGCACTTCACATCTTTAATATTTAAATTAAATGCTTATGATATTGTTGTTTAAATCTAATGAAATTTATAAAAATTAATAAACAAAATAAAAAGTAATATAAAAAATATAAAAAAAAATTAAGAAAACAATGAAAAGCACTTAATCTCCTTCTATTAGCCATGAAGAATTGTCATACTTGTGGGTGTTTACACGTGCTTTTGATTGTAAAAAAAAAAAAAATTTTGTTATAAATATTTTGTGATCAATTTAAGCCGCTTTTTTAAATATTTAACTTAATTAATTAAAATAAATAATAATATTGTGCTTATGTACACACAAATACCTTTTAAATCGTATATATTTGATTGAAATCCGTAAACGATAAGTTGCATAAAAGTGTACCACAAAAGTAGGTGTACGGCATGGCATATTTTCAAATGATTGCCACATAGGAAAGAAAGGCCTATAAAAAAAGGCCGGCTCATAACAATCTGATTTGACATTTTTCTCTAAGAATTATTTTCAAATAAAGAGTTTAGAAGCATGAAATATTTTTTGACAAGTAGATCTCAAATATTTAATAATATTGTAAAACCGTTACTTTTTTAATTTCCAAATAAAGCAAAAGAGATAGAAATTAATTCATACAAAATTAACTTTCTATAAGAATCGTTTCCTCAAGACAACTTATATCAGCTATTGTGAAAACGTTACTTCTAGCAGTTTATCCAGGCAAATGCATGTTGCTCGTAGTCATTTTACATACAAAGATGAGTAATTTATTCCTCTTCAATGGGTAAGTGTGTAAATTTGTACAAACAGTGTTTTGAAATTCAAACATAGAAACGAGGCCACAATGCAAAATCATTGCAATCAATAACGTATGAGGCAAAAGAAAGCACTCAAATCAAAACGCTAAAAGTTTTACATGCCATTTGTAGTAATAAGACTGAGTATTACAGCGCGCACACAGACATACACAAAAAAAAAAATTCTTGATATTTTCAGGAAAAACATATACGGCGCTTTCTCCTTAGCAGAGGTCAACTCAAAATATACAAATTTATTTTTGTTTTGTGAAATATTTATTACTGAACTACTTCGTTGGATGAATCGTTAAGGCACAAGTTTAAATTATTTATTTGTTTACTTCGATCACTTTTCACAATATCACCTTTTTGACTAGGAAGTTATTTATAGTGGAAAAATAAGGACAGTAAATAATTTTGTAATATTTATTTGAGCTATTGCTGTGATTATTATTTTTTTATGCACTGCAAACAAGAATTGGAGGGTAAATATATTCACTTTGCCGTCCGTATATTCACTCATCCGTCTGAGACCCCATAGAGTATATATATATATATATTCTTGATCAGTGATGAAATCTAAGATGAACTGAGCATGCCCGTCCGTCCGTTCGTCCGTCTGTGGAAATCACGATTCAGTCCAAACGAAAAAAGCTAGACTCTTGAAATTTGGCATAAATATATTTTGAAGCCTAGAGCAGGTTAGGTTCGAAGATGGGCTAAATCGGACAAGAGGGAAAAAAGTTCCCCTAAGAAGAACTAAACCAACCCAGAAAAACAACATAATTTTTAAAGTTTTTTGGTTATTTTGTTAAGCAAATGATATATTTTTATGTCAAAGACGGTCCAACGCCTTAAACTTGGAGCCATAAAATAAAAATATTTTTAGACCCCGCCCACTTTAGTGGGCATTGTTATAGGCAAAAATAGCATACAAATTTAACAAATTGTTTTACTTAAGCCTACATTCCTTAAAAATAACATTTTTAAGCTTTAATGACGAAGCTGAGACGAAACCTGGTAGTACTTTGCCCTACCCCCTCCTTCCCCTTCGCCCCTAAATGACCTTACCAAAAAAAAAATTTTATTTTAAATTTTGTATATAATCATTCCAAGCATTTATCTTTAGAGTTTTATGACTGCCAATTTCTGCCCTACCCCCTCCTCTTCCTTTGCCCCCTAAATGACCCTGCCAAAAAAAAAAAATATTGTTTTAAATTTTGTATATAATCATCCCAAGCATATATCTTTACAGTTTTATGACTGCCGATGTCTCCCTACCCCCTCCTCTTCCTTTGCCCCCAAATGACCCTACCAAAAACAAAAACAAAAATTTTTTTAATTTTGTATATAATCATCCCAAGCATATATTTTTAAAATTTTATGTCTACCTGTTTCTGCCCTACCCCCTCTCCCCCTTTGCCCTCTAAATGATCCTATCAAAAAAAGAATTTTTAATTTTGTATATAATTATCCCAAGCATTTATTTTTAGAGTTTTATGACAAAGGTGATATGTTTCCCCCACAGCCCTTGCCAGAACGACCCCGCCAAAATACAGTTTTTATACCCTCCAAAGAGAATTGGACCCTATAAGGTAAATATGTATATTCTTGATCAGTGATGAAGTCTAAGACGGTCTAGCAATGCCCATATGTTCGTCTGTGGAAAACATGATATTGTCTATTTTTGAACCCCGCCCCCTTTAGTGGGCATTGACGTACGATATTATATAAAGGAACTCTGTGCCAGCAAGTTAAACATTTTAAATTCACTTACTAAATATTTGGAGGGTATTTAAGATTCGACCCTGTCGAATGTATCGTTTTTACTTGTTTTTTTCTCTTTTTTAATGTTATAATTTTATATAACTTTTTTTTCATTTTTAATTTACATTAAGCTATTCACTAGTTCCAAAATTTTTGTAACACCATGCGATCCTGTACTCTAATTATAAAACTCGATCTTGTTGTACAGGAAATGAAAATAAATAAATAAAAATTTCTACATATTTTTAACTCCGCTTAGCCGAATTCCATTGTAATATGTCTAGGGTTGTTTGGGTGGGTGTAAAAAGAGTGCAACAAACGTATGAGTAATATTCTCCAAAGAGTAATATGTACAAAATATCACGTATACGCCCATGTGGTTTTATCCCAAGCACTTTATTAATTATTTTCGCTTAACCGAATTCGAATGGTTATAAAAAACCATTTCGTGCGCATGTAATCCGCGACAGCTTCTTTAAAAGGCCAATATGTCGGTCCAATGAAGACTGCAATCGTACCAAGTCCTATTTCGTGTTTAATGCGTTGAAGGTTGGCTTGTTGCTGGTGTATTAGTTCAGACAAGAGGCTTGACGTGGTGCTTGTGCAAAAAATTGTCTAAAGCTATTCAATCATACCAGCGGCAGGTCCATTTCTTAAGATAATTTGTTTACAACAACATTTTCAAAATGGTGGTTTCACTCGTTGTATGTCATCTTGCGTCATGTTATTAGATTAATTTCTTCTCCAAATGATTTGTATTAATATGAGAAATAAAAAAAATCGCTATTCTGGCAAAGGTCTCGAATTTAATCACAAAAGGCCCAATGACGCCTTTCGCCGCTAAAACGCGCCAAACAGTGAGA
This sequence comes from Linnaemya tessellans, assembly GCA_951800035.1. Lineage (NCBI taxonomy): Eukaryota > Metazoa > Arthropoda > Insecta > Diptera > Tachinidae > Linnaemya > Linnaemya tessellans. Next base: position 6,804,274 of record OX637532.1, on the reverse strand, counting down.
CGGTAATTTTTTTCTGAGAAGCAATGAAGTTTCACATACGATTTGAGGGTGAAGATCCGTTGATTCTTAGCCTATTCACCGGATACAAGACGAAATTGATAGATTTTATCACGATATTATTTAACAAATTCATTAGATAGACAAAAGCTGAATCCAAAAATTGGCTTGCAGAAAAATTTTGTCTAGGACTGGCTGGCCAACTGGGCATGCCTGCTTGAGATAATGTGTTAAAATGTTTCAAAAGTCAATGGCTTTATGCTATCGGTTTTATTGAATTGGTAATACATTCGCTGCGGTTTAGTTTTGACTTGGATGCATGCAATAAACTTTCCAACCATTCCGTTATTAAGTAGAGCAATTTGTGTGTGTGTGTGTGTGTTGGGTGGAGAGGTATTTGTCGTGTTTGTTGCTACTTTCTGCTAAATTGTGTACAACATTCATGCACACAATAGAAATAAGAAAAACATACAGAAAGTTTTATTCCTATTTAGTTTTTTTTATAGTTTTCCAATGTTTATACCCTTCACAAAAAAGTGAAGGGATATATATAGGTTTGTCATTCCGTGTGTAATTTCTTCGATATGCACATGGGACACCATAAAGTATATATATTCTGGATCCTTATGAATAGCTATGACGATTTAGCGATGTCCGTCTGTCCGTCCGTCTGTACGTGACGGGGGTTTTCCCAAGCCCCCAGAAGAGCTAGAGACTTCGCTTGTAGACCGTTAGATTGGAAATGAACTTAAATAGAGTGCTATTAATATTCAGAAAGATCCGATGTACGATTCCAGAGCTGGGAAGCTTACACCTATTTCTCGACGCAAAATTTATACCAAAAATCTTTTTTTCTTAATGTTTGCAAATTAAACCTATTTCTTGCTTTGGGAAGCCTCAGTGGTCTATTAAAAACTAAAAACTAAAAATTTTTTTTCCAGGGATGGGAAATTAAAATTTTTTTTTCGGCCCATTCCGTATTTTGTAGTACATGTAGTAATTAATATTGTTAAAAATTTTAAGTTTTTCTTTTACAAAACCTCTTTATACCTCATGAAGATTTGCATTGACAAAAAAATTTTAAAAATTAAAATTTCGCTTCCAGGGTTGGGAAATTGAAATTTTTTTTATACATAAAAGTAACCAAAAAGGCGATTGACGTTGTTTTTTTATTTTGCTATCTTAAACTATTTTATATTTTAGGAAGAACAAAATTGGTATCAAAAATTTCCAAAAAAAAAAATTAAAATTTCGAATCCAGGGATGGACAAGTGCAATATTTTATAGTTCATGAAGGTGGTGAAAATGACTGAAAATTGTAAATTTTTCTTAAATAATCCTACTTTATTCCTCATAAAGAGTTGCATTGGTTAAAAATAAAACAAACAAAAGTAAAATATCACTTACAGGGTTGGGAAGTTTAAAGTTTTTTTTTGGTACATGCAATATATTGTAGTACATGAAAGTGACCAAAATGGTTGCAAATTTTAAGTTTTTCTTAAATAAAACGACTTTATACCTAATGAAGACTAGGATTGGTACAAAAAAATTTATTTCGCTTCCAGGGATGGGAAATTGAAATTTTTTTTAGACATAAAAGTAACCAAAAAGGCAACTAACGTCGGTTTTTTACTAATTAAGACTATTTTTTAGTTCAGGAAAAACATAATTGTTATCAAAAATTAAAAAAAATTAAAATTTAGATTCCAGAGTTGGATAACTACAATATTTTGTTGTACATGAAAGTGACCTAAATGGTTACAGATATTAAGATTTTCTTAAATAAAACTTTTTAATGCCTCATTAAAAGTTGCATTGGTGAAAAAATTTAAATTTCGTTTGCAGGGTTGGGAAATTGAAATATATAAAAGTAACCAAATAGGCAATTGACGTTGTTGTTTTTGCTAATTAAAACTATTTTATAATTCAGGAAGAACAAAATTGGTATTAAAATCTTAAAAAATCAAAACTTCGACTCCAGGGTTGGACAAATAAAATATTTTATGGTACCAAAAATTTAAAAAATTAAATTTTTTTGTCAAGTAAAACTATGTTACATCTTTTAATTAAACCTACTACCTGTTTTAGCAAGAAATAAAGAAGAATTACATCTGTAAAGGGTATTTAAGATTCGGCACAGCCGAATATAGCACTTTTACTTGTTTTATTATAATTTTGTATTAAGTAGTATAAAATGTTTTTGGGTAGTGTGTAAAGTGTGTGGGTGTGTGCGTGTGCGGGAGTTTTTACGAATCCGCTCTTTTGCACTATTAAGCTCAATGGAGAACATGACTTTTTTCAGTGCAGACATTAAAGTTTTGTTAGCGTTATTGATAATACATGAAAATAAGGTTTGTTTCTCGGGTGTGTGTGTGTGTGTTTTTGTGTGTGTGTGTATAATGCACTTATTCCCAGCTGGCATTTCGTTAGCTAAAATGCGAAACGACCCATCTAATAAGTAATTTTAAACTGTTATTATATTCTAATATTTTTAAGTTTAAGGTCTCTTTATTAGTTTAATTTCTGATTTCAATATTTTATCACTCCTTTGTATGACTTCAAAGGATTGACGAAATATTTAAATAAAAATTAATTTTAAATTTAAATTGTTGTTTTTATGAATTGTGTGATATTTCTTGAAAATAATCATCTCAATAGAATAGCAAATTTTCACGATCGTCAATAACGATCTTTCGTTATACAGGAAAATTTCCATTTAACAGGTTTTGATTTAAACTATTTTTGAATCGCCTGTAAAATAATAAGAAATTATTTGGATATATAAAAATAATATAAAATTCAAACCAAAAAACTTTGACTTAGGTATGATGGAACAAAAAATTCAGAAAAATGGGACATGAAGAAAAATAATCAAACGGTAACACGGGTATTATAACAATAACATGTTAACATCAGGTTGATACAGTTCTCGTATTCTTTTTCACAATAAAATTTGTGTAAATAGGAACTGTTATCAAATTCAACTAAGCCACCTAATAAGTGGTGACAAACACAATACACATGAGCACTGATGATGAAAGGGTTGCGTCTTTCGAAAACAGCTGTTCTGCTCTGCTGTGTAAGTTGAATAACAAAAACTGATGTTGACTTGCCTTTGTGCCTTGGAATATTTATCATGTCTTTCTGAGATTTAAAAACAAATTTCGAACAATTAGCCTATAGAATCTTAATTCAATTTAATATATTTGGAACATTATTTCGTAGGGACAATTTTGGTACCATTCCAATGATCATTGAAAAACTATTGTATGTTTTTTATTTATTTTTCATATTCACAACTGTTGTTTAAAGGTTTGGAGATCATGGATCGGTTACAATCTTGTATAACTCTTCTCACGACCTCTAAATACAGCACCGTCATCATGCCTCAGGACACCAAATCTGGATGCGCTGCTAGTATCCAGATTTGTTAACCTGCAACCTTTTCTTGTTCCCAAAAATGAATACAGTCATGAGAGGACGGCCTTTAGCAAAGAGTGGGGAAAGCTAAAGGCCCTATAAAATATGTACATCTTAAGTGCTGCGAGGATTGCTGGCGCCTGCATATTTTATCTGAGGGGGACTCCTTTGAGTGAGACAAAAATTGAAATTGATGAATAAGAAAATATGTTTTCTTTATGTTTTGAACAGGCCTCAGGTGAACGTATATAAGCAGTTGTTCTATTTGTTACTTGAAAGTTGTAGTTGTATTTTGCTCTTGGGACTTTGCTCCCTGACAATTGACGGTTTTCGCGTTAAGAATTATTCCAAACTGTAATAATCTGTATTGAGAACAATAAACAATTGCTCACATCATCAGTATGTGAGTATATTAATATTTGCTGGGTGCTATGAAGGGCGTATTACATGTTTCTATAGCTGCCATGCAGTTCTGATGTTAATAGGAAATAGTTTTCAAATTTGCTACTTGAATCTTAAGTTGAAAATTTCCTAATCAATATTATTATTGGATAACTAAAAAATAATGATTTATTCTTAACTTTTTTTACAATATTTTGCTGTAAAAAAAATTAATAAAATTTTTTAATATGTTTCTGGGTGGCTAATTTTTAAAATTTGTAAATTAATATTAAAATTATGTAAATTTATATACAAGGGCGGTTCGGAAACTTCTTAGCCTATCAATGAAAGAGCAACTTCAATACACTTACTCCAACGCTTTTCTAGCAATTCTATCGCTTGATTAAAATAGTTTTCCTCAAGGTCTTCAAAATAGTGGTTTACAACTGTAATTGCATCTTCATTTGAGGTAAAACGCTTGCCAGCAAGGATTTTTTTTAGATTTGGGAACAGATAAAAGTCACTGGGAGCCAAATCAGGAGAATAGGGTGGGTGGTCAAGCAACTCGTACCTTAATTCGTTGATTTTAGCCATTGTTAAAACACTCTTGTGCGCTGGTGCGTTGTCTTGATGAAAAATTATTTTTTTTTGTGTTGTAAGCCAGGACGTTTTTCTCGAATTTGTACATTTAATTGATCCAAAAGGTTGCAATAGTACTTTGAATTTATTGTTTTACCCTTTTGCAGATAGTCAATCAATAAAATACCTTAGAAGTCCCAAAAAACCGTTGCCATAACCTTACCAGCCGATTGAATTGTTTTTGCCTTCTTTGGGACACTTCCTCCAGCTTCAGTCCATTGTTTAGATTGTTCTTTTGTCTCTGGAGTATAGTGGTGGATCCATGTCTCATCAACAGTTATGAAACGACGCTTAAAATCCATTTTATTTCGCTTAAAACGATCCAAACAAGCTTGAGAAATGTTCATTCTTATGCGGTTTTGGTCGACTGTTAACAAATGCGGCACCCATCTTGCAGAAAGCTTTTTAATCTGTAGTTCTTCATGCAAAATTAAATGGACTCGATCATTTGAGATGCGCATGATATTTCACGAACTTTTATTCGTCGATCATTTAATGCTATATCATGCACTTTGGCTACAATTTCTGCTGTTGTTGTTGTTTTTGGACGTCCACTACAATTTTTTACTGTTGCATATGAAGGAGCACTTTCACCTAAGACATTCACCATATCATTATGAATTTCTTGTCCCGATAAACCTTTTTTATGTAAATATTTAATGACACCACGCATTTCTAATTTTTCCATTGTTAAAAAATCGCGGATGCGTCTTTTGTGAACACCTGTTTCTATATGAAGGAGTTGCCAGATCGAAACAAAATTTAACATGTGTTCATAGCAGAGATGGAAGTTTCCAAAACACTTAACTTTTTTCTGTTTATACCGCGCTTTATGTGCTAGGCTAAGAAGTTTCCGAACCACCATCGTAAATAAAAATTTAACTGCCTATTTCTCATTGTTGAACGAATTCTTTCTTTCGTAGAAATATACTTAAAACAAAAACAAAATTTTATAAATTGTCTTTGTTTCAAATGTATTTATACGAAAGAAACAATTCATTCGACAATGAGAATAAGCAGGTAGTTTGAATGAGAATAGGCAGTAAGTTTAGTAAATTTATTACTAAGATTTAAAATTTGTTTACAGCTGAGAATTTTTTTACACGAACTGCTGGGCAATTTGAAAAAAATCGTTCAACAATAAAAATTCCTTGATATTTAGGGCAGAGCTAAAAAAACAAATAAGAAAAGTAATAAATGACTTCAGTCATTTATATGCGTATACGCATATATTTCTATTTGTATAAATTATTTATAATCCCTGGAAGAAGTTGTAGTAAAAGGTAAAAGCTACGTGTTTCATCTCCGATTCCTTGGCGCACGTCTTGTCAATTCAAGTTATAAAAATTAATGATTTTCAATATGTTACAAATCAATAAAGCTGGAATTAAGTACATGTTCTTTTATACACTAGAACATTTGATGTGATATCAGCCCATATCAAGGGCTTTTCCAGCAATAGGATTTTCTTTTTCTTGTTAGAGATTTTCTTGTTGTTCACTTTTACATATTTTTTATTAATAACACTTGATTAAAATATACGAAGAAATAATAAATTTCAAATTAATTGCGTGAGGGTAGTCTAGCAAAAATTATATTTATAAAATTGTTATAAATTACAGATTTTCCACAGGATCACCTTAAACCCACAAGGCCATCGTAAGGGGGAAAAAATATATTCAACATAGATGAGTTTTATTTATTGTATTAAATTTATTGTTAAAATACGAGTACATCAAAATAAAAGGAAAAGGTGTGCCGTCTTAGTTGCCTGCATTTTTTGGTTTTGGGTCCAGTTATTTACACTCACGGCAAAGCAGCCGTGCAAATTACAGAAGTCGGTAACAATCGAAATTTTTATTTATAGTTAATAGAAATTTCCTTCCATAAAGAATACAATTAAGTTGGTGCCAGCCATTGAAGGTAAGCATTTTATGCCGTCATAAAAAAACTATAAAATTTTAGTAGCCAGTAAAAAGAAAAAACAATGAACAAAATGTTTGATTAAACTAAAAAGAAAATAAAATAGGCGAAAATAAGCATCAATAAGGAAAACCAGTCCAACACAATTCACAAGATGGTTGCAATATAATTTATTGAAATAAATAAATCTATAGAATTTATGTGCTCTTAAAGGATTTTGTGTTGGACACAGAAACTCGCAAACAATTTTAGCTGCTCATCTCTTTCTCATTCATTAGAATTTATCTAAGCACTAACTCCAATATCAGTATAATTGTAAAACGTATAAAACATTTTCCCGAAATAAAAACCAGCATAGTTTCATATAAAACTTATATAATTAATAATTTTATTATAAACAAAAAAAAACAAAAACAGTGTATTGAGTTGGCAGCACAAAACAAACTAATAATAATAATAATAATAATACTTTTTTTTATGTCCTTTATGCAAAATAAATTTTGTTACTGTGCATTTAATTTTACAACTGAATGCTTCCAATTATGAATGTTAATCGCAATTTATAAATAAAAAACGGAAATTATCCAACCAAAGTGTACTGAAAGAGATGGACAACTTAACAACTTAAAAAAGGGGCAACCAAAAATGAACACCAGAAGAATTTCCTCCCCACAAATTTCTGGAGTTTATGAATGTTAATAAATAAATAAAAGTACTGTAGCGAATCCTGTATACCCTTCACCAACGTTTTGGCTAGTGGGTAGCAATACAAGCCTGACAGTCCCAGGAGCGAGCAACTTTTTGGGTTTTCCGCAGATAAACAAATCGCTTCGCGGACTGTTATAAAGTAAAACACATAAAGAATATTAAAAAAAAAGATGTGTGGTGTCGTGGCACACCGGATAGGAACGAAGCTCATTATCATAAAAATATTAATTTTAAGTTCTATTCTAGGTACAGGGTCCGCCAAATAACTTTTTTTTTAAATGCTTTAAAAAAACTACTGAATATTTTCTCAAATTGCTTTTTTTATTTGAAAGTACAATCCTACCGGTTTATAATGGAAAATAATTCCATTCAAATGGCTGCCTCGGCTGGCCATGCAGTAGCCTGCACGATCGCACCAATTTTTAAGCACATTATCGATTGTGTGCAGCTGTATTTCACCGATGGCTTCACGAATATTTTCCTTTAAAGCGTCAATTGTCTCTGGCTTGTCGGCGTAACACTTATCTTTGATGGCACCCCACAAATAATAGTCCAACGGTGTCAAAACGCAGCTCCGAGGTGGCCAAACGACATCAGCTCTGCGGCTGATAATGCGATCTTCAAAAACAGGGCGCAAAACATCGAGTGTAGCTTCGGCTGTGTGGTACGTAACGCCGTCCTGTTGAAACCAAATGTTGCCAATATCCTCCTCTTAAATTTTTGTGAACAAAAATTCGTTCAACATCGCCCGATAACGATCATCATTGACTGTAACGGCCACTCCTTGCCCATTTTCGAAGAAAAATGACCCAATTATTCCACTGGACCAAAATCCGCACCAAACAGTGACTCGTTTTGGGTGCGTCGGCTTTTCAATGTATGCGTGCGGGTTTACTGTGCCCCAAATGCGACAATTTTGCTTCTTTACATACCCGCCAAGATCAATATGAGCTTCATCTGAAAAGATGATTTTTTTGGCAAAATCGGCATCTTCTATAAGTCGATCGCAGGCCCATATTTCCCAGCGTTGTTCAAACGTATACACAACCATAATCGTTCAGCGGAAGGATAAAACTAATTATCTGTCAAATCAGACATGAGCTAAGTGTTACCATTCACGAAATAAGCACTAGTTTAAAAACGTTAGAGGGCGGACCCTTTATAAAGAAAATAATTATTCGGGTATACAATTTTTATTATAATATTTTTTCTCGCTGACCAACGAAAATACAGAATCAATTTTGTTCCCAAACGAAATTGAATTCTGTCAAGGCACGGCTGCGTATGATTAATATTTGTTTGTATGGAATCGTATTACTCATACGTCTTAAACATTGATTTAGAAACAAAAATTTTCTTACGTGACGGACGTTTTTTCCCGGTTAGGGTACTCGTCCGCATCGTCCCATAAGGGACTTCGTTCCAAAATTTCATAAATAATATTAAAGAAATTTGAAGAGCAGGGAAAACTTTACAGATCAGCCTTGTGCATTATCGTAATGGGGCGAACTTCCAAAATTATCGCCCCGATTACTGGAAATGTGATGGATAATTCAAGTTGTTCGAATCCAAAATGGTCTCCGCAACTGAAACTCTCCTATGGTTCGTATGGGCGCCTTTTTTTTTGGTCCTCATTCAAATACTATGAACTTTAATTTGTCATTCATTGGCATCCAATTTGATGGTAGCGTGCCTGAATCAGGTAATAATCAAGGGTACTTTTTACCCTCCAAAAACGAATTCGAGGTTAAATGCACTTTGTCATTCCGTTTGTAACGCAGCGAAATATCCATCTGAGACCCCATAAAATATATATATTCTTGATCAGTGATGAAATCTAAGACGATCTGAGCATGTCCGTCTGTCCGTCTATGGAAATCACGATTAAGTCGAAACGAAAAGAGCCAGACTCTTGAAATTCGGTACAGATAAATTTTGAAAGATGGCACAGGCCAAGTTTGTAAATGGGCTGAATCAGGCTAGAGGGAAAGAAGTTCCCCCAAGAAGAACTAAACTAACCTCTAAATAACAACATAATTTTTAAAGTTTTTTTTTTTTGCAATTTTGCTAAGCAAATGATATATTTTTATGTCAGAGACATACAACGCGTACAATGCGTTAAACTTGAAGCCATAAAATACAATAAACTAATTTTTGGACACCGCCTCCTTTAGTGGGCATTATTATATGCAAAAATAGTATACAAATTTAACAAATTGCTTTACTCAAGCCTACACCTTAAAAATAAAATTTTTGAGCTTTAATGATGAAGCTGAGACGTAACCTGGTGCTACTCTGCCGTACCCCCACCTCCCCCTTTTCACCTTAAATGACCCTATAAAAAAAATTTTAATAAATTTTATATTTAATATTCCGAACATTTATTTTTAGAGTTTTAATGCAAAGGTGAAATGTTTTCCCCACGGCCCTTGCCGGAGGGACCCCGACAAAATACAGTTTTAATGCCCCCCAAAAAGAATTGGACCCCATAAAGTATATATATTCTTGATCAGTGGTGAACTCTAAGACGGTCTAGCAATACCCATACGTTCGTCTGTGGAAAATATTATTTAGTCTATTTTTGGACCCCGCCCCCTTTTGTGGGCTTTGACGTACGATATTATATGCAAAAATAGTGTAAATATTGAACGATTTGTATTCCTTAAGCCTATAGGAAGCTGAAATGTTCTCTGATCTTGCAGTAGGCCCTTCCCGAAATGACTCTGTCAAAATAGGGATTTAAAATTGGGTACAGAGATGTCTTAAAGGAACTCTGTCCCACCCAGTTAAACATTTTAAATTTACTTACTAAATATTTGGAGGGTTTTTAAGATTCGACCCGGTCGAGTATAACGTTTTGACTTGTTTTTTATGGAGTGGCCCAAGTTTAAGTCATTATAAAACAAGGTAACATATTTTTAATATCAACGAAACGGACTGCCACGGTTGGCGCACAGAAGGTGCATAGAAAGTGCAATCTGGAACACCAATTTTCAACAACAAAAAAAACTTGGCATAAAGTGGAAGGACACAACCCCAGTTGCTGAGAACGGCGTCATATTTAATGCTTTACTGTACAGCGGCTACAGCTTCTTCAGTGCGCACTGTTAAGTGATTCTAAATGTGGTCCGAAACGATCTATTATTCTTTGACTTGGCCGCTCTGAAGGGCGATTAAAATGCAGGAAGTGCACGATGAGTTTGACGAATAGAACAATAATTTTGATTAAAAGTTTGATTAATTTGCACGCGTTGCTCTCTGGTGTTGTAACAGTCTAAAAAAATACGCTTTATTTATTAATTAATTAATATTTATATTGGATTGGAGTTCTGCAGACAAAATTGGTTAGTTATTTTGTGTGAGGGGCAGCTTTTTTTTGAAACTTGTAGCTTGTCACATATAGGAAAATTAATATTCACTGGATATAAAGAATAGCCACTTCCCACTTTTTGATACCTTCAAGATTTTATTGGAAACTATATTTTGTCCCAACAGCTGCCCATATTTAATTAAGTGACCTTCGGTTTTGTAAATGTGAAGATATGAAATTTTCTGTGAAAAAAAGGGCTGTGCCGAAGACTTATGCCGATTTCTTTTCTGGGAAATATGTAACATTTTGTCACTTTTTATTCAAAAAACCAGAATTAGGCACAATTTTAAAATAAAGATCATTTTCATAAGGGATGGTAATTCAATTTGCAATAAATTCACTATTTTGAAATGTCATAATGTTACCATTTTTCATTGAAAAGTGTAAAAAATGTAAGATTATTTTTCAGAAAAGAAAACAACATTAAAATATAATTGGAATTTTTTTAAAACTTCTTGATATATTGATAGGCTTTGTATTTTATAATTAAATTTTGTTTAAATAATTATCAATCAGATCAGCTCAAAGTACGTAGTAAGACGACCTGGCGGTCACATTTATGAGCTGCATTTTGCTTTCCATTCATATGCGATGAATTTGCAACCCCTCAAAGTGGCCAGAGTTTTATGTGCTCCCATTATGAAAACTAATCGTGTTGCATAAACACAAAACCATAATTTAGTTCGGGTGTGTGAGTGTGTGTGTATGTGTGTGTGTGTTTGTGTGTGTGCTTAAGTACATTTGGTTTGACCTGCACTGATTGCTTAATCAAATTGGAATTAAATGTTTGTAATATTCGCAACAAATTAGTTTTCAGTACACAAAATAATTAAGTTAGCGATTTCCGCTTAAGTTAATATTTTCAATATTATTGGCTGGTCGGTTACGTGCCTGATTTGCATAAGAAAAATTTAAATTATAATTTAATAAACAGGGTAACGTAAAAAAGGGTGGTGGAGGAGAAGCTTGTATTCAAATTTAATTTATAAAAACACACACAATACGTTTTTAAAATATCTTTTACAGATATTAAATGGAATGACAGCAATTGTGTTACACGGTTCCTTTGCAGCCTATGGAGTCAGGGGAGCCGCTTCCCTGCTTTGTGGCACAATAGTGTCCTTTATTGTATCATGTTATTATTGATGGCCTGGTGTTTTACAAAAACTCATATTGAGAAATAAATAGAATGTAATCACATTGATTTATAAAATAAAAAAAATTATTTGCAGTTTCGCAGATTTGAACCTATAGCCTGTTGAGAAAATTAACATCCTGTAATACAATTTACATAAAATAAAAGTTCACTATTAAAATAGAAATTCATACATAATTTAAAACTCATATTATTTTAATATTTACTTCATTTAAACTATGTTCACATTTATGAAATATTTGACGAAATAAGCATAACCAATAATTTATGGTTTAATTTTGTATAATTTTTAGGAAAATATTTTTAAAGTCAACATGTGCCTGCTGGATAAAAAATTTAATAAACTATTATGTTTTATCGTTTCATTTGTCGGGCATACACTGAAATATTAAATACACTTTTGCAACAAAAAATAGTGGTTACACTTATTTCGCCAAATATTTGCTATATGTGAACGTTGCTATAGATTCATTTATTTTCTTTAACTACGAGTATGAATTGATTTCTTTTTTTCGAGTAAATGATTTAAGTTTCTAAATTTGAGAAATCTCATACAATAATTGCTACAGAATATTCAATTTTATTCAAAATAATATTTTTTTTTTTGTCAAAAACTATAGCCGAGTCGTAAATGCGCAAACCAGCCAATGCCACAAAATATTAATTGCCTTTAACATCAATGTCATAAACACATGCCAAATAGCAACAACAATTACTTCAACCGAAACACAAAATAAACACGAACATGTTCAATGAAATTTCAAATAATAATAGCAACAACAACAACAACAAAAAATAAATAAAAAATAATTATAATACAAATGATAAAACCATAAGTCCTTTATATTAAATGAGTATGTGACCAAATGAAACCAATACATGAACATCATTTTATGTGTCATGTTAGAAATATGTGTGTGTGTGTGTTCTTAAATAGCACTCACACATACACACCCTATATATATTTATGTTAGTGAGCTTTTTTTTATTGGTTTATTTTATAGAGGAATGAAAATGAAACAATTGAATATTGTTGCAAATAAATGAGTTGGTTTTGCTTCACTTAAATCAACATCAGAATGTACAACAACTACAAACGAAATGCCGGCACAAACGCACAAACTCGTTTAAAACCGTATTACGAATCACTTTTGTAATTATTTTAGAAAATTATAGAGATGCTGGCAAGCCAGAGTGTGTGCCAATGTAAACATCAGTTGACATCAAAGAGTAACAAAAAGCAAAAAAAAAAAAAAAGTGGCCCCACACTCACACACAAATGTAAAGTCAACAATTGTCAATGTCAACTTTGTGTTAGCAATAAATTGTTATTTTAAGTTGGCATTAATTCCTATTTATTTATTCATTTATTTGTATTTATTTTCCTTCGGCTGGTTGTGGTTGTAATGAAAGCAGAACTGGTTCAAGCTTGAATAACAATAACCCACACACACACATGCAATCATATGTATGAGTTCACTCATATAAATTGAGTTAAAGGACTTGCCATCATGCAGAAAGCCCGTAATACTATAGCCCGTACAGGGCTCTTCCACACACTCTCTCATCGAATTTTATTAGATTTTAAATCTTAATGAACTTAAATATTGTAAAAAATACTTGCCAAACATGATCCAGTCCTTAGAGTGTAAACATTTTTTAAGAACACAAGGATTCGACACAAAACTAGTAGAGTAACAGGTTTCCAAGTCAGAAGGTTTCAGCCATTTCTATATTTTCCTATAAAGCGGGTGAACCATTTTTATATATGAGTATTGATGATGAAAGTGTAGCGGCTTCTGAAAACAGCTGTTCTGTCCAAGAAAGTGAATTAAATCATTGAATTGTTGCTAAGTTTTCTCTTGTTTTTTGGAATATTTATCAGGACTTTCGGAATACAAGACTTTACAAATCCCTGCCCATTAATTAAAAAAAAGGGATTTCCGCCGTTTTGGAATATTTTCCAATAGAGCAGATGAGCCATTTTTATATATGAGTATTGATGATGAAAGTGCAGCGGCTTCTGAAAACAGCTGTTCTGTCCAAGAAAGTGAATTAGGTTAGGTTAAGTTGAAAAGAGGGGCATAAGCAAGAGCTGTCCCATTAATTTTAATTTACGTTGAAAAAGGGGCATAAGCAAGAGCTATGCCAATTCGTTCAGGATTACACTTAAGCCTCATAGGCCTGCTGTGCGTTCTGTTATAAGCAGTTCCCGTTATAAACCATAGAAACCTGTGAATCAAATCATTGAATTGTAGTTGAGTTTTCTCTTGTTTTTTGGAATATTTATCAGGACTATCGCAATACAAGACTTTATAAATCCCTGCCTATCAATTATAATTTTTAATCGTCAGGGTTGGGAAATTTCGTACAAGCCAAAGAGTAATAACTTAAAAAAGTTAATGTGAAAAACGTCTCATATTATATTTTCGTTAAAAACATTGTTTAAATAGTTGATATTCCTAATAACTAGCATCACTTGAAAAAGTGGAAAATTGAACAAAGAACGCTAATGAGAGGGCGCACAGTGGGATTTTTTGTGCAGTAAGTAATTTTTTCGACACATAAAATTTAAAAATATAATGATGCAGTTTTGTAGGAAATTGATTCAGTATAAAGAATCCATAAATTGTATCCCAAAAAACCGTTAATTTTTCTTTCAAATAATGAAGTAGTCACATGTAAATTTTGGTCCAAAATTTTTAAAACGGTTTACGCACTTCTATAGTGTTTATGCGTAAGATAATTTTATTGCTCTGATTTAAATGGTGATTTTTTTCAAATATAGCCTTTTCTGCGTATATAAAAAAATAATAAGGTTCACTCATATGGTTAAAAGATATGATAGAATAAAATTTGTTCCATAATGTGCCGTGATTGCAAACTTCCTTGGAAGAAAAATAGGGTTGCTCGTTGGTGCTAGGTGCTCCCGCTATAATAAAATGAAAGGTAAGACTCCATATTATCAATTCAAAAAAAAGTTTAAATGATTAATAATCTTTTATAAAATTTGTCTCCGAATTCATGAAATTTTTATAAAATAATTAGTTTTGGTAAAGAAACAAAAAGTTGTGGGAATAAATATAATATGGGTTATATTATGTGGGCGTTAATTGAGATAATAAAGGCTCTGTGCCAAATTTGAAAAACTTTGGGCCAAAAATAAATGTTGGTTTCTATGGGTGGGGGGTGGTGGGCGTGGAAAATTTTGATGAAACTTTATTTTATTTTTAATTGAGGTAAGAAAAGGCTGTGTGCCAAATTTCAAAAACTTTGGGCCAAAAATAAATTTTGGTTTCTATGGGTGGTGGGTAGTGGGCGTGGCCAATTTTGATGAAACTTTATTTTATTTTTAATTGAGGTAATAAAAGGCTCTGTGCCAAATTTCAAAAACTTTGGGCCAAAAATAAATTTTGGTTTCTATGGGCGGTGGGTAGTGGGCGTGGCCAATTTTGATTAAACCTTATTTTATTTTTAATTGAGGTAATAAGAGGCTCTGTGCCAAATTTCAAAAACGTTGGGCCAAAAATTAATTTTGGTTTCTATGGGCGATGGGTAGTGGGCGTGGCCAATTTTGATGAAACTTTATTTTATTCTTAATTGACGTAATAAAAGGCTCTGTGCCAATTTTCAAAAACATTGGGTTAAAAATAAATTGTGGTTTCTATGGGCGGTGGGTAGTGGGCGTGGCCAATTTTGATTAAACCTTATTTTATTTTTAATTGAGGTAATAAGAGGCTCTGTGCCAAATTTCAAAAACGTTGGGCCAAAAATTAATTTTGGTTTCTATGGGCGATGGGTAGTGGGCGTGGCCAATTTTGATGAAACTTTATTTTATTCTTAATTGACGTAATAAAAGGCTCTGTGCCAAATTTCAAAAACATTGGGTTAAAAATAAATTGTGGTTTCTATGGGCGGTGGGTAGTGGGCGTGGCCAATTTTGACGAAACTTCATTTTAATTTTAATTGAGGTAATAAAAGCCCCTGTGTCAAATTTCGAAAATGGTGGGCCAAAAATAAATTTTGGTTCCTATGGGCGGTGGGTAGTGGGCGTGGCCAATTTTAATGATACTTTATTTTATTCTTAATTGAGGTAATAAAAGGCGCTGTGCCAAATTTTAAAAACTTTGGGCCAAAAATAAATTATGATTTCTATGGGCGGTGGGTAGTGGGCGTGGCCAATTTTAATGAAACTCTATTTTATTCTTAATTCACGTAATAAAAGGCTCTGTGCCAAATTTCAAAATTATTGGGTTAAAAATAAATTTTGGTTTCTATGGGCGGTGGGTAGTGGGCATGGCCAATTTTGATGAAACTATTTAGTTTTCTTAATTGAGCTAACCAAAGGCTCAGAGCAAAATTTCAACATTCAACTCCTTATATATTTTGCCAAACATTGTATGAACAAATCCCACAGTGTGGCGTAGCGGCCTTGAAATTAGTATGATCCGTTCTTCAGGTTTGATGACTATGAGAAATATTCTTAATATTCCACTTTTAAAAATAAGTGGAATTTGAACAAATTCATTTATTAAATAAAAATAAAAAATAATTTGCAGTTTCGCAGATTTGAACTTAGACCCTGTTGAAAAAACTAACATCCTGTAATACAATTTACATAAAGACAGTTCACTAATAAAATAGAAATTCATACATAATTTTAATATAATTTGTTTAGCAAATGCAGCCATTGCAAATATTAATACATTTTCTGTTAACTATTTTCTTCTTCTTCTTTAAATCTGTATTTTGAAAAAGTCTCATTAAAACGAAATATAAAAAAAGTTAAAAAATAAAATGCTTATCTTATCTTGAGCCAGAATTATTTTATCACATTTCAACATTTACAATACCAGAGCAATAAATATTTTAAAATGTTTGCCTTGTATTTTAATGGTCATAAATAATAACTATTGCATCTCTCATGAGATCCTTTCCTCAGTAAAAATGGAACATTAATTGAGTAGGAAATAATAAACTTTTTATAGTCAAATATCCATAATATGCAAAGTTTTCTATAAAGTTCGAATGCATGCAGCAAAAAAATTTATTTTGAATAAAAATTAATGCCCACATACAGAATTTAAATAATTGCAAATTTATTATAAATTAAAAACATATAAACATATACGAAGGCACTGGGGAAATTTCTTTAATTATAGAAAAAGAAGTTATCCACCTTGTTATTTTGGAAGCCTAAACTTTGAGGGTGCTGCTGGCTGAAGTAGTTAACACTAGAATAAGAAGTGTAGGATCTTGAGTTCAACCCCGCGTTCAGTCATGAATATTGTGTTGAATTCTTCTGATCAGCATTAAGTGCATGATTGTGTTAGTTGTTGCCAGGCTGTTTCAATGATGAAGGCATAGCACCGGTCACTGAACATAATTGGCAGCGACTGACACTATCATGTACTAAAAAGCAGAGGTACACAAAATTAGCCGGCGTAGTAAAAGGGTTGAAATAGCTACAAAAAATTCTCTCTCTTCTCATCTTTCTTCATCTGTCTGCTCTCAACACCATGCCCTCCTTTCTAGTTCCGGGGCAATGCACTGCATATACAGTGGTCATCCCTGAGTGCTGGTCCGGGTTAAAAAAAATTAAAAATTGTTAATTGCTTACGAAGTGATTTTTAAAAACTTATTATCAACAGCATTTTCAATCGATCATTCTCTTTATTCAAATCGTTAATTAGAATTAAAGATCATCATATTTTAAAATCAAACGCATCCGCTTTACAGTGATAATGAATTTCCAACAATTTATTTATTTTGAAGACCTTTTCGGTACCACCACTCAAATATTTTTTCAATTACCACCACATGCGAGCATTTATTTCTACCGTTACATGCTTCTAAACATGAATGCTTCTGCTCGTTTTTATGAGAGTTCGAAATTATACAACACACTCTTCCGGAGATAAATAATTTTAAAACAAAATAAAAGCATTAAAAATAAATGACTGACTTAACGTATGAGTGAGTGGTCCAGCAAATGAATGAGTGCTTGTGTGTTTGAGTAACTGACAAATTAAATGAATGACCAGGCAGCCATTGTGTTACGCAAAAATTACAAAAAAAATATATACATATATTGAAAATAAACTGAAAATAACTTTTATTTAAATGCCATTTACAAATGCATACATCAAGTCTCACATGTTGCGAGTAATTTCTAAAGTACTTCAACTAATGCACACACACACACATGCATATACAGTGAAACTTCAATATACCAAACTTCTTTATAACGAAAAACTCTATATAACGTATGTTTTATTGAGTCCCTTGAGAAAACCACTTTATTGCAAAGTTTTTCATACAAAAATACACTATAGCTATAACGAACAAATTGTGAAGAAAAAGTCTCTATATAGCGAAATATTCCTTAAAATTCCTCAATATAGCGAAATCAGATTAAATCCTAATTGCTAAAGTCCCCTTATAAAAATAGCGAAGTCTAAATGTATTTACAAGCGCATTTTTAAAGCCTCTATACAGCGAAGTACTCATACAAAACCCTCTATACAACGAAGTGCATTTGTAAAGCCTCTATACAACGAAGTACTCATACAAACGAAGTACGAATAAAACAAGTAAAAGTGCTATATTCGGCTGTGCCGAATCTTAAATACCCTTCACAGATGTAATTCTTCTTTCTCTCTTGCTAAAACAGGAAGTAGGTTTAATTAAAAGATGTAACACAGTTTTACTTGACAAACAAATTTAAATATTTAAACTTTTTGGTCACTTTCATGTACCATAAAATATTTTATTTGTTCAACCCTGGAGTCGAAATTTTGATTTTTTAAGATTTTAATACCAATTTTATTCTTCCTGAATTGTAAAATAGTTTTAATTAGCAAAAACAACAACGTCAATTGCCTATTTGGTTACTTTCATATATTTCAATTTCCCAACCCTGGAAATGAAATTTAAATTTTTTTACCAATGCAACTCTTAATGAGGCATGAAATAGTTTTATTTAAGAAAAACTTAATATCTGTAACCATTTTGGTCACTTTCATGTACCACAAAATATTGCAGTTATCTAACTCTGGAATCTAAATTTTGATATTTTTTTTTTAATTTTTGATACCAATTTTGTTTTTCCTCAACTAAAAAATAGTTTTAATTAGTAAAAAAACGACGTTAGTTGCCTTTTTGATTACTTTTATGAATAAAAAAATTTCAATTTCCCATCCCTGGAAGCGACATTAAATTTTTTTTTACCAATCCTAGTCTGCATTAGGTATAAAGTCGTTTTATTTAAGAAAAACTTAAAATTTGCAACCATTTTGGTCACTTTCATGTACTATTAAATATTGCACTTGTCCATCCCTGGATTTGAAATTTTAGTTTTTACTTTTGAATTTTTGATACCAATTTTGTTCTTCCTAAATTATAAGACAGTTTTAGTTAGCAAAAAACAAAAAAAACAACATCAGTTGCCTGTTTGATTACTTTCACTTATAAAATAATTGCAATTTCCCACCCCTGGAAGCAAAATTTGAATTAAAAAAATTTTTTTGGCCAATGCAAATCTTCATGACGTATAAAGAGGTTTTGTAAAAGAAAAACTTAAATTTTTTAACAATTTTAGTTACTACATGTACTACAAAATACGGAATGGGCCGAAAAAAAATGTTTAATTTTCCATCCCTGGAAAAAAAATTAATTTCTTTAGTTTTTAATAGACCATTGAGGCTTCACAAAGCAAGAAATAGGTTTAATTTATAAACATTAAAAAAAATAATTGATATTTGGTATTTTCGGATCCCCTTGTTATTTGTTATATCGAAGTTTTACTGTACATGCATTTTTATTAAATGTTAGCAAAAATAGTTATTCAACCCTTTGAGGAACAGCAACAAATAATGTGATCTCGACTTTATTTATCGATTTTTTTATAATTGCACAGATTTGCTTTCACTGTGGGAAATTATGGTACTCTTTAAAATATACGAGCTCAGTTCAATATATTAGGTTACAGCTACTTAGCGTTTTTAACTTATATGTGAAAGGCATTAAAGTTTGAAGTGGTTTGGTGATCTGTTGCCACAAAAATTTGCCAAAAAATTTTTAATATTTTTTTTCCTTGGTCTAGAGTCTAGGGGACGATGCCCCATACATACGCATATATGCAGAGCATTGCACTGGAACTAAAAATTAGGGGGAATAGTATTAAGACAACAGATGAAGAAAAATTGGAATATGAGAATTTTTGTAGTTTTTTTAAACTTCACTTCGCCGGCGAATTTTGGCTACTGGGGCAAGGTAGAAAAAATAAAATTAATTCTGATTTCTTTTCTGAGAAAATGTAACATTTTATCACTGTTTTCCTAAAAAACCACAATTTGGCGCATTTTTAAAATAAAAATGATTTTTCGCAAGAGGTGGTACATTCATATGTAATAAATTCACTTTTTCCAAATTGCGTAATATTGCAATTTTTTATTGAAAAGTGCAAAATATGTAGCATTTTTTTTCCAAATGCCATAATATTGCCATTTTTTATTGAAAAGTGCAAAATATGTAGCATTTTTTTTCCAAATGCCATAATATTGCCATTTTTTTATTGAAAAGTGCAAAATATGTAGCATTTTTTTTCCAAATGCCATAATATTGCCATTTTTTATTGAAAAGTGCAAAATATGTAGCATTTTTTTCCATATGCCATAATATTGCCATTTTTTATTGAAAAGTGCAAAATATGTAGCATTTTTTTCCAAATGCCATAATATTGCCATTTTTTATTGAAAAGTGCAAAATATGTAGCATTTTTTTTTTAGAAAAGAAATCAACATAAGTTATCGAAAGCACTTGCAATAGTGAGAGTGGCATAGAGTGATTGTTATTGAAGTCTGAAAAATCTTTACAAGTTTTTCGAAATGTGACTAACAAAGTTCTTCTTGGACTCCCCTACACATCAACAAACCATGCAAATGTAGAGAAAGTGAAGAAAATTAATATGGACAGGCATCGCATCACCATAAGCGAAAATTGCTGAGGAATTGGCATATTTCGGAATTTTCACCAAAAAAAAAAAAATAATAATTAAAAGATAGTCCTAATGGGTGTTTTTTTATAAAATGATACAGTTTAAAACAATAACACAAGGAAATATATTTTTAATAAAAAATGAAACTGGCTTTTTTTTGAAATTTTCGTTATGACTTCTGCCATGTGGCGGGCACGTAGAAGGCGCAATCTGGAACATTAACTTTCAACAACTAAAAGAACTCTTCCATAAAGTCGAAGGACACAGTCCCAGTTGCAGGGAGCGGCAACGAATTGATTGATTAGGATCATCTTCAATGCTTTCTTGTACCGCGGCTACAGCATCTGCAGTGCGCAACTGTTCGGCGTCTCACGGGGGGATGCACATGATCAGTAACGATTTATTGTTCTTCGCATGGGCCGCTCTCAAGGTCGCTTATGTACGCCATTAAATGCAAGAAGTGTACGATGAATTTAACGAATAGATCAATTATTTTAATTAAAAATTTTAATTTGCACGTGTTGCTCTGGTGTTGTGACACCCTAAAAAATATTGCGCTTTATATGGCCAAAAACAAACACCGTGACTATACCACAGTTGCCATATACACCAGCTTTGGGCCCCTGCGGTTTTTGCCACTTTCCAAAAATTAAAACAATAATGAAGAAAGGCATGAACCCCGAATCGCTAAGAGAGATCAAGGACATGTCAGAAAATGCTATTCAGGGGAAAAAGAAAAATAGATGAATAAATAAATACTTTTTATAAGAATAAAAAAAAATTTTATCTTAATAATAAAATTTAAATTTACCTTAATTTTATGAACAGTCCTCGTTTTTTATTTTTTGCAACTATAATAATAAATTTCACATATTTAACTTTCTTTTCCGGAGAATATTTTTAAAACTCTTTCTAATTGAGTTTTACTTAAATAATGGCGAAAAGAAATCAAGCCACCAGGACCTCTTGATAAACAGAAATAAAATATCCTAAGCAATAAATCCTGTCATGTCATGTCGTCAGCATAAATTTCGAAAAGAGAAAATGAAAATTTTGTGAAACAAAAATTTATTGATGATTTTGTTTGGCTTCCTTTTTTTGTCCTGTTTGGATATTTAGTTGAGTGTTGGATGTTTATTGAAATAATATTTACTCAATACTCCGACTACTGATAATCCCTATTTCGATACGAGTTTATGAGTAAATATATTTGTGTTCATTATACGTTTGTATTGGGTGCCGGTAATGATTTGTATAAATTTGCGTGACCATTCGTATCATTTACATCCAATTTATATTCATGTACAAACACGCACACACCCACACAGCCACGCGCGCTTAAATATTAATGAGTGCTCGTAAATATTGACTTGAATGCGTATTCAGATCCTTACCCAGGCAACATTTTACACTCTAACTCATGACATTCGAAAATGCACTTTATATATTTGGACAGACCTCGTTTATGTAGTCAATTCTTATTTCTCCCTTGGGAAAGGGTTGCATAAGACATCGGTTGCTGCCAGCAAAAGTATCATCAGTATTATTTGTAAACAACTCCATTTGTGATATACAATTCAATTGAGGCAAAAGTAGATTTTAAGTAACTCGAAATTAGTAAAACTCTTTCATGAAATGTTGGCTGGGTTGCACGTGTGTCTGTTAAGTATGTGCGTGAGTACGTGTGCGTGTGCGTGTGTGTGACCATATTTGCATTAAAATATATATTATTTATGCAGGCTTTTCTCCATGGCACAGAACGCACATGCTAACAGACGACGAGTTTGCAAAACATAAAATATAATAAATTTATAAAGGAAAAATAGGCAAATAAATAAAATTTTCTAAATATTCACCTGGGCTTAAGTTGTTTCTGTTGTCAATATTTACTGTGTGTTACCATTAAACTTTGGTGATATATATTTTGCATGCTTCCACACATCTGCTTATATGGCTGTATAAGTACAGTACACGTCATAAAAATAAGTACAGTACGCCCTAACAGTTTTGCATGGCATTAATTAACCGTTTTAATAAATTAAAATTGCAGTTAAAATTTGTAAATATGAAATATGATGAACAGCAATTTATTTTTAAACTTGCACAATAAATTGATATTCAAATTGTATTTAATGTAATAGCGTGCAGTGTAGCTGAGATTGTAGTTTGTATTGCTTGTATGTATACCCAACACACACACTAATGAAATTGGTGGCACACGTTTGTTTAGTGTATAAAGTTCTGCTCTTATACAGCGGGAAAACTTTAAATACTTTCTTATTTCAGGCCTTGTTAAAGGTCAATGACGGAAGGCTTTTTGGTTCAATTAGCATTTTTATTTAAAAGCTCTTAAAAGCTTTAGAATTTCATTATAAAAAAAAACACATAAATAAATGTATGAAATCTTTGAGTCTATAGAACGATCTTTTCAATTCCTTGTTTAAATATGATTTCATGTAAATGTTCACCTCGGCTACTCCTCAAATGTTTCATACGCTGGGTTCAATTTTACCACAGTCTCCCTAGCAAATAGACTGGTATCTCACGAATAAATTCTTCAATGTGGGCTTTCAGTAGAACAAACTTTGCGGACTTATTTCTATCGACATGAACCCCACAAAAAATAATCTAAAGACGTTTAACGATCCATATTTTTTTTATCTTGGACCAGGGGCCAAATTACAGCACTCGATATCGATCGAAATTTCAATACATTTTAAATACGAATTTCGATCGATATCGAATGCCGTAATTTGCCCCCAGCACTCAGGGGATGACTCCTGCATATGCAGCACATTGTGACGGAACTAGAAAAGAGGGCATGGTGTTGAGAGGAGATAGAGGAAAAAAGATGAGAAGAGAGAGACTTTTTTTTTGCTATTTCATCCTTTTTACTTCGCCAGCTAATTTTTGCTACAGGGCCGATGAAGGTGGGTGCTGTTATTACTCTGATTTTTAGTATATGATAGTGTCAGTCGCTGCCAATTATGTTCAGTGATCAGTGCCTTCGTCATTGCAACAGACTGGCAACAACTAACACAGCCATGCACTTAATGCTGATCAGAAGAATTCAACACAATATTTCATGGCTCAGCGCGGGGTTGAACTCAGAAACCTCCGCTTAATAGTCTCCTGTTCTACTACTTCAGCCAACAGTACTCACGTTCTGTGTGACATGTGGCACCGTTGAAACTCCAGCTCCTCCAGTTTGTAATCATCGCACGATAGCGCTCCCGATTAACTCTACGATCCTGTCTTCATTGTCTTTATAAAATAATGCCACCGGCCCATAAGCCACACTAAAAGTATAATTTTTATGATGGCACTCGAAGCTCTTGCAATGTTCATGGCTGCTGGTCAAACCAAATACGACACTTTCAAACAGAAATGGACACGATGCACTTTTTTAAACGAATTTTCATAATAAAAGTTAATAATCTGCCAGCGTTGTTCGTTTGTCAGCCGATTCATCGTTAAAATTTAGACCAAACTAAACATGTTACACAAAAACAGTGTTGCCAAAAAGAAATAATTTGCTAAAAAAGTCACTACTCACAACGCACAATGGGATTTTTTTTGCAATAAGTAATTTTTGCGACACATAAAATTTAAAAATGTAATGATGCAGTTTTGTAGAAAATTGATTCAGTATGAAGAATCCATAATTGTATCCCAAAAAAACGTTTATTTCTTTTTGAAATAATGAAGTAAAGTCACATTTAAGCTTTGGTCCACAATATTGAAAACTGTTTACGCACTTCTATAGTGTTTGTACGTCAGATATTTCTATTGCTCTGATTTGAATAGTGATTTTTTTTTCAAATAAAGCCTTTTCTGCGTATTTAAAAAAAAATTATAAAGTTCGCTCATATGGTTTAAAAGATATGATAGAATAAAATTTGTTCTATAATGTGTCGTGATTGCAAACTTCCTTGGAAGAAAAAAAGGGTTGCTCGTTGGTGCTAGGTGCTCCCGCTATAATAAAATGAAAGGTAAGACTCCATATTATCAATTAAAAAAAAAAAGTTAAATGCTTAATAATATTTTTTATAAAATCATAAAATTTGTCTCCAAATTCATTAAATTTTTATAAAATAATTATTTATAAAATAATTAGTTTTGGTAAAGAAACAAAAAGTTGTGGGAATAATTATAATATGGGTTATATGGGCGGTGAGTGGTGGGCGTTAATTGAGGTAATAAAAGGCTTTGTGCCAAATTTCAAAAACTTTGGGCCAAAAATAAATTTTTGTTTCTATGGGCGGTGGGTAGTGGGCGTGGCCAATTTTAATGAAACTTTACATTTTTCTTAATTGAGGTAATAAAAGGCTCTGTGCCAAATTTCAAAAACTTTGGGCCAAAAATAAATTTTTGTTTCTATGGGCGGTGGGTAGTGGGCGTGGCCAATTTATTTTTAATTGAGGTAATAAAAGGCTCTGTGCCAAATTTCAAAAACTATAGGCCAAAAATAAATTTTGAGTTTTATGGACGGTGGGTAGTGGGCGTGGCCAATTTTTATGAAACTTTATTCTATTTTTAATTGACGTAAGAAAAGTCTCTGTGCTAAATTTGAAAAACTTTGGTCCAAAAAAAAATTTTGTTTTTATGGGCGGTGGATTGTGGGCGTGGCCAATTTATTTTTAATTGAGGTAATAAAAGGCTCTGTGCCAAATTTCAAAAACTTTAGGCCAAAAATAAATTTTGGGTTTTATGGACGGTGGGTAGTGGGCGTGGCCAATTTTGATGAAACTTTATTTTGTTCTTAACTGAGGTAATAAAATGTTCTGTGCCAAATTTCAAAAACGTTGGGCTAAAAATAGATTTTGTGTTCTATGGGCGGTGGGTAGTGGGCGTGGCCAATTTTGATGAATCTTTATATTTTTCTTAATTGAGTTAATAAAGGGCTTTGTGCTAAATTTCAAAAACTTTGGGCCAAAACTAAATTTTGGTTTCTATGGGCGGTGGATGGTAGGCGTGGCCAATTTTAATGAAACTGTATATTTTTCTTAATTGAACTAACCAAAGGCTCAGAGAAAAATTTCAACATTCTACGAGCACTCCTTATATTTTTTGCCAAACATTGTATGCACCAATCCCTCTGTGCAACGCCTTGTCTACCTCCCAAGAACAAGATATCCGTTCCACTTAGTCTTCTATAAGAAGAAACGAAAACAGTTTTAATTTTTGGTTATTCTCAAATACAGAAAAATTAACTCACTGCATGGCCACGATGTCCAATTTTCCACTCTGCTTAGATAACCTAGAAAAAAGTATAATAAAAGTCTGGCATCGCCAATATGTGAAATTTCGCGCTTTGGAAATTTCTCATACGTTAAAGCCAAAACCGTTAGCATTATGCCACCGTTTTAATAAATCGCAAATGTTTCGCTAAATAGTGTGTTATCCCTTTTATGATTATAACCACGAAATGAAACACCTGTTACATGCAAATGAAAGAGTACAGAGGCCTTCTAGCAGACATGCATACTCCAGCTTTTTTTCTGCTACGTATAGGTGAGGCTTGTGAGTGTGTGTGTTTTTTTCAACTTTTAGTTTTGAACATTAAGAAATTTTTACTCTTGGGAGTATCTATTCTTTAAAAAAAACCATTACGAAGCATTTACTTGCGGCCATCTGAATTCAACTTAATTTTCTTGTAAAGAAATGGAAAAGTTTTTATATGAATACATTTTATAATAAAATCACTAAGAAATAAATAGATTTTGAGTTATAACAAATTTTAATATAATTCGCAATATTTTTTAAAATAAAATAGTGAAATAGAGGTAGAAAGCCTTAAAAGCATATTTTTGATATAATACTTTTTTGATCTAAGTGCTTGGCATTAGAGGACACAATTTAAGAGCGACAAAATTAATAGCTTTTACTGCTGACACGGAATTTATTCCCTGCAAGACTTAGCGATGAAAATTTTAAGAAATATTTTAAATTCAAAATCATATTAAGAAAATTACCAATTGCGTAGTTATATAAATGCTATGGCAGTGGGCAACGATGTTTAAAAAACCAATGACACAAATTGAGAGCATAAGAAAAATTGATGCCAAATAAAATAAAACATCGATTGATTTCTCAGCTAAAAAATTTCTTACAAATTCTGTTTGCCCTTTAACGCCGTGTTTCTAAAACTTGGTTTAAAGAAGTCCAAAACTCTAATTTTTCTGAGGAAATGTACATATTGTGTGCAAACTTGCCTCAAATCTATTTACAGATTAATCTTGTTTAACTAAGATTTCAAAAATCCAGCCTAAGCTGGAATTTCTAAACCAAATCAAAGAATGAAGCCATTAACCCAAAAAACAAATGGCAGCCAAAGATATAATAAAGAATGAACACACAATTCAGCTTCTTTAATTTTTATTTATCAATAAAAATTTATTGTTCTTATTTAGAAAAAAAAAGTAGGAAAAATAAGATTTATAAATTATTATTAACAAAATACAAAAAGAAAATTAATTTAAAAAAAATTCAAAAAAAAATTTACATGTGGCGGGTGTTGCCGAAACCGCCATGGCCAGACTGGGAGGCGCCTTTGTTGAAACCCATTTGCAAATTGAGTTCGGCATTATGGGCCCGCAATTGTTCTTCGGTGAATGTGCGTTCATTCTTTTCAGCCATTTTAGGACCCAAAGTGGGTCCGTTGTATTCTGGATGGTGTTGAGTCTAAAAGAAATAAATAAATGAATATTTCGTGTTCTTTTTGCTAAGAAAAATATCGCAAATTTACCGTGCGTCCCAAAGAGTACAGACACAAGGTCACTTGTGGAATATTACGGCGCTCGAAAAGATCGGCAGTTTGAAAGATTTCCTCTTCAGGTACACCGTATTTCTTAATGGCAGCTTGGAATCTTTGGATATTTTCCATCAACTGGAAGTTGGTGCCACGTTCTTGAATTTTCTTTACAGAACCGGGAGCCATTTTGTTAATTAATTTGCACAAAACAATACCATCTTTCAAGATGTCTTCATAATTGCCAGATGGTACCTTTTCGCCCAAAACTTCAAAGATCCAGTTCAAGACTTCTTGTTCTTGTTCCTTATTGCGGGGCTAAAATAAAAACAAAATAAAATTTTATGCCTTATAATGCAGTGCGTTATAAATAAAAAATTAAACAAAAATTTAGTCGTGCACTCATGATTGTGCTGCTTCTGCTAACAATAAAATATGAAAAATATCTTTTTGATTTTAAATTAATTTTTTTTCTAATTTATTTGACAGCTCTTGCCATCATGTGTTTAGAAAGTGCAAGAATTAAGATAAAATTTTCAAATTTAAATTTGCATTTTGTTCGTAATAATTTTTATTTATTTTATTATCTCTTTTTTTTTTTTTGTTGTTTTTTGTCTTTCAATTTCTGCATAAATTTTTAATTTATATTCATAATATTAATGATACATTAAATTTGCCATCGTTTTATAAATCCCTAATGTATAGAAAATAAAACATTTAAATTGTACATTCTATATTTATGTGCTTGTGTTTTTATTAAAAAAATAGAACAAAAAACATCGTTATGATTTTCGAGAGATAAAAATGCTACAAATTAAATTTGAAACAAGTGTTGCATATTCTAAAACTAAAATAAGTTTGTGGTTCTTGTTTAACTGATAGATAACATTCGTAAAACGAAATCATAAATTTTAAGTGGTTTTCTGTGCAGCAATAATTTAGAGAAAAGAAATTTGCACAATCAAAAAATGTTTAAAAAAACAATAAATTTTATTTTAATATACATTTTTCTGATTAAAAACATTTTTTGGCTGGTAACAAGTAGACCGATACAAGCAAAAATATTATATAAAAAAAAAATTTTTTTTCTGTTAAACATTTCTACCGGTCAGTGCCCCAACGCAAAGAAAAAGAAAATTAAGTTTCATAAAGGCACTTTTTATCATATTTTCATAGAGAAATAATAAAATTTAAAAAAATTTAAACTTGTGCATAAGCGATTTCGAGTTATTCGAATGCAAAATCAAGAAGACGAATTTATTTTTATTTGTTTTTATCTTGGACCAGCAGTCAGAGGATGACCCCTATATATGCAATGCATTGCGCCAGAACTGAAAACGAAGGGATAGTATTGAGGGGACAGATTAGGAAAGATTAGAAGATAGACAGTTTTTTTTTAGCTATTTCAACTTTTTTTACTTCGCCGGGTAATTTTTGCTACAGGGCCGACGAAGGTGGATGCTGTTACTTTGCTTTTAGTACATGATAGTGTCAGTCGCTGTCAATTATGTTCAGTGACCAGTGACTATGCCTTCTTCATTGAAACAGACTGGCAACAACTAACACAAACATGCACTTAATGCTGATCAGAAGAATTCAACACAATATTTCATGACTCAGCGCGGGCTCGAACTGAGGACCCTCCGCTTCATAGTCACGTGTTCTACTACTTCAGCCAACAGCACCCAATTTGCATAATTGCTTTGTGCTGATAAACGCTCTTCAAGATGGACATTTCCTGCTAAAATTTACTCTCTAAAAGGTTACAAAGATTAGTAAAACATACATACATACATAATGCCTTAGAAACTATGTTGCACGTGACATCAGAATTTCACGATTTACTGCCCTATGCGTCGTTAAAAAACAATAATTGTAATTGTTAGTAATACATAAATTAAAAATGTCTTTAACCTTTTGGAGAAAAAATTTTTTTGAGAAAAGTAAATTTAAAAAAAAAAAATTTAAAAAAAATGTAAATTTACAAAAAAAAAATTTTTAAATAAGACCGCATGTGCTTTATTTCCAGCTATTTAAAACCCATAATATAATTTTGGAAAAATTTTTATACATATATAAAAAATTTCTACAATTTTCATTTCCCCTTATTTCTTAACTCTTTGCCAATGTTACGTGCAGACAATATCAAAAATGGAATAATTATATACTCCTTGTGGACAACAATTACTTATCTTTGAGAACACATGATTACTCTCTAAGGCCTTGAAACTATCAACAGGCTGCTAGTAATTGTCAAACCCTTAATAAACTGCATATTGCCAAACCCTTTAAAAATACAGTCGACTCCGCTTTACTGGAAATAACCAAACCCCAATATTTTTTTTAATTATCAGATTTTTTCTCTAAAACGTAGCTCGGATTGCTGAAATTTGTTACAGTTAAGCGTACTGCTTAAAATCAGTAAAACAATATCTTTTATATCAAATCTGTATATATTATTTTTACGTCAATTTAACGTAAAAATTTTATTTAAAAAAAAATATTTATAGAATTATTCATCTTGTTGTTGAAATTTTTCTCCAATTCCTTGAAAATGTCTAGCCACTTGCATTGTAATATATATTATAGAAAAATACAATAAAGCACGTAAGAGCGAAAAGGACAAATACATTTTGCCATTTAATTTTTTAACGGACAAAAAATGCACCACAATTTTTTCAGCCTTAAGTTATGCAACCGATTTCTAATTAATAAATTTGTCATTGTTTATTTTTCCACTAAAGCGTAGTAAGTTTCATACAAAACGTAGTTGTGGTCTTGCTTTTGGTTTTCAATAATACGATATTTTCAGTAAAGCGATGATTCGCTAAAGCGAAGTGAATAAGACTAGCTGCCTTTGAAATCAGTGCGGGGATTTGCATCGCTTTCAGTAATCCGATTTTTTTCAGTAAAGCGTGCACTGAAGCGGATTCGACTATATTATGAAAATAGTTGATAAAGCAAAGTTTACTAAGAACAATAGTTACCAGTTTTGAAACAGTTTAATTAAATTAATTCAATTTTCAGGAATATCTTAAAGTGTCTTGACGACCACAAACATGCGTTGTCTTATAAAAAAATTCATTAAAACTATTAACATGAAATAGTTCAGTGCACCACAATCATATGAATCCAGAATTAAGACTTTAAGCACTTCAATTTAACTTAAAAAATACTTTTACTGTAAAATTTACTTTTTGGCGCTTAAGGTTTTATGGCAGCTATGGGACGATACAAAATATATATTTTTTACGACATTTTCCCATCCATTGAAACTGACAACTTTTGCATACATAATTATTATTAATTCTTCAATTTAACATAAATTTTTATATTTTAGCGCTAAATATTAAAAAAATTCCTTTTTTAAAAAAAAAAAACTCAAGTACGTTTGTCTATCTGTTGTACGACATTGAAATTGTGCCAATTTTGTTTCTATCTTTTTTTTTACAATTCTGGAATTATTTGCGTTTTTCTTATGTTCTGCTCTGAAAAAATTCTGTTTTGCGTTTTATTTCAATTTCGTGCATTATTTGGGTGCTTGTGTTTGTTATTTTTTTGAAATTTGTTTATATCTTTCTAACTAAAAAATTAAATCTGTTCCATTTAATTAAGCCAATTGGCAGTGGGCCAAAAGTACGCTTAAAAAGCGAATACTTGTATACAATGTATCTGCTATCGCAGCAATTTTTAATATATTTACAGTGGAAAATATTAAAAAGTTCAAGTAACGTTTACTTGCAAGTAGGAATGAGAAATTGCATGTTTATTGGAAAAAATTTTACTGAAAGTTTGTTTTACTGTCACTTAACAAATGGGTACCGGATCGAGACATACGAACGCCATTTCCACTTAACATAAAAATTTTGCGTTAATGGCTAGTGAAAAGTTGACATGACATAGAAGATTTATGGGGTTGGTCCTCCCTATTTATTAACGCAGTCCTCTGTGCTGGAACTACTGAAATCAGGGAAAAGTTGAGTAGGTAGAAGTTGTGGCAAACATTTTGCTTATCATACTTCCTTTTATTGAGCAACAAAAACCACTTGTTATTATATTTTCTACCAGGCAATAAAATCCAATTTGTAGGGACACTTTTTAAACGTTCATATTGGTGTTTGTAAGTACAAAATAGAGACCAAATAAAAAAAGTTTGTTATTCAAGTTTAAATTAATTTTTTAGATTTTTATACCAAAAACTGCAACAAGGTAATTACTTTATGCTTATTTACACCAAAATTCCTTTTATTTGTATAACTTTTTTTTAATTTCAATGGACGAAAAATATCCTAGAATTGTACCACAAAAAACGGTTATACGTTTAGATGCCCAAAATATTATTTTTAAAGAGGATTCTTCTTAAGCTGGTACCTCTTGCAAAACTGCCTTTGCAAAGATGCCTGTAAACATTTAATCAATTTGATGTGCTCATAATTATCCTTCTCCCCCACTGTGCAACTACAATTTTTTTTTGCGCACACGACCCAGTCATAAACTTCGTCTAAACACATTAACCGAAAATTACAAACGAAAAAGTCTGTGCAAATGTTTCTTTATATTGTTGTTTGTTTTTTCTGTTCTCTTGCAAATATTGAACTGATTTTAATTAATAAATAAAATAAGAAAGCATTTTTTATAGTGAAATAAAATCATATTATGGTTATTTGCAAATAACGCTGCTCTATTAGAAGCAACGGAAATCCTGATTTCATAAAAAATTACTGCACATGCACTCATTTAAAAGCACAATAATGTTAATAATAATAATATTTGTTTAAAAAATTATTTTACTGGCATCATAAATAAAATAATTTATTGAGAAAGTAAAATGTGCGGAATAATTACAATAATAATAATAATAAAGTAAAGAATATGAATAAATGTAAAACAAATTTAAACAAAAATTAAAATTAAAGTAGAGAAAAATTGGGAATAATGAACTGTTCAATTTAAAATGGAATTTTTATTGTGTCCGCAGGATATTTGATACTCTTAACCAAAACATGAAATGAAATTTATACATTTAATCGATTTTCTTACTCTTGTACGATCTCATGCATCGTTCGATATTTGAGCCTCGTTTATAAAAATTTTTTGAAAAAGTTTGCAAAATGTTTCAAATTATGTATGAATTTTTATTAGTCGAACTTTCTTATGTAAATTGTTAATTTTATCAACGGGCTTAAGTTCGAATCTGCAAAACTGCAAACCATTTTTTATTATTTTATTAATAAATGAATTTGTTCAAATTCTATATTGATAAAATTAACAATTTAAAATGTTTCATGTAATTTTTGTTTAATAGAAACGCACTCAGGGTATTGTATCGGAACTATGAAGAGCAAAGGATGCTGTTGAGCTGACGGATGGAGCCATTTAATTTTTACCTCGCTGCTGTGCACGGTGCTGTACTGCACTCTTTAGTTAGCGATACTGTTCAGCGACTAGTGGCACTACTTCGACTTTGAATTAGGCACTGATGCAGACAAGGAAATTTGGATCTTATATCCAGGACTGACTGAGAGATCGAACCTGTAGACTTCAGGTACGTAGTCTGGACGTTAACTACAGAAATCAACAGCAAATGTTCCTATTAAATTTTTGTCAGTGTAACTTCAAGTTTTTCTAAACTACAAAAAAGAATGGGAGGGCATATTCACTTTGTCATTCCGTTTGAAACACAGCGAAATATCCATCTGAGACCCCATAAAGTATATATATTCTTGATCAGTGATGAAATAATCTAAGACGATCTGAGCATGTCCGTCTGTCCGTCTATGGAAACCACGATTCAGTGCAAACGAAAATTTTGAAAGATGGCACAGGTCAAGTTCGTAAATGGGCTGAATCGGGCAAGAGGGAAAAACGTTCCCCTAAGAAGAACTAAACCAATCTCTAAAAAACAACATCATTTTTAAGCAAATGATATATTTTCATGCCACAGAAGATCCAACGCGTTAAACTTGGAGCCATAAAATGAAAAAAAAACTAATTTTTGGACCCCGCCCTCTTTAGTGGGCGTTATTATATTCAAAAATAGTGTAAAAATTTAACAAATTGTTTTACTTAAGCCTACATTCCTTAAAAATAAAATTTTTAAGCTTTAATGACGACGCTGAGACGTAACCTGGTACTACTCTGTCCTACACCCTCCTCCCCCTTTGGCCACTAAATGACCCTATCAAACAAAAAAATTAAAATTAAAAAATTAAAACTTTAATTATCCCAAACATTTATTTTTAGAGTTTGATGGCAAAGATGAAATGTCTCCTCCACGACCCTTGCCGGAGAGACCGCGACAAAGTACAGGTTTAATGCCATCCAAAAAGAATTGGACCCCATAAAGTATATATATTTTCGATCAGTGATGAAGTCAAAAACGATCTGGCAATAACCATACGTTCTTCTGTGGAAAATATGATATTTTTGGAAAAATAGTGTAAATATTGAACAATTTGTATTCCCTAAGTCTATAAGAAGCTGAGATGTTCCCGGACTGACTGTCAAACTAGAGATTTAAAATTGCGTACAGAGATGTCTTAAAGGAACCCTGTCCCATCAAGTTAAATATTTTAAATTTACTTACTAAATATTTGAAGGGTATTTCAGATTCGACCCGGTCGAATATAGCGTTTTTACTTGTTTGTTTTTTTTTTTTGAAATCATGTGACGATATACAACAGTTTTATCAGAGACAAATGCAAATTACAAAAATTACAAACGAAATTACTAAATAATATTTAGAAACCACATTCCACCTGTTGTGTAGGGGATAAAAATGTATTTATAAGACAAATAGCCACGAGTAGTTAACGATTTCAATGAGCTCGAACTGTATTATTTGACAATAATAAACATTTTGGGCAAAGTACTGCCTCAACTGCTGAAGGCAATACTTGGCTGAAAGACTCATATTTTATGGGAGCTCTTATTATTTTTGCCACAAAAAATATTTGATACGCATCAGATCATTTCGTTTTTTGTTTCGAGGGCATTTAAAATATTATTTGAATTTATTTCTTAATTTAATGAATAACATCCTCTCACAAGTTTTATTTACATTGAACTGTTTTGTATGTTGTTCAGGCAGCAAATATAATGAAGTAAAAACAAGATTCATTTGGAATTTTTTTTTTTGAATAGTATAAACAACTTTTGTAATATTACAAAATATATATTAATAATATTGGCTATTTGATAGCATTATCATATTCGAATACACTCGACCTGAATATGACAAAAAATTGTTTTAATATTATGACCAGCAAGTCGTTTAATTATACACCACGTAACTGAGGTTTTTTGTTTAAAAGTTTCAATGCAATATGCAACAATAGCAATTACTGACAATTTGTTACAACTTTAAATTAATAGTTTTTATGCTGAAAACACAGTTGTTTGTGAAAAAAAAATAAATTTAAATATATGAGCCAACAACAATTGAACAAAAGCAAAAACAGCGGTAATAATTGCACAAAAATAAAAACGAGGGTAGGCCAATGGGGTCTGGCAAAAATAAGTAGGCTTTACAATCTGCAAAAGATAATCGCTAAAAATGAAGGAAAATTTCTTAAGAAATCAACTATTGAAAATAACATTTTCCTGGTTTCTATAAAAAGATATCAGAAGAACACATCCATACCAGCTGCAATAATCATTGACAAAAATTAAGGACCTAATTTTGTACAACACTTCGCGTTAAATTTTGTATGACTAAAAGGGATCAAAGGAAGTCAAATACTCTGTAATTTTCTTGTTTAGACAGGGTGCTTACAATTTAAAAATATATGTATATTGCTTTACAAATTATTTATATTCTCACCAGTAGTAAACATGCACGTGCATGCTTCGAAACACTTACAATTCTGGAAATTGCAGGAAATTCTAAAGCAGTGATTTTTTTGTAAGTAGCAGCCATAAATCTCAAAGGTATAAAAGTCTTGCCAGGAAGAAATTTTTAATATATACGAGGTCTGTTCAAACAAAGTGAGATTTCAAAAAAACTTTAGAAGACATAAATTTTTTGTCACTTGCAGCAATAAATGTCAAAACTATAAACAGGTTTGCCAGGTAGAAATTTTTTGTATATACGAGGTCTGTTCAAGCAAAGTGAGATTTCAAAACAAATTTGAAGACATTGATTTTTTGCAAGTTCGAGCAATAAGTATTAAAGGTATGAACAAGGTTGCCAGGTAGAAATTTTTAGATATACGAGGTCTGTTCAAACATAGTGAGATTTCAATAACGGCTTAGAAGACAGTGGTTTTTTGTAACTTGCTGCAATAAATGTCAAAAGTATAAACAGTGTTGCCAGCTAGAAATTTTTTATATATACGAGGTCTGATCAAACAAAGTGAGATTTCAATACCGGTTTAGAAGACAGTGATTTTTTGTCACTTGCAGCAATAAAAGTCAAAACTATAAACAGGGTTCCAGGTAGAAATTTTTTGTATATACGAGGTCAGTTCAAGCAAAGTGAGATTTCAAAACAAATTAGAAGACAATGATTTTTTGTAAGTTCCAGCAATAAATATCAAAGGTATAAACAGATTTGCCAGAAAGCAAATATTTCTATATACGAGGTCTGCTCAAACAAAGTGAGTTTTCAAAAAAAAAATTTAGAAGACAGTAATTTTTTGTAAGTTGCAGCAATAAATGTCAAAAGTATAAACAGTGCTGACAGGTAGAAATTTGTATACGAGGTCTGTTCAAACAAAGTGAGATTCCAATAACGGTTTAGAAGACAGTGATTTTTTGTAACTTGCAGCAATAAATGTCAAAACTATAAACAGGGTTCCAGGTAGAAATTTTTTTTATATACGAGGTCTGTTCAAAGAAAGTGAGATTTCAATAACGGTTTAGAAGACAGTTTTTTTTTGTAACTTGCAGCAATAAAAGTCAAAACTATAAACAGGGTTCCAGGTAGAAATTTTTTTTATATACGAGGTCTGTTCAAGCAAAGTGAGATTTCCAAAAAAATTTAAAAGACAGTGATTTTTTGTAAGTTGCAGCAATAAATGTCAAAAGTATAAACAGTGCTGCCAGATAGAATTTTTTATATATACGAGGTCTGTTCAAAGAAAGTGAGATTTCAATAACGGTTTAGAAGACAGTGATTTTTTGTAACTTGCAGCAATAAATGTCAAAAGTATAAACTGTGCTGCCAGCTAGAAATGTTTATATATACGAGGTCTGTTCAAACAAAGTGAGATTTCAATAACGGTTTAGAAGGCAGTGATTTTTTGAAACTTGCAGCATTAAAAGTCAAAAGTATAAACAGTGATGCCAGCTAGAATATTTTTATATATACGAGGTCTGTTCAAACAAATAATTTTTTTTATACACTGTAAAAATTAGAAATGAGCAACTGAATAATAAAAATGATACACTTTGATTGTATACTAGGTGAAAAAAATTGGTTACAAGGGATACCAACATTTCATTCTAGACGAACCAGCACATGTTGAGAAAGTTAAGAAAATTGTTATAGAGAACAAACGATGGACAATTAGAGAAGTTTCTGAGGATGCCAGCATATGGGCTAGCTCATGCCATGACCATGACGATGGAAAAGAACACCGCCATCATGCCTCAGCTACCGTTTTATTCCCCCAAAGTTTATTTCTGTTCTACAGATTAAAGAGAGAGGGCATTACTAAAGGACATTTCAAACCCCGCATTAATCTAAGGGGAACAAAGTAGAAAGCGATTAATAAATAAATATTTTTTGAGAAAATTTATAATTATAACATCAGAAAAAAATGTGACACGATTTTATTTAAAAAATAACTGCTTGCAGTGCATGTTTAATGTAAATAACTTTTATTAATGAAATAATATATTAAATTCAACTTGAATTCCACTTCACAGCTTAATAACGCGTATGTTTTATACATGCCAAAAATATTCTACATAATTGTTTGACTGTTTTAAATATTGCAAATAATTTTTTCCGCTTAAATGCTTAAAATATTGAACAGCAATTAAAATGAAAATAAAAAGTTTTTTATTGTGATATATTTTTTTTCTTGTTTTTTAACGTATTCGCAAGCTTATAAATGAATTTATTTTATAGACATTCACCCGAAAATATGTATAAAAGTAAATATTTACTTTAAACCGTCAAATATTATTTGCTGTTTCGGAATTTATCAACACGCCTCTCCCCCTCCCATTCCACTTCTCCCAACACTATTTTCACAGTTAAACCAACCAACTTTCGACGCTGTTGGCAACCACATCAAATGATTGATGGCTTTTTCCTTTAGCGACAGGTGGTCACAAAATACTTGACATTCGTATTTTTCAATGCTGCTGAAAGTTATAAGCTTGTTATGCTCGCATATGAGTGTAAATACAAACACACAAACAAATACTCATGTAGACATTTCTATAAACAGACATTTATTTGTATTGCTTTTGTTGTCTTTATTGATTTCATAGTTGTTGCTGCTTTTTTTTATAAAAATTTGCCATGATGAAAACTATTAACAAAACGCTTGCCACCATTTACTTATTATTCCTCAAAAACATGTTTTTCCAAGTATAAAATATTTTAGCGAAACAACAGCGTCAATAGGCATTTGGAATAAATATTTGAAAATAGATTTATACTCGTATGTTGAATAAATGTATCGAATAACAAGGCAACAAAAACAAACAAGATGAAAAAACAACACCGGAAATAATATTATTAATAGCGGAAAACACAGAAATTTTCATCAAAATCCATTTGTAGCCATATGTGCAGCTCTCATGATTTTATTTGATTTCTAATTTTTCGACCTTTTGTAAATATTTGAATTATTTTTGTGAGGCATTAATTGCCTGTTTTGTTTTTTAAGTGAAATAAAAATATTCGTTTGTGATTTTATATTGAAACAAAAACATATTTGAGTCTATTTTTATTTGCTGTTTCAATATAAACACGCGTACGAAAATTTTTATTTTATTTACAAAAACTCCCAGTAAGAAGTCTTTTTATTTTTATACCCTCCAAAAAAGAATTTATTTTGTTAAACAAATGATATATTTTTATGTGAAATACGGTCCAACGCCTTAAACTTGGAGCCATAAAATAAAAAAATTAAAAATTTTGGACCCCGCCCAATTTAGTGGGCGTTATTATATGCAAAAATAGTGTAAAAGTTTAACAAATTGTTTTACTTAAGCCTACATTCTTTAAAAATAACATTTTTAAGCCTTAATGACGAAGCTGAGACGTAACCTGGTACTACTCTGCTCTACCCCCTCCTCCCCCTTCACCCTCTACATGACCCTACCAAAAAAAAAATTTTTTTTAATTTTTTATATAATCATTCCAAACATTTATTTTTAGAGCTTTATGACTGCCGATTTCTGCCCTACCCCCTCCTCCCCCTTTGCCCGCTAAATGACCCTATCAAAAATAAAATTTTTTTTTTTTAAATTTTGTATATAATCATCCCAAGTGTTTATTTTTAGAGTTTTATGACTACCTGTCTCTGCCGTACCCCCTCCTCCCCCTTTGCCCCTAAATGACCCTATAAAAAAAAAAGAAATTTTAATTTTGTATATAATCATCCCAGGCATTTATTTTTAGAATTTTATGACTGTCTGTTTCTGACCTACCCCCTCCTCCCCCTTTGCCCGCTATATGACCCTATTAAAAAAATGTTTTTTTTAATTTTGTATATAATCAACCCAAGCATTTATTTTTAGAGTTTTATGACAAAGGTGAAATGTTTCCCCCCACAGCCCTTGCCAGAACGACCCCGCCAAAATACAGTTTTTATACCCTCCAAAGAGAATTTGACCCTATGAGGTAAATACATATGTATATTCTTGATCAGTGATGAAGTCTAAGACGGTCTAGCAATGCCCATACGTTCGTCTGTGGAAAACATGATATTGTATATTTTTGGACCCCGCCCCCTTCAGTGGGCGTTGACGTACGATATTATATAAAGGAACTCTGTTCCACCAACTTAAACATTTTAAATTCACTTACTAAATTTTTGGAGGGTATTTAAGATTCGACCCAGTCGATTATAACGTTTTTACTTGTTATATATAAATTTTTTGTCATTTTGTATTCTTAATATATCCTTGAAAATTTTATATAAAATTGTTGGCCAAAGTTCAACATAAATATAAGACTATACAAGTGTGCGTGACACGACAACAAAATGTATAACAAATTTTTTAATTCGGCATACTTTTTGAACAGACCTCGTATGTTTTGAGAAAACTAGGAAATACAATTTTATATTGTATATTCCATACTATGGATTGAATTCGATTTTTCCAACATCTACGATAAATAAATTTTATTAAAACAGCAATACACATGAGTACTGAAGATGAAAGTGTATGTGTTTCCGAAAACAGCTGTGGTGTAAATTTGCTTATTAAATTGATGCTGATTTTCTCTTTTGCAAGAATGCATCGCCGAATACAACAAGTTGCAACAACTTTATCTTAATAATTTAATAAAAAAAAATTAATTAATTTAATTTAATAAAAAGCAAAAAAAAAATATATTTTAAAACCAACAAAATTATTTTAGCAAATCTCTTTAAACTTTAAAGAATTTAATTAAATTATTCCAGTTACTTGTTGTTTGAGTGTCAACATGTAATTGCAAATTGCTGTTTTGAGTGATTTAATTGTTGTTTGTGTTAAAGAATTAAAGCAAATCCGTATTTAATTGAATACCTCTAGCGATGCTCTTCATTTAATATAAAAATGTTCCTAAATCTTAAAAACACATCTGACGCATTTTATTGATAAGTGAGAGTGCGTAATTTGTGTTAAAGTAACATCATCGAAATGCGCCAAGAGGGGGAATAAAAAGATTGAAATAAAGCAAAAATTTTAAAACAAAACCCTGACTGTAATTGTATTACAGCGATTCGATTATTTTTTTATTTAATTTTTTTCCTTCATTATTTCATTTATGTAAATTCCTTTTGCTTCAATGAGCTTTTTCGATGCTGTTTGTTTGTTTGTTTGTGAATTAGTTTCTTGCCTGAAATTAAATTTCGTCTAAAACATAAATTGTATTTTCAACAACTAAATTTATTGTTTATTTTAGCAATTATACAATTTAATTAAATAGTTTGGCATTATTTATTTTATGTATTTATGCTGTTTGTGTTATTTTTTTTCTTTTTTACAATTAATCCTATAACTATTGCTATTGTTATTGTTGTTTAAATTGCTTTGACTAGTCGTTGTATGAAAGAGAGAGAGAGAGAGAGGGGCGGGGTATGTGGGCTTGTGTTTGTGAGCAGATGTGTGCAAATAGTTTCGTGTATGTATTGTTTTATAATTACATA
This sequence comes from Linnaemya tessellans, assembly GCA_951800035.1. Classification (NCBI taxonomy): domain Eukaryota; kingdom Metazoa; phylum Arthropoda; class Insecta; order Diptera; family Tachinidae; genus Linnaemya; species Linnaemya tessellans. The sequence goes on along the minus strand of OX637532.1, from coordinate 6,763,612 downwards.
CACTTATTTCCATGTATAAAAACAATTTCCATTTAATTTTCATTAGCTCTATTGTTGTTACGCATTTAATTAATGAATAACCAAATTAAAACTAAATTATTGAAAGAATTAGGGTAGCTCCAAGCTATAAAACAAATCAATTTATCTCTCCTCTAGAATCAATAGAAAAATAGATGTTCTTGAATCTAAAGATGATGTGTTTTGTAAACAAAATGTAAGATTAATCATCACTAATAAAGAATATATTTACTTTATAGGGTCCAATTCTCTCTGGAGGGTATAGAAACTGTATTTTGGCGGGGTCGCTCTGGCAAGGGCGGTGGGGGAAACATTTCACCTTTGTCATAAACTCTAAAAATAAATGCTTGGGATGATTACATACAAAATTTAAAAAAAAAATTATTTTTTTGGTAGGGTAATTTATGGAGCGAAGGGGGAGGAGGGGGTAGGGCAGTTACAGGCTGTCATAAAACTCTAAAAATAAATGCTTGGGATGATTACATACAAAATTAAAAAAAAATTTTTTTTTGGTATGGTCATTTAGGGGGTGAAGGGGGAGGAGGGGGTAGGGCAGAGGAGTACCAGGTATCGTCTCAGCTTCGTCATTAAAGCTTAAAAATTTTAGTTTTATGGAATGTAGGCCTAAGTAAAACAATGTGTTAAAATTTTACACTATTTTTGCGTATAATAACGCCCACTAAACTGCAGTCAGATCTGACTAGGCTTTCCAATTGGTGTTTGGCTAATGGTATTATAATTAATATTTCAAAATGTTGTATGGTATCATATTCACGTAACATAACACCAGTGAATTATATTTACAGTATTAACGGAACTCCACTGAAACGTGAGTCTCAAGTTAAAGATTTGGGTGTTATTTTCGACAATAAGTTGACCTTTTCGTACCACATTGACTATATTATCTGTAAAGCTTATTGCATGGTTGGTTTTATAAGGAGAAACTCAAAGGACTTTAAGGATGCGTACACCCTTAAATCTCTATATGTAACATTAGTACGCAGTAATCTGGAATATTGTTCACTTATTTGGAGTCCGTATTATTCAGGTCAGTCTAAACGTATTGAACGAGTGCAAAAAATTTTTACCAAATCGGCATTAAGACTTTGTTGGCAAAACGAATTACCGTCATATGATGTAAGAAGGAAACTACTCGGTTTACAATCGCTGGAAGACCGCAGAAGTTATTTATCAGTTTTATTCGCTTATAATGTTATATCTGGTGGAATTAGTTGTGAAGAAATTGTAAGTTTATTTGCTCTATATGATGCCCCTAGGAATTTGAGGAAAAATAGATGTTTTGTTGAACTCATTCATAGGACAAATTATGCCGAAAATGAGCCAATTGCAAGATGTATGCATTTATGTAATAGCTTTAACCCACCGTTAAATTTTGATACAAATTTAGTAAATTTTAAGTTAATATTGTTTAAGTATTTTAATTAAACACTAATTATTTAAGTAATCTGTAAGATTTAATCTGTAGATGAAATAAATAAATAAATAAATAAAGTGGGCGGGGTCCACAAATAATTTTTTTTATTTTATGGCTCCAGTTTAAGGCGTTGAACCGTATTTGACATAAAAATATATCATTTGCTTAACAAAATAAACAAAAAACTTTAAAAATTATGTGGTTTTTTAGAGGTTGGTTTAGTTCTTCTTAAAGGAACTTTTTTCCCCTTGCCCGATTTAGCCCATCTCCGAACTTAACCTGCTCTAAGCTTTAAAATATATTTATGCCACATTTCAAGAGTCTATCTCTTTTCGTTTGGACTGAATCGTGATTTCCACAGACGGACGGACGGACGGACGGACATGCTCAGTTCGCCTTAGATTTCATCACTGATCAAGAATATATATACTTTATGGGGTCTGAGATGGATATTTCGATGTGTTACAAACGGAATGACAAAGTGAATATACCCACCAAATTCTTTTTTGGAGGGTATAATAAGAGATAAACAATTTCAATAATTTAATCTCTCCCTACACTGAGGGACCACCTTAATGCAATTACTTGCAAACGTTCAATGCATTTGTTGTTTATCTAAAAATAAGATCATAGAATCTATTTGGTCTGCAGTGACCTTCGAAAAATATATTCAAATACATATTAGATAAATATCTGAGGCTAACGCAATTAGCCCTTAACGAGAATATCTGGAAGGGAATCTTAAGGAAAATCAGGAAATATGGGACAAAAGAAGTGTATCAACTTCTTCTCCACGTAACTGAAAAACGTATAAAAGTTTTACTTAACAAAAAAAGTCCTTTTCTTTTTTAAAACGTCATCCTTCTTCAAAATGTCGAAGGAAGATTTTATATATAAATTATAACCAATTGAAGGAAGACTATGAAATGTTAAGATTTTATTAAAGATTAAAAAGTAAATAAATTAATTTCTTTAAATATTCATTAAAAAGTGTCTATTAATACATAAGAAATCTATTTTGGTATGCATTTTTGCTCACGAAATGTTTTATAGTCTCTTAAAGTATGCCGTAGTCAAAATGACGAAGGATGACGTTAGTGTACATAAAATAATGAAGACGTTCCAGGGTTAATAGAAAAAGTTTTAAAAAACGATTATCATCTTGCAAAGTCACATCTTTTATTGAGTAAAAAAATTTATTCAAAAACTAAATTGCTGGACTTATTTTGCACCGCACTGTATTTAAAAATGCACAAATGTTGCATAAATAGTTTTCTGCCCGCAAATATCTAATGAATATAACGATGAGAGCTAAAAGATTTTCAAAACAGCAGAACAACAGCCTTAATGAAATTGAATTACTTTTTTCGATTTTTTATTACAGAAGCGACTACTTAAAAGAGAAAACAGGATTAATTCCACAAAATAAATTAATGTGATTAGAACTTCATGGCCACATGTAGGCAACTTCAAATAGTTAACGAATATACACTTTTGTTAAAATAACTTAAGAAATAGAAATAATTTCAAGATTGTTTTTTAATCAAAACTGCTGTTTTTTTTTGTTAGAAGTACAATAATTATTGTTCCTTTAGTGTTTGTAGTCCCTAAGAAGAGCTAAAAACTTCGTTCTTACGCCGTTTAATTGGAAATGAACTTAAATAGAGTGCTATTGATATTCAGAATGATCCGAAGTATCGTTCCAGTGCTGGGAAGCTTACACCTCTTTCTCGACGTAAAATTTATACCAAAAATCAAATATTTTTTTAATGTTTGTAAATTAAACCTATTTCTTGCTTTGGGAAGCCTCAATGGTCTATTAAAAACTAAAAAAAAAATTTTTCGAGGGATGGAAAATTAAAAAATTTTTTTTCGGCCCATTCCGTATTTTGTAGTACATGTAGTAACTAAATTTGTTAAAAATTTTAAGTTTTTCTTTTACAAAACCTCTTTATACGTCATGAAGATTTGCATTGATAAAAAAATTTAAAAAATTAAAATTTCGCTTTCAGGGTTGGGAAATTGAAATTTTGTTTATGCATAAAAGTAACCAATTGACGTTATTTTTTTTTTTTTGCTATCTAAAACTATTTTATATTTTAGGAAGAACAAAATTGGTATCAAAAATTTCCAAAAAAAAATAAAAATTTCGAATCCAGGGATGGACAAGTGCAATATTTTATAGTTCATAAAGGTGACCAAAATTGTTGAAAATTGTACATTTTTCTTAAATAATACTACTTTATTCCTCATGAACAGTTGCATTGGTTAAAAATAAAACAAACAAAACTAAAATTTCACTTCCAGGGTTGGGAAGTTTAAAGTTTCTTTGGTACATGCAATATATTGTAGCACATGAAAATGACCAAAATTTCAAGTTTTTCTTATATAAAACGACTTTATACCTAATGAAGACTAGGATTTGTAAAAAAAAAATTATTTCGCTTGCAGGGATGGGAAATTTAAATGGTTTTTATACATAGAAGTAACAAAAAAGGCAACTAACGTCGGTTTTTTTACTAATTAAAACTATTTTTTAGTTCAGGAAAAACATAATTGGTATCAAAAATTTAAAAAAATCAAAATTTAGATTCCAGAGTTGGATAACTGCAATATTTTGTGGTACATGAAAGTGACCAAAATGGTTACAAATATTAAGTTTTTCTGAAATAGAACTATTTCATGCCTCATTAAGAGTTGCATTGGTAAAAAATTTAAATTTCGTTTCCAGGGTTGGGAAATTGAAATATATAAAAGTAACCAAATAGGCAATTGATGTTGTTATTTTTGCTAATTAAAACTATTTTATAATTCAGGAAGAACAAAATTAGTATTAAAATCTTAGAAAATCAAAATTTCAACTCCAGGTTTGAACAAATAAAATATTTTATGGTACGTGAAAGGGACCAAAAAGTTTAAAGGCCTAATTCATAAAAAATATTTCATGCTTATAACATCGTTATTTGACATATTTCTATGGGATAATTGTCAAATAAGACGGTTATAAGTATGAAATATTTTTTATGAATTAGACCTTAAATATTTAAATTTGTTTGTCAAGTAAAACTATGTTACATCTTTTAATTAAACCTACTTCCTGTTTTAGCAAGAAAGAAAGAAGAATTACATCTGTGAAGGGTATTTAAGATTCCGCACAGCCGAATATAGCACTTTCACTTATTTTAATTTATTTTAGTGTTTTATTGCCAGCTCATCCAGAAATCACAACAAAAAAAACCTACTAACTGTTCGGCAATCGACACAGATAACAAATAAAATAAGAATTTAAAAAATTTTTTTTGTTAAAATGTTATTCATTCTATTAAATGATAGCTTGCACCATCGCCCAACTATCATTTGATAGAAGTAAGTCGCCTCAATAAATTACAGCACCCTTTGTAGCTGACAATCGCACAGAAAATAGTTACTGCTCTGCCCATATAAATATTACAGTGGAGTGTCACCCTTACAATTCATAATACCTATTATTTTTTTTTCTTTTAATACATTAATGCAAATGAAAAGTTGAATTGTAATTTGCGTAAAAATATATAATCATATAAAATTATAGTCCGCCACTTCCACGAAAACGTTAAACTGTTTTGGCCACTTTACCGAAATATAGTCATTTAAACATTTTCTATTGATATTTGGTTATTAATTGTGAATAACAGCCTTCACAGGAAAAACCGAAAGGAAATAAAAGCCCGCTACAAATGAAATTATTTGCCGCTCGATGTTGCAAAATACCCAGCCAAACTTGCATTCATACGCAAATAGTTCGAATAAATAAATAAAATATTTTTAAACAATAATTTCATTTCCATTCATTTGCATTCGTTATACTTATTTTAATTTTTAAATATTTCTTCTTTTTTTTTGTTAATAATTTAAAGGCCACAAAAATATTTTCATGTGGCTCGTTTTTGAGAGCAAATGTAGGGAAAAGTGCATACAAGAGTTTATAATTAATTTATGGTTTTTAATTGTACAGAATATGGAATTCAGTTCAATGAAAAGCTTTTTTTTCAGACATATTTTTATACGAGTAGATTACTATAAATTAAGAATGTCGGTAGGTTTGCTATCGAAAGGACTTTATTTCATTAGGTACTTAAAAGGAAAAGACAGCCGACAACTAAAACATTTCAAATATCTCTTTCTTACGCTTGCATTTGCTGAGAATTGCAGGGGACAATGAATGCTGATCTCTGCTGTTGACTAGCTTTCAGCCACCCCAGATCTAAGACATTTTTTTTTGAGTATTTATTTTAAAAAGTATTTGTTTGAAAATGTTTTTCTCTTAGAAAACCCTCAATTTTTTTATGATGTTTTAAAGTTCCTCCTTTTGAGTTATGGGCAAATTTCTTCTAAATATTTGTCTAAAAAAAACTTTTCTAAGCGAAAGTACTTGCGTAAAGAAGAAATTTTTGTACAAAAGCACTTGGATCAAAAGTACTTTAGTAGAAAAGTACTTTTTTTAGTAGGTGTTTCTGTAAAAAATTATTTTTGTAGAAACGTAATTTGTAAAAAAGTACTGTTGCTAAAAATTGTGTTCTAAAAATGAACTTTTGTTAAAATGTAGTCTTGTTAAAGTACTATTGTAAAAATGTACTTCTGTGAAAAAACAACTTTTGTATAAACGTACTTTTGTAAAAAGGTATTTAAGTAAAAACGTACGATTGTAAAGAAGTTCTTTTGCAAAAAAGTACTTTTGTAAAAAAGTAATCTTGTAAAAAAGTACTTGTGTAAGAAATTATTTTTTGTAAAAAAACTACATTTGTAAAAAAGTACTTTTGTTAAAAAGTACTTTTGTAAAAAGTACCTTTGTAAAAAGTACTTTTGGAAAAAAACTAAATTTGTAAAAAAGTACTTTTGCAATAAAACTGCTTTTGTAAAAACGTACTTTTGTAAAAAGGTACTTAAGTCAAAAATCACTTTTGCAAAAATACTAATTTTGTAAAGCAAAAGAGTACTTATAAAAAAAGTACTTTTGTAAATAAACTACACTTGTATAAAAAAACTTTTGCAACAAAAATAACTTGTGTAAAAAGGTACTTTTGGAAAAAATTACATTTGTAAAAAAATACTTTTGCAAAAAAACGACTTTTGTAACAAGGTATTTAAGTAAAAAAGTACGATTGTAAAGAAGTTCTTTTGCAAAAAAGTACTTTTGTAAAAAAGTACTTTTGTAAAAAAGTAATTTTGTAAAAAATTTCTTTTATAAAAATAACTACATTTGTAAAAAAGTATTTTTGTAAAAAAGTACTTCTGTAAAAAACTACATTTGTAAAAAAATACATGTGTAAAAAAGTACCTTTGTAAATAAGTACTTTTGTGAAAAAACTAAAATTGTAAAAAAGTAGTTTTGCAATAAAACTGCTTTTGTAAAAACGTATTTTTGTAAAAAGGTACTTAAGTCAAAAAGCGCTTTTGCAAAAATACTACTTTTGTGAAAACGTACTTTTGTAAAAAGGTACTTCATTAAAACAGTACGATTGTAAAGAAGTACTTTTCTAAAAAAAGGACTTTTGTAAAAAACTTTTTTCTAAGAAGTACATTTCTAAAAAAGTACTTTTTTACAAAAAACTACATTTGTAAAAAAGTACTTTTGCAAAAAGTACCTTTGTAAAAAAATTACTTTTGTGCAGAAACTAAATGTGTAAAAAAGTACTTTTGCAATAAAACTGCTTTTGTAAAAACGTACTTTTGTAAAAAGGTACTTAAGTGAAAAAGAACTTATGCAAAAATGCTACTTTTGTGAAAACAGTACTTTTGTAAAAACTATATTTCAAAAAAAGTACTTATGTAAATAAGTACTGTTGTAAAAAAGTACTTTTGTAAAAAAGTACTTTTGTAAACAAGTACTTTTGTGAAAATGTACTTTTGTTAAAGTACCTTTGTAAAAAACTACTTTTGTGAAAAAACTACATTTGTAAAAAAGTACTTTTGCAAAAAACTGCTTTTGTGAAAACGTACTTTTTTAAAAAGTTACTTAAGTAAAAAAAATCACTTTTATGAAGAAGTAGGTCTGTAAAAAATTATTGCGTTAAAAAGTACTTAATAAAAAAAAGATGTATATTGGAAAAATGTCCTTAAAGCAACTCATTTTAAAATAAATACGATTATATATGAAATATCTAAATACTGATTCAACCATATTTTCACAAAATTTGTCCTTCACAAGTAAATTTACAAAAATTTTGTAACTATATGTTAGCCTTTAAATATTTTTCAAAATAAAACTTGTGTTTTTTATATGTTTAGAACTTATTTTTTATTTTATAACCTTTTTAATTTACTTATGTGAATTTAATAATTATTTCAGCATTATTTATTCATTTTTTTATACAATATTTAATCTCCTCTATGAGTAGCTTATTCAAGGAAATATTAAATTGTACAAAATAATTTATTTTAAGTTTTTCATGGAAAACAATTAACCTTAAGCTGAAACAATTATTATATGCAAATAATATACCTTAAAAAATGTATATGTATCTATATAAAACTGTACCAAATGCTGGGACTTAAGCGAATTTCTAAATAATTTGTTTATTTCATAAAAACAAACTTTTTACCCGTTTTAGAAATTATCACTTTAAACTGCTCAAGTCCATATTCAATTTACCACCTGTACAGCTTTTGGCTCTACTTTTGGTTTGAATAATAAATGAATTTAAATGCAAACTTTTTTAAACGCGCAATTTGTATAAAGTTGTAATAAATTACTTGTTAAACACGATTTATTACTGTAGTAATTAAATAAAATTTTTAGTGAATTTGTGGTAACTAAAACACTTGAATTTTCTATGTGAGCTGGAGCCCGTACAACAGGTCGTATGATTGATTTAAATGCAAAATGGTTAAAAATCAACGTTCACAGTCAATTGTGGCCGCAGCAGTAAATCGAGTATGTTGAAATAATTTGAAACAAATTGAGAAAAATTACGATTTAATAAACAATGGCTGCACATTAATTCAGGCCACTGCAAAATATGAATTTTAATATTTAAGTTTTATTTTTTAATTGCGAAATTAATTATCAATCATACGCCTGAGTGGCTGCAGTGCTCTGTGATGGATGTGGCCTGACAGCGTGGCTGGTTATATTTAATAAAAAAAAAAACGGTAGTTTTTTAGCAGAGTTTATTTATTTCGGGTTGATTATTTTCTAGTTTTAAACACTTACAGCCATTTTTGAGTAAAAGGATATTTAGTTTATAATTTGTAATAAATGGAACGTTTGTTAAGCGTTTTTTTTTTGCAATTTAGCCTTAAGCGATCGCAACCGAATGTTAGACTAACGCAAATCTACAATTCGATTTTCCATTTTTCCCCAAAAAAAAAAATGTATAAACAAAAACAAATTTTGTTTTCACAAAAATAAAATCTTTAAAAGTCAAACAACACAATTTAGAGAAAACACACAGAATTTTCAAATAAATATTTTCACATCAAAATTTATATGTTTGGATATATTTGCTTTGATAAATTGATATAGATCGTTCAACAGATTGAAGCACAATGATGACGTCAATTTGCTTGCTCTTAGCGTGGCTGGTGTGTGATTTTGTAACAGAAACAAATTTTTAATATATTAATTTATTTAAAATAGGCGTTTCATTTGATTGTGGGAACGTTTAATGGCGGGTTTGCCTTAAAGTAAACATTTAATATATTTCTTATTTTTATGCCCTTCACAAAACAGTGAAGGGGTATATATAGGTTTATCATTCCGTGTGTAATTTCTTCGATATGCACATGGGACCCCATAAAGTATATATATTCTGGATCGTTATGAATAGCGATAACTATTGAGCGATGTCCGTCTGTCCGCCCGTCTGTACGTGAAATCGGTTTTCCCTAGCCCCAGTAGAGTTCTTGGACCGTTGGATTCGAAATGAACATAAATAGAGTGCTATTGAAATTCAGAAAGATCCGAAGTATGGTTCCAGAGCTGGGAAGCTTACACCTATTTCTCGACGCAAAATTTATACCAAAAATCAATTTTTTTTATTGTTTGTAAATTAAACCTATTTCTTGCTTTGGGAAGCCTCAATGGTCTATTAAAAACTAAAAAAATTAAAAAAAAATTTTCCAGGGATGGAAAATTAAAAATTTTTTTTCGGCCCATTACGTATTTTGCAGTACATGTAGAAACTAAATTTGTTAAAAATTTCAAGTTTTTCTTTAACAAAACCTCTTTATACATCATGAAGATTTGCATTGGCAAAAAAAGAAAAAATTAAATTCAAATTTTGCTTCCAGGGGTGGGAAATTGCATTTATTTTATACGTGAAAGTAATCAAACAGGCAACTGATGTTGTTTTTTTTTTGCTAACTAAGCCTGTCTTATAATTTAGGAAGAACAAAATTGGTATCAAAAATTCAAGAATAAAAAATAAAATTTCGAATCCAGGGATGGACAAGTGCAATATTTAATAGTACATGAAAGTGACCAAAATGGTTAAAAATTTGAAATTTTTCTTAAATAAAACTACTTTATACCTCATGAAGCGTTGCACTGATAAAAAAACTAAAAATTAAAATTTAGCTTCCAGGGTTGGGAAGTTTAAAGTATTTTTGGTACATGCAATATTTTGTAGTACATGTAAAAACCAAACTGGTTTCAAAATTTGAGTTTTTCTTTTACAAAACCTTTATATACTTCATGAAGATTTGCATTGATAAAACAATTTAAAAGATTTAAATTTCGCTTCCAGGGTTGGGAAATTTAGATTTTTTTATACATAAAAGTAACCAAAAACGCAATTGACGTTTTTTTTTTGCTATTTAAAACTATTTGATATTTTAGGAAGAACATAATTGGTATCAAAAATTTCCAAAAAATATCAAAATTTCGAATCCTGGGATGGAAAAATGTAATATTTTATAGTTCATGAAGGTGACCAAATTGATTGAAAATTGTAAATTTTTCTTAAATAATATTACTTTATTCCTCATGAAGAGTTGCATTGGTTAAAAATAAAATAAACAAAAATTAAAGTTTCACTTCCAGGGTTGGGAAGTTTAAAGTTTTTTTTGGTACATGCAATATATTGTAGTACATGAAAGTGACCAAAATGGTTGCAAATTTTAAGTTTTTCTTAAATAAAATTATTTCAGGCCTCATTAAGAGTTGTATTGGTAAAAAAAATTTAAATTTCGTTTCCAGGGTTGGGAAATTGAAATATATAAAAGTAACCAAATAGGCAATTGACGTTGTTGTTTTTGCTAATTAAAATTTTTTTTATAATTCAGGAACAACAAAATTGGTATTAAAATCTTAAAAAATCTAAATTTCGACTCCAGGGTTGGACAAATGATATATTTTATGATACATGAAAGTGACCAAAAAGTTTAAAAAATTTAAATGTTTTTGTCAAGTAAAACTATGTTACATCTTTTAATTAAACCTATTTCCTGTTTTAGCAAGAAATAAAGAAGAATTACATCTGTAAAGGGTATTTAAGATTCGGCACAGCCGAATATAGCACTTTTATTTGTTTTAACAGCAGCGGAATTCCTCAGAGCTGCTTATTTTCTAAATTCAAGTTCATGTCTATTGCTGTTTTTTTTTTGTAAATATGTTATATATTTAGGGTAAATGATTTGCAGTATTTTAACCTTTAGTGTTCTTGATTTTTAAAGCAAAATATGAACTAGAAACACAATAAATTGCGCACGAGTATGTAAATATGCTTAAACAGACACACACACACACATACTTGTGTCTTTCGTTATTTGGCCTACAAGTTAAAGATTTTCCAAAAAAAAAGTCCTAATTTGTATACAAATGGCGCGTGGGTGCCAACCAGAGATGGTACTTGCTACTTTATGCAAATCATCATTGAGTAATTTTTCCCATCTAAATATACGGAATAGGCGAAGAGATCTTAAGTGATGGTGTGAGTGTAAGCAAAATAATTTATTACAAAATGTGTAATTGGTGTGGTCAAGTTCAAGCTCAATTGTTTGATTTTAATATAACAAACAAATTAGATATGAGAGAGGCAGCTTCTCTTCTCTCGCAATAAATTTTTAACAAAAATTAATAGAAAATATTTAAAAATATTATTATACCCTTCACAAAAAAGTGAAAGGGTATATATAGGTTTGTCATTCCGTGTGTAATTTCTTCGATATGCACATGGGACCCCATAAAGTATATATATTCTGGATCCTTATGAATAGCGATGACGATTGAGCGATGTCCGTCTGTCCGTCTGTCCGTCTGTCCGTCCGTCTGTACGTGAAATCGGTTTTCCCAAGCTCCCAGAAGAGCTAGAGACTTCGTTCTTGGACCGTTGGATTGGAAATGAACTTAAACAGGCTGCTATTGAAATTCAGAAAGATCCGAAGTATGGTTCCAGAGCTGGGAAGCTTACACCTATTTCTCGACGCAAAATTTTTACCAAAAATCAATTATTTTTTTTAATGTTTGTAAATTAAACCTATTTCGTGCTTTAGGGAGCCTCAATGGTCTATTAAAAACTAAAAAAATAAAAAATTTTTTCCAGGGATGGGAAATAAAAAAATTTTTTTTCGGCTTATTCCGTATTTTGTAGTACATGTAGTATCTAAAATTGTTATTAAAAATTTTAAGTTTTTCTTTAACAAAACCACTTTATACGTCATGAAGATTTGCATTGGCAAAAAAAAATTTTTGTTTTTAAATTCAAATTTTACTTCCAGGGTTGGGAAATTGCATTGTTTTTATAACTGAAAGTAATGAAACAGGTCTAGCCAAGCCCCCAGAAGAGATAGAGACTTCATTCTTGAACCGTTGGATTGGAAATGAACTTAAATAGAGTGGTGTTAAAATTCAGATAGATCCGAACTATGGTTCCAGAGCTGGGAAGCTTGCACCTATTTCTCGACGCTAAATTTATACCAAAAATAATTTTTTTTTTTAATGTTTGCAAACTAAACCTATTTCGTGCTTTGGGAAGTCTCAATGGTGTATTAAAAACTAAAAATATAAAAAAAAATGTTCAGGGATGGGAAATAAAAATTTTTTTTTCGGCCCATTCCGTATTTTGTAGTACATGTAGTAACTAAAATTGTTAAAAATGTTAAGTTTTTCTTTAACAAAACCTCTTTATACGTCATGAAGATTTGCATTGGCAAAAAGAAAAGAAAATTTTAGATTCAAATTTTGCTTCCAGGGGTGGGAAATTGAATTTTTTTTATACATGCAAGTAATCAAACAGGCAATCGATGTTGTTGTTTTTTGTTTTTTGCCAACTAAAACAGTCGTATAAGTTAGGAAGAACAAAATTGGTATCAAAAATTCAAAAATAAAAAATAAAATTTCGAATCCAGGGATGGACAAGTGCAATATTTTATGGTACATGAAAGTTACCAAAATGGTAAAAAATTTGCAATTTTTTGTAAATAAAACTACTTTATACTTCAAGAAGCATTGCACTGATAAAAAAAACAAACAAAAAAAATTTTAATTTCGTTTCCAGGGTTAGAAAAATTAAATTTTTTTTGGTACATGCAATATTTTGTAGTACATGTAATAACCAAAATGGTTGCAAAATTCGACTTTTTCTTAAACAAAACTACTTTATACCTCATGAAGATTTGCGTTGATAAAGAAAATTTTAAAAAATTTAAATTTCGCTTCCAGGGTTAGGAAATTGAAATTTTTTTAAACATAAATGTAACCAAAAAGGCAATTGACGTTGTTTTTTTTGCTAATTAGAGCTGTTTTATAATTCAGGAAGAACAAATTTGGTATTAAAATCTTAAAAATCAAAATTTCGACTCCAGGTTTGGACATATGATATATTTTATGGTACGTGAAAGTGACCAAAAAGTTTAAAAATAGTATTTTTTTTTGTCAACTAAAGCTATGTTACGCCTCACTAAGAATTGCATTGGTAAAAAAATAAAAATTCGCTTCCAGAGTTGGAAAATCGAAATACTTTTCGTACATAATAGTACATACATAAATTAAAAATTTTGTGTTTTTAGTGAATTAAAGCTATTTTATATATCAGAAAAAATTAGATTAGTATTAAAAAATTAAGAATTCGGTTCCAGGGTTAGGAAGTTGACATTTTCTGATTCATAAAATCAGCCATTTTATTTGTTATTTTTGATTTTTATGATGAATTATACATACTTTATTTATCAGAAAGAAGTAATCTGGTATGAAAAACCAACAACATTAAAAACCAAAGACGATTCTACGGTTGGACAATTAGAACTTTTTGGGGTACATGAAACGGATTTTTTGTTTTGTTTGTAAATTAAATATATATAATATTTTCGAAAGACGTTCATAGGTATTAGATATAAGAGAAGCCAAAAATTTAGCTTCCTAGCCGAAAAATTTAAACGTTTTCTTAAATATAAAAGTAACCGATAACATTATTTTGATATTTTAATTAAACCTACTTTCTGTTTTGGCAAGAAAGAAAGAAAGAAGAATTACATCTGTGAAGGGTATATAAGATTCGGCACAGCCGAATATAGCGCTTTTACTTGTTTTTTATATATATTTAAAAAAGAGAAAAATTTATAGAAATTAATGGATAACAAGTCGATTGTTTGTTTCTTTTTTGCCTTGGAATTTTTAATAATAATTTTACAACTTTATTAGCTTTGGTTTTGTCTGCCAGCAGAATCCTCCCACAGTCCAAAGTGGTGTTTAGTAAGAATATAATTTTTAATTCCATTAAATAAATAAGGGACCAAATTAACAATTTTCGCTACACAAAAATCATCCACAACATTTTGGCAACTGCCGTTGCACTAATTAAAATATATTTTTTTCTATAATAATTTAATTCATATTCAGTTCTGTGATTTTCCATCTGTTTCTGTCTTTTTTTTTAATGTTATTTTGTCCTTGATTTTTTTCAGCACTTTTGCTGCTGATTAATAAAAATAAAAATAAATAAATATATCTTGATTAATAAATGTTTTTACACACAGACTCGTACTTCTTTTTTTATGTATTTATTTACACAAAACACATGCACATACATTTTGTATGTACATAACGAAAATTCATTACGGATAAACACACACACACAAACGCATTTGAGTCTATATGTTTAATAATATTTGCTGGCAAATCAATTTTATTTTATTTTCTTTAGAATTTTACATAAAACTCATAATTAAATTTTTTTCTTTTTGTATACAAAAAAGCCACAAAAAATTGTATATACAAATTAATCACAGCAAAAGAGAGGAGAAAAGAAGGAATGATGGGCAAGGAATATTAAATGCGCACACACGATCGCTATTTATTAAATAGAATATTATTTTCAATTTAAATTTAAGACGAAAAAATTTTAAATATTATTTTGCAAACTGCATGAGAATTATCGATATCGATAACTATCTGGCATGTCACAAAGTCTAAAGCGGCCCACCCACTTGCAATATATGCAACTGTGCAATTTTTCGTATTGTACAATCATATCGCCAATGTGTATGTCATATTCAAAGGTGGCACAATATATTGGCAGAAATCAAAAGACTTTTGATTTTTATTGTACAAACCAAAAGAAGTGCACTATACTGTGAAATGTGTTGGCAACATTGTACAATAAAAAAAGGCTTTCATCATTCATGTCGCTAAACATGTTTATTTATAATTAATTAGTAATAAATATTTTTATTTTAAATTGATGCAAAACTTTTAATAAATGCAACTTCGCAATTTACTAGTCCATGTGCTTTTGTTTAGCTTATAGGTTATGTTCACTTTTTATTGTAAGAAAGTTGTGCCATATTTTATTTGAAACTATTGCGCCACTTATTGAATAATAGAGGCCAAAATGGAAATAACATGGCAAATGACATATATGTACAATAATATTGCATAATGGATGGACCGCTTTAGTTCGTTAGAAAATGGAATAGCTTCGGAACTTCAAAAAATTGTTTCCTTTTGTGTTTTCTAATTAATCAAAATTTGAAATTAAATGCATTTCAGAGCAGAAGCGGATTCTCTGACAAGAATGTACGGATTTATACATGAAAATATTTCAATTGCTAAACATTTCTGTCTAGTGAGATTTAGCAGGTCATCTTGAGTAGTTTAGGGCCAGTACAGCCCTATTCGATTTGTGGAAATTTACTTAAAAAAATAAAATTTTTATTCATTAAATTTATACGGGTTTTTTATATGCTACAAAAAAGAATTGGAGGATATAATCAGTTTGTCATGCCGTTTGGAACGCAGCGAAATATCCATCTCAGACCCCATAAAGTATATATATTCCTGATCAGTGATGAAATCTAAGACAATCTGAGTATGTCCGTCAGTCTGTGGAAATCACGATTCAGTTCAAACGAAAAAAAACAGACTTTTGAAATTTGGTATAAATATATCTTGAAGGATAGCACAGCTCAACTTTGTAAATGGGCTAAATTTGGCCCGGGGGAAAAAAGTTCCCCTAAGAAGAACTAAACCAGCCTCTAAAAAACAACATAATTTCTAAAGTTTTTCTTTTTGTAATTTTTTTAAGCCAATAATATATTTTTATGTCAGAGAAGGTCCAATGCATTTAACTTGGAGCCATAAAATAAAAAAATTAATAATTTTTGGACCCCGCCGCCTTTAGTGGGCGTTATTATATGCAAAAATAGTGTAAAAATTTAACAAATTGTTTTACTTAAGCCTACATGCCTTAAAAATAAAATTTTTAAGCTTTAATGACGAAGCTGAGTCGTAACCTGGTACTCCTCTGCCCTACCCCCTCGTCCGCCCTTGCCCCAGAAATGACCTTTTAAACAAAAAAATTTAAATTAAAAATAAATTTATGTGTGTGAAGATACATATGCCGAGTTATATATGTTTTGACGTAAGCAGTTACGAAGTGAAGTTAAATATGTTATGACGTAACGAAATGGCAATCAGAGAAATTTTTTTTGTATGAAGATCCATATTTCAATACAAAATAATTATGGGAGTGTCTTCTATCCCATATATTATTTTGTATATACTGGCAATGCATGTCAACTCCTTATTTGGCCACTGGGGCCAAAATCCCTCCAAGATCACACACACTCTCATGGCCTGTAAATTTACCTTTCATGGCCTGTAAATATTTTCACAAAAAGCTCAAAAAATTTATTGTATATGGATTTTCATACAAAAACTTCACTGTTTTACCATTTCATTACGTCATAACGTATTTAACTTCACAGCTAAATACGTTGTTTCGTAACTGCTTACGTCAAAACATGTTTAACTCGGCATATTTATCTTCGCTCGCATAATAAATTTTACATTAAATTATTCCAAATATTTATTTTTAGAGTTTTATGGCAAAAGGTGAAATGTCTCCCCCAAGGCCCTTGCCACGGAGACACCGACAAAATACAGTTTTAATACCCTCCAAAAAGAATTGGACCCCATAAAGTATATATATTCTTGATCAGTGATGAAGTCTGAGACGATCTGGCAATGCCCATACGTTCGTCTGTGGAAAACATGATATAGTCTATTTTTGAACCCCGCCCCCTTTAATGGGCGTTGATGTACGATATTATATGCAAACATTTTTTAAATATTGAACAATTTGTGTTTCTTTAAGCCTACAAGAAGCTGGGATGTGCTCTGATCATGCAGAGGTGAAACGTCTCCCCCACGGCCCTTCCCGGAATGACTCTGTCAAAATAGAGATGTCTTAAAGGAACTGTGTCTCAGCCAATTAAACTTTTTAAATTTACTTACTCAATATTTGGAGGGTATTTAAGATTCGACCCGGTCGAATGTAACGTTTTTACTTGTTTATTAAAAAATTGTGTTTGGTGATGGAACCATTAAAATTGGGCGTTTGGTGCTGTTTACACAACGAAACCGAAGATCCCTGTTTGAATGCCCCGCCGCTCTCAGTTGTGAAGATGGAATTGAATTTTTCTGATTTGCTTTAGGGCATGGCTGTGCTGGCTGTCGTCGAACTGAAAATGACTGACAGCGAGTGGTACTATCGTTTATATTTTAATGATTTGGCTGAGTAGGGATCGAACTCAGGATCTTCGGAATTGTAGTCAACACGTGAGCATTATCAGTCAACCGTAATCAGATTTCTTCTTTCAAATTGAATTGCAATTATATAATCTTCCTTATATCCTTATTATCCCCGCTGGGATGCAGACAGGCTTTTGCTAAAAAATTTTTGCAATTAAAAATTTTTAAGAAAATGTGTATGTGTATGCCGGTAAAACATAAAGTCTCAAATTCCAACCATTTATTTGCTACAAAATTTTCAAGTATCTTTTTAATTGACTTCATTGCAAAACATTTAAGCAATTTTCTTTTTCACGGTTAACTCTGCCGAAGTCAAGTGTAAATTTATTTATTATAATTAATTAGTTTGTCTTAAAGAGAACGCCTTCGCTGTGAATTATTATCAGCAGAGAAAAGCAGCAATTAAAAATAAATGGTGACAGGCCACGACGTTCTAGTATATTTTCTTACAAAATTTTTACGTAGGAAAATTCAATTAGTGGCGTTGTGATCATTTTCTTTTTATAGATTTAAGTGTGCGAGAAAAAAGCATAATATATTTGAAAATTATTTTATTATATTTTTTTTTTAAATAAAATTTGTATTTTCATCATTTGTTCACACCTTTCCACTATAATTCAAAGCGCTTTTACGAAATATTTTAAAAATTTTATTTTCACAAAAAGTTAATGACATACAAAAATTGTAAAAATGTAAACAATAAGAGGCATGGACATGAATGGACTTGAAAGTTAAATGAAACAATATGGCAAATATGTAAAAACAGCGATCAAGGTTGCAAACTAAATAAATTTGTTTTATTTAATTAATTTATCGCCATCAGCAAAAACTTGATGAAAACAAATAGTTGGTTGCAAAATTTATTTTGTTGTTAATATGATTTCCAGATGCAATTTATTTTATTTTCAATTTTGATTTATTTTTGGAAAGTGTTGCCTTTAGTTTTATTTAGTTCTGCCATATTTTCTCCAGTTAGTAAATTTATAAATTCCAAGGAACTGCTAGATTTACTCTGTTATTGTATTAATATGGAGTTAATATATATAAATTTTGTAGAAAATTACAAAATTATTTTATATTTTACAAATATATAAATTATATATTTTAGAAAGATATAAAATAGTATTGAAAATCACAAAGATCAAAAATATGGTTTCAGGATTGGAATTAAGGTGTCTAAACTCCATCTGTAAATCGGTAAAGGGTATATACGATTTGTCACAAACGAACATAGCACTTTCACCTATATTTACATATATTTAAAAAAAAAGAAAAGTAGTAAAATAGAAAAAGTACCTGCAAAAGTTTCAGCATGGCCTGAAGTTTAATATTTCATAACAGCGATCTTGGCCACTGCAACGGTTCGTGTCTGGGATTACTTTGAAGATTTTAAAAAACCCAAACTCGAAAGTTTGGCTTTGCAATACCCTTTTTATTACTACAGAAAACTTTATTGCCATCGAAAGTCCTGAACTATTTCCACGTTTTTAAACTTGCCCACTGTGCAGTGTAAGCAATTTGAAAACTTAAAGTTCATTTGCTAAAAAAAATTTGTTTGTACTAAATTTTGCCAGTTTTGTAAGGTAAGCGTATTTTATCATACAAATTGTAAACGTTGCACAGTGGGGCTAAATGCTAATTTTTTATACCCTCCAAAAAAGAATTTGGAGGGTATATTCACTTTGTCATTCCGTTTGTAACGCATCGAAATATCCATCTCAGACCCCATAAAGTATATATATTCTTGATCAGTGATGAAATCTAAGACGATCTGAGCATGTCCGTCCGTCCCTCCGTCCGTCTGTGGAAATCACGATTCAGTCCAAACGAAAAGAGCTAGACTCTTGAAATTTTGCATAAATATATTTTGAAGCTTAGAGCAGGTAAAGTTCGAAGATGGGCTAAATCGGGCAAGAGGGAAAAAAGTTCCCCTAAGAAGAGCTAAACCAACCCAGAAAAAAACAACATAATTTTTAAAGTTTTTTGGTTATTTTGTTAAGCAAATGATATATTTTTATGTCAAATACGGTCCAACGCCTTAAACTTGGAGCCATTAAATAAAATAAAAATATTTTTTGACCCCGCCCACTTCAGTGGGCGTTATTATAGGCAAAAATAGCATAAAAATTTAACATATTATTTTACTTAAGCCTACATTCCTTAAAAATAAAATTTTTAAGCCTTAATGACGAAGTTGAGACGAAACCTGGTACTACTCTGCCCTACCCCCTCCTTCCCCTTCGCCCCCTAAATGACCCTACCAAAAAAAATTGTTTTTTTAGATTTTGTATATAATCATCCCAACCATTTATCTTTAGAGTTTTATGACTGCCGATTTCTGCCCTACCCCCACCTCTTCCTTTCCCCCCTAAATGACCCTACCAAAAAATTTTTTTTTTTTAATTTTGTATATACTTATCCCAGGTATTTATTTTTAGAGTTTTATGACAAAGGTGAAATGTTTCCCCCACAGCCCTTGCCAGAGCGACCCCGCCAAAATACAGTTTTTATACCCTCCAAAGAGAATTGGACCCCATAAAGTAAATATATTCTTGATCAGTGATGAAGTCTAAGACGGTCTAGCAATGCCCACACGTTCGTCTGTGGAAAACATGATATTGTATATTTTTGAACCCCGCCCCCTTTAGTGGGCGTTGACGTACGATATTATATAAAGGAACTCTGTCCCACCAAGTTAAACATTTTAAATTCCCTTACTAAATATTTGGAGGGTATTTAAGATTCGACCCGGTCGAATATAAAGTTTTTACTTGTTTTTTTTTGTGTCTTGGATCAGCACTCAGGGGATGACCCCTATATATGCAATGTATTGCGCCGGAACTGAAAACCAGGGGTTGGAATTAAGGGGACAGATTATGAAAGATGAGAAGATAGATTGCAACTGCTATTAATTCTTATAGTATATACTTTTGTGGCTCACTGATGCTAAGCCTTGCTTTTCCTTAAATTATGCTGATTTGTTTAAACATGGAAACAACTGCTTAAATAATTACTCTGTCCTCAATTTATTTATTAATTTCGAATGCAAATTTTATTTGTGGAACTGATAAATTTTTTTATGAAGCTAAGAATTCCTTTATTGGAATAAAAAAAGGTATGCATATCTCCATAATTTATTAATATGTTTTTCAAAATTAAAATATTTCATTCAAATAATTGTTATTGCAAATTTAAGTAAAACAGTTGAAAATTTTGTGATCAGATTTATCATTTTTGAGTTAACAAGTATAATAAGTGGTGACAAACACAATACACATGAGCACTGATGATGAAAACGTTGCGGCTTTCGAAAACAGCTGTTCTGCTCTGCTGTGTAAGTTGAATAATTAAAAACTCATGTTAACTTTCCTATGTGCCTTGGAATATTTATCATGTCTTTCTGAATTTAAAACAAACAAAAAAATTCGAACAATTATCCTATAAAATCTTAATTCAATTTAAAAAGGATTTAATTAAGCAAAATGTTTAGTTGTTTTTTGGTTTTTTTTTCAGTTTTCTTTCATAAAATTAAATTTCTCTACGTAGGCCCTAATTTTTTCCCCTTAATCATTTTGCAGTTACTTTCTAGGGTAATTGAATTTTTTATCTCATTTAATTGATACGTAACCTGCCTAAAGGTCCCAGTGTGCATCGTTTAAGGTTAAATTTATATATCTGGCTGAAAAAAGCCCATCAGTGTACAAAAGCTTTTCTTGCTGAAAAATAATATATAGGCAAAATTTGGGATTAATATTATCGGAAAACGCAGCGATGAATGAAAATTATTTTAGCAAATATTTGACCAGTCTGACCACTCCTGTTAAGTATTTTTTTTCTGAACTAAACCATCATCCTATATACAGACACATACATGTTGTTTTGACTGATTTCCATTGCATGTGTGTATGTGTATGTTTGTGTGGGTGTGTGTGTGTGTACAGTTTATGCTAATAAGTACAACAGTAAAATGAACAGCATTAATTGTCAATAGTTTTGTTTCAAATTCTTCAGAGTAGGCGTCGAGGTTTGTTGTATTTACAATTTTTATTTTAATTTTTTTTTTAACAACTCAAGCTTAAAACTGATGCTTGCGCTTGTTTTTTTTATAAAATTTATATAAAACTTGTGTCAGCAAACATTTGTTGATCATAAATTATGCCGTGATAGAAAAAAACGACGACAAATTCATTTAAACAAAAACGACAGTAAAAGGGCGTTAATGAAATATTTACAAATGCCCACCCAAGAACACCAAATTGTAGTATAAATGCCGGCCATAATGTTTGTTGGCCTTAATAAAAAAAAATTAAATTAATATAATTTTTTTTGTGCCGTTTTGATTGCATTTATTTTAATTATATTAATTTTTTTTTTGCACACACACACAAATAATTAGAGTTTAATACACAAAAGAGCTGAATTATATCGGGTTTCATGGCTGCGTTTTTTTCCCTTTACATTTTGTAACATTTAAATTACAACGTTTAAATGCGACTTGATGGATGAACACTTGTTTTACAATAAATTATATTTACTTTTTAATATTTGCTAGTTTTATATTATATTTTATTGTTAAATTGTAATTGAAAGTAAATAATATTTAATGGGAATAATACGGATGTGAAGGGAAACAATTTTAAATGTATTTAACATATTGAAGGCTTGTTTTTAAACAATAAACTTTATGTTAATAAATTAATTTGTAATTATTACTTTTGATATTAATAACGATCAGATATTAATGATTTTTATTTTATCGCTCTGGTCAGGTCCATAAGCAGTTTTATGGCTTTTCAGGGCAATTAAAGTGGGCTATCAGGAATAATGCGAAGAAATCAATTTAAACAAGTAAAAGTGCTATATTCGGCTGTGCGGAATCTTAAATACCCTTCACAGATGTAATTCTTCTTTCTCTCTTGTTAAAACAGGAAGTAGGTTTAATTAAAAGATGTAACATAGTTTTACTTGACAAACAAATTTAAATTTTTAAACTTTTTGGTCACTTTCATGTACCATAAAATATTTTATTTTTTCAAACCTGAAGTTGAAATTTTGATTTTGTAAGATTTTAATACCAATTTTGTTCTTCCTGAACTATAAAATAGTTTTAATTAGCAAAAACAACAACGTCAATTGCCTATTTGGTTACTTTTATATGTTTCAATTTCCCAACCCTGGAAATGAAATTTAAATTTTTTTACCAATGCAACTCTTAATGAGGCATAAAATAGTTCTATTTAAGAAAAACTTAATATTTGTAACCATTTTGGTCACTTTCATGTACTACATACAAAATATTACAGTTATCCAACTCTGGAATCTAAATTTTGGTTTTTTTTGGAGTTTTTGATACCAATTTTGTTCTATCCAAATAATAAGACAGGCTTAGTTAGCAAAAAAAAAATAACATCAGTTGCCTGTTTGATTACTTTCACGTATAAAATAAATGCAATTTCCCAACCCTGGAAGCAAAATTTTAATTAAACAAATTTTGTTTGGCCAATGCAAATCTTCATGACGTATAAAGAGATTTTGTAAAAGAAAAACTTAAAATTTTTAACAATTTTAGTTACTACATGTACTACAAAATACGGAATGGGCCGAAAAAAATGTTTAATTATCCATCCCTGGAAAAAAAAATTATTTTTTTACTTTTTAATAGACCAAAGCATGAAATAGGTTTAATTTACAAACATTAAAAAAAATAATTGATTTTTGGTATAAATTTTGCGTCGAGAAATAGGTGCAAGCTTCCCAGCTCTGGAACCGAACTTCGTATCTGTCTGAATTTCAATAGCAGTCTATTTAACTTCATTTCCAATCCAACGGTCCGAGAACAAAGTCTCTAGCTCTTCTGGGGGCTTGGGAAACCCGTATTTCACGTACAGACGGACGGACAGACTGACGGACAGACGCACATCGCTTAATCGTCATCGCTATTCATAAGGATCCAGAATATATATATACTTTATGGGGTCCCATGTGCATGTCGAAGAAATTACACACGGAATGACAAACCCAAATATACCCTTTCACTTTTTTGTGAAGGGTATAAAAAAATTAAATAAAACTTAGAACGAAAATATAAAATGTATAAAAATCTTATACTGAAATTATCACTTAATTTGCTGTTTGGAAGAGAATTTTGTATAAGCGCCGTTGCAATGCAAGCAGATGTTCATTCATATATATTAACTGAGTTTTACTTGCTAATTTAATATTATTCTCCAATATGTTTAAGCTTAAGGTATCTTTATTTTTATATGTGACCTTCTCCGAGAAAAGGGACGTGTGTGTCAAAAAACGGGTTTGGACTTAAAAGTGGATTCTGGTACCTAAAAGGGTGTAGAATAAGATGAAATGAGTTAGATTTCTGATAAAAATTTATTTACCCCATTAAAACGTCTCCCAATTGAAGGAGTGTTCAAAGTGAAGCTTTATATGCGTTTTTCTCAAAACTTCATTTTCACACACTAGGTGGCTTTTCTCGGAGAAGGTCACATATATTAATATATATTATTTTTCTGCTATTGTGACAACAATGTGCCAAATAAAAATTTCATAACAGTTTAATTTAGATTTTATTTTTCATTTTGCCTTTTAAATACTTTTCTTGTTATCCAATGGATTTCTGATTGTATGCAGGTGTAGAAAAATAAAATAGATTCATATCGAATATAATTTATTTGTTGGTTTAGTTTTGTACGAGTTTCAAGGTCCACTCTGCTTATTCTGTTGTGATTTTTGAAAATAGTTTGTAATTTACAAATTGTGATTTCTCAGATGGTTTTCAGAAGTATATGCATAAGATAAGAGGTGTTTAGCTTTTCAAAACTGCGGTTAAAGTCTACTGATGATTTGGTAAAGCACCAATGAAATGCATATAGACATTGCTTAACCACCAACAAATAAATTTCATTTAAAATATATTATTTTTCAAAACCAGAATAACTTACTAATTTATGTTATTTATCCAATTTTCGAAAATATGTTTTAAATTTATATTTGTATTTAAATTGTACTAAATTTGTAAACAAAATTATTAAAAGCTCAACTCACCCATCTTTTGCTGTGACCTTATGGCTTTTTATACCCTCCAAAAAAGAATTGGAGGGGTATATTCACTTTGTCATGCCATTTGTAACGTAGCGAAATATCCATCTGAGACATCATAAAGTATATATATATTCTTGATCAGTGATGAAATCTAAGACGATCTGAGGATGTCCGTCCATCCGTCCGCCAGTGGAAATGCCGAAAACAGCCAGACCCTTGAAATTAAGTATAAATATATCTTAAAGCACAGGTCAAGTTCGTAAATGGGCTGAATCGTCCTAGAGGGGAAAAAGTTCCCTTAAGAAAAAATAAACCAACCTCTAAAACACCACCTAATTTTTAAAGTTTTTTTGTAATTTTGTTAAGCAAATGATATATTTTTATGTCCGAGAAGAACCAACGCGTTAATAAAAATAAATTACCTTTTCGACCCTGCCTTCTTTAGTGGGCGGTATTAGATGCAAAAATAGTTTAAAAATTTAAATTCTTCTGGTTTCTTGACCTCTTTTTAATTATTATTATATTCTGATATTTTTAAGCTTCAGGTCTCTTCATTTTAATTTAATTTTTAATTTCAATATTTTTAATTTTCTGAAGAAGTCACACAAAGTAGTGACGAAATATTGAAATTAAAAATTAAATTAAAATAAAGAGACCTGAAGCTTAAAAATATCAGAATATCATAATGTTTAAAAATTTTACATATTGTTTTACTTAAACCTACATTCCTAAAAAATAACATTTTTACTACTCTGCCCTACCCCTACTCCCCCTTTGTCCCTTAAATGACCCTTAAAAAAAAATTAAAATTTAAAATAATTTTATGTGTGTGAAGATAAATATGCCGAGTTGAACATGTTTTGACGTAAGCAGTTACGAAGTGAAGTTAAATATGTTATGACGTAACGAAATGGCAATCAGTGAAGTTGTTTTTTGTATGAAGATCCATATTTATATACAAAATGATTATGGGAGTGTCTTCTATCACATACATCATTTTGTATATACTGGCAATGCATGGCAACTTCTTATTTGGCCACTTGGGAGCAAAATCCCTTTAAGATCACACACACTCTCACGGCCTGTAAATTGACTTTTCGGGGCCTGTAAATATTTTCACAAAATGCTCACATTTATTAAATATGGATTTTCATAAAAAACTTCATTGTTTGCCATTTCGTTACGTCATAACATATATAACTTCACAGCTAAATACGTTGTTTCGTAACTGCTTACGTCAAAACATGTTTAACTCTGCTTATTTATCTTCGCTCGCATAATAAATTTTACATTTAATTATCCCAAATATTTATTTTTAGAGTTTTGTGGCAAAAGGTGAAATGTCTCCACCACGGCCCTTGCCAGAGACACTCCAACAAAATGCAGTTTTAATACCCTCCAAAAAGAATTGGACCCCATAAAGTATATATATTATTGATCAGTGATGAAGTCGAAGACGATATGGCAATGCCCATACGTTTGTCTGTGGAAAACATGATATAGTCTATTTTTGAACCCCGCCCCTTTTAGTGGATGTTGACTTACGATATTATATGCAAAAATAGTGTAAATATTGAACAATTTTCATTCCTTAAGCCTATAAGAAGCTGAAATGTTTTCTGATTTAGCAGAGGTGCAACGTCTCCTCTACGGCCCTTCCCAGAATGACTCTATCAAAATAGAGCTTTAAAATTGGGTACAGAGATGTCTTAAACGAGCTGTGTCCCACCAAATTAAACATTTTAAATTTACTTACGAAATATTTGCAGGGTATTTAAGATGCGACCCGGTCGAATATAACGTTTCTACTTGTTTCTAATCATTTATTTATTATTATAAATTCGGTACAATAATTTATAAAAAAAAAGTATTTGTTCCATGTGACCTTCAATGTGTCCAATACAAAACGATTCTGTGCCATTCAACACATGTTTTGAAGAATTTTTATAGAATCATAAATAAACAACAGAAATTCTCTGGGTGGCTTAAAAGTTGATCGAAAAAATAAACATATTTTACGTATAGAATTTGTGAAGCAAAAAAAAAAAATAATAGAAATTGTTTACAAACGCAATAGTTGATTTCATAAAACACAATATTTATTTTTTGAATTTTATAATCATGCTCATTATAATAATATTTATTTTAACTCGGCATTTATGACAATCATAATCTGTGCTTTCACTTTTTGTTTGTTTTAATAAATTTGTTTTGATGTTTAACAGCAGCTGGCCTTATGCGCCTGTATTAAGGTATTATTTTTAGAATTAAGAGCTCATAGCAATTGAACATTTATGAATTTATATGAGAATTTTTTTTTCTTTAATTCACACACATATTTCAGTCAAATGGAGGGAAGAAACACTGTGGCAGGAAGTTGTAGGTGTTGACACAAAAATAAGCAAAAAAAAAAAGACTTATTTTATTAATGTCATAATATTTTATTATTAATGATTAAAAACATATTTTGCAAAATAAAATGTTATAAGAAACTCAGGAACAGTTTCTTTTTTTTTATTATTTATATATACACTTGGGTATTTTAAGCAACAACTTGAATGCAAATCAGAATATTATAAAACAAAAATGTTTCTTACAAAATTTCTTTTAAAATAGATTCCAAACACATATTATTTTTTTATGAACATGAGGAAATAAATCACGAGGTCATACAATGGATTTTTTTAATTAGCAAAGCATAAGGAATGATGACCTTAAAAGCAAAATTTTACGGAGCCTTATTTTATTAATTCAATGAATCGAGTTATTGGACGAAATAGTATTTTAATTCTTCGAATTTATAAAAAAATCATTTCACTGCAAATGGAACAAGAGTAGAAAATATTAGAAAAGTTTAGTAACACCACAGAATTACAAATTACTTTTATGTGGAAAAAAAAACTGTACCTTCTCATGACATGACACAACAAATTTACTGTGCGATTATATTCACAATTTACAAGATTAACAGTTTCATTCAAAATGTTCAATGAATAAGCCAAAAATGTATACGTTATGCCAAAAAAAATTTAAAACTGACAGTTACATTAAATGTTTATGTTAGCAACGGCGCAACACGTTTTTCTGACTCACGATATCTGCCGTAAAATTCATTCGTTTAATCTTATGAATTGCACTTCTTTGCTTTATTTCACTGATAAATAAAATTGTTATCACTTTGAAAAAATTAAACCCGCCAGAGTTTCTAAAATCTGCTTATGAATGTGTGTTTTGTTATTTTGAACAGGTGAAAAATCACTTTTGTTTAACAAATAAAACCATAATTTATCCAGCCACTTAGAAATGGCATCGTGAGTAATTGTTGGCTCACGTATAAAAAGTTTTGCTGTGGCAACGCCTAGTAAAATAATCACTAAATGGGATACTTAGTCCAAACCGGTCTGCTAGCAAACCATACAGCAGCTATACTTTTCAGCAAAAGTTTACAATTTCAATGGCGGTAAAAAATTAAATATATTTAAAAAAAATCAAGCTGGGGACAAATTACCGCATTCGATATCGATCGAAATTTCTATAAAATTTTAATGGAAATTTCGATCAATATCGAATGCCGTAATTTGCCCTCTGATATTTTTAACAACTTTTAGATAATTCTTATCATTAATTGACTAAATTTAATGCAGATTTAACAAAAAATTATACAGTCGACTCCGCTATACTGGAAGTAACCAAAACCCAATTTTATCAGTTATCCGATATTTTCTCTAAAACGTAGTTCGGATTACTGAAATTTGTTACAGTTAAGCGTGCTGCTTAAAATCAATAAAACAATACTTTTTATATCATATCTGTATATTTTTTTACGTCAATTTAACGTAAAAATTTTATTTAAAAAAAAATTATTCATAGAATTATTCATTTTGTTGTTGAAATTTTTCACGAATTCCTCGAAAATATCTAGCCACTTGCATTGACAATATAATAGAAAAATACAATAAAGTACGTAAGAGCGAAAAGGACAACTACATTTTGCCATGAAATTTTTTAACGGACAAAACATGCACCACAACTTTTTCAGCCTTAAAAAATCAAGCTGATATTTTTAACAACTTTTATATAATTCTTATCATTAATTGACTAAATTTAATGCAGATTTAAAAAAAAATTATACAGTCGACTCCGCTTTACTGGAAATAACTAAAACCCAATTTTTCAGTTATCCGATATTTTCTCTAAAACGTAGTTCGGATTACTGAAATTTGTTACAGTTAAGCGTGCTGCTTAAAATCAGTAAAACAATACTTTTTATATCAAATCTGTATATTTTTTTACGTCAATTTAACGTAAAAATTTTATTTAAAAAAAAAAATTATTCATAGAATTATTCATTTTGCTGTTGAAATTTTTCACGAATTCTAATAAATAAGTTCTAATTCTAATAAATTCTAATTCTAATAAATAATTTCTAATAAATAAATTTGACATTATTTATTTTGTCACTAAAGCGAATTAAGTTTCGTACAAAAAGTAGTTGTGGGCTTGCTTTTGGTTTTCAGTAATACGATATTTTCAGTAAAGCGATGTTTCGTTAAAGCGAAGTGAATAAGACTAGCTGCGTTTAAAATCAGTACGGGGATTTGTATCGCTTTCAGAATTCCGTTCTTTTTTCAATAAAGCGTGTTGCGGATTTGACTTTAGTGTGCACATCTGCACTAAAGTATCTTTTATATATTTAAAATTTTATTTACAAAATAAATTAATAAAATTCTTAAAAGTGTACCACAAAAAGCTAAGTGGCGTTTTTTTTGTTTTTTTTTTTTATCTTGGACCAGCACTCAGGGGATGACCCCTATATATATATAATATTTCAACCTTTAACTATTTCAACCTTTTTACTTCGCCGGCTAATTTAAGCTACAGGGCCGACGAAGGAGGGTGCTGTTACTCTGCTTTTTAGTACATGATAGTGTCAGTCGCTGCCAATTATGTTCAGTGATCAGTGACTATGCCTTCATCATTGAAACAGGCTGGGAACAACTAACACCACCACGCACTAATGCTGTTTTAGAAGAATTCAACACAATATTTCATGACTCAGCGCGGACTCGAACTCACGACCCTCCGTTTCATAGTCTCGTGTTCTACTACTTCAGCCAACAGCAAGACATTAAAAAATTTCGAGTCGTTGAATAAATAAGAGAAAATTGAACTCATCCAACATAATTGAAAATGATTTTTTCACGACGTTATATCAACACGCGGAAATGTTATTCTAATCACTTGAACAAATACCATCTCCTTTGCTCGCTCACATGCATGCGATTAAAAATATATATATTTTTCTTCTAATACATAAAGAAAGAAATTTTTAATTTAAATAAAACATGCATTTAGATAAAAAGCTGAATAATTCTTCGTGTTGCTTATTTAAAGTTAAAAAATAAAATTGATATAACTCGTTCCCGTTTTCTGCTGGATAAAAAAAAAATATAACCGCAAGTGGAAGAATATTATGCCAGCTCACATAAATTGTATGGAAACTTTGCCACGCTACAGTGGCTGCTGTAAAAGAGGCAAAATAAAAAAATTCTTTAAAACATTCTAGGCATTTTGAAAAATATCGCCTTATATTTTTTGTTATTAAACCAATTCCCAAGAAAAACTAGAATTTTTACTTTACTTGAAAGACAGGGTTGTGCACATATTTGGCATCCACTGTTTAAATGGTGTTTGTATTTGATACAACACCACCACAAGAATGTTACTAGTTCAGCGTACATGTACAAACTTGCATATTTTTATTATTCATGTAATATTTTCTTAGATAAAGGAATCCATATAAAATATTATTCGAGCAAAAAGAAGTATGAGTTTTACATTAAATTAATAAAAATGTATAGAAACTGTGAAACAGCATAAAAGGAACTTTTTTAATTTATTACTTTAAGCTCGAGCACAAATGTGGCTTATCAGCAGTTTGTTAGTAAAATATTAGCAATAGAAGGGAATACGGAAAACGGTACTGTGCTCAATGGGACGTATGATTAATGTTAATTACCATCATATGCAGTTTCACAGACGCCATGCTGCAGCATTTTAATTGAAGTTATTAAATTTTTATTTAAGATTTTTCTTGGCTTTGATACAATAAGTTATATAATAGCCAAAATCTTAATAATACACCTTTAAAGTTGTTACTAACAACCACAAAAGAGAAACGTGATTTTTATGAGAGAACAACCAGCCAATAGCTTTTAGTTCATTTCAGCCCATAATTCAAGTCAAAGTGTCATGTCCATTAAATGCTAAATAACTGATAAGGGTCTCAAATCCATACCGAATTGTGCACTCAAGCGAAGTAGCAACTGCTGGTTGTATAAATAAATTTATATTCAAAGAAATCGTATTGGAAATAAAAAAACATTTGGACAAATGTAAACCAGAATCTATAAAACTGCGAGTAAATGAAATTTATGCGCTACAGAGACAAACCAGCAGCAAATAGACAACAAAGGCCCGCAAGGTCAACAGCACTTATGAGCTAAATAAACATGGCAACAGGCAAAAAAATAACAATAACAACAAAAATTAATGTGAAATGTTATGCCAAATTACATAATGGATATTTATTAAGGTATTGGCTCCATTCAAATATGTACACAAACGTCTTCTTTCATACAGACTTCATTAGCAGCTGGTTCCTTAAGGCAGTCTCTGTCTCATCAAATGAAACATTTATGCTGCACTAATGTAACTCTTATGTTTGTACTTTTCAAAGCTAATTCTTAGACTTTGACCCCATTAAATATAATCAACTTCAAAGATTACTGCAAAAAAAATAATAATAATAATTAACTCAAGACATAAGAGATATTGGGCGCCCAAGGTAATCATTCCATTACTAGTGCAAATAGGCCTGGTATAAAAAATTGTTTTAATGGTGGAATAGTTTTTAACATCGATCAGTTTTAATTAAAACAAGTAAAAACGTTATATTCGACCGGGTGGAATCTTAAATACCCTCCAAATATTTAGGAAGTGAATTTGAAATGTTTAACTTGGTGGGACAGAGTTCCTTTATATAATATCGTACGTCAACGCCCACTAAAGGGGGCGGGGTTCAAAAATATACAATATCATGTTTTCCACAGACGAACGTATGGGCATTGCTAGACCGTCTTAAACTTCATCACTAATCAAGAATATACATATTTACTTTTTAGGGTCCAATTTTCTCTGGAGGGTATAGAAACTGTATTTTGGCGGGGTCGCTCTGGCAAGGGCGGTGGGGGAAACATTTCACCTTTGTCATAAAGCTCTAAAAATAAATGCTTGGGATAATTATATACAAAATTAATTTTTTTTTTTTTTGATAGGGTCATTTAGAGGGCAAAGGGGGAGAGGGGGTAAGGCAGAAACAGATACACATAAAACTGTAAAAATAAATGCTTGGGATGATTATACACAAAATAAAAAAAATGTATATTTATTTTTAATAGGGTCATTTAGGGGGCAAAGGGGGAGGAGGGGGTAGGGCAGCAACAGGCAGTCATAAAACTCTAAAGATAAATGCTTGGGATGATTATATACAAAATTTAAAACAAAAATTTTTTTTTGGTAGGGTCATTTACGGGGCGAAGGGGAAGGAGGGGGTAGGGCAGAGTAGTACCAGGTTTCGTCTCAGCTTCGTCATTAAAGCTCAAACGTGTTATTTTTAAGGAATGTAGGCTTAAGTAAAACAATTTGTTATATTTTTATGCTATTTTTGCCTATAATAACGCCCACTAAAGTGGGCGGGGTCAAATAATATTTTTATTTTATTTAATGGCTCCAAGTTTAAGGAGTTGGACCGTATTTGACATAAAAATATATCATTTGCTTAACAAAATAACCAAAAAACTTTAAAAATTATGTTATTTTTTCTGGGTTGGTTTAGTTCTTCTTAGGGGAACTTTTTTCCCTCTTGCCCGATTTAGCCCATCTTCGAACTTAACTTGGTCTATGCTTTAAAATATATTTATGCCTAATTTCAAGAGTCTAGCTCTTTTCGTTTGGACTGAATCGTGATTTCCACAGATGGACGGACGGACTAACGGACATGCTCAGATCGTCTTAGATTTCAACACTGATCAAGAATATATATACTTTATGGGGTCTGAGATGGGTATTTCGATGCGTTACAAACGGAATGACAAAGTGAATATACCCTCCAATTTCTTTTTTGGAGGGTATAAAAACTAGTCAAAGAGCTCATCGAGGGTTTTTAGCTGGTGCCTATTCTCATTTCACTGGGAATATTGCAGGTCATCAGGGCTCAAAGAATATTTTTGCAGTCACTTGTACTGTAAATAAAAATACTTTAAATGTATAAAAAGTTTGACCGAAATTCAAAATTATAGCATGAACTAAATGATGCCTTTTTATTTTTAATTTCTTGCTCGGCATTTGCTGATTTCTTTCTATCCAATTCTAATTCTAGTTGCAAGAGAGTCTGTAAATGATTGGTTTTTGCAATAACAATAATTTACAGTGTTGACAACTTTCATTATTTTTGCAATGGCAAAATCAGCTCTGAATCAGCCGATAGCAAACCTCGTTGGCAACTATATTTTAGCTGCAGCCAGACCAGCGATCGTTAACTCTCTTTCGAGAGTTTTACGTCTCAATCGCACTACCTATATCAAATATCGTGTATAGGCAGTCACACTAACGCATTAAAATATAGATTAAAAATATCCGCAGCATATCTCGCCTTTTATGCACCGATACTTTGCAAAATATTTTCCTAATAATAATAACAATATCAATAATAACATTATATTTGGCTGCAGTTCTCGTATCTCTTTTTGTAATAGAACTGCCACTCAAGAAGAGACTGCCGTTTATTCAATTCAGCTATTTTTGCTAAGATTGTACAAGGTGGGGCCAAAAGAAATCACCCTATTGGAAAATGCTCTTATTTTTGCAAAAGGAGGCCAATGTGAAATCTGTTTTGACATATCGCACCCTAAATACAAAAGGGGCACAACTCAAAATACTAAAATTTTCAGGAGAGACAAAAAACTGTTCATTGTGCAGAAGCAACACACTGAACAAAAATAGACATAACTGTATTTTTCCAGTTAAAGAAGATCGTGATGTGAATAAAATTTTTGCAGTAGTTAGAGATGTGTATTTTGAATTAATTTATGGAAAAAAGTCAGTTTCGGAAAATTTTGAGTTGTGCCCCTTTTGTATTTAGGGTGCGATATGTGAACCAGACAGACGTAAAATACAAGTGAACAAGTCATGGAGCGATACACTCCTCAAGAACGCATAATAAGCGTGTCTATTTTATGTTTTGCGTAATAATTCGTCTGTGGTGTTGGCGCAAAATCATAATGAGCGATGAGGCTCATTTCCACCTCTGCGGCTACGTGATCAAGCAAAACTATCGCTTCTGGGGCACCGAAAATCCACGAGCGATGCACGAGGAGCCATTACACCCGCTTACAGTGACTGCATGGTGCGCTGTTCACACTGGAGGAGTCATCGGGCAATTTTTTTTCGAGGACGCCGCTGGCCAAACGACAACATGACCCTATAGCACGCTATATGGGCATGTTAACCGAGATTTTTCTGCCGCAATGTAACGAATTAGGACTGGAGGACATGTGGTTCCAACAGGACTGCGCGAGCCACAACCGATATTTTGAAGGCGACGTTCCCGGGTCGCCTCATCTCTTGTTTTGGCGATTTACACTGGCCCGCACGATCGCCCGATTTAACCGTTCAATACTTTTTTTGGGGGTTTTGAAGTCCCGTGTTTACGTGAACAAGCCCGAGAACCTGGGCAACATTCGACATGAGTGCGAGAATCTGTCGCCCGGAGTTCTCGCCGAAATGATGAAAAATGTCCGTATAGCGATTAATTGTGACGGCGCCCATTTGGCCGATATCATCTTCTCGACTTGATAAAATTCTAAAGGTTCAAATATACATATATAATGAAAAAACAGAATCGAAGTTTATCATATAGAAAAAAATGAAAGCCAAACAACATCGAATGACTTCTTTGGTCTCACCTTGTATTAGTATGCCAACACAAATACGTTGAAAACTTGTTTGTTTTTAATTTCGTTGAAATATCAGTAGAAACGATATAAATTGCATGATGGACCAAATTTCCTATAAAATATGTCACGTGCAAAAGTGACTAAAATTATCATAAAATGTGTGTCCATATAATATTTGGCTCAGGAAAAAATTTATTTCACTTTACATGTGTACTTTAGTCACGTTCGACATCATACAAATTTCCATGTACAATTAATTTAAAGACTTAAGGTACGTTCACACTTATCAAATATTTGCCCCGAAAAGCATAACCACTAAATACTAATGAAAAATATGTTTGCTTAGATACGTGTTTATTATTTAAAACAGTTTCATACAAAACTAGTAGACAGTATCAGGTATCCAATATTATTAAAAACTATTTAACTCAATAAATACTTTTTTGAATTATAAAGCTTTTTTTTGTGTTTAGTGGTTACGCTTTTTTGGTCAAATATTTAATAAATGTGAACGTACCTTTACTGCTGTATTCACAAAAATTAATGTGTACATCAAGTGTGCTTTAAAGTAAAAATTGCATAGAAAATTTATTTTAAAGTATTGATCAAGTCTACTTTAGATTTTGTGAATACTGCTGTTACAGATTATTTTAACAGCGCGAAAACTAACTAGTTTTCTAATAGGTATACTTCCCTTTAGGGAACATACATACATATAATTATATGACTACAGGTTATTAAAAGTATCAAGTGGTCTTACAGTCAATCTCCATACGTTACTTTATTCAAGCGAATATCCTTTTGTATGATTACGTCCATTTCCAGGCTTTTAAGACATAAATATAATTCAAATTTAAAAATTGTTGTGCCAAGAGGAGTCATATATTTAAAATAAAAAAATATATATAAATTAATATATTGTTCCAAAAAATTATGTATTTTAAAGTTACACACATACACATGTACAAGCAGAAGGGGCTTTTAAAACACCGAAAATATTTTGCTTCTCTTCAAAATAATTTTTTCAAAATTTTTCTATTAATTAATTATTTTTATGTTGATTTCTTTTTATTGACCTTATCAGTTTATTGTAATATTAATCAATATTTCAGCTGTGAGCTGAAGTAGTAGACTATAAGACTACGAAGCGGAGGGTCCTGAGTTCAACTCCGCACTGAGTCATGAAATATTGTATGACTTGTTCTGGTCAGCATTAAGTGCATGTTTGCGTTAGTAGTTGCCAGCATGTTTTCAACAATGAAGGCATAGCACTGGTCACTGAACATAATTGGCAGCCACTGACACTATCATGTACTAAAAGCATTATTAGTGCTATTGTTGTTGTTGTTGTTATTATTACTGTTGTTGCAATGAAAAATTATTACAATTATTTGTATCGCGAGGTCCTTTTATCTTCATGTCAAAGATCTAGGACGAGAAATAAGAATAAATTTTTAAAGTGTAATCTACGTGCACTCATATACGAAGTACATGTCTGTCTTCATATTCTTCTAGATGTGTTTTGTTTAAAGTGTCTGTGTGTGTACGTATGTATGTATGTATCTGTGTATGTCTGCATTATATGGATACAAATGTGGGTCGTTATAAACGTAAATCCGATTTAAATGCAAATAAATACCATTCATGTCGAAATGAAAATGCAGAACAATAAATTCATATATGCTTGAGTGAATGGCTGCCGGAGCAGTTTTGCTTAATATTTTCTAAAAATGGAAACAAAAAATTAAAGGAGACGCTCGCACACGCACAACAACAACTTAACAATAATACCCCGGTTACCCAGCGACCAGTCGAACTTCATGTCAAGTGGATAATTTTAAGACTTGGGTTGCATTAGCAGGTTGATAAAACTCTTTTAAAACCTGTAAAGTGTTAAAAAAATAAAGGACAAAGTGAAATAGTTGAGAGACAGATTAAAAGTATAGTAGGGAGATATTGATGACTTGAACAATATTTTGGAGACGTTGTTAAGCTGGAACAAAAACATATAAGAAGTAGCAACGGAAGAGCTGTACATCTATACCGATATCGGAGGTTTTGAAATTAAGTAGTGCCAGTGAGACGGAAAATTCTGGAAAAATATATACGATCGGTCGTCCGGCTGCACCCAAAATATAGTTGCCAACGGGTGCATGTGCAAGTCATCATAAAAAGTTACAGTCATTATAAAAAATTCAAGTCATTATAAAAAGTGCAAGTCATCATAAAAAATGCAAGTCATAATAAAAAATGCAAGCTATTATAAAATTTGCAAGTCATTATAAAAAATGGATGTCATTATAAAAAATGCATGTCATTATAAAAAGTACAAGTCATCATAAAAAGTGCAAGTCATAATAAAAAATGCAAGCTATTATAAAAATTGCAAGTCATTATAAAAAATGCATGTCATTACAAAAAATGCATGTCATTATAAAAAGTACAAGTCATCATAAAAAGTGCAAGTCATAATAAAAAATGCAAGCTATTATAAAAATTGCAAGTCATTACAAAAAATGCATGTCATTATAAAAAGTGCAAGTCATCATAAAAAGTGCAAGTTATCATAAAAAATGCAAGTCATAATAAAAAATGCAAGCCATTATAAAAAGTGCAAATTATCATAAAAAATGTAACTCATTGTAAATAGTGCAATTCATAATAAAAAGTGCAAGTCATTATGAAAAGTGCAAATCATTATAAAAAATGCAAGTCATTATAAAAAATGCAAGTCATTATAAAAAGTGCAAGTCATCATAAAAAATGCAAGTCCTAATAAGAAATGCAACTCATGATAAAAAGTGCAAATCATAATAAAAAGTGCAAGTCATTATGAAAAGTGCACGTCATTATCAAAAATGCAAGTCATCATGAAAAGTGCAAGTCATCACATAAATGCAAGTCATTATGAAAAGTTCCAGTCATTATAAATAATGGAAGTCATTAAAAAAAGTGCAAGTCATCACAAGAAATTCGTCAAAAAAAAAATGCAAGCGATTATAAAAAATGCAAATCATCATAAAAAGTGCAACTCATTGTAAAAAGTGCAAATCATAATAAAATGTGCAAGTCATTATAAAAAATGCAAGTCATTATAAAAAATGCAAGTCATGATGAAAAGTGCAAGACATTATGAAAAGTGCAAGTCATTATATAAATGCAAGTCATTATGAAAAGTGCAAGTCATAATATAAAATGGAAGCCATTATAAAAAGTGCAAATTATTATAAAAAGTGCAACTCATTGTGAAAAGTGCAAATCATAATAAAAAGTGCAAGTCATAATGAAAAGTGCAAGTCATTATAAAAAATGCAAGTAATCATGAAAAGTGCAAGTCATTATAAAAAATGCAAGTAATCATGAAAAGTGCCACTCATTATAAAAATTGCAAGTCCTTATAAAAAGGGCAAATTTTGATATTGAGTGACTCAGAGCTGCTTTTGCCAGCGCAAAAATAATATAGATTGTCAACACTGCAAATTATTGCTTTTGCAACAACCAATAACTTACAGTCTCTCTTGCAGCTAGAGTTAAAGGGGGAAGTTCCTTAAAAAAAGGCTGCTTAGCAAAGTCAGGAATCGTTTCACTTTATTTTCCATAAATAACTAGCCAGATAATTGATATTTTATTTATTTATTTTTTGCAATACTATACAAAATAAATTTGCAAAGTATTTGTTGCACAGATGCCGACGGGGTGACTCAGACCGTATGTCGGCGATGTTATTAATCCGTATTTTCTTCCATTACTGTGACTGATTGTACAAGACCTATGCCTTCACATGGGAAGTAGCAACGCAGTTGACCACGGAAAATTCCTCAGAATAACTGTAAATCTATACAGTTATCTGAGGTGTTGAAATTAACTCGTGCTAATGAGAAACGAAGCTCTCGAAATAGAGTAGAAGATCAGTGGTCTGCTGCATTTAAAAAATACTTGCCAACGAGGCTTGATGTTGACTGACTCAGAGCTGCTTGGCGACTCAACATTTTAATATCCGATATATCTGCAATGAGTTTAAAGAAGTCTTCCAAAACCGCATACCCAGAATGTACACACCGCCGCAAGTTTATCAATAATAAAAAACTTATTTACGAATGCAAAGACATATATTGAAATTTATATTTATCAAAAACCTTTAGCAAACCTTTTCCCCTTTTAATGAATATATGATTTTAAATGTTTGTCCAGTCATCGTTCTCATTGTTTTGTTTTGGCAAAGTATACTAACTTGTTTATTTTTTAATAAATTTTTTTGCAAGAACAACAAAAAGTCAAAATCCTTTTTATATCATAAAATATTCCATTAGAGTTAATGTATGAATAAGTCCTTTTATTGTCTAACACTTTGCATTTCGTTCCCTAGGCTCTTTTGCTGCGTGCCCTTTTGTCTACAATCTGTCTTTTCATATCAGTTTTGCATCATCATTCCATTACTAAATAATTGTATCGGCATACATTTATTTACGCAACTCACAGGCCGTGTTGTGTGGTGTGCAATGTGTTTAAATGAATTTTTCATTTAATTATTTTCGATATTCTATTATCACAATAATTATGTTGTGTATCAGCAACTTGCTGTGCTCTCAGGTCTAGAGATGTATAGACTTGGGTTTCCTGTATTCTGCTGCAGGCTGACTGCAAGTTTCATCTATTGTGAGATAATACAATAAAGCAAACCAGCAGGCAAGAGAACTGTTACATTTACATAAACCCATATATTGTGTTTATTTACTCGTATGTATTTGTTTCAATATTCTTTAATATCATGCTCAAACAAAAGTTCAAAATATAAGAAAAATGAAATCATATTTTATCATTAATATTAATCATCAATGATGTTTGCTGAAATTTAATAATAAGCCAGGGGCAGAAAGAAGAGAAAGTCATACTTAATAGAATATATTAAAGTAAACAGACTGTAAATGAAAATAAAAAAAGAGAAATAAAGCAGACAACAAATACCCTTTAGTTCTGATTACAAAAACAACACGCCACTAAAGGCTACTCCACTACTTCACAAGACAAGAATATACTAATATTCAAAATTTGCTCCTTCTGTAAGTTATTTGTTTAATTATACAACGTGACTGGGCATTTCTGTGAAAAGAATTCATCATTTCTCATTGTAAAGGATTTATTTTGTGCTTAGCAATAATATTCTAAAAACTTTTTATTATATGATTTCTTAAAGTGTTTAAAAGTTGCTCAAAAAATACAACTTCTCAAAAAATATTTTATTTTCATAAAAAAAAAAAATTTAACAAACAGTTCCATACTCGTAACTCAAATTTCATTAATAGCCCAATTTATAAAAAATCTTTAGATTACGAGGCTTCTAAAATGTATTTTTGTATGAAAATTTGCGGGAATCGAAATTTGTGTTTAAATTGTATTGAAGTTTCGATTGATATCGAACGCGGTAATTTGAGACCTTTTTGATATTAAAGAATTTTTTTATATATAATGATTTACCCGCAACTTTCTCCGCGAAGAATATGTAAAATTTCAGCTAATGTGTTATGTCAGTGATTTTTACTGGCTCAAAGTTTAAAACGTTCTTAGTTATCAGTTTAATAATTTCATATATGTATAAAAATTTTCGATCACGCTTGACCACTGAATACGATCAGTTCCAAAAACAAACACCAACCTATAAAATTCCACGTATTCTAAAATATTTGAGTATTAAAATATAACAGACAGACAGA
This sequence comes from Linnaemya tessellans, assembly GCA_951800035.1. Lineage (NCBI taxonomy): Eukaryota > Metazoa > Arthropoda > Insecta > Diptera > Tachinidae > Linnaemya > Linnaemya tessellans. The sequence continues at coordinate 6,723,367 of OX637532.1, read as the reverse complement.
GAGTACCTTTCATATTTATTATATTAGTAAGGAAAAAAGTGCAAGTCATTATGAAAAGTGCAAGTCATCATAAAAAATGCAAGTCATTATAAAAAATGCAAGTCATTATAAAATGTGCAAGTCATTATGAAAAGTGCAAGTCATCATAAAAAATGCAAGTCATTATAAAAACTGCAAGTCATCATAAAAAGTGCAAGTCATCATAAAAAATGCAAGTCATCGTAAAAAGTGCAAGTCATTATGAAAAGTGCAAATCATCATAAAATATGCAAGTCATTATAAAAAATGCAGGTCATTATAAAACGTGCAAGTCATCATAAAAAGTGCAAGTCATCATAAAAAGTGCAAGTCATTAAGAAAAATGCAAGTCATCATAAAAAGTGTAAGTCATCATGAAATATGCAAGTCATTATAAAAAGTGCAAGTCATTATAAAAAGTGCAAGTCATTATGAAAAGTGCAAGTCATCATAAAAAACACAAATCATCATCAAAAGTGCAAGTCATTATGAAAAATGCTAGTGATCATAAAAAGTGCAAGTCATCATAAAAAATGCAAGACATTATAAAAAATGCAGGTCATTATAAAACGTGCAAGTCATCATAAAAAGTGCAAGTCATCATTAAAAGTGCTTGTCATCATAAAAAATGCAAGTCATCATAATAAGTGCAGGTCATCATAAAAAATGCAAGTCATCATAACAAATGCAAGTCATCATAAAAAGGGTAAGTCAACGTAAAAAATGCAAGTCATCACAAAAAAAAAGCCAAGTCATCATAAAAAGTGCAAGTCATCATAAAAAACGCAAGTCATTATTAAAAGTGCAAGTCATCATAAAAAATTCAAGTCATCGTAAAAAATGCAAGTTATTATGAAAAAGTGCAAGTTATTATGAAAAGTGCAAGTCATTATAAAAACTGCAAGTCATCATAAAAAGTTCAAGTTATTATAAAAAGTGCAAGTCAGCATAAAAAATGCAAGTCATTATAAAAACTGCAAGTCATCATAAAAAGTGCAAGTCATCATAAAAAATGCAGCTCATCATAAAATATGCAAGTCATTATAAAAAGTGCAAGTCATCATAAAAAATGCAAGTTATTATCGAAACTGCAAGTCATTATAAAAAGTGCTAGTCACTGCAAAAAGTGCAAGTTATTATAAAAAGTGTAAGTTATTTCAATTTAGATTTGAATATGTCATCAATTTTATTTAGATGTCATTTGAAAGTTCATTTAAATTTTATTCATTTTTCGAAAAATAGACCTTGATGCAATTCTGCAAAAATAATTAAACCCAAAATATAAAAAATAATCCTAAATCCAAGCAAGCGAAAAAATGTATCTACATATTTTACGTAATTCACGTTTCTGTAACTCGAGTGCTACTTGTTGCTTTGTTTTCATTTAATGTTCGTACCTGAAACACACGCTGCACGTGTGCTACCCACTCAAAACACAAGATGTAAAAATATATATTCATGTAAAGAAAAACTGTCGTGAACCTTTAGAAATTTTCATTCCTTTCATATTTTTCGGTTTACTTCCTCAAAAAGACAAATCCGCCAGCAGCATTCAATTTAGTAAAAGGTAAAGGCATAAATAATCAAATGCTCTTACAGAAGATATAAAACAACCTAACAAATTCATATTTTTATTACAACTTTCAATCATTGCGAAAGCATTTGATGAGAATGCAGAACAAGAGATTTTTGCTGTGCCTCCTCAAATCACTTTCTCATAATTTACAAGACAAGCACACGCAGCAAGTGTGTTTGTTGCTTTCTTTACGAGCATTTGACAAGTGGTTTGATAATCTTGATGATTCTATATGTTTTTGACATTTTTTATATTTTTTGAATTAATTTATAAGCACCCGCATGCGGCTGTAGCTGCTGGGTGGGTGTTTCATAAATACATTCATGCTGCCTATAAACAGATTCTTCTCTTGTATCGTTTTAATAAATTTCATTTATTCAAACTTTTATTTGCCAGTTTTAAAGACAAACACTAAAATCTGTTGTTTAAATAAAAAGTGATAGGCATTTGTGGTACGGTACGATTTATGAGAAAGTGGAGTTGTATGTACTAAAAAGATATATCTTTAAAATCTTGATTATGTTGAGGAAATTTTGTAAAAACTTACAAGTTTATGTTGCAAGTAAAAAAGATCATAGATTTAATTTGTTTATTTTCCATTACATTTGATTCTACAGCCGAGTAAATTTTATTACGCCCAATAACGTTTCATATAAAAAGCAATAGACTCTGGGTATTTAATCGACAGATCGTTAGACCTCAAGTGAGATGTATTGGGAACGAAGTGAGTCGGTACTGTTACTCTATAGACTTTTCCTGCAGGCTTAAAACATATAATTATTTGTTATACAAATATTCGCTTGTAAAAGCATTTCCTTTTTGTAGAGCCGAAATATGGGCAAATCATGCAGCCACTGCAAATGCCTTTCAAATGGCTCACTGCAGTGGCAGATCCATTTCTTTGAAAATTATCTTTATTTCTTAATACTATTTAAAATATTTTTAAATTTTACCAAAAATTATCCATTACAAGTCCTAATTCGTTATACCCACATCTGCCTGTAATTACAATAGAAAGCCTTTTAAAATCTTCTATACAATAAACTTGTTTATATCGTTACTGAACTGTAGGTGTGAATGTATTCTCTTTTAAAATAAATTTAAAAATTTATATGCAAATAAATGGAGTACAATGTTTTTTGCATGAACGAAATTTTCCAAAAGCATTTTAAAATATTTTTCATTATTAAAAAATGTTCGTAAATTTATGTACATGTTTTCCATAAATTTACATGCGTATGAGGCATGACTATCGTAGCTTTAAAACAACAATTACTCGTTGCTTTTAGAAGAGAATGCTTTTCAATAGCAAAATAATTATTTTTAAAATATATAATATATCGTTAGCTGCAATGCAAAAGGGTGTAACTAACAAAAATTGCAAAATCTACTTTTTTATTGATTAAAATGAATGCCATAAAACTACATGCCTTAACAAAATTTTACTTATTTGCGATCAAAAAGTGGCACTTTGCTTAACAAAAAACAAAAGGGCGTAAAATGTTAATGGCTTTCATTTTAGAAAGTTTTTTGCTTCTCCTGTAAAATTTTACTTTTATTAGTTACGCCCTTTTGCATTTCAGGTAACGATATATTTTCTATTATATAAATCTATATTTTAATTAATAATTGCTTTTAATACAAAAATAGAAATGCTTTTAAATAGTTACGGTACAAATCAATTAAACGATACTATTAATTCGTTCACTGATGGAAATCTCAACAAGTTTTTAATTGATATCACGAATTATTTGATTAATATCTTTTTTTTATTATTTTTTAACAATTCATTAACACAACCACAAAATTATTAAGCAATTTTGGATAATTTTTTATATATTTTATTGCCTAATTTGATTTGTATTTGTTTTGGCTCATGAATATTTTTGTAGTTGGCGTGTCATAATGTCAATGGACATTTTGCCACAGCTAAAAGTGACATAAGATCTGTGGACAATATGTTACTTTTAAAAATGTCGTAAAGCTAGTGCACACGATATTTGTGTGTTTTTTGTTGTGCCTCTCTTATGCTGTCACTTGTGAGGTTGGCTTCACCTTGTGTTTTGTTGGTGTTTGTCCTTGCTGATGGCACGTGTGTCCATTGAGTCGCCCGTGACTGGAATTTTTCAGTGTTCTTTTTTAACTTTCCGCTAAGAAAATTCAAGATTTTCAAAAATGTATGAAGTTCTTGGTTTTGCCTCGTTTTGAAAAAATGGAGTTTTCTCCAGATCTCGACGTTTTGAGTTCCTGGGAAGCTTTCCTGACTACTACTGAGACGCCGTCAGTATGTCTGTGTGTATGTGTGTCTGTCTACCTCTCTCTCGCTCTCTCTCTCGCTCTCTCTCTCTCTCTCTGTGTCTAGTTATGTGTCCGGCAGGGCTGCCAGAAATTTTTCGTGAAAAATCAGCAAATTTCCCAAAAAAAAATCGGCATTATCGGCACTTTCATTTCTTAAAATCCGCAAAAAATCGGCATTAATTAAAAAACTTATTTTGACATATAAACAAAAACAATTCAATATAATTTATTACATATTATACATAAAACAGCATGTATAGATCAATAAATTTGCACCTCACAAGTTTTGAAATTATTTTGGGGTTTCGTTTAATCTCCCAATTGGCAATTTAAAAGAAACGATTTATTATTTTATTTATTTAGAATGACTTTTAGTTACAAAAAAATACATAAGATCAACTTGCTTTTTATAAAACAGTATAAAATAATTAAAAAAGATGTGTGGTGTTGTGGGACACCGGATAGGAACGCAGTTCCTTATTATAAAAATATTTATTTTAAGTTCTATTCGAGGTATAAAGAAAATAATTATTCGGGTATACATTTTTGTTCCCAAAGGAAATTGAATTCTGTCACGGCCCGGCTGCGTATGATTAATATTTGTTTGTATGGAATTGTATTACTCATACGTCTTAAACATTGAGTTAGAAACAAAATATCTTACGTTACGGACGTTTTTTCCCGGTTAGGGTACCCCTCCGCAACGTCTAATAAGGATCTTCGTTCCAATTAAAATATATACGTCTTTTCCAATAGTATTTCAAAATTTTGCTATTATATTTCAGAATTTCCTAAAAATTAACTCTACTCGTAGGTTCTAAAATAGGAGTTACAAAATACAATTAAAAATTTAGAATATTATCTAATATGTAACTGTAAATCCTAAAATTTTTGAACAAAATTCGTAAATATAATACAAAAATTGTAAATAATGTGGTTTTCATAAATCAATCATAAATATTTGATTTTGACATTTTTATTAAATCGTTATTTATTTCGCAATTAGAGTTTTTCATTTTCAAATAATCTTTAGAATAAAGAATTCCTTCTTTTAAAGTTTTATTTTCTAAGGAACATCGGAATTTCGTGCACACCTACAACAAGGCAATTGAATTTTTATTAAAAGAAGAATTATATAATAATAGAATTATATAATAAAAGATGTTCCACACTATTATTAAAAAATCGGCATTTTTTAGGGGTAAAATCGGCAAATCGGCATATTGAAATTTTTGAGGTAAAAAATTGGCATTTCTGGCAGCCCTGGTGTCCGATTTGAACGGCTGATCCGAAACCGACCAAACTAGTCACGTTTCAAAGGGTTCTTTCAAACTTAGATTTTCTGCAAATTGAAAACGCTTCAGACTAATACATTTTCGAAAATATCTAAAAAACAAACTTAAAAAAATTGTTTACAACATTTATTTTTTTAGAACTACATTTAAACGGCTTTGTCGATCAATTCCAAAAACTAATCAGCTCTGGATAAGCAAAAATCACGTCAGCTGCTATTAACCGGGTGAAAATCGGTAGATGCCTGTGAGAATTTTGTGAACAAAATATTTGAAACAAGTGAGTTTTTAAAGAAAACTCTGAAATTATATATCTAATCAATTGGTGTTAGAACCAAGCAAATCGCGTTTCAAAGGTTTCTTTCACACTTCGATTTTATGTGAATTGGAACCTGTTCGGAGCAGTAGATTTTGAGAAATATTAAGAAAGGAAAAACAATTGTTTTTAAATGTTTTTTTTTAAATAACTTTTAAATGGCTTTTACGATCGATTCTTACGTCTAATCAGCTGTTGGCAATTAAAAACCACATCGAGCGCTATCAAACAGGTCAAAATCGGTAAATGCTTTCGTGAGATATTGTGAACTAAAATTCGAAAAAAAAATATTTTCTTAAAATTTTTTAACGTACTCCGAAATTATATACGTAATCAATTAGTGTTCTCGATTTTTGATAGGTTTCCAAGTACTACATCAAACAGCGCTTAGCACGTGGAAATCGGTTTTGAAATTAAAATAGCGGTTTTTAGCGGTTAGAATTAGCGGGAAAATCCAGGTATGGCCATTCTGGGTAACAGTTTTCCAGTTTTATTTAAAAAAAATTGAAAAAATTGAACAAAGAACGCTGATGAGATGGCGAAGCGGCCTCGAAATCAGTACTGATCCGTTCTGCTGGTTTGATGATAATTGAAAATATTCTTAATATTCCAATCTTAATATAAATTAATAAAAAATAGAATTTAAACAAATTCATTTATTATTAAAAAAATAATAAAAAATCATTTGCAGTCATGCAGATTCGAACTTAAGCCCGTTGAAAAAATTAACAAGTTTTATTTTATTTAATTTTTTTTTTGTTAAAACCGGCACTCAGGGGATGACCGCTACTCATGCGTGCATTATTCTGGAATTAAAGAAATTGATTGTGGGAGGGAGGATAAAGCTGTTTTTGTTGTTGTGCACCACTAGCCCGAACTGTTTGGAATTCACTTGAACGTTATTTCGGCTACAAGGTGTGACTAGAAATTTAATTCCTGGGACAGAGGTTCCAGCTTGTCAGTGAGGTGGACCTTGGGGGGTTTCATCGTGACTGTGTTTTGGATATAAATGACGGGAAGAGCATGTGTTCGGAATGGAATTCCATTACGAGAGGGTGCCGCGAGCCAAAAATTTGTAGAAGTTTTATTATTATACTCTGATATTTTTAAGCTTAACCCATTTCGTCCCAGTGTTCGATATTTCGAACAGTAAATTTCAAGCATTTTAAATTTTTTTCCCTGTTTAGGAAAGACTTAGAACATATCTTTTTTAATAAAAATTAAAAAAAAATTGTTAATGGAAATTTAAAAAAAAAATTTTAATGAAAATTTTTAAAAAAATTTTTAATGAAAATTTAAAAAAAAAGTTTTTAATAAAAATTTAAAAAAAAAATTTTTAATGAAATTTTAAAAAAAAAATTTTAACGAAAATTTTTAAAAAAATTTTTAATAGAAATTTTTAAAAAAATTTTTAATGACAATTTTTATAAAAATTGTTAATGGAAACTTTTAAAAAAAATTTTAATGAAAATTTTTAACAATATTTTTAATGAAAATTAAAAAAAAAATTTTAATGAAAATATAAAAAAAATGGTTAATGAAAATTTAAAAAAAAAATTTTAATAAAAATTGTTAATAAAATTTTTTAAAAAAATTTCGGACATCTGATTCGTATCTTCTGGACCCAAATTACCATTTATCTACGAAGTTTTATAAACTGATTAGAAAAAAACATCTCTGGGACGATATGGGTTAAGGTCTCTTTATTTTAATTTAAAATATATTAATTTTCAAGATTTCGTCACTCCTTTTTGTGTGACTTCTTCAGGATATTAATCATTTTATTTGATGATGAAAAAAGACAAATTATATTTCCTGAAGAAGTCACACAAAAGAGTGATGGAATATTGAAAATTAATATATTTTAAATTAAAATAAACAGACCTTAAGCTTAAAAATATCAAAGTATAATAATAATTAAAAATAGGTCAAGAGACCAGAAAAATTTAGCAGAAGTTCTATGTAGGCTCCGATCCTAATCAAGGGGGAGGCTACATCTAAATACATGTTTTCAAACTCAACAAACCGTTCCATGTAGGGCGTTCATAGGTACCTTTTAAGGGTCCAGTGAGTTTGGGCCGTTAAATTTATAACACACCTCCACAGTCTCCGTCATATGATTGATGATAAACAATTTCACAGCTTAAGGATATTGCCATAACTTGCGCAAGCTGATCGCAATCTAGCAATTTATTACCTCCGAAGTGAAAAACCCTTTCGTTATGCCTATAAGTGTATATAACGATATTCACATTCACATGTAGACAGTTTTATAAATTTATTTTATTTATATGTAGATTTTACTATATCAGCATAACAATATGTTTTTTTTTGCAATTGTGTTCATATGTTCACTTCTAAAGAAACACCTACACACATACATATTTATGCAAACAATCTTGTATGTATTTAATATTTTATTTATTTTAGTATGTGTTTTATTACGCAACTGATTTTTTTACTTTTATAATATTTATTTTATTCAGTCAGTATTTTTGTTTGTTACTTAATATCTTCTGGTTTCCTTATAACTTTTGATCTTTTTTGATTTTCTGTTAAAATAATAAATTCTTTTAAATTTGCATGGAAGTATAAATAATCAAAAAGTTTAAAAATATTCTTAGCACTCTCAATTGTGTTGCTTTGAAGGGGGTTTTTTTTTTGCTATTTAAAATAATTAAAATTTGAACTGTTGTTGTTTATAGGGCAAAAGGGTTCTATATGCCCTGCAGCCTTCAAGGTTTGTATTTCATATGGAGATGAAAGGGAAAGTCTGTGTTACATAATAAGTCATTCTTTAACAAATAATAATATGAAATAAGTGGTTATGTTGCCTTGATGTGTGACCGAACTGCAAAACACCAGTGGTGGTAAGAATTCCTTTATTGGACTCAATTTCTAATCTGCAGTCTTTAAATTATTTTTGTTATGAACTTTTATTAAATTCAGGTTATTTTTACTAAAAGTGGAATATTAGAATATTTTAAATTATCAAACTAACAGATCAGTAGTGACTTAAAATATACTAATATTCCACTCTTAAGAAAAATAGTTTGAATTTAATAAAACTTCATTAAAAAAACAATTAAAAACGTTATATTCGACCGGGTCGAATCTTAAATACCCTCCAAATATTTAGTAAGTGAATTTGAAATTTTTAACTGGGTGTGACAGAGTTCCCTTATATAATATCGTACGTCAACGCCCACTGAAGGGGGCGGGGTCCAAAACTAGACTACATCCTGTTTTCCACAGACGAACGTATGGGCATTGCCACACCGTCTTAGACTTCATAACTGATCACTTTATGGGCTCCAATTCTTTTTGGAGGGCAAGGAAACTGTATTTTGGCGGAGTCTTTCTGGCAAGGGCCATGGGGGAGATATTTCACCTTTGTCATAAAACTCTAAAAATAAATATTTAGGTGCTGTTGGCTGAACTAGTCGAACACGAGACTATGAAGCGAAGGGTCCTGAGTTCAACCCCGCGCTGAGTCATGAAATCTTGTGTTGAGTTCTTCTGATCAGCATTAGTGGCGACTGACACGAACATATACTAAAAAGCAGAGTAACAGCAGCACTCTCCTTCGTCGGTCCTGTAGCAAAAAATTAGCCGGCGAAGTAAAAAGGTTAAAAAAGTTTAAAAAAATTCTTCTCATCTTTCGTCTGTCCCCTCAATACTATCCCCTTCTTTCTAGTTCAGGCGCAATGCACTGACCCTCAGGGGTCATGCCCTGAGTGCTGGTCCAAGATAAAAAAAAAAATCCAGAAATTAATTTTTTTGATTTTACGGCTCTAAGTTTCAAAAGTATATCATTTACTTAGGTTAGGTTAGGTTAAGTTAGGTTAGGTTAGGTTAGCAGGTTGCTGGTGAAAGGAAAAACAGAGACCAGCCCACTTGGGTCCAATTATTTTGATCCCTTTGTGACACCTGTATTTAAGAGGATTGAAAAGGTAAGAAAAGAGGAAGAAGTAGGGATAGTCGAAAGTTAAGGTAAGAAGGATAGTAAGGAAGAAGATGGGATACATAAACCAGGAGTTATGGTCGTGCATACACGCCCCAGGGGAGTCAGCTGCCGAACCAGCCACTGCTCCTAATAAAGAGACTCAGGTATCTCAGTCCTATCTCCGATATCTCCGAAATGTCTCCAAAGCGTGCCTTGCCCAGAGACTGTAGGCGCTGCTCCTCCAGAGCAGGACAGAAGCAGAGGAGGTGTGCAATGCTTTCCTCCTCCTCCTCATTGCAACTGGAGCAGTAGTCGTCCTAGCATGGATCCCAAAGGTGCAGTGACCAGTAAGTGTGGCCACTATATTACGTAGATGACCTCTTGCGAAGTTCAAAAGATCCTTCGTCCTTATTCATTTACTTAGCAAAATTTAAAAAAAAAACTTTATGTATATATTTATGTTGTTTTTTAGTGGTTGGCTTAGTTCTTCTTAGGGGAACTTTTTTCCCTTTGGGCCGATTTACCCATTTACCAACGTGACCTGTGCTATCCTTTGAGATATATTTATACCAAATTTCAAAAATTTGGCTCTTTTCATTTGGATTGAATCTTGATTTCTACAGACGTACGGACGGACATGCTCAGTTCGCCTTAGATATCATCACTGATCAAGAATATATATACTTTATGGGGTCTCAGATGAATATTTCGCTGCATTACAAACAAAATGACAAAGTGAATATACCCTCGAATTCTTGCAGACTTAAACTTCAGTTCAATAAATTAATTCTAATCTTAATAATAAAATTAATAAGTTCGACAAATAAAATTAAAAATTATTTCAGAAATGTTGCACACTGTAAATAATGCCCACTGTGCTTTAACTAAAAAATTCTCTAATTACAATTCTGATATTTTTCCCAAATTAAAAAAATACCTAAAGTGATAATGGAGAATTTTTAATTATATTCTATGAGTATTTCACTACAGATCATTCACAAGACTTCAGAGATCAAAAGCCCCTAATACCCTAACCCGTAGAAACAGATGAAACCGCCTGGTTGCTTATCGTACGTAAACAAACAACACTGTGTCTTAAGAGCATTAAAATCGACTCTGTTCACGTGAACCCGTTCACAGTTTTTTTAAAAGTTCCTTTCATCTACTAAAACACTATTAATCATTTGGAAGATTTCAATATTGAGTTCCCAGTTCAGTATTTACTTGTATGCCAAAATGAATTGATATCGATTTTCAGAGTTTTTAGGTCGTCAATTTATCTTAAAAATAATCCCAATAAAATATATTACGTGCACATGGGCGCAAATGTATGCGCTAAAATTTACCTGCCAGTTAAAAAAGTAACACTTTATTTGTAAAAACTCTGCATGTTTTTTTTATTTTTATACCCTCCAAAAAAGAGTTGATATATTCTCTTTATCATTCCGTATGTAAGGCAGCGAAGTATTTCTCTAAGACCTCATAAAGTATATCCATTCTTGGGTTAGGTTAAAAGGGCTGCCGGCAGTAAGCGAGAAAAATATTCGGAGGCCATAAAAAGGAACATTGTGATGCCCAGAGGACTATACCCTGCACAATCTTTTCAAGACGAAGTGGCAGAACTTCTGACAAAGCCCGCCAGGGTAGCCAGCGGTGTATCCCTGAGGCAGTACAGATCTCGCAGGAAACGAGATCCCAGATGTCTAAACTTACGCTCCTGCAGGGCCGGACAGTCACAAAGAAAATGCTGTACTAACTCCTACTCTTCCTCATGGAAACAGCTCCTGCAGCGGTCATCATGGGGGAAACCCAAACACTCTGACATGTGCCTAATTGCACAGTGCCCCGTCAAAACTCCTACCACGAGTGCCAAAGACTTCTTCCCAAAAGTTAGAAGCTGTCTAGTGCTAGCTCTGCTAAGCGTGCGCCATAGAGTTTTGGAGACCCTACAGGTGGTAATACTTGACCACCTGCTTGTCACCTCACTCCTTGCCCACTCCTGAATTTTGTTCAGCAGCTCAACTGAGGAAATGGCAATATCCCTACGGGATACAGTTTCATTCAAGGACGAACCCGTTCCTGCGCATTCGTCCGCCATTTCATTTCCCTTAATGCCTTCGTGCCCTGTAACCCAAACTAGCTTGACGTCATGTCCTTTAAGTCTACCCTGAGACTGAATGCATGACAGTACACATTTCAACTTTATTATTCCCGAGTCCAGGGCTCTAATTGCTGCCAAACTATCTACACAAATGTCTCTAAATTGAATCCATTAATTCTTAATGCCGCCTCGGTAATGGCATAAGTCTCTGCCTGGAAAACTGTCGAAGTATCGCGTAGCCTGAGCGATACCGAAAGGCCGAGATCCTCGGAAAATACCGCCGATCCAGTGCCAGTGTCCATCTTCGAGCCGTCCGTAAAAATCAAAGTTGCATTACTACGAGTCGCGGAGTTTTCCATCCAGTCCTTCCCCTCCGAGAATGCGACTGAGAAGGATTTGTCGAAGCTCATGACCGGAGTCATATAATCAGTCCGTCTCCCTAGGACCTGCCCTCCTACCTTTTGTAGGATAATGCCATGTCCCGTACGGTCATGCTTGAAGCTGCCTGACTCCATGAGCCTGAAGGCAGATCTTGCAGATATGTACTTGATGTAAACCTCAAGGGGAGCCAGTCTCTAGACTGGTCTGAGGGGCTGATCTCAATATCTATTCTTGATCAGTGATGAAATCTATGACGATCCAGCCATGTCCGTCCATCCGTCCGTCTGAGGAAATCAGGATTCAGTCCAAACGAAAAGAGTCAGGCTCTTTAAATTCGGTATAAATATATCTTGAAGCACATGTCAAATTCGTAAATGAACTGAATCGGTCCAGAGGGAAAAATGTTCCCCTAAGAAGAACTAAATCAACCTCTAGAAAACCACATTATTTTTTACAGGTTTTTGTTTTGTTGTGATTTTGTTAAGCAAATGATATAGTTTTATGTCAAAGAAGGTCCAAAGCGATGAATTTGGAGTCATAAAAACCATTTTTGGATCCCGCCCTTTTTAGTGGGCCAGTTATACGTCATCCAACATATTTCATGGAAAAATAGTGTAAATATTTAACCCAAACTCTTTACAAATTAAATTTGAAAGGTTTTAAGACGAAGCTAAGATATTCTCTGATCTTCCTTTGCCCTGCCCTCCCCCCACTTTTGCGCTCTAAATGACTATATTTTTTATTTTTTATTTTTTTTTTCACTGAATAGCCCCAAAAATTGTTTTTTCAGTGTTTTCTGGCAAAGGTGAGATGTCTCCCTCACGAACGTATGGCATTGCCACACCGTCTTTGACTTCATCACTGATCACTTTATGGGCTCCAATTCTTTTTGGAGGGCATGGAAACTGTATTTTGGCGGAGTCTCTCTGGCAAGGGCCGGTGAAGAAAGCATTTCACCTTTATCATAAAACTCTAAAAATAAATATTTAGGTGCTGTTGGCTGAAGTAGTCGAACACGAGACTATAAAGCGAAGGGTCCTGAGTTCAACCTCGCGCTGAGTCATGAAATATTGTGTTGAATTCTTCTGATCAGCATTAGTGATGGTGACTGACACGGTCATATACTAAAAAGCAGAGTAACAGCACCCTCCTTCGTCGGTCCTGTAGCAAAAAATTAGCCGGCGAAGTAAAAAGGTTAAAAAAATTTAGAAAAATTCTTCTCATCTTTCGTCTGTCCCCTCAATACTATCCCCTTCTTTCTAGTTCAGGCGCAATGCACTGACCCTCAGGAGTCATGCCCTGAGTGCTGGTCCAAGATAACAAAAAAAAAAATTTAATTTTTTTTATAGTGTCAAAGGGGTAGGAAGGGGTAGGGCAGAGGAGTACCAGGTTACGTCTCAGCTTCGTTATTAAAGCTTAAAAATTTTGGAATGTAGGCTTAAGTAAAATAATTTGTTTCACACTATTTTTGCATATAATAACGCCCACTAAAGGGGGCGGGGTCAAGAAATTAAATTTTTTGATTTTACGGCTCCAAGTTTTAAAAGTATATCATTTACTTAGTCTCGGTTCGAACTATGAAATTTTATTTCATGAAAGTGGCAGTTTGTTGGTGAGAGGGGAGAGAAGAATGGTGTCGGGAACACACTTTCATGTTCACTGAAATTCTGTTTTGCATTGCAATTCGTAATTGATTTTCTTTATTTTTATATTCTTTATGTGAAAGTAAACAAACAAAAATATTAAGTTTCATGAAATTAACTTTTAGTGTGCAGACACGAGTGAAATTTTAAAAGAGAATTTCAGAAATTTCATGAAAGAAAATTTCATAGTGCGAACCGAGACCTGAGATGTCTCCCTCACGCCCCCTGCCGAAGTGACTACGAAAAAATCGAGTTTTTATTATTAAATATTTATAGGGTATTTAAGATTCGTTTCGGTCGAATATCACGTTCTTACTTGTTTTATGTAAAAAAAAATTAAGATGCTAAAATAATGGCAGGGAAAGTATTAAAAAGACATCGCACTGGCAGTTTACAATTACCTGCACACACACACACACACACACACACACACCCAAATCTGCTATAAGCACACTCAACTGCACGCACAAAGCTTTATGTTCTCGTATGAGTGTCATTGTTCATTCTGCTCGTATATGAAATTTACAAGTGCGAGTATACGAGAATTGTTTATGATTACAAACTCTCATAAATGAACTTCTTTGTGGATGTGTGTGTGTGTGCGTGCATGTGTGTTATTTATTACAAATGTGCAGCTTTAATAAATATTTGTAGTGCCAGAACTTTTACATACGATCTTTTGTGTGTACGAGTGTATGAGTGCTGGTGAGTGCACTGCTTTCGCTGTCTTGTCTGTGCATGTTTTGTGGGTTCTGCAAGTGTGTGTTAGTAAGTGTGTCACTGTTTTTGTTTTTCTCCTTGCAGCGTGCTTTGGCATGCACCCACTCACGTTTATATATTTTGATGGTTGTTTTTTTTTTCCTTTTTGGGCTGTAAAAGTATCTAAAGTAGCTAAAAAGCACATGCCGTTAAAGTGATGCATGTCTAAGTTAATGTTTTCACATAATTTTTTCGCAAACCCACACAAGTAGAGGTAAAAGGCCCAGCAAAATGTGTGTCCATGCAGTTGTGCTTAATTTTATCATTGAGTTTGTATTGAGTCTAAAATGGTTTTATATATTGGAATTTTCTCTCAGAGTGTCTGGAGAAATTTGTAAAGGCTGACTTTTTATATAAAGCGAGTGTATTTTAAAGTGTCACAACTCCAGAGCAACGTGAGCAACTTATTGTAATGTTTAATACAAATATTTGTTCCATTCGTCAAACTCATCGATCACTTTATATTTTGCTCATATCCTGCATTTCATTATTTACTAAAATTTTGTTTAAAGAAGCATTTCTTTTCGATTGGTGAAAGAGATCTTGGCGGGTATAGACCTTTTATTCAACTTAAATAACAATATCAATGGAATGACTAGCATTTTTTTGCTTAGCACAAAAATTTCCTGGTATTTAATAAAGTGTGTTTTTTTAGAATGTCACAACACCAGAGCAACGCGTGGAAATTTGTTGAAATTTTAACCAAAGAATTTTTCTATTCGTCAAACTCATCGAACACTTCTTGCATTTTATGGCGTACATAATCGCCCTTCAGAGCGGCTAATTCGACAATAAAATAAAAAAAACAATAGATCGTTTTCGGACCACATTTACTGTTACTGATCATGTGCATCCCATGAGAGGCTACAGCATCTCATGAGTGCTGTTGCGCACTGAAGAAGCCGAAGCCGCTGTACAGGAAAACATTGAAGATGATCCTAATCAATCAACTCGCCGCCGTTTTCAGCATCTGGGGTTGTGTCCTTCCACTTTATACAAGATATTTTTGATTGTTGGAAATTGGTGTTTCAGCTCGAGCATTCTACGTGCAAGCCGTGGCGGTCATGTGCCAGAAATCATATTTAAACATTAATTTTATAAAATTTCCTTTCCAATGAAGCCCATTTCATTGATATTAAAAATATATTTCCTTGTTTTATTATGTTTTAAACGTGTGTCATTCTATAAAAAAAACACGAATATATGTGCACCCCAATTACGTATGAGTAATATTGTGTTCATATAAGAAGTCTTAATATCACGTATACGTACTGTGCCAGACATCTCCACAAACCAAGGAAACCTTTTCTTATGGAAAGGTTCTCGTATGGGCTGCACTCTTAGTTGAGTTTATAATTTTTTAGGTTTTTGAAATTTAAAACTAAAGTCTTAAAATCTTAAGTTGTTGTTTTAATAAATAACTTTCGGTGCATCTTTTAGCCAATAGGCTCTTAATAATGTTTGTTTAACAAACAAAAATCAAATCAATTCCTCGCCGTTCTCAGCAACTGAGGTGGTGTCCTTCCACTCTATGAACGATTTTTTTATTTGTGGAAAATTGGTGTTCCAGATTGCGCCTTCTACGCGCCAGCCGCGGTGGTCACATGCCAAAAATCATATTTAAACATTAATTTCATAAAATTTTCTTTCCAATAAAACCCTTTTCATTGATATGAAAAATATATTTCCTTGTTTCATTATGATTTAAACTTGTGTCGCTCTATAAAAAAAGCACGCTTTACTTCAGACAATAATAATTTTTTTATTTTATTTATTTTTTTGCTCAGCATAACTTGGCCAGAACAACGTTTACAAATCCTAGAAATGACCACTTTATTTAATCTGAGGTATTATAATCTGATGTAAATTATATATAAGAAAAGTTCTATGCCTTTAAAAAACACCACATACATCTTTATAAAACTGCCTACGCGTGAAAATGTATATTATAAACTTTTACTGAAACTTTGAGAAATTATTATCGGGCGCCATGTTTTGCTGGGTTATATTTTTGTGTTAACGCAAACAACATCATAAAATATTTAAATTAAAAGAACTTGTGTTTACCACTTATGACATCGTTCTAACACTGTCGCTCATAAAGTGATGGGTTTTTCTTATGTAACAGCCAGCAAGTGATTGTATGGCAGTTTGTGCGTTGCATGTGACACAACACGTACAAACAGACACACACACATACAACGCTGCGTTGCGGCAAATGAAAAAGTTAACACGGAACACTTGCTTACTTATATTATCAATATTTCCGTGTTATGTCAACGTATTTTCCAAATAATTTAAAATGTTGCTGCTCATAATCAGCAAAAAGTGAAAGACAAGAACAACAAGAAAAAACTTAAACTTTGTTTACACTAACAACAGCAGACACTTAAATAAACAGCAACAAAGACAAGTTGCAAAGTATCGAAATTAAAGTCAACAGGAAATTAGAGCTTAAATTAAATTGTTTTAGGCATAAATTTGCTTTGGGTGATAAAATATATATTTTTGTTTGAGCAGAATATGTTTTGAACGGGCATGGGAATTAAAAGTTCTTTTAAAATGTTTGCTTTTCAATTAATTTTATAAATTTGAGATGTGGAAACATTAAATATATTCAACTTCACTGGCCCCCAAATTATGAATTAATTAATTTTATTAAGTGTTTTGCCCGGCAGAAATGGTTTTGCACTAAAACAAATAAAAAAGAAGGAAATGAAATTTAAATGTCCTGTTGATGGTATATTCTGCCTAGCAATTTCCCTTGTCATCGAGGCTGTTTTTATTTACAAAAAAAATTCCGATCCTTGTTTTCTTTGTTTTAATTGTCTTAATGGTAATAACTTTTGTTTTAGTAATACAAATATCACCAGCATTTGAATAGTTTCTCAGCTCCGTACAATTCATAGAAATTGAAAAGACATACAACGAGATTTGTCTTGTTGCCCGATAATAGATCCCTGTTTAATTTCTTTCGTCAATTTGTTATGGTTGGTTGCTGTTATGTAATCGAACTTAAAACAATTTTTTTTAGCAATTAAAATTAGAATCAAGTTCCTTTTTTAGTTGTTAATTAAAATAAAAATTCAATTGTACGGATGTTAAGAACGAAAAGCTTTAGATCTCAGCAGTCGATGAGCGATGAAAAATAGCCGAGATAATACGGAATTATTGAAATACAGTCGAATCCGCTTTAGCGCAACACGCTTTACTAAAAAAAAATCGGATTACTGAAAGCGATACAAATCCCCGCACTGATTTTAAACGCAGCTAGTCTTATTCATTTCGCTTCAGCGAAACATCGCTTTACTGAAAATATCGTATTATTGAAAACCAAAAGCAAGCCCACAATTACGATTTGTGTGAAACTTACTTCGGTTTAGTGGAAAAATAAACAATGACAAATTTATTAATTAGAAATCGGTTGCATAACTTAAGGCTGAAAAAATTGTGGTGCATGTTTAGTCCGTTAAAGAGGCAAAATGTATTTGTCCTTTTCGCTCTTACGTACTTTATTGTATTTTTTCTATTATATTGTTAATGCAAGTGGCTAGATATTTTCGAGGAATTCGTGAAAAATTTCAACAACAAAATGAATAATTCTATGAATAATTTTTTTTTAATAAAATTTTTACGTTAAATTGACGTAAAAATAATATATACAGATTTGATATAAAAAATATTGTTTTACTTATTTTAAGCAGTATGTTTAACTGTAAGAAATTTCAATAATCCGAACTACGTTTTAGAGAAAAAATCGGATAATTGAAAAAATTGGTTTTTTTGTTATTTTCAGTATAACGGAGGTGGCTGTAGTTTATTTTTGAACAGATGTTAAGATTTTATGTACTAAAGATTTTTTTGAACAGACCTCATATGCAAAAAATTTTTTAAACAGACCTCATATGTAGCGATTTTTTTTAAGAATTACGGCTCGCTAAATGGTTTGGTCGTCATTAGAAAATACTCAAAGTCTTTGGCGGGAATGAAACCCACCAACTCTGGGCTGGCAAGCCAGCGTTGCTTCCCATCAGCCACAGTGAGGTATAACATAGTTTTACTTGACAAAAAACTTTAAAATTTTAACCTCTTTGGTCACTTTCATGTATTATAAAATATTTCATTTGTCCAACCCTGGAATCGAAAATTTTATTGTTTAAGATTTTAATATCAATTTTGTTCTTCCTGAATTATAAAATAGTTTTAATTAGCAAAAACAACAACGTCAATTGCCTTTTCCGTTACTTTTACGCATAAAAAATATTTCAGTTTCCCAACCCTGGAACCGAAATTTTAATTTCATTTTCGTTCTTTTACCAATGCAACCCTTAATGAGCCATGAAATAGTTTTATTTAAGAAAAACTTGATATTTGTAACCATTTTGTTCACTTTCATGTACTACAAAACATTGCAGTTATCCAACCCTGGAATCGAAACTTTGATTTATTTTTTAATTTGTGATAGCAATTTTGTTTTTCCTGAATTAAAAAATTGATTTAATTAGTAAAAAACCGACGTCAGTTTCCTTGTTGGTTACTTTTATGTAAAAAAAATCTTTTAATTTCCCAACCCTGGAAGCGAAATTTTAATTTTTGAATTTTTTTTTATCATTGCAAATCTTCATGTGGTATAAAGTGGTTTTACTTAAGAAAAACTTAAAAATTGTAACCGTTTTGGTCACTTTCATGTACTACAAAATATTGCATGTACCAAAAAAAACGTTCATACTCCCATCCCTGGAAAAAAAATTTTTTAATTTTTTAATACACATTTGAGGCTTTCAAAAGTATGAAATAGGTTTAAGTTACAAACAAAAAAATAAATGGTTTTTGGTAGTTAATTTTGCGTCGAGAAATAGGCATAAGCTTCCCAGCTCAGGAATCGTATCTCGGATGTTATTGAATTTCAATACCACTCTATTTAAGTTCATTTCCAATCCAACAGTGCAAGAACGAAGTCTCTATCTCGTCAGGGGCTTGGGAAAAATGACTTCACATACAGACAAACGAATAGAGTAACACGAAAAAAATTTAAAAAAATTAAAACTAGCAAAACGAAAAACCTTTTTAAAACTTTTACAATTCGATTACTAATTGAATGGTTTTTCTTTGAAATACAGTCGTACAAAAGTCCAGCAGCACTCTGCCACCATCTTGCATTTAAAGCAATTTTCCATATTTCATTTAATAGACTTGCAAATGCGTATTAACTGAAAGTGAGTAGTCATGTACTAGTGGACTATAATCACACAAACAGCAGACCAACTGTGCCGAAGGCCACAAAGTAGTATTGATACAATCAATACTACTCGCACATATTTGAAAGAAAGCCCCAAAGAGAATAACCTCACACATACTTAAGCAGTGGGTTATTTAAACAGACGCAGGCAAGCATGTACGACCTTAAGTTACTTAAATAAAAGTTTCACAGGCACAATGTGTTGCAACTTAGACTGGAAGCAATAAACAATTTTCAAAGTTTTCTTTTTTACTTATTTCTTTAATACTCGTGCTCGCACGTTGTTGTAACATAAAATGGAAGAACATGAACTTTAAGCTTTAATTTCTTTTTTTTTATTTTTTTCTTTATTTTTCCAGAAGTTTGGTAAAGGAGTGTGGAGACTGCTTGTAGCTGGCTGTTTGGCTGGTGGAGGTGAGTGCATGTGTAGATGTTTGTTTATCAATTTATTTCATTTGTTTGTGCATGTATGCAAGTTTGATCACAAGCGAAAGTGTTGCTGCTTCTTTTCTTTACGATGGAACATGCAAAAGCGTTTTTCTGCTGAACCAACACACGACCAGAATGAAATGTCTTGCAAACAACAGGAAATTATTCTATAGAGAATCTTTACGCATAAGGAAATTGCCAAAGTTTTTTTTTTTTTTTTCTTTTTGTAAAAAAAAAGAAAATTTCTTGTATTACACACCACGCCATCACATCATTGGCCTTGTAGAAAGTAGGTCAATTCATTTGAGTCGAGGTATTTTGAGGTCTTAACGTGTACGCATTTTTCAAAAATATATTTCACCAACATCATTGAGTTATATATGGTTTTCCTATAAATGCACTGTGCATGAGCATTTCCTAATATTTATTATAAAAACAAAATGATGCGATTCACAGTTTTGGAACAAAGTCCGTAACGTAAGAATTGTTGCTTCTAAATCAATGTTTAAGACGTATGAGTAATACGATTCCATACAAAAAATATTAATCATACGCAGCCGTGCCGTGACGGAATTCAGTTTCGGTTGGCAACAAAATTGATTCTGTATTTTCGTTGGTCGGCGAAAAAAAAAATCATAATAAAAAATGTATATCCGAATAATTATTTTCTTTATACCTCGAATAGAACTTAAAATTAATATTTTTATAATAAGGAACTTCGTTCCTATTCGGTGTCCCGCGACACCACACATCTCTTTGATGTGTTAACATCTATACGCGCGCCTCTAGGGCAGTAAACTATCAGTTTCAATACATACGCAAGTGTAAGTGCAAGAGTTTGTTTGTTTGTTGTTGTTGCTTGGCAGTCGGTATTGAAAGTGATTATTGGGCGATTTTCATATAATTTTCCCACGCGATTTTCTCCGAAAATTCATAGCCGATTTTATTAATTTTTGGATTAAAACGCTAGTGCGGGCTTCGACGAAGAGTTTAGGCCAAAAATTAAGGCGATCCGATATCGGCGAGCGGAGATTTAAGTGTTTTAATTTGGAGTAATATTAAAAAAGTGTTTTATGTTGATCTTCGGTTTTGTCTTATGCATAGCAAAGAGAATAGTGACGTGGTTATACGTACATATATAAAAATGAGATAGCAAGACAGCAACGTATGTAGCTTATGTACAACCATAACAATGTATGTATGTACATTTGTCTGTTGCTTTGCATTCTCTTTGTTTTTTGTGGGTTTAATATAAAATAAATAAACAAAAAGGTGTTAACACATCGCCCGTGAGTTCGAACACTCATTGATTTTTTATTTTCAAATCGCGCTAGTGTGAAACATTGTCCTGTAATTAACAGTCAATTGCAAGGAGGCTTGTATAAAAAATAAAGAACTTAACTTTTTCACCGAGGGTGCTGTAGTAGTCAACTCGAGGCTAAGAAACAGAAAATCAAGAGTTTAACTTCTGGCTCAGTCACAAATACGGTAGCGAGTTTTTCTAATCTGCCTTTAGTGTGTAGATGCATTAGCCGTTTTTGGTCTATTTCATAGCACTGGCCACTGAATAGTACTGGGCTCTGACACTTTCATGTATTAAAAGCAGAATAACATCACCCTCCTTCGTCGACTCTGTAGCAAAAATATGCGTCTAAGTAAAATATAAAAATATCTACAACAACATTTTTATACCCACCATCTATCCAACGCAGCGAAATGCCCCTCTAAGGCCGAGGCCACGCAATGACCGGCAAAGCGGCTGAGCGGTGGGCGGCAGAGCGGCGAGTTTGAGCAGCGAGTAGCTTATTACTGAGCGTAATTTCTGAGCGGTTAGTTGTTAAAATGACACAGTCAAGGGGGATTTGTTTAATGTTTTTACGCAAAAATCATATTCATATTTACAAGAATTTAATGCGTTTAAGAAAATAAATAAGATTTGGTATTCATCCCATAAATAACCACAATTTTCACCAACTTCACTCCATAATTTTTCGGTTATATTTTTAAAATTTGGCAATCTATCTTGCCATAATAACGGTCGGCTTTGTACCGATGAAATTATAAGCTCCGCAATCACTTGTGCCATTTTTATACTTCGCCGCTCAGAAATCAACGAAAAATTAGAACAAATTCTATTCCTGAGCGGCGTCGCTTAGCCTCGGCCTAAGACCTCTTAGAAGAAATCTAAGACGATCTAGCCAAGTCTGTCAGTGCGACCGTCTGTCTGTGGAAATCACGATGTAGTCCAAACGAAAAATTCAGACCCTGGAAATTTGATATAGATAAATTTTCAAGGATAGCACAGGTCAAAATTTTAAATGTGGGCTATATCGGGCCAGAGGGGAAAAAGAGCCCCCAAGAAGAACTAAATCAACTTTCAAAAACAACATAATTTTTAGATATATTTTTATGACAAAGAAGACTCAAAGCATTCTTCTTGAAGCCAGAAATTGGATGACTTCATATTTTGACCCCGCCTCCGATAGTGGGCGTTGAAGTAACATACTTCATAGAAAAATAGTCTAGATCTTTAACAAATTGTATGACTACATTTCATAACATAACAGATCCTGTGGTACCGATGCCAGGTTAATGGTAGAGCCTCCCCAGTAAATAAATACAAGTTTCCACTTGACTCTGGCTCTGTGGAGAGCGAATATTAGGCATCCCCTCGCCTTCTACTACACAAACCTACTCCAGTTTAAATTTCTTACATTCACTGCACTTTTTATATCCTCCACAAAAGGAATTGGAGGGTATATTTACTTTGTCATTCCGTTTGTAACGTAGCAAAATATCCATCTCAGACCCTATAGGTATATATATTCTTGATCAGTGATGAAATCTAAGACGATCTGAGCACGTCCGTCCGTCCGTCTGTGGAAATCACGATTCAGTCCAAATGAAAAGAGCCAGACTCCTGAAATTTAGTACAAATATATCTTGAAGAATAGCACAAGTCAGGTTCGTAAATGGGCTGGATCGGGCAAGAGGTGAAAAATTTCCCCTAAGAAGAACTAAACCAACCTCTAAGAAAACAACATAATTTTTTAAGTTTTTTTTTGTAATTTTGTTAAGCAAATGATATATTTTTATGTCAAAGAAGGTCAAATGCGTTAAACTTGGAGCCATAAAATAAAATAAAAAAAATTTTTGGACCCCCGCCCCCTTTTAGTGGGCGTTATTATATGCAAAAATAGTGTAAAAATTTAACAAATTGTTTTACTTAAGCCTACATTCCTTAAAAATAAAATTTTTAAGCTTTAATGACGAAGCTGAGACGTAACCTGGTACTACGCTGCTCTACTTCCTCCTCCCCCTTTGCCCACTAAATAACCCTTTTAAAAAAAAAAATTTTTAAATTTTGTATATAATTATCCCAAATATTTATTTTTAGAGTTTTATGGCAAACGTGAAATGTCTCCCCCGCGGCCCTTGCGGAGCCACCCCGCCAAAATACAGTTGTAATACCCTCCAAAGAGAGTTGGACCCCTTAAAGTATACATATATATATTCTTGATCAGTGATGAAGTCTAAGACGGTCTAGCGATGCCCAAACGTTCGTCTGTGGAAAACATGATATCGTCTATTTTTAGACGCCGCCCCCTTTAGTGGGCGTTTCCGTACGATATTGTATGGAGCTAAATGTGAATAAGTGCAAATACATGATTTTCTCAAGAACAACTCCAATCAATGGACTCTATAAAATGAATAATGTTGTTCTTGACCTAGTGGATTCATTTAATGACTTGGGAGTTATTTTAGATAAAAAACTGGACTTCAGGTGCCATATAACTTCCAGTATTAACAAAGCTACTGGTGTTCTGTGTTTTACTAAACGCTGGGCTAAGGAGTTCTCTGACCTTTACACAACCAAAATGTTATTTACTATTTTAGTTCGCCCAATACTTGAATACGGATCTGTTGTATGGGACCCACAATATATTTCACATTCATATAAAATAGAGTCAGTACAAGTGCAATTCTTATTATTTTGTCTTCGTGGTCTTCCTTGGAACTCTAATATAAGATTACCATCTCACGAGAGACGTCTGGGACTTATTCAGCTCCCAACCTTAAGGAGCCGTCGGCAAATGCTAAGTGTTACCTTTCTGCTGAAATTAATAAACGGCTGCGTCACTTCTCAATTTCTCCTGAGCAAAATAAACTTGAATATAGCCAATCGTCCAACAAGGTATTATAGCTTCTTGAGAATTAAGTTTTACACTACAAACTATAGTAACTGCGATCCCTTTCGGAGAATTTGCAATGGTTTTAATAGACTTTACCCTTGTATCGATTTCAGCAAAAGTATTGATGTCACAAAAAATGATATAATTTTACATCTTAACTCATTACAAAATTGATTATAAATTGTTACGAGCGGGTTATAACGTATGAGAAAGGGCCGCCGGCTAATAATCACAGGGTGGGGGTTATGTCACGACCCGAATTGCACGCTACGTAAGCATAGAAAAAAAAGGAAGGTTCATCTATATGTAGGGGTTTGTCCCCAACACCACCCAACCAACTCAATCTTCACAAACAAACGGTTTATTACCAGAAACTCATCCCCATACCTACCCACTGGTATCTTCTCTTCTCCCTTCACCAATGTTTATTTAGCAATTCATGTTAGCGATAAACTAATATGACAATCTTGTTTTAAAAATAAATCTAGTGTAAAATTTTATTATATATATATTTTTTTTTTATATGTAATAATAAATTTGGTACTTAATACGCTTACTGAAGTTGGCCGTGCTGTAGATATCTTCCATGAGCTGGGCTCTGGTGGTCCATTCTGGCTCTTGGTCTCGTTTGGTGCTTATAGTGGATGTACATTTTTCTTTGGCTTTCTTTGGTTATGCTTTTCGTTTAGGAGTATCGGTTGGAATAAGAAACCGTCTGATTAGTTGCATTAGGGGAATTTAGATGATCACACACACACAGACACTCTGAGTTGGCTTTAAGATTTTCATCAGTTAGTTGTTCTGGATATTTTAAATTTAGATTTTTTTTTGTCGTGATCGGTTTATAAAAACACTTCGAGGGTTTTATTTTCAATATAATTAAGTAAGAAGTTAATACAATTTGACTTAGTTTTTTTTTTTTATTGGATGAATTTCAACGATTACACATTCGATTTTACGATTCACTTAAAAAGTTTTTATTAAAATATCATAGACAAAAGATATTTCAGAAATATATATATGTAGGTAGAGAGTAGTTGTTTTAATTGTATTACATATAAGCTTAAAACTTATAGTTTATAATATATATATATATATATATATATATATATATATATATATATATATATATATATATATAGGTATATATATTGATATACATATATTTTATGTTTATTTAATAATTTTCTCTCTTTTTTTGTTTATTATACATTATTTTAATACATGCTATTTACTATAATATATGTATTGCAGTCTTGATTTTAGTATGTTCACTAAGTTTACCATTTTAATTAATTATCATAAGAGCAATGGTTGATGTTCTTCCATTTATGTTTCATTTTTATTTTGGTTTTCACTATAATTTAGATAGAAGGTAATTTGGTATGTAGTCTTATATTATTCCAGGTATTGTTTTTTTTTTCCTGTTAAATGTCTATATAACTTATCATCGCACCACTTACTACTGACTTTTTATCAACACCCTCTCTTCTCTACTGACTAACGATCTTCTTACCGATCCCCCATACATAAAAACTTGTTACCTGCTAGACATTTTGATCATTCGATTATAAGGGGAACTTATGTATGTAAATAAGGCAAGTGTAGTGACGTGTGCTATGCAAAAAAAAAATGACCTGTGCGTTAGCGGTAGCTTTGTGTTTATTTTGTGAGTCAATTATGCAGCTTACACGAGGTGTAACTTGTCCTGCCTTATAAATCCCTAACAAAATAAATGTTTAATTTGTTAAATCGACATTTGCTAAAGCCATATTTTTTTTGTTTTTGCTGTAATTTGTCTTGTTACTATTGTAAAACAAAGCTTTATCAATTCCATTTAAATATGTATGTACTTATTATTTCAGAAACATTGTTATATATTAATTGTATCAGTCTGTAAGGATTAATCCATAGACTAAATAAATAAATAAATAAATTATATGCAAAAATAGTGTAAATATTGAAAAAATTTTATGCCTTAAGCCTATAAGAAGCTGAGATGTTCTCTGATCTTGCAGAGGTGAAATGTCTCGCGCACGGCCCATTTCCGCAATGTCTCTGTCAAAATAGAGATTTAAAATTGGGTACAAAGATGTCTTAAAGGAACTCTGTCCCACCCAATTAAACTTTTTAAATTTACTTACTGAATATTTGGAGGGTGTTTAAGATTCAACCCGGTTGTATACAACGTTTTTACTTGTTTTTCTTTCAACTCGTACCAGCACTGAGGGGTTGACACCTGCATATGCACTGCATTGCACCGGAACGAGAAAGTCGGGGATGACATTGAGAGGACAGATGAAGAAAGATAGAGAATTTTTGCATCTATTTTAACCTTTCACTTCTCCGGCTACCTTTTTTGCTACCACGAAGGAGGCTGCTTAGTAAAATGCATTCGTATAATAAAAGTAACATCAAAATGTTGTTATTTTAAATTCAATACTCTTTTAGCCATTGTTGACGTTGCTGATAAATATTATAACAGCAACTATTATTCCATATGTGTGTGAAGTCATACAATTGCACTTTTGTTGCATAGTGCCATCCATAAAATAATGGTGTCGTAAAAGAACAACATTAAATAAAAACGAAAATACACATATGATATAACAATCGATAAAAAAAAGAAGAACAGAAACTGACGAAGGCAGCCAGCAAGTGAACCATCAAAGAGGAACCCAATCAACCTCCATCATTTCCTTAACATATCCCATAAATATTGCGGAAAAGCTCTTATTTTATGTTGCAAAATTAAAGCAAAGACTTATTTATTGGAAAGCCACTAAAAGCAACAGTCATGAACTGAATGTGTGCTAAATACAGGGTGTCAAATTTTCTTTCTACTCATATTTATTCCTTCGTGATCTCAGCACTACGAGTATGTCATGCCTTCAGTTCGAGTAAAAATAATAATTTAAGGGCTTCTTATAAGATGGTACATTTATGATTATTAAAAGACATGGCATACTTTTAGGCTTGTTATTTTGTTAATGTCTTACAATTCTTAAAAAAGAAAACTTCCTTGAACAACCCACCCAGTTTTCTGCAATAAAATGCAATTGTCATTTAATATTCTTATTTCTAGCCTTCTTTTTTATGTGTTTTATTTATTTTTTTTTTTTTCATATAAATTTTAGTTTTTCCCAATACATTCGTAACATATTCGCATAACATTGAACGGAACTCGTACATCGCAACAGTTGCATTTCAACTCAACTTTACTTTCAACAACAATTGGATTGACTTTATTCCATTCATCTATCCATTCAGCTAGTCATCCATCTATTCGTACGTACACGAGCATGATGAGGACAAAAACCATTAGCCACTGCACTTCAATATCTGCAGAGAGTATGTCACATGTACGTAACAATGTGTGTGTGTGTGTGTCTGTGTGTGTGCTGGTATTTGTTTTCCATCCTGAATAGTTAAAAATGAATAAAGTGAGAGCAAAAAAAAAAAAGAAAAAGCAATCCGTGTATCTATACTTTAGTTTACATTTGGAAACAAGTGAACTAAACAAAAGGAAAAATAACGACGACTGAAGCCAAAATATAAAAATAAAGTATTTTGTGTTTTTTTTAAATTTAATTTTTTGTAAAATATCGGCATCAGCCAGCTGCACTTTGCAGCAATCCACCGAAAAAGGAATGGTAAATGCAAAAAAAAAGAAAAAAACATGGATATCGTGCATACAAACATGTGTGCATGTGTTTGTGTGGTGGAGAACACCAGTAAGAAATGGTGGATGCTTCAGTGCACATTGTAGCTGCTCTATCGAAAGTAGAGTTAAGGAAATGTTTGATTGTGTGTGTGTGTGTGGCCCGCTTACCATTTACTGCCGGTGTCGGTTGGTTAGTGTGTGTGTGTGTGTGTGCTGACAGAAAACCTAACAGCATGCGAAGAGTTGCAAGTGAAATTTTTAGCTGCATGTTCGCATTAGTGTTGGTGCCGATGTGTATAAATGTTTGTGTGCAGACAAGTATGCAGGAAATATATTGCTTGACATTCATTTCGTAGCATTGATTTTAAATTGTAACATTTTTACAGATGAATGAGCAATAATTTTTACTCTAAATGGTGGCTCTTGCATTGAATCAACACAGAGATCCGCTCATACGTACGAGTATATGAATGTTATTGTGTATTTGTGCGGATGGCATAGATACTCGTACTTGTATGTTTACTGAAGTCTTTTTTTCCCCCCTTCTATTTGTGCATATGAGTTTAATGCGAAGTAGGCTGAAGGTAAAAGGACTGAAGGACTTGTACATTTTACCGTTAAAAGTTTAAAATAATTTTAATATTTTATTTCTTAAAATCCATTATTATTGCTCGACTAGTGTTCTTAAGACATGATGAATGAATTAAATGACATTAAAATTATGGAGCTAAGAACTCTTTTATTGGACGCGTTACTAATCGCGAGGCCGCTACGCCATCTCATCAGTGCACTTTGTTCAACTTTTCCCATATTCTGATGAGAGGACTTACCAGCCTCGATATCATTACTGATCCCTTCTGCTAGTTTGATGATCTAAACGTTAACTGTCCACAGTCCATATATGATCTATGAACGGGAAGCACCAGCAGTTCACTGCCCATATGTGGGCTGTTTACCCATACAAATTTAAAGAGCTTTAAAATTGTGGACGTTGAGAGAACATCGTTTATTTGACTTGGACTTCACAGAGCAGACCATACACCGATTATGGGAAAAAAATCGGACGTGTGCGGCACTCTTCAGTTTTTACCTTGGACAGTTAACGTATTAAAATATTGCACTCTTAATAAAAATAACTTGCGTTTAATAAAAATTCATAACAAAAAAATTATTTGCAATTTGCCGATTTTGAACTTGAGCCCAATAAAGGAATTCTTATTTCAAAAATAAAATTAATAAGTATGACAAATAAAATTTGTATTTGTAAAATTAAAATTTTAAAAGTAACAACATTTAATTAGAAATTTGTTTCCTTTGCCACAAATTATATAAATTATATATAAATTGTTAATTTTATCAACGGGCTTAAGTTCGAATCTGCAAGACTGCAAACCATTTTTTTTTTTTTTTTTTTTTTATTATTTTATTAAAAATGAATTTGTTCAAATTCTATTTTTAATTAATTTATATTAAGATTGGAATATTAAGAATATTTTTCAATAATCATCAAACCAGCAGAACGGATCAGTACTGAACAAAAAAAAAATGGTTTGCAGTCTTGCAGATTCGAACTTAAGACCGTTGATAAAATTAACAATTTACATAAGAAAGTTCGACTAATAAAAATTCATACATAATTTAAATTATATATATTTTTTATAAACAATTTTAAATGCAGCCACTTAAGCAAAAAAAAAATCAAATCCCGTTTGAAAAAAAACACAGTGAGTTTTTCTGTCCATTTTCTATTTTTTATGCACTTCTTATTGTCTGTAAGTCAGAGTTCTTTCACCATAGATTTTTGTAACATATTTTTTGCAACTTCTTAAGTTAAAATCTTAAAAAGAAGAATTTAAGAAAAAAATATGTGTCCATTCAAAAAATTCAAAGAGTGATGGCTAAATTTATATTTTGCTTATATCCTTGGTTTATTTATTTACTAGAATTTATTTAAAGAAGCTTTTGTTTAAGGCCTAGATCTGTTATATCAACAAAATCAATGAACTGACTTAGCATTTTTTGGCTTAGCACAAAAATTTCCTGGTATTGAATAAAGTGTGTTTTTTTTAGAGTGTCACAACACCAGAGCGACTCCAGCAAATTGTTGAAATTTTTAATCAAAATAATTGTTGTATTCATCAAACTCATCGTGCACTTCCTGCATTTTATGGCGTACATAAACGTTTTTTAGAGCGGCCAATTCGAACAACAATAGATCGTTTTCGGACCACATTTACTTTTACAGATCAGGTGCATCCCTTGAGAAGCTACAGCATCTGCAGTTGCGCACTGAAGAAGCTGTAGCCGCTGTACAGCAAAGCATTGAAGATGATCCTAATCAATCAAATCGTCGCCGTTCTCAGCGAGAGTCCTTCCACTTTATGGACGATTTTTTGGTTGTTGAAAATTGGTGTTCCAGATTGTGCCTTCTAAGCACATGGCTGAAATCATATTTAAACATAAATTTCATAAAACTTTCTTTCCAATAAAGGCAATTTCATTGATATTAAATTAATATTTCCTTGTTTTATTATGTTTTAAACTTATGTCTTTGTATAAAAAACACGAATATTTGTGCAATTGCGTATGAGCAATATTGTGTTCATGTAACAAGTCTAAATATCACGTATACGTACTGTGCCAGACTTCTCCACCAGCCAAAGAAACTTTATCTTATGAAAAGGTTCTCGTGTGGACTGCATGCACTCTTAAGTGGACCACCCACTTGAAATATAACTGTGCAATCATATCGCCAATGTTTATGTCATATTCAAAGGTGGCACAATATATTGACAGAAATCAAAGGACTCTTGATTTTTATTGTAGAAAACCAAAAGAAGTGCACTATACTGTGAAATGTGTTGGCAACATTGTACAATAAAGAAAAGGGTTTCATCACTCATGTCGCTAAACATGCTTATTTATAATTAATTAGTAATAAATATTTTTATTTTAAATTGAAGCAAAACTTTTAATAAATACAAACTTCGCAATTTACTGGTCCATCTGCTTTGTTTTGCTTATATTGGGTGTTTTTTATTGAGGTATAGAACTTTAAGTTGGCATCACTTTTTTAACTGGCGGCCATTTTGTCAGCTGTCAAGTGATTAATATTTAGTTTGGTTTGCCATTTCATCATGAACAGGTTGACAAAAGAACAACGCTTGCAAATATTGCAAATTTATTTCGAAAGTAATGGTTCAGTTCGCGAAGTTTACCGCAAAATTTTGTTCACTGATGAGGCTCATTTTTGGTTGAATGGCTACGTCAACAAGCAAAATTGCCGCATTTGGAGTGAAGAGAATCCACATGAGACCCTTGAGACCCCATTACATCCACAAAAACTGACTGTTTGGTGTGCTCTATGGGCTGGTGGAGTCATTGGGCCATACTTCTTCCGAAATAATGCTGGAGAGTCAGTTACGGTTAATGGAGACCGGTATAGAGCCATGATAACCTACTATTTTGTTCCCGAATTGGATGGCATGAATGTGGATGAGTTGTGGTTCCAACAAGACGGCGCTACATGCCACACAGCGCACGTCACAATCGATTTATTGAAGGAAACATTCGATGAGCGCATAATTTCGCGGAATGGACCTGTCAATTGGCCACCAAGATCGTGTGATTTGACACCATTGGATTATTTTCTTTGGGGATATGTGAAGTCGCTCGTCTACGCCAACAAACCAGAAACGTTAGGGGACTTGGAAGCCAACATTCGTGGCGCTATTGCCAACATACGGCCCCATATGCTCGAAAAAGTGGTTGAAAATTGGACCTGTAGAATTGGCTTTATTCGAGTCAGCCGCGGCGGCCACATGCCCGAAATCATATTTAAACATTAATGGCATAAAATTATCCTTCCAATAAAGCCAAATTGATGGACATTAAAACGATTTTCTTGTGTTTTATTTCAATTCGAAGTTCTATACCTCAATAAAAAACACCCTGTAGGTTATGTTCACTTTTCATTGTAAGAAAATTGTGCCATATTTGATTTGAAAATATTGCGCCACTTATTGTATAAAATAGGGCAAAATGGATATAATATCACTATTAATATAGGTTTTTACTCCCACATTAATAATTTTTAGATCAAATTAAAATTTTTTAAATTCAAACTCAATTTTTTTTTCAAAACAAATTAACATTTATTTCAAAGAAATTAAATTATTTTTAAAATAAATTAAAATTTTTGCATATAAAATTCAAAATTTTTCATATTAAATTCACTTTTTTTAATATGAAATTAAGTATTTTTATTTTCAAATTCAATTGTTTTTAAAGTTTGTTTAATTGTTGTTTAAAATTAAGTTGTTTTATATAAATTTCTTAGTGTTCATATAACGCGGGAGACCACTGGAATATCTTCCAATCCTGTACTGTTACACACAGTAAAAAGTTTTGAATTACATTTACTACCAAATCTAAAAATTAAGTTCATTCGAATGTAATAAAATTGAAAAAAAGGAAGAAGCCTAAATTAAGTTAATTTATATTTTTATTCTATTAAATTTTAAAATTTAACTCCAAGCTAGTTCATATTTAGTACTGATCGAAAAGTTTAAAAATTAAACTACGACCCTTAGAAATACGACAAATAAGAGCTTGATACACATAAATTATTTTTTATAAATAAGGCCTTTATTTTCTAAGCTTTTAATAGTGAATTAAAAAACAAATGAATTTGGATTTTAATAATTTGAATTTGAAAAGAAAAACATTGAATTAGAAATGAAAAAAATTTAAATGTAATAAGAATTATAACGAACATTTTATATTTTATATTTTAATTAAGATTCTATAGGCTAATTGTTCGAAATTTTAATTTAAATCTCAGAAAGACATGATAAGTATTCCAAGGCACACAGAACTTTCTGTCCAATAAAGCCCATTTCATTGATATTAAATATATATTTCCTTGTTTTATTATGATTTAAACTAATTTCTGGCAATATTCCTGTGTCCTATGAGTGGCATACTATCGGTTCAATTAAGACCGCCCATCACACCTGCTGTTATTTCGTTAAAAGGGCATCGAGCGCAGAATAGAAATTTGACGCATCTTCAGAAAAACAAGTCCAAGGGTATAAAAATTATAACACCATTTCTTGTGATATATCAGTTACCACGTAATTCCCCTTATTCTGTAACTATTTGTCCATGTCACGTCAAGACAATATGGAAAACCCAGACACTTAACTGCTCCTTAAGGACAACAAATAAAAACACCTACTGACCGTCCGCGGCTTCTCTTTAAGGTCTTGTTTATAGCAGGAGTCTGTTAGAAATTGATAATTGCTGGAGTGAAGGACCACAGAATTGGGCAATTGTTTTTTTTTATCCTGGACCAGCACTCAGGAGATGAGCCCTACATACACAATGCACTGCCGGAACTGAAAACGAGGGCTAGTATTGAGGGGACAGATGAGAAGATAGAGAATTTTTTTTGTAGCTATTTCAAACTTTTTTACTTCGCCAGCTAATTTTTGCTACAGGACCGATGAAGGTGGGTGCTGTTACTCTGCTTTTTAGTACATGATCGTGTCAATCGCTGCCAATTATGTTCAGTGATCAGTGACTATGCCTTCATCATTGAAACAGGCGGGCAACAATTAACACAACCACGCACTTATTCTGATCAGATGTGCTACAGATTATAGTGGTTACCTGCCTCGCGGCCCAACCCCACTGTGGTCTTAGCACCGGGTGAATACAATGCGTCTACCAACGCCCCCACCCGCAACAGACTGTCACGCATGAATACCAATTTGAAACGATGTATTTGGACATGGCCTCCCTCTTGGTTAGGAGCGGAGCCTACATAAAACTCCTGCCGATCTTCGGGTCACGACACCCGGTTGCAATGCAACTCCACACTGGGCTCACGCCCTCCCCGCGATTTGGGTTTCAACACACAGCTACCACGATGCTCCCCGAAGGGCCGCACCCATTGCCGGGCAGAAACCAAGGGGCCCCAGACACCCGTGGTACCAGAAACAAGTCTCCGGTCAGACCCCGTAGCCGAAACTACTTCCAGTTGAACTCCAAACAGTTACTAATTCTGATCAGAAGAATTCAACACAATATATCATGACTCAGCGCTGGGTTGAACTCAGAACCCTCCGCTTCATAATCTCGTGTTCTACTACTTCAGCCAACAGCGTGAGAGTGACAAGAATGCCAATAGCTTCACATGCTGTATTGCACATTCCGACGTCTTTTTAGATCCTCTTCTTTTTCAATTAATTTAAATATATTTAATATTCAAATAATATCAGCCACCTACGCGACCTGTAGAGCAACATGAATATCCAAGAAAGTGAGTAGTTCCCCACTTCCTTTTACGCGTGTGTATTTTTGTGTGTGTGTGTGTTTGTGTGTTTGTGTGTGTGTGTGTGTGTGTGTGTCCCATTTACTTAAAAAGTCTTATGCAAATGATACATTTTTTTATTGTTGCTGCACATTCATCTCTTTTCTGCTTTCCTGCTTTCATTTATTTATTCATTCATTTGCTCTAAAGCATCCGTATAAATTTATGTGCTTATAAAACTCCATAAATGTTCTATTGTGAGTTTTTGCAGTTTTTTCGTTCTACCTTCTTCCCTCATGCAGTTGTCACTCATTCACTCACACAATGTGTTTGTGTATTTTGTGTCACTTATTGGGATTTATACAAAATTTTTGTAATATTTTATAACAATTATTCTTTTTAGAAATTCTGCTTGTTGTCTGATACGTTTTTTATTATTTTTTCCTTTTTGGTAAAATTGCATTTCGTAAGCAATAGTTGACATGTTATTGGTTTTATTCTCTTTATTCTCCCCTCGTTTTTCTTTATTCTTTTATTTGTCTTTTTTTTTTGCAAAAAAGTCTTTGTCGTTTTAAAGCTTAAAGAATTGGAAATTTTTGCTTTCCTTTTTCCTGTGTTTTCTGTACATTTCTGTTTTAAATCTTCTTATATTTTAGTTCTGACTTGAAACTAATAAAGTAAAGTTAAGTTTTCTATTTAGTAGCAACAAAAAAAAAACAAAAAAAAAAAGAAATGAAGAGCAGGGAAAGAAATTGAAATAAACAAGCAAATAAACTGAATGGTAATTTCTAAAAGTTATAAAGAAAAACTTGTGAAATCTAGTAAAACTTTCCTTATCATTGACTTGGATTTTTTCTTTCTTTTTTTTTACTACAAATTGACTTGTTGCATACAATGAAATAATAATAAATTATTAGGGGGAATCAAGTTGTGAAACAAAAATTTTCATACGCTAGTGTTATTAAGTTTGGAAAGTAAATTTATGCAAGTGCTTTGCAAACATCTAATTTACATAAATGGCAAACTTTCTGTTTATAAAGGAATAGCTACACCCTAAAGATGAATGCGTACATGTTTGCAAAGCGACCTGGCCATACGTCAAACTGATTCGTCAAACTCTAATAATTTTATTGCAATAATAGAGGAAAACCCCCACAAGAAAGCGGCATGAAAAGCATTCCATGATATATAGTTTAGACAATAAAATGTAAAGAAGCATTACAATACTTATAAATTCGGAAAAGAGCTGCAGAAACCATTTAAATATCATAACGAATATAACGTGTGTGAAGATAAACTTTGAAATTTATAACCTTAGGCACACATCAAGTACGTTAACAGAGCTCTGTTAACATGTTAACAGAGCGCTGCTAATTATAATTAATTATAAATTAGGACAGGCATTCCAAATGGAATAATGGCCGCTGTTATTAAAATTGTATACATTGAATTAATTTAAAAAAATACATGTCAGGGTTTTTTAATAAAAATTTGGATTTTTATTAAAAATTTGGATTTTTATTAAAAATTTGGAATTTTATTAAAAATCATTTCATATGATGAATTTTATATACTAAATTTATCTAAAAATAAAATTTTAATAAAATTTTTTTTTATAGTGAAATTTTTCTAAAGATTGAATTTCACTCAGAATCGAAAGTTTTATTAAAAATTCTATTGTTGATTGTCTTGACTATTGGGCGTCATATAAGATCATAAGATCTACAAACTTCAATAATTTTTATTCGCCCAGACGATTGCAATTTTCCGGACATGTTCGTATTAAATAAATTTAATGTTTGAAAATTCACAAAAAATTCAAATATGTACTAAAAATTCAAATTTGTATTAAAAATCCAATTTGTACTACAAACTTCAATAATTTTTACTCGTCCAGACGTATGCAATTTTCCGGACATGTTCGTTTAAAAATATTTAACGTTTGAAAATTTACTAAAAATTCAAATTTGTACTAAAAATTCAAATTTGTACTAAAAATTCAAATTTTTACTAAAAATCCAATTCAAATTTGTACTCAAAATCCAAATCAAATGTGTACTAAAAATCCAATTCAAATTTGTACTAAAAATCTAATTAAAATTTTTACTAAAAATCCAATACAAAATTGTATTAAAAATCCAAATCAAATTTGTACTAAAAATCCAATTCAAATTTGTACTAAAAATTCAAATTCGGACTGAAAATTCAAATTTGTACTAAAAATTCAATTTGTACTGAAAGTCCCATTGCTGTGGCTACTGGGCACAATAGAAGAGGCCGTGTGTTTCCGTTTTCCGTGGAACATGATTTTTCCACTCTAGAATAATAAAATATTTTATAGATGTTACCGTAATTGGTTGGTGTCTAGGGTTACAAATTCCAAAATTTATCCTTAAACATGTAAGATTATGCATATATGTATGCGTCTGCTGCATGTCACGTGCGACTGTAATTAAAGTAATATTTTATGATTTATTTTAAATCATTTATAATAATAAAATTTCAAGAGCTAAATTTTAAGTTCTCAAAAATTCCAACAACAAAAAATTGAACAAATTTTGCTTGTAGTGGTTTTAATTTGCCTAAGCAACTCAAAAGAGGGGTTTATTTTGTGCATAAAATCTAAACCATTTTTAGAGGAAAACAGTGCTTAAATGATCTTAACTGATTTCCGTTTAAATGTTGCTTCTAGTTTCACTTAGATCAATCGTTGGCCGCAAAAACAACTTTAGGCTTTTTCACATGGAATATATCTAATTATAGCTTTTCTTCTTGCAATTAACATGAAAATGCTCAAAACCAATTTTAATGACAACAATTGAGTTTAAAAGTTACGCTTATTGTTAAAATAAAAATTCAGTTCAATAAATGTATTGATGAACATTTTTTCATGTATTTGGTCAAACTCTAATTTTTTATTAAGAGTGGAATATTTCAAATATTTTTTTTATAATTATAAATCAAACTAGCAGAAATGATCAGTATTGATTTCGAAGTCGCTACGATATTTCCTCAGCTTTCTTTGTTCAATTTGTCCACTTGAGAAGGTACTAGTTTTATATTTTTGCTTTAAATAAGTACACCTGTCACGTTCGACATCGTGAAGATAAAGGCATGATTTAAAAAAAAATATTTCTACTGGGTTTTCTTCACTTCCAGTTTTATGTATGGGCAACATTATGTTATTCTCACTAATTATGATTTATTATTTGATGTATATATATTTTTTATAGATATTTTATCTAAATATGCTAAAAATTTGATAAACTAAAATATTAGAAAAATTCATTTCTGTCGCTTGAAAAGCAACAAACATATAAAATTGACTGCAGCAACAGAATTCTCAACGGAACAAAGAGATTTATTTATTTTTGTTTTAGAAAAACAAACCACTAAAACGTCAATAACGAAACAGCAGCTAAAACAATGAGTACGACTGTAGCCGACATCTATCAAATTTTTTATTTATTTTTTTTTTGTAATACTCTGTTTTTAAGTGTCATGACTTTAGGCAACGTGGCTGCCATTTGTGAAACGTAAAACGATGTTGGTATATAGAGGATACGATACGGGTGCTGATAATGATGATGATTCATTCACTTTTTCCAGTTTCATTTAGTTCACTACATGCGATTGATTTCTTTTTAAGTGTGTGCGTTCATTTGTTACATCTTCAAAAGTCATTTGGGGCAGCTTAAATTTGGTTTTTAAACGTTTCCAAGTTATTTTCTTTTGTCATGTTTAAAAATTTATTTCATAAAATCTTCTTTCCAAAATAAATCCCATTTCTTTCATATTAAATATATATTTCCTTGTTTTATAATGATTTAAAATTGTGTCATTCTATAAAAAAAACCACGAATATTTGTGCCCTCCAATTACGTATGAGTAATATTGTGTTCATGTAACAAGTCTAAATATCACGTATACGTACTGTGCCAGACTTCTCCAACAGCCAAAGAAACTTTATCTTATGAAAAGGTTCTCGTGTGGACTGCATGCACTCTTAGTTGAGTACATAATTTTTTAGTTTCTTGAAATTTAAAACTAAAGCCTTAAAATCTTTAGTTTTTGGTAATAAATAACTTAATAAAATCTTGCATAAAAAAAATTAAATCAATTCGACACCGTTCTCTGCAAGTGGGGTTGTGTCCTTCCACTTAATGGAAGATTTTTTACTTCGCAAAAATTCGTGTTCCAGAGTGCGCATTCGTGGCATCCACACGCCAGAAATCATATAAAAGCTTAAATTTGTTTTTAAACGTTTTCAAGTTAGTTTCTTTTTTTATTAAAAGTTTCTTTGTGTGTGATATATATTTCATGATTCAATAATAAAAAAAGTCGAAACACTGAAAACTGTGTTTTTCATTTAATTCAAGTTTTGCTTTAATTTCGGGATACCCTTTATTCCAGAAATTTCAAAGTAAAATTCATAAAAAACAAAAGAAAGCAGATTTTGTACAATAGCCATAAATATAGTAGTACATTAATGCGACCGGAAAAGTGGGCAGTGCCACGACCCTAACAAGAGTAAAGATCATAAAAATATCCCAATTATTGGGAAAAAAAAGAAAATATTATGATGAGATCCGTATTTGTAAGTTCAAATGAGCTGCAGGGTGTATAAGGTTTTGAATAGTCCAGCATAATTCTCTTATTTAATTTCCCTTCCCCCTCGGCTCCTTCTTTTTTCCTGTTGTGTTTCTTTTTTTTAATTTTTGTGACTTTATTTAATATTGCCAACATCATGTTTTTACTTGTTGGTGGTAAACCATCGATTGTTGTTGCTGATAATTTCAGCATTTATAACCTTAGTTGTCATTGTTGTTAATGTTGTTTTTTGTTGTCGCTGCCGCTGCTGCTGCTGCCTGCTGTTATCATCACACTAATAAATGCCTGCCAAAAGTGTCATCATTGGCAGTTTGTTTTTCTCATTTATTTGTATTGTTTTGATATTTTAATCATTGAACAAGCGACTGCGGAATATAACCAGCAGATCCCCAAACCTATAAATGTTGAGTGAGGTAGGAATGCTGAGTTTTTGTATTTGCAAATATTCCATTTGTGAGCTAAGAAGCGGGGGAGTTTATTAAAAACAAAATAACAGTTGGGAATATTCATATAAACAAATGACATGAGCTGCGATGGGGTAGTGATATTAAACGACTTGTGGGTTTTCTATTTGCATGGCGGTCGTTGAGTTTTTAAGATTTTAATAAGAAATGCAAATTACGGGATTTCCATAAAAAGAAAAAAATCGCAGTCTACAGATTCTATCTACAACAACAAAAAAACAAAATTAAGGATTTTAAAAAATATTGTCACATATAAAAAATTATAACAAAAATTTCTACAACATTTAGAAATCAAAAACCATAACCAGCCGCCTGTTCTTTGGAAATAACAAAAAAAAATCATCCTGTGGGAATTTATATTGAAACAGGAATAAAAAAAAACTCAAATTTGTTTTGCTTTTAACCATCAAATCCCAAACGAAAATTTTTATTTTATTAAAAAAACACACAGTGAATCTCAACAGTTTATGTGTTTAAAACGACTTTAGTCACATGCCTTTTTGTCATGCAGTAGATTAATACACCCGTGCGTATACGTTATATGGCATATTTTCTCACTTCATATAAAGTATACGCTCTGTAGCATAACTTACACAGGGTAAGGCATTAAATACATTCACCACTACACGACTACAAAAATAGAATACATGTGCTCATATGGGAAACGTAGCGCGGACGACAACCTGGCATGTAGCCGTGAAAATAACCGTCCCCATATAAACGCATGTATTCTATTTCTGTAGTCGTGTAGTCGGTAGCCTGCTGTCCTGAATGTGTTTAAAGCATTATGTACGAAACATGATTATGTCGAAATATGAATATGACGACCCTTTACAGCCAAATGATCATAAATGACAAAATGTAAACTTTAGGTAACATATTTTTTCTTTCTTATATTTTTTTAAATTCTTAATTCTCAATCTGTCCACTAAAGGAACAAAAGTAAATGGAATTAAGGAATACTTCGGTTTCATTCCAGCCAAATCTTTTTGTCACAATTCTAGCATTTAAAGAAAGATAAACAATATTTTATTGAAGAAGCTTTCCAAAGGAGTGGCAAAATATTTGAAAATTTTTTTATATAAAAAGACATCAAGTTAAAAAAGTTTTTAGTAAAATAATACTAAAAAATCAAGAATACATAGCAATCAACACAAATACAAATAGTTAGAAAATTTTTATTCAAAAAATTTCAACTGAAAATTTTACACAGTAGTTTTTGTTTAATTTAATTTTTCTTTAAAATTTAAAATTTCAAACTTTATGCTACAACTCACTGATACAAAATATCTGCCCTTGCCACAGCACTAGCATAATTTAAACATTCACACCAGTCGCTTTTAATTTAATTTCACTTAATCGTTTTAATACCTTTAATATGAAAACAAATCATTTGAACAAGCAGTTGCTTTTGTTTCTAAAAAAGACAAAGAAAGTTTTAAGTAGAAACCATTTCAAATCTGCTTGATGGCAATTTTATTATGTAAAAACAAAATTACTTGTACTTACGGGCAAACGCACGCACACACACACACATTTCTATATAGACACATTTGAACAAAAAATCGTTAAGCCAGTACAAACACTGGGGCATGACAAATACCCCATTAAATTTTTTTCTTTGTTGCTGATATAAAAACTGTTTCATTAAATACATCCATTAAAAACTCTATTATATTCAACGGAACTATTATTCACGGTTTTAAATACAAGAGAACAGATTTAAAAACAAGCACAAATTATTAACGACTTGAAAAGAAACTCACTTTTTGTACAAAAAAAAAACTGCAACGACAAACAACTTAAATTTGTGCAATTAAGTTAAAGTCTTGGAATTTCTTTTAACATAAACTCGTTAATTTATATCTGCTTAAAAATATGAGACACAGTTTTATAGTTCTTTTAATTATATACAGAAAAAAAATATAAATTAATTAAAAACAGCTGCAAAGATCCTACAAAATCCAGCCAACAACAGAATGTTGTATGTTTCCCTCGATATTTGGATGCGGGCTGCTGGGAGAAAGTCAAGAGAAACCAAAACAAGCAACGAGAGAAACGTAAAAGATAAAGAATTTTATTGTTTGAATTTGTAGCAGATATCTTTAGTTTAATAAATGAAAAAAAGAAGTAAATAAATACACAAACAAGGAAAGTTTAAGGTTGTGATAAGGACCAAAAAAAAGGGGATGGCATAACACGACCAACTGAGTCAAGGTGTGGGCTGGGAAAAGGATGAAAGGATATTAATTGGAATGTGGGATATTAAATAAATTTTTTTTGTACGTCTCGTTAATTATTTGGCTATTTTAAATTGAATATACAGTCGACTCCGCTTTACTGGAAATAACCAAACCCCAATTTTTTTCAGTTATCCGATTTTTTTTTAAAACGTAGTTGGGATTACTGAAACTTGTTACACTAAAGCGTACTGCCTAAAATCAGTAAAACAAAATTTTTATATCAAATCTGCATATATTTTTTTACATCAATTTAACGTAAAAAATTTATTTAAAAAAAATTATTCATAGAATTATTGTTTAAATTTTTCACGAATTCCTTGAAAATGTCTAGTCACTTGCATTGACAATATAATAGAAGAATACAATAAAATACGTAAGAGCGAAAAGGACAAATAAATTTTGCCACTTAATTTTTTCAGCCTTAAGTTATGCAATCGATTTCTAATAAATAAATTTGTCATTGTTTATATTTTCACTAAAGCGAAGTAAGTTTCATACAAAACGTAGTTGTGGCCTTCCCTTTGGCTTTCAGTAATACGATATTTTCAGTAAAGCGATGTTTCGCTAAAGCGAAGGGACTAAGACCAGCTGCGTTTAATATCAGTGCAAGGATTTATATCGCTTTCAGTATTCCGATTTTTTTTCAGTAAAGCGTGTTGCGCTAAAGCGGATGCGACTGTAATTGTGAATATGATAAAATTTCTTTAAAAAACAGTTGCAGAATTGAGCTTGAGCTGAATAAAAAAAAATTTTCTTAGTTATCAATTTTTAAATATTTATATCTGTTCAATATTTCGCGATACCTTTGGGTGCCTTCTTCAGGATAATAGCGCTAAGGAAATGCTCGTAGGAATTGAATTAAAATTCCTTTAATTTTCTTAAATGATTAACTTTAAACGATTTTTTCAAAAATCAATTTTATTAAAAGGAATGAATTGTTGTCAATTAAGATTGAGGGGCTAAGACTAGCCAGTTTGTTTTATTTAAAAAGAAATTATAAATTTTCCAAAAAGAAAAAAAAATCAAGATCAAGTTGATTATCCAACTCATACAGCATATCAGAAAAGTGATGTTTTCGGCAATTGCTACAGTCCCATCATCAGTACTTATATTATATGTGTATTTTTTATTTGTAATTTTTTTTATATCATCAGTTTTTTTTTGCGGCTTATTGAAGAACTTCTTATTAAGCTAAAAATGTTCTCAAAAATCTGATGTAAAATTGAAATTTATTGTTGAAATTAGAATTATTGGTTACACCCACATTTGCAGTCATTATTTAAGTAAAAGATTTGTCATTTAAATTAATTTCTTTATATTCTCCTTATTGTCTTCCACTCTTACAGAAACATCTCAAAGGAAAAAAACCAAAACGTTTAAGTGCGGCGAATGTAAAATTGTTTGTTTGAGCAAGTAACAACGTACGTGTGAGAGCGATTATATATCACGCTACTTACACTTGAATATATTGCTGCAGACTTGTATTTTTTTTTTTTTTTTAATTTTGTTTAAGTACATTTTGCTTAAGCAGAGCACTGAAGCTAAATAGAAGACATAGTGTCTTGCGAGCGTAGGAGAAGAGGAGTCTGAGTGAGTGTGAAGTGCATGCAAGTATTTATTGTATTGTTTCGGTGTCTTTTGCAACTACTTGAAATGTTTAAAAAAAGAAATTTATTATTTTGTTTTTATTATTAGCGCTGTTGCCGCTGCTGCAGCTGCTTTTCTTTTATAATTTATACTTATATCTTTATGGTTTCCAATTAAGCAGTAAATTAAAAGCTCGTTTGCATGCGACAATACAACATTTCAGGAACACTTACACACAAGCACACGCACACGCACACGTACACGTATACGCACAGGCACACGCTCATTTGTAAAAATTGCTTGCCATCACTCGTAAACCAAAAAAGTTAAATATATACAAATACACACGCACACACGACAACCTACAACTTGGCTGTTCAAGTATGAAAAGCAATTAAGTGTTGCTTTAACGCTTTCTAGTTGTCTGCAAAAGCACAGCTTTGTCAATGTGTTAATGGCGTTGTACGTATTTAAATGGCTTGTAGTCAAGCGAAAAAATAAAAAAAAGATATCATATATTTCAGCACTGCCAGAGTGTTTGTGTGCGTACATGTGTAAATGCTTTTGTCAGCGTGTTGGTTTGTTGGCGTGTTGATTGTATTGTTTTTGTCATTTTATGCGAGTATTTTCTTGTGTGAAAATTTTGCCATTATAAATATCATGTTTAAATGTGCGGAAATGGTTTTATTAACAAAACTCAGAAATTATTATGTTTTTACGAGAGTTGGTGTTGTCGTTGTCATCGTTGATGTTGATGTTGAAAAAGGAAAATGACAATAAAAGCTCACATTATATAAAAGCCATTAATAATAAAATTTCCCATAAATACAGCAACTTTCTTCATTTACACTTCTTGTTTTCTTGCTTGGCTAGCAAGGGGAAACTACCAACTAGAGGGATATATATTTTCTTCATGAAGAAACTATTTTGTTTTCTAATTAATTTATTAGCACGTAATTTATGATGATTCCAAATAAAATCCTACAAAATGTTTTTAATATCAGACATTTTTAAAAAGCTATTAAACAACATTTATACTACTTGTGGCAGAAGTAAAGACCGGCTAATGATTTGTGGCACATTTAAGGGATAGCAAAGATCTTTTGAGGTTACCCGCAGACCACTGAAGTCTAAAATTTATTAGCCAAACATTTATTTAAATGAAATTA
This sequence comes from Linnaemya tessellans, assembly GCA_951800035.1. NCBI lineage: Eukaryota > Metazoa > Arthropoda > Insecta > Diptera > Tachinidae > Linnaemya > Linnaemya tessellans. The sequence continues at coordinate 6,679,122 of OX637532.1, read as the reverse complement.
CATGACATTTTTTCAACTATACCCTAGAGAAAGCAAATTAAAGAGTAAGAAACTGGAACTGCAGTTTCCTCGAAGTCCTAGGGACATCTTATAAGACTGCAAGTGTAACTGTTCTTAAGTATTAAAATTATATTTTCTACTGCTGGCGGTCTCCTTGAGTGAAATGTATATTAATTTTTATCATTTTATTCTAAAAATATATTATACGTAAACGCTTGAGAACCAATGAAAACGCACAAAAAAATTACTTTTGCCAAAAAGACACTCAATTAAAGCTAAAAATTTTCTGCTGCTGGCGGTGTTCTTGAGTGAAATATATATTAATTTTTATTGTTTTATTCCAAAAATATATTAAACGTAAACGCTTCAGAAGCAATGAAAACGCACAAAAAAATTACTTTTGCCAAAAAGACACTCAATTAAAGCTAAAAATTTTCTGCTGCTGGCGGTCTCCTTGAGTGAAATGTGTATTAATTTTTATTGTTTTATTCCAAAAATATATTCAACGTAAGCGCTTCAGAACCAATGAAAACGCACAAAAAAATTACTTTTGCCAAAAAGACACTCAATTAAAGCTAAAAATTTTCTGCTGCTGGCGGTCTCCTTGAGTGAAATGCATATTAATTTTTATTGTTTTATTCTAAAGATATATTAAACGTAAACGCTTCAGAACCAATGAAAACGCACAAAAAAATTACTTTTGCCAAAAAGACACTCAATTAAAGCTAAAAATTTTCTGCTGCTGGCGGTCTCCTTGAGTGAAATGTTAATTAATTTTTCTTGTTTTATTCTAAAAATATTTTCAACGTAAACGCTTCAGAACCAATGAAAACGCACAAAATAATTATTTGTGTTTTTGACTGCGAGACCTATTGATACCGATAACTTTGTTTCAATAGCTGATAATATTATAATATTTTGTGGCCAGTTTTTTTATTTAGTAGAACCTGTACTCAGGCGATGACATCTACATATGGAGTGCTTTGCGCCAAAAAAAGAATATATTGTTACCGTCTGCATGCGACTGCACATTTACGGTTTCCCTGCTATTCAGTACCAAAAACAAAAACTTACGCTCTAATCCTAAAACATTGTGGCTGCTATGCTGCTTCCACCGTCTGAAGGCAAAAACTTTTGCAATCATTTTGTATAAATAACTAGCAAATCTAAGCCCCAATCGCAGACTTCTTAATATTCCAATCGTATAATAAAAATCCAAACACTAATTATGCCAACAAAATTTGCGTAATAAAAAGTTTTACCTTCTCATTTCATTGTGTTAAACAAACTAATTATTTTAATTCCTTGTTTTAATGATAGTAATGATACTTTAAAGTTATTCACTGCCTGCAAACAAACTAACTATTTTTCAGATGATTATGGAAATGAAAAGGATATGCTTACGAAACTGAGTAACCTCATTACTGGCGCTATCAAAAGAATGCTCCCCTACCTGTTAGTGCCTTAAGAAGAACTCACAAAAAAAAACATATATAAAAATAAAATAAAAAGAAACAATAGGATAAGTTTATGGCAAATAAACACAACTACTTTAGTTTTTATTACACTTTTACTTTTTTATACTCTCGTACACATTTATTTTTTCATGTGCTCGAAATAATAAGCGCCTTATACTCGTATGTTGTATAAATGTAATTATACTTCAAACATCCTCGTAAAGTATGGCATTTAGCTCAAACACTTTTCCAAAGGTAAAAACTGTAATTAAAAGCTATTTGGCAGAAATAGTTGAAAAATACACACACACACACATGCACACACTTAGAACGTGTAGAGAAATTAGGAGAGTGTAAAAAACTTATAATTTAGGTTTGAGTATGTGTGTGTGTGTGATTGACTATATAAATATGACGAGTTAGAAATTGCGGCAGAGAAACTGTGTGGTTTTAATATTGTGTGCGAGTGTTTTTTACCACACGAACGGTTAATACATTTAAAATCCTCATGCCGTTTTTAGGCGCGCAATTAAATTAAGACTTCAAGTGGTAAAAAAAAAACATTTATAATAGAATACCATATTTGTGCCTCCCTCTCTCTCTTTCTCTCCTTCACTCTATTTATCTCTCATACTTTCCAAGCACTACGAGATTCTTATTGAAAGACGTGAAAAGAAATGTTAAGTAACTTCCGTTGCTGCCACTTCCGTTATAGCTGCTGTTCAGTTATTCTTTTATTAGAGAAGGATAAATTTTATTATGAATAACAAAAATATTTCTATTAGTTTATAAATACAACGATACGCATTCCTCGGGGGTAAAGAAAAACAACTTGGATTTTTCATGTTGTGCTTTATAAGGGAGTGTTATTTTAAAGCTGCTTCTTAATAGTTAAAAAGTATTAGGGAATCAAAAATTCTTAAATCCTCTTTATTTAGATATAGAATTAGTGTTTCAACAATTACTAGCCGCGATTGACTGTATCAGTTGTAAATAGCAAAGCTACCCTCCTCTGTCGGCCCTGTAGCTAAATTTAGGAAGCAAAATAAAAAATAAAAAAAAGCATCAGAAATTCTCTTCCTTCTTTTCTTTCCTCGCAATACCACGCCCTTTTTTTCTATTTCTGGCGAAATGCACTGTAGGGGTCATTCCATGAGTGCTTATCCTATTAAATATATATATATATATATATATATATATATATATATATATATAAATATAATATATTTTTTGTGGTACAGTTTTAATGATCTTATTGTTAATCAATATTTATAAAAATCATAAAATTTAAAAGGTATTTTTATGGAGATATGCACAGTATAGAAATTCTATATACAAGTATGTTACATATTATTTTGTGGTACACTTTTAATGATCTTATCAATAATCAATACTTATTGAAATTAAATAATTTGAAAGCTATTTTTATGTAGATAAGCACAATTAGGATATTTAATATGCAAATATATTACACATTATTTTGTAGTACACTTTTAGGTAACTTATAGGTCAGCCGCCTTAAAAATCTGTATATGGTGTACAACGTATTTTTATGAAGATAAGCTTTTTTAAAGTTCTACCAGATATCTGGTAAAAAAACATGCTTAAATAAATTAAGAAAAAAAATTTTAATTCCTCTTGTTTCTTTACCTTAATAATTAATTTCCTGAAGAAGTCACACAAGGGGGAGACGAAATGTTGAAAATTAATATATTTTAAATAAAGAGACTTTAAGCTTAAATATATTAGAGTATAATAATACTTAAAAAACCACAATAAAATCTTTTGCCTTTGCTTTTCATTTGCAAACACAAATTAATAAACGTACAAAATTGCCTATATAATTGTTTTCAGTGCAAAACATACAAAATTTCTTTTATAATTTCTTTTTTCCAGTGCATACTAAATTCTTATTTTTGTATTAAAGTTTTTATAAAAATTTCTGTGGACTGCTTCGTTTTTTATTTATTAAATTTTTAAATTACAAAATATTTTTATTTAGAATTCTAATGTGAAGTAACAACAAAAACACAACTTCCATCTTATTTAAAATGCAACTACTTACGTGCACATAATGTCTTATTTATCTACTTCGTTATTTACTTAAAAATACAAAACACACACTAAAATCCATTTACTTGCATTCAAACCCACTTATTCTTGGTACTCTGCTGCCTCAACTTCTTCATCCCACAAACTTTTCTATACGTCTTTTCATTCTTCTAATTTCAATTCATATGCAAAGACTTGATAATTCATGTGGTTTTAAATAAATTTTCTATTTTTCGGCAGCATGATATTTCTGTTTTCTATCCAAGTGCACATACATACATACGTAAACGTTTGCAGAAGTGTTTATAATTACAAACTGCCAAGTTTTTGTAGGTACAACTTAAGACCCAGCAGTTCTTGCTACTGTCTGATTGTTTACTTAACCCATTTCGTCCCAGTGTTAGATTTTTCGAACAGTAAATTTCAAGCCTTACACATTTTTTTCTCTGTTTAGGAAAGACTAAGAAGATATATTTTTTAATAAAAATTTTTAAAAAAAGTTTTAATGAATATTTTTAAAAAAATTTTTAATAAACATTTTTAAAAAAATTTTTGATGAAAATTTTTAAAAAAATTTTTAAAAAAATTTTTAAAAAAATTTTTAATGAAAATTTAAAAAAATTTTTAATGAAAATTTAGAAAAATTTTAATGAAAATTTAAAAAAAAAATGGTTAATAAAAATTTTTAAAAAAATTTTTAATGACAATATTTAAACAAATTTTTATAAACAATTTTTAATGAAAATTTTTAAAAAATTTGTTAATGAAAATTTTTATAAAATTTGTTAATAAAAATTTGTAAAAAATAAATGTTAAAAAAATTCGGTTATCTGATTCGTATCTTCTGGACCCAAATTAACATTTAACTACAAAAAATCTCTGGGACGATATGGGTTAATTGGATAGGATGCTGCTTCGAATTACTGTTATTTTTTTAATGTTGCTGTCGTATATTTGCTTTAATGGAAGGAAAAAAAAAGTTGAAAAATTAATCTGCCATATTTTTGGTGACTTAGAACTGCTGGGTATTATACATACCTGCTGTAATGTCAATGCTTTTAAGATAATTCAAAATATATTCTTTATATTACAAATGCACACATGTGGTTAAGCGAATTTGTGCTTAAATGCATATTTTGAATAAAATTATTCCTGTTGATAATTGTTGCCTTGACTTGAAAAAATATTCTAATTCATCTTACAGCCCTTTACTTCCGCTGAGAATGTTGTGAATAAATTTCTTACTTTTGTTGCAGTTTTTCTATTTATTTAGCTGCTTAAAAGATTGTTATCACATGGAAGTTGTTAATTTAAAAATGAAAATATTTAAATACTCTTCAATTGATTATTAAAGGGCTTAGGAAGATATTTTATCGTTTTCACTGGGCAAATCATTAATCCAAAAGCTAAAAATAAATAAATTATGTGGCAATGGAATACAATTCCATTTTCAATCGGATGTAAGTGTTATAAAAAGGGAAAAGATCGGTTAGAGATGTCCTAAGAAAGCCGAGGCACTTAAATGCTCTTTTGAATTATGAAAAATGTACTCTGTGATTTTCCTGCCAAAAACATCAGATCTTCTGATTCCTCAATATCTAAAAAACCTATGACTACAGATGAAGCAGCGTGATCGGGCATGCACCGGTGTGTATTCTGTTGTAAAAATTTATGCTAATTTTAAGAAATTTATTAGCTGACTGACCCACGATATCACTCGATAGCGTTTTCTTATTTAAATATAATTACAACAAAAACAAATTTCAAAATTTTGTTTTTGTTTTAAATATATTTATATGAGAAAACGATATCGAGTGACATCGTGGTCCCGCCAGTAAATACTTTTTTTAAATGTTTTCTTTTTTTTTGTGTTACTCAATTAATAGTCAAAGTGCTACAACAAATTAACCGCCAATAACAGTAAGCGATACTAACGTTTGCAAGCCTGTCACGCAGTACTTGTAGTGACATGCTTAAGCATGTACATGCATGTCTGTATGTGTTAAAAATGTTAAACAATTATATATAACAATTTTAATTAAATCGATTAAGGCTAAAAATTTCTGTAATTAAAACATCATTAAATGCAAAGAATTATTAAAAAATACCAACAAATAGACAAGAAAAGCTGGCAAATAATACAATTGAAAGCACTCGTTATCGATATAGTTTAAATGTAATTGTGTAAATTATATGTGTGCAATTCCATGTCTTTGTAATTATTAACATTTACAAAACATACAAGAGATTATATTTAATATTAAATTAAAAGATGCTTAAAATATCATTGATAGAGAAGATTGTGGCATAAGCAGCGGCTTTAATCTGTTGAAATAAAATCATATCATTTGCAAAGATGATCAATAAATAACAACAATTTAATATTTATTGCATGCAACGTACGCATTTGTTGTGAAAATCAAAATTTACAATGACTCAACTTCCCCGTATTTCAACAAAAGAACTCCATTAAACTTTAAGCTCTCACCAACTCCATCCTCAATATGTCTTGAGGGCAAACAGGCAGGCAGAAAGCATGATAAAGGAATTTTATGTTAAAAAAAATATATAATTCTTTTGTTAAGCCTTCAGCTTTAAGCTAAATGAATATTTTTGCCACATTAATGCCTCACAATGTCTTGCAAAAAATTCAAAACATTTTTGCCGTTAAATTATTTGAAAGCATTGAAAGAACTTTTGAAAACAAGAATTGTAAGAACAACACAATCTTTTTGATTTCATATTTATATCTTTTAGTTTCAATCAATTCAACCAGCGACTCATGGGCAAATATATATTGTTTATCACAACCCCTTTCAATATTTTAGCTGCTCTGTTGTTAACACACATATTTATTTTATTTTATTTATTTATTTTCGATGTCCCATACACAAGACTTGAGTCTTATATTACAGTATGGAACTGAGCATATGTAAATACCTACTGCTTTGCTGCCAAGAAGGAATATATTCTTAAGTTTTTATTAAAGACACTAACAGAGACTCTTTGCTTTCAACATGAAACTGTTGTTAGTTGTTTTACTCCCCCGCATTCTTTCAGCATATCACTCCTAGATTTACTAATAGCGTTAAATAGATTATTTTGCTTTTAGTTTTTTTGCAAATTCTATTCATTAATTGCAGTCTCATTCCTAAAGGTTTGTAAAAAATTAGCCTAGACAAATCTGTGCAAAATTTAAACTAAAATTTTGGAAAAAATATATATTTTCTCAATTTGTTATTACATAGAAAACTGCATCTATTTGTATACCCTCCAAAAGAGAATTGAAGGTTGTATTCACTTTATCCTTCCATATGCAACACAGTGAAATATCCCTCTAAGACCCCATAAAGTAAACGGTGTTTTTATAAGAGCTTGCTGATTTGAAATTTAAATAAAACACATGCCAAATTATGAAATGGCCAAAAAAAATTTTTTATTTGGTAGATAATTTCTTGTCATTTAACATTTAAATATAATTTCGGGCATATGGCCACCACGACTATTTTGCTCAAAGGTCATTCTGGAGGTCTAATTTTCGACCACCTTTTCAAGCATTTGAGGGCGTATTTCAGCAATGACACCTTGAATACTGGTTTCCAAAGCGTCAATCGTTGCTGGTTTATCCACGTAAACCAATGATTTCAAGTATCCCCACAAAAAATAATCGAAATCACACGAACGCGGAGGCCAATTCAACGGTCCATTTCTCGAAATAATCATGTCGTTGAAATGTTCTTTCAATAAGTCCATTGTTTCGCCCGCAGTATGACAAGTGCCACCATCCTGTTGAAACCACATTTCGTTTACATCCATATCTTGAAATTTTGGCACCAAAAATTCATTGATCATGATTCTGTATCGATTTCCATTCACGGTAACGCGTCGTCCTTCCTCATTTTTAAAGAAATAAGGACCGATGATTCCACCAGCCCATAGACCGCACCAAACAGTACATTTATCGGGATGCATTGGTAATTCTTGAACGGCGTGTGGATTATCTTGGCTTCAAATACGGCAATTTTGCTTGTTCACATATCAATTCAACCAAAAATTCGCCTCATCACTGAAGAGAATTTTGCGATAAAAAAGCGGATAAACATTTTTAATTGAACACTGTTTTTGAAAATAAATTTCCACGATTTGGAAGCGTTGTTCTGGAGTTAACCTGTTCCTGATGATTTGCCAAACAATACTGAGTAGAGACGTCACTTTAAACTGTCAAAACAGCTGTCAGACAACAGAGTGATTCGTATAAAAAACAGAACTTCATAAAAAACCACCCTTTATAAATTTTTGATTACCCTGTAAAAAAGAATTTGAGGGTAAATTCACTTTGTCATTCCGTTTGTAACGCAGCGAAAAAGCCATAAAGTATATATATACATGATCAGTGATGAAATCTAAGACGATATGAGCACGTCCGTCCGTCCGTTTGTGGAAAGGACAATTTAGTCCAAACGAAAAGGGGCAGACCCTTGAAATTTAGCATAAATTAATCTTGATGGATAGCACAAGTCAAATTCGTAAATGGGCTGAATCGGGCCGGAGGGAAAAAAGTTCCCCTAAGAAGAACTAAACCAACCTCTAAAAAAACAACATAATTTTTAAAGTAATTTTGTTAAGCAAATGATATATTTTTATGTCAAAGAAGGCCCAACGCATTAAACTTGGCGCCATAGAATCCAAGAAATATATTCTTGGCACCCGCCCCCTTTAGTGGGCATTATTATATGCGAAGATAGTGCAAAGTAAACAAACTGTTTTTAACAAATTGTTTTACTTAAGCCTACATTCATTACAAATCCTCCCTTTTGCCCCCTAAATGATCATATCAAAAAAATAAAATAAAATTAAAAATAAATTTTACATTGAATTATCTCAAACAATTATTTTTAGACTTTTATGGCAAAAGGTGAAAGATCTCCCCCACGGCCCTTGTCAAATATTGTAAAAAATGTAATGATATTTAAAGAAAATCACTCCGATTCATGAGCAGTTTCTGCAGAAGCAAAAGAAAAGTATAATTTTATAATACAAAAATACTTCAAAATTAATGAGAATGTATAATAACTTCATTACATAGAAAGAGAGTGAGAGTAAGAATATTATAGCATAATTAATGTTGGTCATGGTAGACTTGAATTCAGGCTACAATTTTCACAAATATTCAATTTTAATACCCCGCAAAAATAATTGGACCCCATAAAGTATATATATTATTGATCAGTGATGAAGCCTAAGACGATCTAGCAGTGCCCATACGTTCGTCTGTGGAAAACATGATATAGGCTATTTTTGAAACCCGCCCCCTTTAGGGGGCGTTAACGTACGATATTATATGCAAAAAGAGTGTAAATATTAAAAATTTGTATTCCTTAAGCCTATAAGAAGCTGAGATGTTCTGTGATCCTGCAGAGGTGAAACGTCTCCCCCACGGGCCTTCCCGGAATGACTCTGTCAAAATAGAGTTTTAAAATTGGACACCGAAATATCTTAAAGGAATTGTGATCCAACAGATTAATCATTTTCGTCCCTCTTTGTGCTCTTGGATATAAAATATTAAGCGCAAGAATAACATAAATTGCTTTTATGCTAATGGAATAAGTTGTCTCAGCAGTGCTGCTCCTATTTGGAGGATATTTAAGATACGACGCGATCGCATCTAAGGTTCTTACTTGTTTTAGTTATAAAAGTTCTTATGCTTATCTATACTAATTTAAAAGTCAGTGTAATATAGTGTGTTTTTTATAGAGCGACACAAGTTAATATAAAACAAGGATATAGATTTTTAATATCAATGAATCGGGTTTTATTGGAAAGAAAATTTTATGAAATTAATGTTTCAATATGATTTTTGGCATGTGGCCGCCACGGCTGGCGCTTAGAGGGCGCAATCTGGAACACCAATTTTCAACAACTAAAAAATCGTCCATAAAGTGGAAGGACTCAATCCCAGTTGCTGAGAACGGCGACGAATTGATTTGATTTTTGTTTTGTTAAACAAACATTATTAAGAGCCTATTGGCTAAAAGATGCACCAAAAGTTATTTATTACCAACAACTTAAGATTTTAAGGCTTTAGCTTTAAATTTCAAAAAACTAACAAATTATATACTCAACTAAAGCGGCCCATCCATTATACAATATAATTGTATATATTAATGGTGATATTATTTCCATTTTGCCCTTTATTATACAATAAGTGGCACAATATTTTCAAATCAAATATGGCGCAATTTTCTTACAATGAAAAGTGAACATAACCTATCAGCAAAACAAAAGTACATGGACTAGTAAATTGCGAAGTTGCGTTTATTAAAAGTTTTGGTTCAATATATTTATTACTAATTAATTATAAATAAACATGTTTAGCGACATGAGTGATGAACCCCTTTTTTTATTGTACAATGTTGCCAACACATTTCACAGTATAGTGCACTTCTTTTGGTTTGTACAATAAAAATCAAGAGTCTTTTGATTTGTGCCAATATATTGTGCCACCTTTGAATATGACATACACGTTGGCGATATGATTGTTGCAAGTGGGTGGGCCACTTAAGAGTGCATGCAACTCACACGAGAACCTTTTCATAAGATAAAGTTCCCTTGGTTTGTGGACATGTCTGGCACAGGACGTATACGTGATATTTAGACTTGTTACATGAACACAATATTACTCATACGTAATTGGAGTGCACAAATATTCGTGTTTTTTTTATAGAATGACACAAGTTTAAATCATTATAAAACAAGAAAATATACTCTTAATATCAATGAAATGGGCTTTATTGGAAAGAAAATTTTATGAAATTAATGCTTAAATATGATTTTTGGCATGTGCCCGCGACGGCTGCGCGTAGAAGGCGCAATCTGGAACCCCAATTTTCAACAACTAACAAAATCTTCCATCAAGTGGAAGGGCATAACCCCAGTTGCTGAGAACGGCGACGAATTTAGAATCGTCTTCAATGCTTTCCTGTGCAGTGGCTACAGCTTCTTTAGTGATCGGCATCTCAGGGGATGTATATTATCAAATGCAAATGTGGTCCGAAAGCGATCTTTTGTTCTTCGAATTAGCCGCTCTGAAGGACGATTATGTACGTCATAAAATGGAAGCAATGCACGAAAAGTTTTACGAATTGTTTTGATTAGAAATTTCAAAACTTTGCAGGCGTTGCTCTGGTGTTGTGACACTCTAAAATACACACGCTTTACAAACGATTTCATTCCAAAATTTTAATTATTACCGGAAGATGTTTTAAACACTTTGAGGGCTAATTACTGATTTCCAAAAAAAAAAATAATAATAATAACTTCTTTAATATTAATCTGTTGCCTTCAATGTGATAATTTAGCAATCCCAAGAAAGAATCAAATCATAAACCTGCTGACTACTTTATTTATAGTGCAGTTCGTAAACGAATAATTTCTCTTTAATATCTCGTGAGTCACGAAAGTCTCAATAACAACACAGATTTTCAAAAGTTTTGCTGTTATACTGATGAGCAAATGTCAATAATGATTCATGCAAAATCTTTCTAAACCACAGTAAGACCTAAAGGGATTTTAAATATTAAAAAAAATTATATGCTGACTGGTATTACTTTTTGTGTTTCTTTTTATATCAGATTTAAATGAATTTTTGTTTTTACGTGCAATATTTAGAACAAAACAAAAAAAATTCTGGAATGAATATCGACCCAAGGCACTTTAGTGACTAGTCGTCTTTTAGTTTACCTTAATTTGCCTCTACTTCCATTTATTTCAACTCTAATTAGGGAGTGTGGCATGTGTAATAAAAAGAATAATAAATAAAACACAAACAAATACAGTGTTTTCATTTGCTGTCTTGCCTTTTATATATTTTACTGTTAATTGTGTGAACCAACTAATACGTGAAAATATTTATCTCGCAGGAATTTATATCGAAAAAATTAACGTGTTCTGTTTTTTTTTTGTAACTTTGTCTCCTTCCAAACATTTCCTGTTCTTCTTATCGGCTTAAGGTCTTTAACTTTGGAAAAGTGAAGAAATAATAAAACAGGCAAACAATTTATTTTCTTATCTGCTAAACGATGTAGTCTACATGTGAATGTGAGCGCTGCTATGAAAATATCTTCGTTAAACACAATTTAAGCGAAAGTTGTATTAAATCATGAAAAAAAGAAAAATACGAAATCATGATGACTTTAAATTAGTTTCTCTGAGGTAAAAAAAAAACAAACGTGGCTAGATTTATAAACAAACAAAAATTAACTGGAAAATTAGAAAATATGTAACATTTATAATAGACGCCCCAACAATTTAGTAAACGATTTACAATAAATTTTATTTTTTAAATTAATGTTGAAATATTTCTTAAGCTGCAAAATCAATTTTACACCATTTCGAATTTACCCACGTACCTGCGTAAATATTTTTAAAGCCCCTAAGCGTAAGGAGTGCATGTGTATGTGTTATGTATGTGTTAATCTTTTTTTCATCTTCTCTAAACGAATTCTCCGTCTTATCTTACACGCCTAATTTTATGCCAGACAATTTTACACGCGCGTTTCCGTTCTTCTCCACAGTGAAGTATTTTCTTACAATTATTAATTTTTTTTTGTTTCTAAAAACAGACACATTCCCAAATGCAGGTGTAATTTTCGCTTATTTCTCTGACAGCCAGTCATGCAGCTATCCCGCCTTGTTGCCAAATAAAAACAAATATTCCAAACAATAAATATGCGTTTTTTTTTTGTTTTGCCCCACATCCGGTTTTGTTTTTGACTTTATGCCGTGGCACCCTCTCCAGCAATTGGCATGTTAACTTTAATTTAATTAAATTTAATTTTGTTTCATTAAATTGAATTAAATTTGCTCAAGCTGAATGTCCTACCAAGTCATAAGCATCAAAAAAGAAAAAAAAAGCTCAGCAATTGCAGAGTTGTGCTCTAGAATTCTTAAAAAAATAAGCAAACCGTGAAAAATTGCATTGCAAAAAAAAAAAAAAAAGAATGGCAACAACACCAACGACAAAAAAAACTGACAAAAACATTTTTTAATGAAAACGTTGACCTTTAACGTGTAGGGAATTCAATGCAGCAATTTTTTCTTTTCAAACTTCTTTTTTCTTGCTACAGCAAAATAACGTGAGTGAAATTTAAAAACAGGCAAAAGAAGGCAAAGGATAAAAAAACCAACAGCAGCAAACAATTATTAACTCACATGTCTGGCATAACATGACATTGTGTTCCAAGCACATTGTCAGCAATTGGGACTAACGCATTTCAGATCCATAAACAATTTAAATAAAAGATTTATTTAAACTGCTATTTTAAAAGGCATAACAAATTTTAATTCAACTTCAATATCAAGTTTATAAAAATGACTTATTTGTGTCCTCTTTCCTGGCTGACGACCACAAGGCTGCCAAAAGAATAATAGTCATCTTTTCAGATGAAGCTCATTTTGATCTTGGCATTTGGTTTCAATAAGATGGCGCTACGTGCCACACATCCGAAGCTACACTCGATGTTTTGCGCCCTGTTTTTGAAGATCGCATTATCGCAGAGGTGATGTCGTTTGTCGGAGCTGCGATTTGACACCGTTGGACTATTATTTGTAGGATGCCGTCAAAGATAAGTGTTACGCCGACAAGCCAGAGACAATTAACGCTTTAAAGGACAATATTCGTGAAGCCATCGGTGAAATACAGCTGCACACAATCGATAATGTCCTTAAAAATTGGACCGATCGTGTAGGCTACTGCATGGCCAGCCGAAGCAGCCGTTTGAATGAAATTATTTTCCATTATTAACCGGACGGATGGTACTTTCAAATAAATAAAGAAAATTTGAGAAAATATTCAGTACTTTTTTATAGCATTTTCAAAAAAAAACAAGTAAAAACGTTATATTCGACCGGGTCGAATCTTAAATACCATCCAAATATTTAGTAAGTGAATTTGAAATGTTTAACTTGGTGGGACAGAGTTACTCTATATAATATCGTACATCAACGCCCACTAAAGGGGGCGGGGTTCAAAAATATACAATATCATGTTTTCCACAGGCGAACGTATGGGCATTGCTAGACCGTCTTAGACTTCATCACTGATCAAGAATATATTTACTTCATGGGGTCCAATTCTCTTTGGAGGCTATAAAAACTGTATTTTGGCGGGGTCGCTCTGGCAAGGGATGTGGGGGAAACATTTCACCTTTGTCATAAAACTCTAAAAATAAATGCTTGGGATGATTATATACAAAACTTAAATTTCTTTTTTTTATAGGGTCATTTAGAGGGCAAAGGGGGAGAGGGGGTAGGGCAGAAACAGGTAGACATAAAACTCTAAAAATAAATGCTTGGGATGATTATACACAAAATTAAAAAAAAAAATTATTTATTTTTAATAGGGTCATTTAGCGGGCAAAGGGGGAGGAGGGGGTAGGGCAGCAACAGGCAGTCATAAAACTCTAAAGATAAATGCTTGGGATGATTATATACAAAATTTAAAACGAAAAAAAATTTTTTGGCAGGGTCATTTAGGGGGCAAAGGAAGAGGGGGGGGGAGCAGAAATCGGCAGTCATAAAACTCTAAAGATAAATGCTTGGGATGATTATATACAAAAATTTAAAAAAAAATTTTTTTTTTTGGTAGGGTCATTTAGGGGGCAAAGGAAGAGGTGGGGGGGTAGGGCAGAAATCGGCAGTCATAAAACTCTAAAGATAAATGCTTGGGATCATTATATACAAAATTTAAAAAAAAAATTTTTTTTGGTAGGGTCATTTAGGGGGCGATGGGGAAGGAGGAGGTAGGGCAGAGTAGTACCAGGTTTCGCCTCAGCTTCGTCAGTAAGGCTTTAAATGTTATTTTTAAAGAATGTAGGCTTAAGTAAAACAATTTCTTAAATTTTTATGCTATTTTTGCCTATAACAACGCCCACTGAAGTGGGCGGGGTCAAAAAATATTTTTATTTTATTTAATGGCTCCAAGTTTAAGGCGTTGGACCGTATTTGACATAAAAATATATCATTTGCTTAACAAAATAACCAAAAAACTTTAAAAATGATGTTGTTTTTTCTGGGTTGGTTTAGTTCTTCTTAGGGGAACTTTTTCCCCTCTTGCCCGATTTAGCCCATCTTCGAACTTAACCTGCTCTAAGCTTCGAAATATATTTATGCCAAATTTCAAGAGTCTAGCTCTTTTCGTTTGGACTGAATCGTGATTTCCACAGACGGACGGACGGACGGACATGCTCAGTTCGTCTTAGATTTCATCACTGATCAAGAATATATATACTTTATGGGTTCTGAGATCGATATTTCGATGCGTTACAAACGGAATGACAAAGTGAATATACCCTCCAAATTCTTTTTTGGAGGGTATAAAAAGTTATTTGACGGACCCTTAACTTTTTGACGTAAAAACTGTTAAATTGCATTTATTTGTTCATTTTAAAAAACAACCGGGAATTAAAGAATGAGAGCTTTTTTCCATTCACCATCCTAAATTTTATCAAAAACCAACTCCGGAAAATTTTTCAATGTTGAAAAATAATTTCAAATTAATATGTAGTAATAATTTTAACGAACATTTTATATTGCTATATTAAATTTGAATTAAGATTCTATAGGCTAATTGTTCGAAATTTTAATTTAAATCTCAGAAAGACATGATAAATATTCCAAGGCACAAAGGCAAGTCAACATCAGTTTCAAACACAATACACATGAGCACTGATGATGAAAGGGTTGCGTCTTTCGAAAACAGCTGTTCTGCTCTGCTGTGTAAGTTGAATAAAACTGATGTTGACTTGCCTTTGTGCCTTGGAATATTTATCATGTCTTTCTGAGATTTAAATTAAAATTTCGAACAATTAGCCTATAGAATCTTAATTCAAATTTAATTTCAAATTAAATTTTTTAGCTATTTCAAGAAAATTGTCTTCCAACAGGCACTTTAAAATTTTGACGATTGATAAAGGCCCTCATTTAAAGAAAATTTATATCCTAAAAGCTCTATGCAACTGATTGACCAATATTCATGAAATGCTATAGCATAACCGCGATTTTCTTTGGTCATGTCCTGCTAAATGGAAGGTAGTGCGAGGTGTTTTAGAACTTGAAATCATCTACAACTAGAGTTAAATGCAATAGTGTAAATATGCGAGAAGAAATATGAAAAAAAAGTTTTTAATCAGTAGAACTATTCCCTTGGTCATTAACCAGAAACGAAGTAACATGCAATGGCTCCATGAGACTGTATTGGTCGATATTCCAGCGATGATGTATTGATGATTCATGTCTCACTTGTTGCCAGCAATTTCTAATAATATATATTTTTTTTTAGGAGTAGAACCAGCACTCAGGGGAGGACCCCTACATATGCAATGCATTGCGCCGGAACTGAAAACGAGGGGATAGTATTGAGGGGACAGATTAGGAAAGATGAGAAGATAGACAGTTTTTTTTTTTGTAGCTATTTCAACCTTTTACTTCGCAGGCTAATTTTTGCTACAGGGCCGACGAAGGTGGGTGGTGTTACTCTGCTTTTAGTACATGATAGTGTCAGTCGCTGCCAATTATGTTCAGTGATCAGTGACTATGCCTTCATCATTGAAACAGGCTGGCGACAACTAACACAACCACGCACTAATGCTGTTTTAGAAGAATTCAACACAATATTTCATGACTCAGCGTGGGTTCGAACTCACGACCCTCTGCTTCATAGTCTCGTGTTCTACTACTTCAGCCAACAGCACAAACGGCCATTTACTGAAGTTCATCAGTCAAATTATCAGAAATTTATTCAGTTGTATTTGCCAAATGCCACTAAAGGTAAAAATAATGAAATTGTTTTATCCAAGTGAGTGTTTGGAAAATCATCGGTATTTTTGAGTGAACGGGAACGTGAACAAAAATTTTTAAACTTGGAATGATACTAGTCCACATGAGATTCAAGATCGTCCAACGAATGCAGACAAGTCCTTGATTTGATGTGGGCTCACTGCTAACGGCTAGCGTTATATGTCGATTACTAACATTTTATTTGATTTGAGGATATGCTCATCTCACGTGGAAGTGATGTAAACTGACCGCTGTTATTAGTTTTCTTTGTGTGATTTTTTTAAGTCGCAGGTGTATGCGAATAAGCCATAAACCACAGCGGTCCTCAATAGGCCATGAAATCGATCATATTCAGTTTAATTTATCAAGGAAAAGTGGACATTTCGAATACCCTCTTACCAGAGAAGCTACGAAATGCTGTTCTATATCTTAATCAATCAATAGATCTTGCAAAAGAATAAACATGATATCTCACACACACACTCTGTGTTTTCTCAAGATTCAAAGATAAGAAGAGCTTAACGAAACAGCATTTATTGCAAGTGTTAGCATCGTGTATGACACTGTGATGACAGGCCTGTCAGCTGTTTCATTGTTCCAGTTCTTGTTAAAGTCGTGGCTCAAAAAAAAAATAAATAAATAAATAAATAAAATCCTTAAAAGCTATTGCAATGGTGTTTAATTCATAATCTATTGGAACAGCTTTAAGGATTTTTCTTATTATTATTATTTTTTTTTAATATTTTTTTTTTTGCAACATATTATGAAAACATTATACAACCACCGGCCACAAATGCCGTAAACAGAGGAGGAGACACCGGAGCACGTTCTCTGTGACTGTCCGGCAGTGACGTCGTGCAGGACAAGGTTCCTTGAAGGCAATTTCATGACTCCAGGAGAGGTGTACGATATCTCAAGGGTAGAGTAAGTGGCTTTATTCGTAGCCTCAATCTACATCAGTGAACACTTAGGCTGCCCAAAAGATTCTTTGGGTCGCGGTGCTTATGACCTCATACAATAATAATAATAATAATAATAATAATAATGCGTAAATAAACTCTAGATGAAAACTTATCAAAACTTTAAAATTCGTTTATTTAATATAGACTCTAGAATACATCCTTTTTTTAAATTTAAAAATATGTGTCTTAAATATATAAACCACCAACAGGAAATGAACTTATTCAACACTTTATATAAATTTCTCACTAATTAGCTTCGATACACACATTTCGTTAAAACGCTTGATCGGCATACAATAGATAATTAAATTAGCTAATTAAAGCTTTTCTCTGTATGTGTGTACTTTTCTTTGGAATTTTTTTCTTTCATATGCAAAAAGAAAAGATAATTGAAAAAGGCCTGCAGAAAAATGTTTAAAAGGTATTTCGATAATTCCAAAGCTTTATTTCTTATAAATTATTAATAACTTTTCATATTCAAATAAAATCCTTGGCTTAAACATTTGAACAGCACCATAATGAAGGAGAACTATGCCTGCCAGGCCAGCAGGAAGGCAAATAAGAAATTGAATACCAAAACATAAAAGGAATATCAATCAAAGAGCTTTTTAATTAATTCCACTTTCTCTACCTCTCCCCTACCCCGCAATTACACACATTTCGTAGTGCGCATTTCTTTGTGAAATTAACATGTAAAAAAAGGTCATGTTCGTGGCCGTATATTTCCGCAAAAATATATTTACCAAAAGGCAGCCCTAAAAAAGGTAAAGTTTTTGTATTAAAACTGCCACAGATATTTTGTCACTCTCCGTCTTAAAGCAATTAATTAAAGACGACCTGTAGACTGGAATACTTTCATTCAGCTGCAGGTGAAATGTGGCAAAAGGTTCATTTTTATTTCATTTTTTTTTTGTTACCTTAAAAGTTTGTTAATTAAAAGTCACATTAAGTTGTGCCACGGCCTAAGAATTTTGCCAGGCGTTGAGAAAAATATAAAACGGCACCATTAAAGCTGTTTAAGAATATTAAATATTAAAAGTTTTTATTTTAGGTCGTAAATTATTTCTTGATACTTTTTATATCTTCAGCCAAATTACCTGCCAAAGTGGTTTTTTTGTCTCTCTCTCTCTCTCTTTCTCTCTCTGTGTGTGCTCAAGCTGATTTGCAGGCGAGCACAGTTTTCTTGTTGCTAAGTGTTATTGTCATTGTGTATTAATAATGTATAGATTAAAATTATTATATAATATTTTTCTCCTTTTTTTCTTTTTTTTTTCTTTTTTTGCTTTTCTTAATAAGCTGCTAGATATATTCTTGTAATAAAACATTAATAAACTTTTCGCCATAAATTTTTTTTTGTAAGCAAGTCCTTCGCTAAGTCCTTTTTCTCCTTTATGTATTATTGAGTTTCGTTCTTGTTAAAAGTTTTCTTTATTTCTTGTTGCAAAGAATATTTGAAATACTTATTAAAAACGAAGAGAGTAGAATAGTTAGTCATACTTAATTTTAATTCTCGTTGTTAATTTAATTTATTGTTATAGAAGAATACATAAATTCCTTTCGATGTTTAAGGGAATCTGTCAAATATTACCTCGTGTAATGGAAAAAATACACCTTTAAGATAATCTAGAGCAGGTTAGAGTTCATTTGGAATGACTTTTGAAACATTTTTAGCATCCTCAACAGCAAAATGTATGAATTATATGCAATTTTTTTTAAACAAACATTAATAAGAGCCAATTGGCAACAAGAGGCACCAAAAGTCATTTATTACCAACAACTTAAGATTTTACGGCTTTAATTTTACATTTAAACAAGTAAAAGTGCTATATTCAAAAAGATGTTATCGGTTACTTTTATATATAGGAAAATTTCAGTTCCCCTGCCTTGGAAGCGAAATTTTGATTTTTTTTTACCAATGCTAGTCTTTTTGAGGTATAAAGTAGTGTTATTTAAGAAAAATTTACAATTTTGAACCATTTTGGTCATCTTTATGATCGATAAAATATTGCACTTGTCCAACCCTGGATTCGAAATTTGTATTTATTTTTTTTAATTTTTTATAACAATTTTGTTCTTCCTAAAATATAAAATAGTTTTATTTAGCAAAAGAAAAAAAAAGAAAAGAACGTCAATTGACTTTTTGGTTACTTTTATGTATAAAAAAAATTTTAATTTCCCAACCCTGGAAGCGAAATTTTAATTTTTTAATTTGTTTTTATCAATGCATATCTTCATGAGGTATTAAGTAGTTTTGTTTAAGAAAAACTCAAATTTTGTAACCATATTGGTTATTGCATGTACTACAAAATATTGCATGTACCAAAAAAAATTTTAATTTCCCAACCCTGGAAGCGAAATTTTAATTTTTTAATTTGTTTTTGTCAATGCATATCTTCATGAGGTATTAAGTAGTTTTGTTTAAGAAAAACTAAAATTTTGTAACCATTTTGGTTATTACATGTACTACAAAATACTGAATATCCCAAAAAAAAAACTTTTACATATCCATCCCTGAAAAAAAAAAAATTATTTTTTTAGTTTTTACTAGACCATTGAGGCTTCCCAAAGCATGAAATAGGTTTAATTTACAAACAACCAAAAAAGTAAGCTTCCCAGCTCTGGAACCGTATATCGGATTTTTCTGAATTTCAAGACGAGGCCCCATATTGATATCGAAGAAATTACACACGGAATGACAAACCTATATATACCCTTTCACTTTTTTGTGAAGGGTATAAAAAATTAAAAAACTATATACAGAACTAAGACTGCAGCCCACACTCTAACCTTTTCATAAGATAAAGATTTCTAGGTTTGTAGAGGTCTCTGGCACCATACGTATACGTGATGTTGAGACTTATTATATGAACACAATATTACTCATACGTAATTGATGAAAACACTTGTCAAGAGTGTTTTTGATAGAGTGACACAAGTTTAACTCAAAATAAAACAAGGAAATATATTTTGAATAACAATGAAACGGATTTTATTGGAAAGGAAATTTTAGGAAATCAATGTTTAAATATGATTGTACTCTATTATTTTTAAGCTTAAAGTCTCTTTATTTTTATTTAAAATAATTTATTTATTTATCAAATAAAATAATTAATTTCCTGAAAAAGTCACTAAAAGGAGTGACGACATATTGCAAAATATATTATTTTAAATAAATATAAAGAGACGTTATGGTAGGAACACAACTGGGACGAACGACGAATTTCGTTCAGTACGACGAGTTCGTTGGTAAAAATTCGCTCTATAAATTCGTCGTATGAAACACAATAACGACGAATACATTAAAATAATGAACAAAAAAATTTTAAATTTTGTTAAAAATCTTTGTAATACTCTGATGCCAGATTCTTTAGACATTTAATAATTACGCCAGTATTGTCCATTTTTTTCTAGAACAAATTCCTTTTTGTAATTATTTTCTGAACATTTTTTCAGTAAATAAATTATTCTTTTCATTTAACAGCTGATTGAGTGACCATATGAAAAAGTAGGAAATAGGAAGAGAGAATATATTATAAGAAGTGTTCAAAATTAATAAAAAGTTATCCGAATGATAAATTTTTGTGAATTGGTGAATGCATTTTTAGTATATACTGAAAATTTTCGTGCTAGATGCAACAATACAGTAGTGAATTATGTTTTCCCACCAGTTTGAGTATATGAAACCTGGGCACCTCATATTGATTTGTTCGTCGCTCGCTGACGAAACAATTAGAAATAAATATATTTCAACTTTCGCTGAGTATGACGAATTTCGACCAACATCATGATTGTGTGCATTTTTATATACCCCAATGGATTTTATTTTTGGCGACGAATATTTGCGACCAAAAGTTCGTCGTTCGTCGCAGTTGTGTTCCTATCATTAAGCTGAAAAATAATACGAGTATAATAATAATAAAAAAAGAGGTGAAAAAAACCAGAAGAATTTTTAAATATGATTTCTGGCATGTGGCCGGCCACGACTGGCGCGTAGAAGGCGCCATCTGGAACTCCAATTTTCAACAACTAAAAAAATTGTCCATAAAATGAAAGGATACAACGACGAACTGATTGATTAGGTTCATTCTCAATGCTTTCCTGTACAGCAGCTACAGCTTCTTCAGTGCGCAGTG
Organism: Linnaemya tessellans; assembly: GCA_951800035.1. Classification (NCBI taxonomy): domain Eukaryota; kingdom Metazoa; phylum Arthropoda; class Insecta; order Diptera; family Tachinidae; genus Linnaemya; species Linnaemya tessellans. Next base: position 6,657,684 of record OX637532.1, on the reverse strand, counting down.
ATCGGCGTCTCAGAGGATGGATATGATCAACAACAGTAAATGTGGTCCGAAAACGATGTATTGTTCTTCAAATTAGCAGCTCTGAAGGACGATTATGTACGCCGTAAAATGGCAGAAATGCGCAATGAGTTTGACGAAGAGAACAATTACTTTGATTAAAATTTTCATAAATTTGCACGCGTTGTTTTGGTGTTGGGACACTCTAAAAAAACACCCTATACTTCAATTTGAAGGCAAACTTATAACCTGCTTTTTTCTTACTATTTTTTTAGTTTATCAGAAAAATAATAATAATCTGTAAAAAATTTGTTTTTATTAAAAATTTAAAAACTGTCGTGTATTTCATTTTGATGTAAAAATAGGTTTTTTTTCGTTCTTGAAAGTAGAGTCTTTCCCAAGTATTTCTATTTACACATATGTAAAAAATTTTTTGTAACAATTTCTAGTGAAATTCAGTTTCAAATTAAGAATTTATTTACTTGTAATAAATCCATTGCTTTAAAAAAACCTCATATGGCGGCAAAGTCTTGCTATAGTTCGTTAAAAGCTCTTGTTAATATATTTTGATTGAATTTTCCGTGCTATAGTATTTCGAAATAGGGTATTGACACAAGTCGAGTGTAGAAACTCTTCCATTTAGTGGTCTACTTCGCCTATTTCCAAAATTAATCAAAACTATTTTAGCACACACGAGTGCTTGATTTCGCAAATTTGAACGCACAAAATTGTTTAGGTATTTATTTTAACTTTTTTATCTACACGGAGTTTCTTTTTTCATAATTCGAGCTTTAGTTAAACGATAAAATAAACCAATATTAACTCATTATAATAGAATATTCACCAGCCAGCAGCCACTTTGTATCTAAATCCAATTTCACATAAATCCAGAATAATTCCAAGCACGTCTCTCTATTCAATTTGATCCATTATGAATGACCATTTATTTGAGTTATTACTTTCTGCAAACTTTTATTGTTAACATGTGTCAGTTAATAAACGTCTGCGTATTTTCCGAAAATAAAAAAGAAAAATAAAAGTTTCTTGCTTCAGTGTGAAAATTAAATTTATCTATCCACATGATTTGTAATAATTTCTTTTAACTCGTCAATAACATGTTGTTTAGTTGACAGATAACGATATTATTAATAACTTGTTTATAGGGAAACTTTTCGCTTCCACACACACACATACACATTAAGCTATATGCAGGTATTTTCAATAGCTCAGGTATCCAGTTGTAAAGAAATTTTGCAGCTGATTTATTTCTGCATTATAATCCAAACTGTTTTGCGAGTCATAACTTGCTTTTTTTATACCCTCCAAAAAAGAATTTGGAGGGTATATTCACTTTGTCATTCCGTTTGTAACGCATCGAAATATCCATCTCAGACCCCATAAAGTATATATATTCTTGATCAGTGATGAAATCTAAGACGAACTGAGCATGTCCGTCCGTCCGTCCGTCTGTGGAAATCACGATTCAGTCCAAACGAAAAGAGCTAGACTCTTGAAATTTGGCATAAATATATTTTAAAACTTAGAGCAGGTTAAGTTCGAAGATGGGCAAAATCGGGCAAGAGGGAAAAAAGTTCCCCTAAGAAGAACTAAACCAACCCAGAAAAAACAACATAATTTTTAAAGTTTTTTGGTTATTTTGTTAAGCAAATGATATATTTTTATGTCAAATACGGTCCAACGCCTTAAACTTGGAGCCATTAAATAAAATAAAAATATTTTTTGACCCCGCCCACTTCAGTGGGCGTTATTATAGGCAAAAATAGCATAAAAATGTAACAAATTGTTTTTAAGCCTACATTCCTTAAAAATAACACTTTTAAGCTTTAATGACGAAGCTGAGACGAAACCTGGTACTACTCTGCCCTACCCCCTCCTTCCCCTTCGCCCCCTAAATGACCCTACGAAAAAAAAATTTTTTTTTTAAATATTGTATATAATCATCCCAAGCATTTATCTTTAGAGTTTTATGACTGCCGATTTCTGCCCTACCTCCCCCCCCCTCCACCTCTTCCTTTGCCCCCTAAATGACCCTACCAAAAAAAAAATTTTTTGTTTAATTTTGTATATAATCATCCCAAGCATTTATCTTTAGAGTTTTATGTCTACCTGTTTCTGCCCTACCCCTCTAAATGACCCTATTAAAAAAAAAAAAAAATTTATTTTTGTATATAATTATCCCAAGCATTTATTTTTAGAGTTTTATGACAAAGGTGAAATGTTTCCCCCACAGCCCTTGCCAGAGCGACCCCGCCAAAATACAGTTTTTATAGCCTCCAAAGAGAATTGTGATGAAGTCTGAGACGGTCTAGCAATGCCCATACGTTCGTCTGTGGAAAACATGATATTGTATATTTTTGAACCCCGCCCCCTTTAGTGGGCGTGGACGTACGATATTATATAAAGGAACTCTGTCCCACCAAGTTAAACATTTCAAATTCACTTACTAAATATTTGGAGGGTATTTAAGATTCGACCCGGTCGAATATAACGTTTTTACTTGTTTATTATCATATTATGGTGAACTAGAATCATAACATTGTTGCACATGATGGCGATGTTTGAGTAAATCAGCAGCTGTTTTGTCATGTCATGTCTTGAATTGTAGGTAAAGTTGAGAATAAATGTCTAATTCAAAAGTTGTCTCTGGAAGTAACAGTTTTTCATTGAACTTAAATTTTTTAGTTGCTTGGATCATCTCTAGACCTTTTGTAGAACAGGCTGGGCAGCAGTTACCTGCAGATAGCCGCATATGCACTTGTGCAGTGGATATAAAAAGTGCAGCTCATCATGGAAAGTGAAAGTCATTATTAAAAGTGCAAGTTATCATAAAAAATGCAAGTCATTGTGAAAAGTACAAGTCATCATAAAAAGTGCAAATCAATGTAAAAAGTGCAAGTGATTATGAAAAACGCAAGTCATTATGATAAGTGCAAAGCATTATAAAAAGTGCAAGTGATTATGAAAAAGGCAAGTCATTCTGAAAAGTGCAAGTCTTTATAAAAAGCGCGAGTCATAATAAAAAGTGCAAGTCATTGTGAAAAGTGGAAGTCATTATAAAAAGTGCAAGTTATTATTAAAACTATAAGTCATTATGAAAAACGCAAGTCATTATGAAAAGCGCAAGTCATTATGAAAGGCGCAAGTCATTATATAATGTGTAAGTCATAAAAAGTGCAAGTCATTATAAAAAGTGCAAGTCATTGTAAAAGGTGCGAGTCATTATCAAAAGTGCGAGTGATTATAAAGAGTGCAAGTCATTATAAAAAGTGCAAGTCATTATGAAAAGTGCAAGTCATTATAAAAAGTGCAAGTCATTGTGAAGAAAAACGCAACTCATTATGAAAAACGCAAGTCATTATAAAAAGTTCAAGTCATTGTAAAAAGTGCAAGTCATGATGAAAAGTGCAAGTTTTTATGAAAAAGGCAAGTCATTCTGAAAAGTGCAAGTCATTATAGAAAGTGCGAGTCATAATAAAAAGTGCAAGTCAGTATGAAAAGTTCAAGTCATTATAAAAAGTACAAGTCTATTAAAAAGGCAAGTCATTCTGAAAAGTGCAAGTCATTATAAAAAGTCATTATGAAAAGTGCATGTTATAAAAAGTGCAAGTGATTATGAAAAAGGCAAGTCATTCTGAAAAGTGCAAGTCATTATAAAAGGTGCGTGTAATAATAAAAAGTGCAAGTCTTTATAAAAAGTGCGAGTCATAATAAAAAGTGCAAGTCATTATGAAAAGTGCAAGTCTTTATAAAAAGTGCAAGTCATTATAAAAAGTGCGTGTCATAATAAGAAGTGCAAGTGATTATAAAAAGTGCAAGTCATAATGAAAAGTGGGTGTCATAATAACAAGTGCAAGTCCTTATAAAAAGTGCAAGTCATTATAAAAAGTGCGAGTTATTATAACAAGCGCGAGTCATAATAAAAAGTGCAAGTCATCATAAAAAGTGCAAGTCATTATAAAAAGTGCAAGTCATTATAAAAAGTGCATTATAAAAAGTGCTAGTCATAATAAGAAGTGCAAGTCATTATAAAAAGTGCAAGTGATTATAAAAAGTGCAAGTCATTATAAAAAGTGCAAGTCATTATAAAAAGTGCAAGTGAATATGAAAAGTGCGACTCATTATAAAAAGTGCAAGTCATTATAAAACGTTTTAAATATTGGCACTCTATTGTGTCCGGCTTCATTTGAAGTACAGAAAGTCCAAAATCAAATATATTATAAGACATGGCCAATTCACCTAATTTAAATTTTTGTTAAATATAAAAAAATGATAACTTTCTAATAATTTAAAACCGTCTTTACAAGAATTTATTATTATTATTATTGCAAACAACTCACCGAATAGCATGATTTTTAAATAAAAAATATTGTTTGTCTGTCTCCTGTTTCCAATACTTTTCTTATTTTCTATTATTATTCTGATTTTGTTTTCATTTCTTTGGCATTTAATAAAAACAAATTGATGCCATTGAAAGGATCTGTTGGCCAATATTGATATAAATAACTGACACATTTTTCTCTACACACAAGCATTCATGCAATAAAATGCTGCAATCAACAACATTTTTATACGTTCTCTGATAAATATTAAATACATTAAATATTTAAAAGATTTTCCAAAGAAAAATATCTGCCAAGGAAAACAAGTATTTACACATTCAAATGCTGGGGAAAAAATGAAAATTTTTTGTAAATAAAAATATTACAAGAAAAACACCATAAATGAAAGTGCATTTAGAGGAGGGGAATTTAAATAACAAGGATGACACATCCTGGCGACTGCCACTTAAATTGTCTGTTGGTTGGTTAATAAATTTTGTAATTAATTGTTCAGTTGTTAGTTCATAATGAGTGATTTGTGTATGTTTAGCACTCACTAAAGTCTTGTAAGGAGCTTTCACTGAACAATTTCCACCACAAGTGTTGCCACCACCAAAAAAAAGTTACATTGATGCTTACAAAAATTTACCATGAAAAATATTTTGCTTTTTCTTAAAAGAAATTTACATGAATTGCCAGAAATTGGACACTTTATGTATTTTCGTAAATCTTGCTTTAATAAGTTTTAGCAATCGAAAATAAATTAAATGAATTGGTGAATATTTATAAAACTTTGCAAAACTAACAATTTGTGTGTGCAGGAAAAAAGTTTAAGACTTTAGCAATTAACAAAATTTAAAGCAGCCATTTGATAGCCGCTGGCCAGTTATTAGAGGCTGTCATAAAATAAAAAATTGTATAACTCAAAAGAGAACAAGAGGCAGAGCTAGACAAACATGTCTGTGAACAAAGCGCGTAGCATTTTAGCTTTTGTGGAACGATGGTCGAAGGAATTCAACGATACTTTCATAACAAGACAACTATACATATCACTCGTAAGGCCAATTCTAGAGTATGGTTCCATCATTTGGGATCCTTACTACCAAATACATATTGATCGCATTGAGTCTGTTCAAAAACAGTTTCTTATTTTCTGCTTAAGAAACATTTACCATGACCTAACTCAACTTCCGCCGTATTCAACAAGATTAGCTGTAATTAACCTGCCTACTTTAAGAAGCCGGAGAATAATGCTCAATGTAGCTTTTTCTTATAACTTAATAAATGGTAGAATCTGCTCCGAGTTTTTATTGAGCAATGTCACGTTTAACATTCCACAACGCTCATTACGATCATTTCAACCATTATTTGTTAGAACTTTTCGTACCAACTTTGCTATGTCTGATCCACTAAGAAGATTATGTTGTTGCTTTAATGAAATGTATAATTTTATCGATTTTTCATTAGATATATATACTATTAAAATGAATATAATACTATTTTTAAATAACTAAATTTTAATACCAGATTTCTGGTTTATTGTAATAATTTAGTTTGTAAGGAATTAATCCATAAACTAAATAAATAAATAAATAAATAAATAAAAAACATTAGAACATTAAAACTTTTTTAAAAATATTTTATTTCCCTGCGTTGTTTTTTTTTCTTGAACTTGCTACTGCTGTCCAGTTGTTGTTGCTAAATAATAAACAAAAATACTGTCCGCCTACTTAAATGTTTTCAACTCCAAAAGCGGAAATGAAAACCATATTTTCGTTTGGTTTTTTTTCCAGTGGCCTTTAGTTCATTTCATTAGCAAGTGGTAGTTGCCATTTTGGTTACTTTCTTTTCAGCATGAATTGGAAACAATTTCGTATGTGTGCGTGCGTGTGTGTGTGTGTGTTACTGTATATTCTTGTTACGGAAGCTGTTAAGTTAAAGTGAAAGAAGCAAAAAAAACAACAACTAAATAAAAGAAAACAATAAAAAAATATGGCAAAGTTTTCCAAAGCGATTTTGTGATAATGGAGCGTAGCAAAATTCTTGCCGACAAGCAGAGAGCCCCACCAAATAAACCAGCTACACATTAAATAGACACTGTAGACGGCCTGGCAGACGGACACTCAGTCATAAACACATTTGAGCAGCCGTTAAAATACATTTAGACACGCACACACATACATAGAACTAAAACAGCAAATAGCTGGAGATTGTTAAACACATACATTCGCATATACACAAAACATGGGCAGCAGTATTGTGTTTTTTTTTTTTTTTTGAACAGTTTAATATGTTTGTTTGCTTACGGCTACAATAACTGATGTTTTGTATTTATTTGTGTACTAGTACACAGAGTCCATGTTTAAAGTTTCAATGATACTTTTGCGATACTCGGCGACTTCCAACAACAAACAGTCTTCTTCAACTTCAACATCTTCTGACTTTGCAAATATTTTTCTGTCTGTTTGTGAATTTTTTATGCGAATACATTTCTTACATGCTATATATAACCCAGCAAACATTTTACTATCTGTCATATATACAAACATGTTTCCTTCTAAAGCATTAAACACATTCAAGACAGCAGGCTACCGACCACAACCTGTCAAAAATAGAATACATGTGTTTATATAGGAGTGAATATTTTCACGACGATATGACAGGTTGTTGTCCGTGCTACTTATGTGGTTGTAGTCAAATTAAACTAATTTCTATTTTCATAGGTGACAATAAATAAATTAGTGATGCCAATACAATGAAAAGTTTTAAATAAATAAACGTTTAAAAAATTTTTTAATCTTGTCAAGAATATGAAAATTGTTGAAAATAAAAAATGTAATAGCCCTTTCAAGAATAAAAATTATGTTGTAATTTTTATTTTTAAATTTTTTTTGCATTCTCTCTCGGCTTTAATTTTTTAATATTACTTATTCATTTATTTATTTATTTTTAATAACTCCTAGAATATAGGCCACATATAAACGATCATTTCAAAGTACTCCAAAATGTCTTTCTCTTATTAGACATAATTTTCAAATTTATTCACATATTGGAAATATTCGCCCCTATTATGAATGGCGATGTCGACGTCACATCGACAGTAAAAAATTATCACTTGTCTGCAAGTTGTCGATAACAATTAGTTACTCTTGACAATTTCTTAGCATCTAGGGCACATAATATCGATAGAACATGTCAATAGTGGTCAGTTTCTGTCGAAAAAAAGTGAACAAGCGGCAATATTTTGCTGTCGTCTTGATATGGCGTCGATGTCGTCATTCATAATAGGGGCGATTATTAAATTTTGAAATTTTGTATCTGACTTTTCAAGTAAAAATTGCGTTATTTTGAATACTCTAATTTTGTATATATTTGATAGCCGTTAGCGATAAAGGACGTAAGTTAGATCACAAATGAATTACTTCATAAACTCATTTTCATAACAAAAAAATTATATCAAAATGTATTTATTACAAATGCAAAAACAGTAAGGAGCTTTAAACAAATTAAATGTTTTTATTATTAATTTTGTTTCGGTCTATAAATCGATTTAGAATAAGCGCTTTTATTTTTATATATGAAAGTGGCACCACTAAAATGAGATGTTGACAATGTAGCTGCCGTCTCAAAAATAATTAAGTAACTTCATTTCTCCAACCCTGGAGTCGAAATTTTGATTTTTTAAGATTTTAATACCAATCTTGTTCTTCCTGAATTATAAAACAGCTTTAATTAGCAAAATAAAACAACGTCAATTGCCTTTTTGGTTATTTTTTGGCAGAATAAATATATCAATTTCCCAACCCTGGAAACGAAATTTAAATTTTTTTACCAATGCAACTTTTAATGAGGCTTGAAATAGTTTTATTTAAGAAAAACTTAATATTTATAACCATGTAGGTTATAAATATAGTTTTAATTAGTAAAAAACAACGTCAATTGCCTTTTTAGTTACATTTATGTTTAAAAAAAAATTTCAATTTCCCAACCCTGGAAGCGAAATTTAAATTTTTTAAAATTTTCTTTATCAATGCAAATCTTCATGAGGTATAAAGTAGTTTTGTTTAAGAAAAACTCGAATTTTGCAACCATTTTGGTTATAACATGTACTACAAAATATTGCATGTACCAAAAAAAAAATTTAATTTTTCCAACCCTGGAAACGAAATTTAAATTATTTTTTTGTTTGTTTTTTTTTTATCAGTGCAACGCTTCTTGAGGTATAAGGTACTTATATTTATGAAAAATTGCAAATTTTTTACCATTTTGGTAACTTTCATGTACCATAAAATATTGCACTTGTCCATCCCTGGATTCGAAATTTTATTTTTTATTTTTGAATTTTTGATACCAGTTATGTTCTTCCTAAATTATAAGACAGTTTTAGTTAGCAAAAAACAAAAAAAAAAAACAACATCAGTTGCTTGTTTTGATCACTTTCATGAATAAAAAAATTCAATTTCCTACCCCTGGAAGCAAAACTTGAATTTAAAATTTTTAATTTTTTTTTTTTTTTTTTGACTAATGCAAATCTTCATGACGTATAAAGTGGTTTTGTTAAAGAAAAACTTGAAATTTTTAACAATTGTAGTTACTACATGTACTACAAAATACGGAATAGGCCGAAAAAAAAATTTTTAATTTCCCATCCCTGGAAAACAATTTTATTTTTTTAGTTTTTAATAGACCATTGAGGCTCCCCAAAGCACGAAGTAGGTTTAATTTACAAACATTAAAAAAAATAATTGATTTTTGGTATAAATTTTGCGTCGAGAAATAGGTGTAAGTTTCCCAGCTCTGGCACCATACTTCGGATCTTTCTGTATTTCAATAGCACTCTATTTAAGCTCATTTCCAATCCAACGGTCCAAGAACGAAGTCTCTAGCTCTTCTGGGGCTTGGGAAATTTCACGTACAGACGGACGGACAGTCGGACAGACGAACATCGCTCAATCGCCATGGCTATTCATAAGGATCCAGAATATATATAAAAAAATATATTTTCTATAAAATATTTTTTATAAATTAGTCAGTAAAAGATTACATTCAAAATGCTGCCTGGTTTGCCTCTCTCTCTCTCTCTCTCTCTCTCCATGTGAACACGTATTTGTTTCTTGCTTGTTACAGATTATTTGTACAATTTTTTCTTTTTTTTTTCTTTTCGTTCTTCGTATTGTAACAATTCTTTAGTAAATACTTTAACTAAATTTTTCGTATTTCTGTTTGTACTCGTATGTATATGCATAATATTTCAACAGCATAAACGAACACATACAAATAACACAAGAACAACAAATATATGTAAGGCAAAAATGCCAACAGCTACAACAGAGAAAAATCTTTGATTTTAATGGCCTAAAAGGCGTCTTATGTTGCACACAAAATAAAAATAAAAAAAAAACAGAGAAAGAGGTGAAACCATACAACTTACACAAGTGCAAGTTTGTGTCGGATCAAACTGTGCTTGTGTATGTGTGTGTGTTTAAGTTGCACATAAATATTCCAGTTTTAAAAATATTTTTGGACTTTACGTCAATTTAGTAGATCAAGGTCGACTTATTTGTAATACATGGTTTTTGGGAAAGTTGCGACGCAGCAGGATGCTCATTGGTAATAATTGTTCAGTGACCGGTGCTATACCTTCATCATTGAAAACAGACTGCCAACATCTAACACAATCGTGCACTTAATGCTGATCAGAGGAATTCAACACAATATTTCATGACTCAGCGCGGGATTGAACTCAGGACCCTGCCGTTCATAGTCTTGTGTTCTACTACTTCAGCCAACAGCACCATAATTTTATACACGTAAAATTTTGTGGAAGCAAAACCCTTGAACTCTCATTTAAAATTACCCGATTGCTTGCATTCAGCCAGTCTATGAGACATATTTTTTCAGAATCAAAAATATTTTTGCTTTCCACGGTAAATGGGCAAGCTGCTAACAAAATGGAAGCTGCTAATTTCAATTATTGGCCAAGATTACAGAAGATTATTTATTTTAATTTTTATTGAAATTTTTATTATCACCCTTATTCTGTAAATTAGAATGAGTTCGGAATCATTCTCTTTAACAATTACCAATTTCTTACAACCTTTTGCTTTATTCAATGCCCTAGAGAGTAGTTAGAGGCCGTCAGAAGTAGTTAATTGTTGTCCACCAGGAGTACGTAAGTGTTCCATTTTTAATATTGTCTTGGCATGACGTTGACAAATAGTTACAGAATAAGGGTAATTACACTAGAGAACAGTTTTTTGACCAAACGCATTTGACACCTAATCTATATGTAAAATTGTCCGCTGAATCCAAATATGAAGTCAGAATGGTCAAAAGTAGAACAGTTTTCGAGATATTGCAAAATAACCGTTTTTTGTGTTTTTAAAAAAGATGAAGGCACTTAAAATAAAATATTTTCAAAAATTTCCGTCGGTTCGGACATTTCTTTCTTTCCGATGAAGGACAATAAAATTACTAAAAAAACCATTGGTTGTTTGTTAAGATCGGTCATGAAATGACAGAGTAATGGTGGAAAAAACTTCAGATTCCATGAAAAATTTGTTAATTTTTAGCAATTTCGCCCTTTTCAATCAATCTTTTTTAAACCGAACAATTAAAAATTTGTATGTATTTTTACATAGCGTATTAGTATATTTAAGTGGGAATATTTTGCGTCCAACATGATCCAGATTGGTGCAGAAGTGACAAAGCTACAGAAGATTAAGTGAATTTAGCCACTTTTCGCTATTTTTAAATCAAGTGCCCAAAGGAAAAACAAACATTTTAAATATTAAAAAATTTTAATTTTGCAAAAAAAAAAATTAAGAAAGCGTGAAATTTGTTAACAAGAACAAAATGCGTAAGGCAAAACGGGCATTTATTTGCAAGAACAATCCAAACAAGTTTTGCTATGCTTGTGGAGTGTACAGTTTTGCACAGCCTATCATTCGTGATTTGCTAAAAAACTATGAGAAAATTGGTAAGGTTTTTAAATCGTTTTTTCATTGAAGAATTTTACTTAACACTCATTTTTATATCTTACTTAAAAAGGAGTTAATATGTCTTTAAAAATACACCTTTTCCATTCGCACTTAAATTTCTTCCCAAATAACCTCGGCGATGAAAGTGACGAACATGGTGAGCGTTTTCACCAACAAATACAAGAAATGGAACGTCGGTACCAAGGGGTGTATGATGAGGTGATGCTGGGCGACTATTGTTGGTTCCTTGTGCGAGAGGCAGAAAATAATTACAATAGGCAAAGCAATTCAACAGTTCTAAGTCATTTTTAATATTTATTATTAATAATGCAATTTATACCTACATGCATTTTTTTAATTTTATAAAAATCTAAAAATGGGATAATATGATTAATCTTCTATAACTCTGTGATTTTAGCACCGATCTGATTCTTATTGGACCCGTAATATTTGTATTGAAATAAATTAATCTCCTAAGTGATGAAACTAAAGAAAAAGTTATTGTTTGGTTTAAAAAAAAAGAAGTTGAAAACAGCAAAATTTCAAAAAATCATTAAAATTTTCGTGAAGTTCAAGCTTTGGTCAACTGTAAAACTCCAAATTCTTAACCAATTTTTGCAAGCGTCCCGTGATTGTTTTGATAATTTTATTGTCTTTCAACGGCAAAAAAGACTTTCAAAATCCGCCAAGCTGTTTTGAAGGTACGTTCACTATAGTGACATAACCTTTTTAGAAAACGCAAAAAACGGTTATTACGCAATATCTCGAAAACTGTTCTACTTTTGACCATTTTGATTTCATATTCGGATTCAATGAGCAATTTTACATACAGATCAAGTGTCAGATTCATTTGGTCACGACTTTGTTGAAATTTTGTGAAGTAGTGTTATTTATTTCTTTTTTTTAATTATTTGTGTGTCCTACATTTTTATTACTTATACTTTTCAATCGATATGCGTTAAATTACATTAATGTAAATATATTTAATATACTACTGTAGGGTATCAATTCGTTACATGCCTCATACAATCCTACTTTTCTTTTTTTGTTATACAGTATTTTATTTGAAGTTGATTTTATTTGGCCTTAAAAATGCATTCAATTTCCAGTAAAAATACTTGAAATTACTGGCATTAATATTTGCCTTCTTACCATGAGCAAAATGACTTTATTTGCTTAGAGAAGCTGCTGAAAAATACACAACAGGAGAAATATTTTTGTAGAGAACTTTTAGAGATTGAAATTTGAAACACTTGTATAAATAAATGAAACTTCTTGTTTGCCATTTAATTAATTATTTAGCTATGATATAATATAATTTAATAGAGTTTTAATAACAACTCAAACTAATTAAGATGTTATCAATATTTCTAATGCAATTAAGAGCATTTAAATCAAATATTTTTATAATTTATTTGTTATTTTTGTTAATTATACTCATACACTTGGACATATATTGTAATTTATTTCATTTTATAAATAAACTACTAGTTAATTTATTAAATATTTTCTTTGTTTGTTCAGTGCCTGAATTTTATTGGCTCTCACATCCACATGATGTATTTAAATAACCTGTCAAAGGAACATTTACGTGCACTGAAATCAAAAAAATAGACTTATTTCTTTTTTTCAAATAAAATCTTCTAAGAAACAACTCTGCGCTCATGAAAATAAGAAATGTAATGCATGTGACTTTTGGTTTATAGGCCTGCGTAATTTCCAGCACCAATAAAACCTTGATTTCTCTTCACATTTAAGTTACACGATTATTCTTGAGTTAAATATTCGTAAATAAAGAAGCAAAAAAAATTACACTTGAATTGATTGATATGACATAAATCTATGATTGAAATTAAAATCAGTAGTAACTCATATGACTTGATTGATAAAAAAAACCAACTGCAAATTCAAGTGTCTGAGCAACTCTGGAACTTCTAATATTTATGGCAACAAAAATTGTATGAACCTCTCAATTAAAATTTAACGAGCTTTCCAACTTAATTTTTTGCGCAGCAACATATTACAGTAGAGTCCTTTTAATTCTTTAACAAAGGGACGGACGAAAGAACGACCGATTACAATAATTTTCAAAATATCAAGATTTCGATTTAAAGAGTTTAAAATTAAATACAAAGTAAAAATGATATATTCGACCGGGTCGAATCTTAAATACCCTCCAAATATTTAGCAAGTAAATTCAACATGTTTAACTTGGTGGGACAGAGTTAATTTAAGACATCTTTGTACACAATTTTAAATCTCTTCCGGGACGGGCCGGGCGGGAGGCGTTTCTCCTTTGCAAGTTCAGAGAACATCTCAGCTTCTTATAGGCTTAAGGAATACAAATTGTTCAATATTTACAATATTTTTCCATATAATATCGTAAGTCAACGCCGACTTAAAGGGGACTATATCATATTTCACACAGCCAAACGTATGGGCATTGCTAGATCGTCTTAGACTTCATCACTGATCAAGAATATATAAACTTTATGGGGTCCAATTCTCTTTGGAGGGTATTAAAGCTCTATTTTGGCGGGGTGGCTCCGGCAAAGGCCATGTGGGAGAAATTTCACCTTTAGCATAAAACTCTAAAAATAAATGTGTGGGATAATAAATTACAAAATCAAAAAAAAAAAAAAAATTCTTATGGTCATATAGGGGGCAAAGGTGGGTATGGCAGAAATCGGCAGTCATAAAACTCTAAAAATAAATGCTTGGGATAATTATATACAAAATTAAATTTTTTTTTTTTTGTAGAGTCAAGTGGCAGGAGGGGGTAGGGCATAATAGTACCAGGTTACGTCTCAGCTTCATCATTAAACCTTAAAAATGTTATTTTTAAGAAATTTTTAAAGCTTAAGTAAAACAATTTGTTAAATTTGTACACTATTTTTGCATATAATAACGCCCACTAAAAGGGGCGGGGTCCAAAAATTATTTTGTTTTATTTTTTTATTTCATGGCTCCAAGTTTAACGCATTGGAACTTCTTTGACATAAAAATATATCATTTGCTTAACAAAATTGCAAAAAAAAATTAAAAAATTATGTTGTTTTTTCTGGGTCGGTTTAGTTTTTCTTAGGGGAACTTTTTTCCCTCTTGCCCGATTTATCACATTTCCGAACTTTACCTGTGCTATCCTTCAAAATATATTTACACCAAATTTCAAGAGTCTGGCCCTTTTCGTTTGGACTGAATCGTGATTTCCACAGACGGACGGACTGACGGCCATGCTCAGATCGTCTTAGATTTCATCACTGATCAAGAATATACATATATACTTTATGGGGTCTTAGAGGGATATTTCGCTGCCTTACAAACGGAGTGACAAAGTGAATATACCCTTCAACTTTTTTTTGCAGGGTATAAAAACAACAATTTTTTAAGGTTTTTAATGATTGCAAATTTTTTATTTTATTGAAAACAAAAAATTAGGATAATAATAAACAACAAAAACAAAACTAATGAATTTATCATGAAAGATAATAGTCCGTTTACTGTTTCAACCAAAAGGAAAATATGTAAATCGACAGACTAGGGAGTGAGATTAATCGCGATTACGACTACGAAAATAAACGTTTCGCAATCCCTGGTTACGCTTTAAACCCTTAGACAACAGCCGACAACGGGACTACACGACTACAAACGCTGCTGGCTACAAATACTGCCATGTAGCCAGATGCTTAATTATTTTCAACACGGCAGCTGCACTGTAAGAAATGATTTCAGTGGTGCCACTTTCATATATAATAAAATCGCCTATTCTAAATACATTTATAGAGTTTAAAAGTTTAAATTTAAAAATGCAATTAAACGAAAATGGTTTAAAATTTTGCCAAATTAATTTTGTTGTTGTGAACTACAATTTTTCCGGTTAGAGATGGTATATAATTTCATTCATATGACTGCTGCGGCTGGCCTCACCGTACTCCATTCGATCTAAAAAATTTTAGAGTGTTTTTTCCAGTGTAAGAGATGGTATCGCGGCAATGGCATCACGAATGTTGGCCTTCAAATGCCCAATTATATCTGGTTTGTTGGACCCCGACAAAAAAGTGCAAGGGTGCAAAATCACAGCATCGTGGCAGCCAATTGATATCACCATTTCGGTTAATTAAACAGCCATCAAACGTTTGACTCAATAAATTTTCAATAAATCCCAACGTATTTTATCACTGATGGCTATCAACTATACCAATTAAAGCTTGGAAAGTTCCCTATAAAACTATACACAAGTTTAATTATGATTGCACTAAGCACTTTTTAAAATAATTGGATTTTTACGTGAAAAATTCAATAAAAAGAAATTAAAATTACATTTCACTCGCAATGGGTTAATATACAGGGTCCGCCAAATAATTTTTTTTTTGAAGATGCTATAAAACAACTGCTGAATATTTTCTCAAATTTCTTTTTTTATTTGAAAGTACAATCCTTCCGGTTAAAAATGGAAAATAATTTCATTCAAATGGCTGCATGGCCCGCTAACGATCGCCATTGACTGTAACGGTCACTCCTTGCTCATTTTCGAAGAAAAATGGGCCAATTATGCCTCTGGACCAAAATCCGCTCCAAACAGTGACTCGTTTTGGGTGCGTCGGCTTTTCAATGTATGCGTGCGGGCGAGTTTTCTGTGCCCCAAATGCGACAATTTTGCTTGTTTACATACCCGCCAAGATCAAAATGAGCTTCGTCTGAAAAGATGCTTTTTTTTTGGCAAAATCGTCATCTTCTGTAAGTTGATCGCAGGCCCACTTACCAGCATTATTCAAGCCTATACAGAACCATATTCGTTCAGCGGAAGGATAAAACTAATTATCTGTCAAATCAGACATGAGTTAAATGTTACCATTCACGAAATAAGCACTAGTTGAAAATAGAACGTTAGATGGCGGACTATAATAAATAAAATATAACAGTTTTCAACCACGCCAGGCCGTAGACAAGAAAATAAATTACACAATCATTTTTATTTTTGAAATGACTTTTACCTTCCACATTTTTTATTTACAAAATTTTTTATATATTTGGCCAGTGTAAAAAATATTTTGAGCGCTTATTTAATTCAAAATTTTCATTGTATTGGCAACACTAATTTGTTTATTGTCGCCTATGAAAATAGAAATTAGTTTATCTTGACTACAACTACAAAAGTAGCACGGACAACAACCTGCCGTGTAGTTGTGAATATAAATATTCCCATATAAACTCATGTATTCTATTTATGACAGGTTGTAGTCGGTAGCCTGCTTTCGTCTAAGTGGTTAGAGCATTACATATTCATAAAAAAATAAAACGTATTTGTAATCTGTTTTAAGAAAATTTTGTATGAAAAAATTTTATTAAAATACATTTCAAACTAATTTTAAATTTTATGAATACTGGGGTTAGAATGTTATTACTCGTATATTGATGAACGAACACTAATTGTTATGGCACCATCGGGCGTATACTTAATATTGAGTTAAATCAATAGAAAATATTAAGCATACGTTGTGGTGCACCTGCCCAGAAAAATGAGATTTAAAATAAATGTTTCTTTCTGTGTACAACTTTCCTCAGCTCATATTGCATGAAAACACATATACACGCGCACAGACTTACATATGAATTTACAAAATAATTTTACCTTAAAAATGTTTGCATGCAAAGAACTGAAAATAGTCTACATACATGTTTGCATGTGTGTAATACATGCATAAGTTTGTATGTATGTATATGCTGATGTATTGGCTGAAATGATGATGATGATGATAAGTGATATAGGAGATGCAATGATTAGGCATAATTTTAATTGTGTTCTATACAACTGCAAAAAAAAGAAATAGAGTAAAAACATAAATTTTGTTTTATGCCGACACATAAAAATCGCCGTAATCTCTTGCTCTTTTTCCCTCACTCTCACAGCCCTTTTCATGCATTAACTCATACACACGCACAAATAAATAAACAAATGAATATGCTTACTCTATACATTTGCAATTGTATTTCAAAGAAAAACAATACAATCCCCAGCACATGTACGCCATTGTTCATGATAACTTTAATACATACGGCGTACGAGTGTGCATGTGCAAGCAAGTTTGTGCATGTCTATTTTAAAACATTTTCCTTTTATTCATTGTTATACATTGAAGATTTATATGAACAAAAGTATTAAAACATTTTGCATTGTAAAATCCATTAAACATTCCTTTTTGTTTTATTTCTTCTGTACATTCTTTTTTAAATGCTTTTTTTTGCTATTGTATTTTTACTTCGTTTAATACTTTTTTTTAAATAATCTTATTTTATTTATGTACGTACAAGAGTGCATAAAATCTTTGTTTGTTAGTGTGTGCATATGGTAAAAAAAAAGCAGAGCGCAACAATATATTGTATGATGCGTCATCATAAAACTTTTTGTGTTGTAACCCATTTTCAGATGAGTAATAAAATGTGTCTAATTTAATAGATTGTTGACTTAAATAAAACAAATAAATATACTTGCCACAACAAAATTACAGGGCTTAGAGAAGAATAAGCACTTAAGCCACATAATGATATATTGATTAAAATAAAAACTGCATAATAGTTGAATTTTTTTCTAGCATGTTCTTAATTTGCAGGAGCGTCAGGATAATTTGATAGAGAAGTAAAAGCAAAATTATTATTTTATTCTTGTCGATTCAAAAACATCCACATGGCAAAGAAATGTTCATGCCGTAGAAAATGTTGCTGTTGTAGCCTCAACGTTGATTCATCGTTGTTCTTTACTTGTGCCCAGATATCCCATTTAAAAAATAAATACCACTTTTGATAAAAAAAAAATTTATGCAAACAATAAACCTTGTCTTATTTCCCAGCCGCTTCATATAAAAAAATATGTTAAATCTTATTAATTAATACAACTATTTAATTAACCGCCCCATTACCCCCTGATTGATGTGATATCTGCTCTCGCATTATTTTAAATGTTTTAATCCAATTGTTGTGATTGTCTGTGCTCGCCGTACAGACTTTCTACGCTTTACACAACGGCCTACCACATCAATGTCACATTTAATTTCATCATACACGATTTGCCAGATGCCAGTCACGAAACAGCTTGTTGCTTCAACGGCGAAGTGTATGCGTGCGTAATGGTGACAACAGGACAAAACGAATGCTAAAATCAGATTAACAGAACTTTTATTCGCTTAATATTTTATTGGAGATTTATATATTTTATTTGTTTTTTTACGTTCTCAGTTTTAAGATAATTTTAGGTTCTTCGCGTGTCAGTTTAAATCAGCGACACTTTGGGGTTCTTTATGGAAATTCTTGGTTTTGTTAAATAACAATTTTGCTTCAGCTTTTGCGTGTTTGAATGTAAAGTTTAAAAATTTACTGGATTTATGAAGATAATGGTAAAAAAAAATATACGAGGTCTGTTCAAAAATTTTGGTGAAATTTCAAATTTCAACTGGATTTAAGAATATAACGTTTAATACAACAAAAAAATTATACGAGGTCTGTTCAAAAATTTTGGTGAAATTTCAAATTTCAACTGGATTTACGAAGATAACGTTTAATACAACAAAAAAATTATACGAAGTCTGTTCAAAAAAGTTTGGTGAATTTTCACATTTCAACTGGATGTATGAAGATAACGTTTAATACAAAAAAAATATACGAGGTCTGTTCAAAATTTTTGGTGAATTGTTTTATTTCAACTAGCAATTTATTTTTTTACGTTTGTACACTCGTCTGAATTGAATGTGTAGAATTTTAGCCATTTAGCATGTTTAGTTTGTTTGTGAGTGTCATGAAAGTTGAAGTATTTTGCGAGATCGGCGATTTTCTGTTGTCAAAAAAAAAAATTCATCGGAGAATTTGCTTAAAATTTTTTATGAAAATATAATCAAGTGCTCAAAAACATATTAAATGATAACAGTGTAATGCGGTGATTGTCCTCTTAGTCAGAAAAAAATTTTAAATATGAATGAGGATCATCGTCCTGGACGCCCCAGCACATCAACTATTGATGAGGACTTGAGAAAGTGAATAAAAATTTTACGGGCATTTATCAAAACACCATTAGAGAAACTCTCCATATTTAATGGCTCATGCCATGAATTTTTCTTCTCTTTTTCTTTTGAAATTTTGAGAATTAATCATGTGGCCGAGAAGATCGTGTCGAAATTGCTGGATTTGGACAAAAGAAACCTTAATTTTTTAAATGAATGAATATCTTAATTTTTAAAAGAAAGAAAATCCAAATTTTTTTAAATAAAAAAATCTTGATGTTTTCAATGAGATGCCTCAGCAACCAGATTTGGCATCCTGAGACATTTGCCTGCTCCTAAGATGGAAGAAACTATTGAAAAAACAGTTCTTTACGATGATTGAGTAGACAAGTAGCGAATCGCGGAGAGGGCTCAAAGACATGGATTGAAAAAAGTTCCGGCTAATTTTAGGAAACGGAAATAAGTAGAAATATATGAGTATCTAAATAATTACTCTGATAAAACTGAATATTTCCCTCCTTTCCCGAACAGACCTCATACATTTTGTTTACACAATCAAAATTCCAGGATGTACAGAACTTTAAATAGATTATTCTTCCCCGCATATGAAAAGTTTTTCTAACTTAAAAAAAAAAATATTTCCAAGCAAAATAAGAATCATCCACCAAAGTTTTTATTCCTCAAATATTATAAACAACAACAAAAATATACAGAAAGTTGTAACAATGTTATTGTTACTGTAGTTATATAAAAAAAAACAAATCTTGCAATATTTCTTTACAATCGATAAACAACTTTTGATTTTATTCCCACTTAAATGGCTGTACTTCATTAAAAGTATCGCGATTTCCCTATAAGAGTAGCAGAATAAATTCATGATTCTCCTGCTTTAATGTCGACATCCAATAACACTTTGACACTTGAACTTTTTAAATTACACAAAAAATAAAATTCGGTTGAATATCAATTCCTTTATATGCCGCAAACAATCGTTAATAGTTGACGCATACTTTTTTAGACTTTTGCCAACTGCTCGTACTGATTGAAGTTTGTCAATAAAATTGTTATTATAAATATGAAAAGAATTTTTTTTCTCTGCAAAAAAGAAAATATTCATATTAAATCAATATTTGTATACATTACAAGCTTTTATTTATATACTTTTCCAAGAATTTTCTTTATTCTCTTATTTTTTGCTTGAAACACATTCACATACGCAATACAAAACCACTCAATTCATTTCAGCCTTAATTTTGTTATTCAACACAAACGAATTTTTATTAAAAAAGTTTTCTTTGCCACACGAGTGTTTTTAGGAAAATGACTTCCGTTTCTATTCCCGTTGCGTCTCGGCTTGTGTTTTAATTATTCTTCCATTAAACAAATTTATTTTTCCTACATGAAGATAATTTATCGCTCAATTACCTTAAAACCAACACATTGATAGTCATCTTGACTTTGTGTGTGTGCGTGTGTGTGTGTGTGGCTGGCTTTTATTATTGTTATTATATTACCGAAATTGGTTTGTGTGTTAATACATTTTCATTTCCATTCTCTGTTTCATGTGCTGCAGTTCGTTCACCTGCTTGTATCACCTATTGTTTTTGAAATTCTATGGTTCGACTGATAATTTTGTGGTTTTGCGCAATAATGCCACATAATTTTTAATATCTTTTTTTTAATGTAAAATGATTTTTATTTTATTTAGATACTGTTTAAGGATACATTTGACTTCTCTTCCTCTTAATTATCTTGATGAAAAGTATTCACTAGTTGACTTCAATTGTACTGCAAAATAAAACCGTCTATCTCGTGATTTTGCTTGTGTAATTCTCATTTGGTCTTAGAAAGTTTATGCATAAGCTGAAAGGTTTTGTTATTTTCCTATTAAGTTGAAGTATAGTGATAATTTGGTATAGGACAAACAAATATATATTTAATATAACCAGATATCTGATGTATTAATTAAACCCAAGCACTTGAAATAGTTGGATTTGTTTTACGTGGCCATGACATGAAGTTAAGCTGCTTTGTGGTGGAAATATTCCTGGCTGGACTATGAGATCACAAATACTCTAGCTTTCATGAACAGAGGTTTCAAAATGAAACAGCTTGGCGTGAAAAAATCGTCTATAACGGAATGTTAATTTCTAATAATTCCTTCATATTCAGAAGTTAAGCTGTCATAGCTTTCATGAACAGAGGGCTTAAAATAATAGAACTGGGCGTGAAAAAATCGTCAATAACCAAATGTTGTTCTTTAATAATTTCCTCAAATCCAGAAGTTAAGCTGTTTTGTGGTGAAGACATACGTGGCTGGACTATGAGATCACAAATACTCTAGCTTTCATAAAAATACGCTTTAAAATAATACAACTGGACGTGAAAAAATCGTCAATAGCCAAATGTTGTTCTTTTAACCCTTTGACGACCATAGGCAAGTATGCTTGCCCGGGGTTCTTTAGATTATATATTTGTCCAGGTAACAGATAGAGCAAATTTGTCAAATACTGTTTTATAGAAGAGGATTGGGGCAGCAAGAATGTGGTTGAGTACGAGTCCCCATCGGGCCACCCCTGTTTTCCTTGTTCTAGCTTTCGTGAAAATGTTTAAAATAAAACTACTTGGCGTGAAAAAATCGGCAATAACCAATCTTGGTCTTTAATAATTTCTTCGAATCCATAAGTTAAGCTGTTTTGTGGTGGAAATAATCGTGACTGGACTGTGAGATCTCAAATAGGTGAAGCTTTCAAGATGATTTCAAATAAAGTAACTTGGCGTGAAAAAATCGTCAATAAATATATATTGGTCTTTAATATTTTCTTCGAAAGCAAATTATGAGATGAGCCTTTATGAGATGAGCTTTTCAAATAACGTAACTTGGCGTGAACAAATCGTCAATAACCAAATGTTTTTTAATAATTTCCTTAAATCCAAAAGTTCGGATGTTTTGTGGTGGAAGTATTCGTGGCTGGACTATGATATCACAAATACTCTAGCTTTCATGAAAAGAGGCTTTAAAATAAAACAACTTGGCGTGAAAAAATCGTCTATGCTCATTTTTAATCATATCTTCAAATCCAAAAGTTCGGCTGTTTTATGGTGGAAGTATTCACGGCTGGACTATGGGATCACAAAGATTTCAAATAAAGTAACTTGGCGTGAAAAAATCGCCAATAACCAAATGTTGGTCTTTTACAATTTCTACAAATCGGTTGCTGTTCTTTCTTTTATTTTTATAATATTTTTATATATTGATTTGTTTTTATTGACCTTATCAGTTTATTGTAATATTAATAAAAAATATATAAAAATTTTTATTTCCTGAAGATAACAAGCTATTAACGAAATATTGAATAAAAATTCTAAGAACTTAAATTTACAATTTTTTATATATTATTTTATATTGTTTCTGAAGATATTTGTGTGCGTGCATAGAGTGCATGATGTGCTTTGCTTTGCTTTTATTTTACCTGTCATTTCATTATTGCCTCTACTGTGGATTATAGATACATAGTTTTCGTATTATGATTTTTCAGATTTTTTAAAATCACGTTTCTTTTTAGTTGATTTTTTTTGTCTTTAATGCTTCGGCTTAAGACAACGAACCGACAAAATGAAAAATAAAAATTTTAAACAGAAAAATATAAATAAAGAACAATATGTGTGTCGTACGTAGAATAATCCTAAAACAATAACACAAATACTCACCCACACGGGCATAAAACAAGCCACAAAATGCTCTTTCACATGCACATGCCACTTAAATACAAAAGCACACATCCACACAGCCACACATCTATACAAAGACACGAGCACACAATGGCAATTTCGATTTTTGTTGAAACCTAAAAACAAAAACGAAATGCAAAATGCTTGTGTGTGTGTGTGTGTGTGATATTTTATTATTTTTTATTAACAATACGGCAACCTAAATTTGAAGTTTTAAATCCGTAAAGATTTTCAAAATTGTAACATGAGCAGCAATCAGAAATATTTTCTCACTCACACACACACATGCAACTTTATTGAAATAATAGCACCAACGAAAAAAGAACAGAATAAAATAGTTCCTTTTTTTAGTTTTGTGCATAAAAAAAAATCTTTATGGTCACAACTGTGCACAAACTGGTATTAGACTTGGGCTAAAACACTAGCAAAAAAAGCCATATTTAATGAAATGATACAAAAATTTTAGATAAAAAATATTTTAAAACTGAAAATGCTGGCATTTCCCAATACGTTGCAAGCACTTGCATGTTAAATATTATAATAAAATTTTGTAAAATAAAAGTGAAATAAAATAAAACGAGTAGTTGATTACAAAAGCTTTTGTAGACATCTACGTTACATTAACATTTGGATTTGTGTTTGAAATCAAAAAAAAATATTAGATTTTCTTCAAACAAAACAGATAAAAGCCAAAAAGCAAATTTAAATAAAGGAAT
This sequence comes from Linnaemya tessellans, assembly GCA_951800035.1. NCBI lineage: Eukaryota > Metazoa > Arthropoda > Insecta > Diptera > Tachinidae > Linnaemya > Linnaemya tessellans. Next base: position 6,633,928 of record OX637532.1, on the reverse strand, counting down.
TATTTAAAATAAACTCTGCCCAAATTTATATTTCCAAATACATTTTTAGGTGTTCAAATGCGTGTGAGTGTGTGTGTGTGTGTCTGAGAGTCTGTTTGCTTGTTCAAGGATTACAACGTATAACCCGCTGAAGATTTTTTTTAAATTCCTCTGTATTTTATTTTTTAATCAAAATAAATCCAGTCAAATAAAATACTGTAGGTATGAAATGTATCGCTAACTCAATCTGTGTTCGTATGAAAATGTTATATGATAGCTTTGTGTTAGCAGACACCTATTTGTAGCAGACACAAAGACAGCTAAACCTTTAAAATAACACGAGCATAAAACCTTTAAAATAACACGCGCTTATTACCAGCAACGAGCCAGAATCTACCACCAGCGTATTATGGTGGCATTATTTGCAAAACATTATCAAAATAGTTATTGAGGAAATGAAACTTCTATCGAAATTATCTATTATTGAAAGCAAAATGTGTTTCCTTAGTCGACAACGAACTAAATTATCAGTACTTTGAAATGGAATGCGTGATTAAAAAATATTTTTAAAGCATTTTTTGCTTAAGAACTAAATTTGCACAGACTGTTATTCAGGCATAAGTTCTCATAAGTCTTGATGTATTAAATGACGTCACTTTAATTGTGTAGAATTTGAAAAATTAAAGGACTAATTTGATTGAGACAATGTTTCGAATAGAAAATTTAAAAAAGGTGTGTGGTGTCGTGGGACACCGAATAGGAACGAAGTTCGTTATTACAAAAATATTAATTTTAAGTTCTATTCGAGGTATAAAGAAAATAATTATTCGGCTGTACATTTTTTATTATGATTTTTTTTCGCCGACCAACGAAAATACAGAATCAATTTTATTCCCAAACGAAATTGAGTTCTGTCACGGCACGGCTGCGTATGATTAATATTTGTTTGTATGGAATCGTATTACTCATACGTCTTAAACATTGATTTAGAAACAAAATATTTTACGTTACGGACGTTTTTTCCCGGTTAGGGTACCCCTCCGCATCGTCCCATAAGGAAATTCGTTCCAAAAAAAATTTGGTTTTTTTAAAGGTTTTTTGTAAATGGCCCTGTTACAAAGTTCCACTTCCTATTTCAATTAAAGTAAAACTTTATTGCGACATATTTTTCAAGTTCCCCTAAGAAGAACTAAACCAACCTCTCATAACAACATGATTTTTAAAGTTTTTTTTTTGTAATTTTGTTAAACAAATGATGTATTTTTAAGTTTTGAGAAGGTTCAGCGCTTTAAACTTGGAGCCATAAAATAAAAATAATTTTTTTTTTGACCCCGCCCCTTTAGTGGGCGTTATTATATGCAAAAATAGTGTAAAAATTAAACAAATGGTTTTACTTAAGCCTTAAAAATTCCTTAAAAATAATATTTTTTTTAAGCTTTAATGACGAAGCTGAACTGCCCTACTGCCTCCTCCCCCTTGACTTCCAAAATGGCCCTATCAAAAAAAAAAAAATTAATGTTTCATATTGTATGTAATTATCCCAAACATTTATTGTTTTATGACGTAGGTGAAATGTCTCCCCCCCAAACAGCCCTTGCCAGAGCGACCCGGACAAAATACAGTTTTAGTGCCCTCCAAATTGAATTGGACCCCAAAAAGTATATATATTCTTGATCAGTGATGAAGTCTAAGACGATCTAGCAATACCCAAACAATCGTCTGTGGAAAACATAATGTTGTCTAATTTTAAACCCCGCCCCCTTCAGTAGGCGTTGATGTACCATATTATATGCAAAATTAGTGTAAATATTGAACAATTTTTTTTCCTTAAGCCTATAAGAAGCTAAGATGTTCTGTGATCTTGCAGAGGTAAAACGTCCCTCCCACGGCCCTTCCCGGAATGACTCTTTCAAAATAGAGATTTAAAATTGAGTAAAGAAACGTCGTAAAGAAACTCTGTCCCACCCGGTTAAACATTTTAAATTTAATTACTAAATATTTGGAGGGTATTTAAGACTCGACCCGGTCGAAAATAAAATTTTTACTTGTTTTAATTAGAGCTCCTGAAATGGAAAAAAATATATATTAAAATGATTTTTCATGTTTTGTTTTAAAATATTTTTGAGAAAAGTAAGAATAGATTTACTATCAAATATAAAATGTACTAGTGAATCACTGGTTCCAATGTCTACATATGGTCCCTAAGGCACCAGATGACCAATACGAGTAGTAGCAATGTTAGTGGCGATATTTTTTTTTAATTAGAGCTACTGGTTCCAATGTTTGCATATGGTTCCCAAGGAACCAGATGATCAATAGTAGCAATGTTAGTGGCGATATTTTTTTAATTATAGCTACTGGTTCCAATGTCTACATATGGTCCCCAAGGCACCAGATGGCCAATAGTAGCAATGTTAGTGGCGATTTTTTTTTTAATTAGAGCTACTGGTTCCAATGTCTACATATGGTCCCCAAGGAACCACATGATCAATAGTAGCAATGTAAGTGGCGATATTTTTTTTAACTAGAGCTACTGGTTCCAATGTCCACATATGGTCCCCAAGGAACCACATGATCAATAGTAGCAATGTTAGTGGTGATATTTTTTTAATTATAGCTACTGGTTCCAATGTCTACATATGGTCCCCAAGGAACCAGATGGTCAATAGTAGTAATGTTAGTGGCGATATTTTTTTTTAATTAGAGGTGCTGGTTCCAATATCTACATATGGTCCACAAGGAGCCACATGGTCAATAGTAGCAATGTTAGTTGCGATATTTTTTTTTAATTAGAGCTACTGGTTCCAATGTCTACATATGGTCCCCAAGGAACCACATGGTCAATAGTAGCAATGTTAGTAGTGGATTTTCAATGACACGCACTTGTCTCTAGTAAATAGCAGTGCTTAGCATATTGTGGGTCACTAGTACTGGTGACTGTATCTATTGTAAGTCGGCACAATTTCCCTATTGGGATTTTAAGAAGGGAGTCTTTTAGAGTTAACAATATGTGGATGTGGGATTTATTTAGTAAAAATCTTGCAACAACTATATAAAAAAATGAAATTTGTGTTAATCAATTTTGTATATATTACAGTTCGCTATAAATGAAAATAATAAATATATGTATATTTTTCCATTACAAGGACACCGAATATGTGTGTGTCTAATTTACATATATTATGAAATTATTTGGTTTTTGAAAATTGAAATTGTTGCAACTAGATTTTTGCATGTTTCCAGCGCTGCATGATTGAGGGCAGCTGCAAGCGTGCATAAATAATTCTGCATACTTTGTATGAAATTTATTTCATTTATTTATTTTTTCGATACATTTCTCTTTATTGTCCAATTTATTTATATTAAATTTAATGTCAATTAATTTAAATAAATTATTCTAATTATCATTATAAGCACTTTTAAAATAGTTGGCATTAAATAATTAGTTTAACTTGTTATTGTTACAGATTGAAAACAAAAAGGGAATTATGGCATTACAAGTGATGACAAATATTTCATAAATTAAATAGCAAAAGGATTATGCCACACATATATATTTTTTCTGACTAATTATTATAAAAATTTCACAAATAACTCTGGCTGTGGGAACAGCCTTGATATTCGCTGATTAGTTGCTGTTAAGGAAATTTCGCTACTGCAGGCAACTTTAAGCTGCTTGTTGTTCCGATTAGTTTTGCATGGAAAAGGAGCAGGAGTTCTTTTTCCATAAGGCGATTATCTGTATCTGTGGTAGGGCAAACAAGTCAATCAAGGCTAATACTACAATCGTTTAATCTGTTTTTTTTTATTGTAAAACCAACTAAAAACATGCAAAACGAAGAAGTCAACAACTTTAAGTTGAACTTGTGTGAAATGGACCCACTGCAACGCTGCTACAAACAAACTGTACAGTAAAGTTGAATAAAATAGCAGCACCTAGGCGACCAACAGAGTGAAGGAGAGATTTTTTTTTTAAACATATAACAATATCTTTTAAAAGCACGGAACTCACATATTTAAGAAAAATATGGGAATTTTATTTTTGTGAAATACTTTTTCCCTCTACTGTTGCCTAGCATCTTCCACAGGACATTTTATCTTAGCTAAGCAAAATAAGCATAAAACTGTTAACGAAGTCCTAGCGCAAAGCCAAAATAAATGTATTGCCATCAATACCAAAGGACTAAATGAAGAGCTCAGGATTTAAAAAATACCGTATCACAACATTTCCATTATCCTCCATATGGCTGAGGCACAAGCGAACGGAAAAACACCACAGAAATAAAGCCAACTTCTTCAACACACACACACACACACACAGCCTGTTCATGCCACCCAATACCGTTAGTTAAAAGGTTATTACTATAGTTACAATCCTAATGCAACTGGTTACTGCCCACTGCCAACAATGATGCTGCAGGCTGGTTGTTGTTTGTCTTGTTACTACGGGTGGCTGCTCCGGCAATGATTGCAATGGAAAAAAATTAATCTTGTTGTAAATAGAAATCATGTGGTCAGCTTTGAAAGGACATTATTGAGGTTGTTTATCTTTCCTCTAATATCCCATCTCCTCTTCTTGTAAACCTTTAAGTCTTCCATCATCAATCCCTAGCAAATCTCCCCAGGATTGTCCTGCAACTAACGTTGTTGCGTTGCTTGTTAGTCTTTCTTAATGCATTTAATGGTGGTTGCACTTTTAACTGTTTTTGTTGCAATTGTTAAGGTTTATTGCTTGATACTGATTGCGGTCTTATACGGGCATCCCGTAGTGATGGATTTATCAAAAAATGTTCTAGATAAATCTTTTATCTACAAACTGGCAAATGCATTGCAACGTTTAAATGCATTACAAAATTTTGGTTACTTTTCAAATCAGTAACTGTCTAGGGAAAATTTATGGTTTAAATGAATCTGCTATTCATTGAGACAATATAATCAAAACTCTGTTAAGCGCTTTTTACAAAAAAAGGGGCAACATTTTTCTTAATGTCTAAATCACATACTTGTATATGTGTTCAATAATGGGCTAATAATTCCATCTGGTGCATAGAGAAATGTTAAATTTTTATAGGAAGAGCACAGTTTGGTTTTAAGTAATTGCAAGGATATTCCAAAGGACTTATTTTTATACCCTCCAAAAAAGAATTTGGAGGGTATATTCACTTTGTCATTCCGTTTGTAACGCATCGAAATATCCATCTCAAACCCCATAAAGTATATATATTCTTGATCAGTGATGAAATCTAAGACGATCTGAGCATGTTCGTCCGTCCATCTGTGGAAATCACGATTCAGTCCAAACGAAAAGAGATAGACCCTTAAAATTTGGTATAAAAAGTTCCCCTAAGAAGACCTAAACCAACCCAGAAAAAACAACATAATTTTTAAAGTTTTTTGGTTATTTTGTTAAGCAAATGATATATTTTTATGTCAAATACGGTCCAACGCCTTAAATTTGGAGCTATAAAATAAAAAAAATAATTTTTTGACCCCGCCCACTTTAGTGGGCGTTATTATATGCAAAAATAGCATAAAAATTTAACAAATTGTTTTACTTAAGCCTACATTCTTTAAAAAGAACATTTTAAGCCTTAATGACGAAGCTGAGACGCAACCTGGTACTACTCTGCCCTACACCTTCCTCCCCCTTCACCCTACCAAAAAACAAAAAAAAATTTTTTTAAATTTTGTATATAATCAACCCAAGCATTTATTTTTAGAGCTTTATGATTGCCGATTTCTGCCCTTCAAAATGCTTCAAAAACGCAAATATCCTATTGTCTACTTTTTTCAATCTGTCTTCTCAATACTGGCACCTCCTTGCCAGTTCCGGTGCAATGCCCTACAGATGCGGGGATCATCCTGTGAGTGCTGGTCCTATTTAAAAAAAAAAACAACAACAAAAAACAGAAAAAAATCAAAATGCTCAATTACGTTTTGGAAATGTTGTTACAATGAACATAGAATGGTACTTTTTTTAACATACGAGGTCGGTTCAAAAATTAAGTTAAATTTTTTTTGCTCTCAAAAATATTTATTTCCTTCATCAAAGTAGCAAAATATTCTTGTAAAAATGGATGTGCGAACTTCTCATATTCAATTTTCGTTAAAACATTGGTTAAATAGTTGATATTCCTACTAACTAGCACCACTTGCAAAAAGTGGAAAAATTGAACAAAGAACGCTGATGAGATGGCGTAGCGGCCTCGAAATCAGTACTGATCCGTTCTGCTGGTTTAATGACTATGAAAAATATTCTTAATATTCCACTCTGACAAATAAATAGAATGTAATCACGTTCATTTATTAAAATAAAAATAAAAAATACTTTGCAGTTTCGCAGATTTGAACTTATAGCCTGTTGAGAAAATTAACATCCTGTAAAACAATTTACATAAATAAAGGTTCACTATTAAAATAGAAATTCATACATAATTTAAAATATTCTTGTTTGAGCAATTTTACACCGCCCTGTAAGCTCTTCTAACACGCACCGCTGTCTGTATGTCCTTGAGCTCTCTCAGTGATTTTTTTCTGATTCGTGGCACACCAGCGTTTTTTCATGCTTCTCTTCAATCTTGGAATGAAGAAAAGGTCTCTAGAGAACACAGCTGGTGAATACAGTGGCTGAGGCATGATTACAGCGTTTTTCTTGGCCAAAAATATTTACAACATTTTTTTTAATAAAAATTCAACATTTTTGGAACAATCATTTGCAAAATTTTCGAAAAAATTGTATTCCATAAAATATCTTGGGCAGCTTCTCAAAAAGTAATTGGACGCTTCTACATGGCGATTTACCAGCATTTTTCTTCTGCTCGAGCTTCTTTGATATTTTTGTACTCCCTGTAAACAAAATAAATAAAACGTATTTGAAATCCGTTTTAAGAAAATTTTGTATGAAAAAATTTTATTAAAATAGATTTGAAAATTATTTTAAATTTTATGAATGCATGCGTCAGAGTTCAATCACCCTATGGCACTGCCTTTGAGTCTTATTTTCCACAAATTTTGATGTTAATTCTGGGATAAATGTTCTTTTTCCTTAGAAGAAAATCTTAAAAACACTCAAAAGGCTTCTAACTTTTATAAGTCTTTCAACTAAATTAAAAATGTACATACAATTCAGTTCGAGAATAAAAGTGTCAACATTAAAGAAAAGTTAATACAATTTTTGAACAGACCTCGTTTATTAACAAAGTGATTGGCACTTCCTTAACACAGCCTTACAATCAATTAACACTAATTTCTTCTTGTCACGATTTTTCTTTGGACTTAGTACACTCTTGTTGCATAGGGCGGGTATGATTTCTGCAATGAATTGCCCATTTTAATATTTTAGTGAAAAAGTTGTTTAGATCTGGGAAAACTTTCCGTTATACGGTTTGTATGATTTACGGTTAATTAAAACATATTTTTTTGTTTTTAATTAAGACAAACTGTTTGAAAAATATATATAAATCTTTTTAATGAATATTTTTCTGCATTTTAACTGATATTGATGTGCCGCACTGCATTCGTTATGGAAAAACAGTCGAGAAGAAAAAAGATGATAATAAAGAAGAATAATAAAACACGAGTCATAAGCAAAATATTTTACAACGCACAGACAGACAGACACACATACAATGTAATGTAAACGTTTAAATTAATTAAACTTTTATATACGTTTGTTAAAAAAAAATTACAAAAAAAACATAAAAATCGTTAAAGCAAAAATAAATGTAGACACAGTTTTTACTAACAAAACTAGAAACGATGTTGATGTTGCATAAATATTCATATACGTGTTTTGCATTTAACTACCCTTTTGCAGCAGCCTGGTGTTTCTTACCGCCACAGTGAATTTATGATGCCGGGTGTCAAGTTTGCAACATTTTTCAGCGCCTGTTCAAAGAGGAACAGAGTACAAGAATATCTCAGCAAAAAGTTTTATTTTTATATTATTTTTTTTTTCTAGTCGTTTAAAGTATATTTTCTTGCTTCCTTTTCCTTTGGCTGTTCAGGAAAGCAAAAGGTTTCAATGTATAAAATTAAAGTGACTGGTTTCTTTTCTCTATCTCCTTCGGGTGTTCAAGTAACAAAAAGTAACGATTCTTTCTTGTTGTTTATTCCGTTCTTACCTGTCAGTTTACTTCAGCCAATTTACCAGTAGTTTTGAAAGTGTTTATTACTATTGTGTTTAGATAAGATTTAATACGGCTGTTAGTGTCATATGACATTTTTGTGGAATTATATGTGAGTAATTTATTCAGTGAAACAAGCACTTAATTATGAACATAAATAATATATTACTTTCTTACTATTAATGAAGCCGGTCTTCAGCGATAAATGCAGAGCCCTATTCTATTCTTTAAATAAATTCTTTAATTTTTCCACCTGGCAGTTAGAATATTATTTCTCTCATTAAAAATCTCCTAATGGCCTTTAAAAACTAAAAACTGATTGAATACTAAACTGATTGAGAATTACAGGCCAAAAATAGAGTTTGAGGTACAACGAAAAACAAAATTAAATAACTCAACTGAAAGTGAAAGTTAAATATTTAAAAAAAATTAATAAAAAAAAGTCAATAACTTGAAGTCCTTTTGACAAACTCTGAAGTAATGCCAGAACTAGCGGGTCGCTTCAGTTACTTTTTAGTGTGTGTGTGTAATTATTTGTGCAGTACTTGAAGTAACGTTTTGTGACCGCTCTTTTATTATAGAACGAGTCAAAAAGAAAACAAACTTAATCGCGATCTTATTACAACCGTTAATTACAACGCATTGTTGAGTTTATTTATTTGCGGGACAACGAGTACAAGCATCTATCATAAAGCCACTCAACTTAAGGCACTATGGCCTGAGTAACAAAAAATAATAAATAAACAAAAATATTTCAAATAAAGACAAGCATAAACGATGATTTCTTTAAGCTAAAAAAAAATACTCTAAAAATATTGCAACCACTGCACAGTGGCATGGAACTAAAAAAAAACACATACTTTAAAATATTTGCCGATTTCTATAAAACCAATTATTATGATAAGTACAGAACTTTAGCAGCAAGAAAGTATTAAGTCGAAAGTATTTAAGTTTTTAGCAGAGGCTCGGAACTCTTGGTCAATATATTTTAAATAAATTTGAAAATGTTTAATTTTATGTACCAAAAAAGTTTAAGATGTCCAACTCTGTAATCGTTTTTTTTATATATTTTTGAATTTTTCATACCAATTTTATTTTGTAAAGAACAACATATTTTTATTTAACAAAAGAACAAAAATTGGTAGGCTTTTTCGTTGCATTTATGTACCGAAAAAAGTTTTAATTGTCCAACCCTGGATTTTTTTATTATTTTTGAATTCTTAATGACAATTTTATTCTGCGTGAAGTATAAAATGTTTTGTATTTAACAGAAGAATAAAATTTGTAGTCTTTTTCGTGGCATTTATGTACCGAAAAAAGTTTTAATTGTCCAACCCTGGAATTTTTTTTAATGTTTTTGAAGTTTTAATGCCAATTTTATTCTGCCTGATGTATAAAACTTTTTTATTTAACAAAAGAAAAAAACTGGTAGGCTTTTTCGTTGCATTTATATACCGAAAAATATGTTAATTGTCCAACCCTGGAATATTTTTTTAAATATTTTTGACTTTTGAATGCCAATTTTATTCCGCGTGAAGTATAAAATATTTTGTATTTAACAGAAGAATAAAATTTGTAGTCTTTTTCGTGGCATTTATGTACCGAAAAAAATTTTAATTGTCCAACCCCGGAATTTTTTTTTTATATTTTTAAATTTTTAATGCCCATTTTATTCTGCCTGAAGTATAAAACTTTTTTATTTAACAAAAGAATCAAAATTGGTAGACTTTTTCGTGGCGTTTATGTACCGGAAAAAATTTTAATTGTCCAACCCTGGAATTTTTTAATATTTCGAATTTTTAATGCCAATCTTATTCTGCATGAAGTATAAAACTTTTTTATTTAACAAAAGAATAGAAATTGGCACACTTTTTCGTTGCATTTATATACCGAAAAATATGTTAATTGTCCAACCCTGGAATTTTTTTTTAAATATTTTTGACTTTTTAATGCCAATTTTATTCTGCGTGAAGTATAAAATGTTTTGTATTTAACAGAAGAATAAAATGTGTGTCTTTTTCGTGGCATTTATGTACCGAAAAAAATGTTATTTATCCAACCCTGGAGTTGTCTTTTAAATATATTTTGTTTTTTAACACCAATTTAATTCTACCTGAAGTAAGAAATAGTTTTAATTAGCAAAACTAGAAAAACATATTAGTTTTACTTGTTATATACTAAAAATAAGTTAGATTTTCCAGCTCTGGAACCGTATTTTGGATTTTCAATCCAAAATGCATTCTATTTAGGACTAGTTCCAATACAGTAATTCAAGTACAAAGTCTCTAGGCTCTCTGTGGACACGAGAAGATAAACCTTTCACGGTTTTTTGTTTTGGTGAAGGTTATAAAAAAATAATTTGTGTAATCCTCGTATTTAAATTTCAGTCTAGCGAATAGTATTCAATTCAATAATAATCTATACAAATATTGATTAAAGTACGCCCTCGTGACTAAAATTTGTCATTTTATTCAACTCCCTGCCATAGTCGTTTACGCTCAATGGACCCGCTAGTTAATTTCCATTATTATGAAGTTTTTTTCCATCAACTTGGCTATTTGTTGGCTGTTTTTATCAGAATACACCGCACAACAAAGTAAAAACCTCAACTACTGTAACAACAACTACAGAAAATATAAAATAATACATAAAATTAAAAAAACTAAATGAACTGCCGTCCTTCTTGTTTGTTTAACATTCTTTTCAAAGATATTTAAAATGAATAACAAAAGAATGAGAAACCAGAAAGAAGAAATTTATTACAAATTCTCCATATTCTCGGAAATGTGCTTAAATCTTAATTAACATTGAGAGAATTAACAAATAAATTTATAGCGATTTTTATAAATACAATTTTTTTACAACTATTTTGATATGATTCTTGATGTAACATGATCGTGCATGTTTTTCAGTAACAAGGTAATAATTAATTATATTTTGCAATTACCAAATTTTAAATTATCAAGCGGCTTAAGGATTTTCAGAGTTTATTTTTTCCAAAAATTGTTATAGCCATTTTAATAAATACAGTTCATTTTACTACTATTTTGATATGATTCTTGATGCAACATGATCGTGCATGATTTTCATTAACAAGGTAATAATTAAATATATTTTGCAATTACCAAATTTGAAATTATCTAGCGGCTTAAGGATTTTCAGAGTTTTTTTTCCAAAAATTGTTATAGCCATTTTAATAAATACAGTTCATTTTACTACTATTTTGATATGATTTTTGATGTAACATGATCGTGCACGTTTTTCAGTAACAAGGTAATAATTAATTATATTTTGAATTACCAAATTTTAAATTATCTAGCAACTTAAGGATTTTCAGATTTTTTTCCCCAAAAATTGTTGTAGCGATTTTTATAAATTCAGTTCTTTTTTTACAACTATTTTGATATGATTTTTGATGTAACATGATTGTGCATGTTTTTCAATAACAAAGTAATAATTAATTATATTTTGCAATTACCAAATTTAAAATTATCTAGCGGCTTAAGGCTTTTTAGAGTTTTTTTTCCAAAAATTTTTATAGCGATTTTTATAAATACAGTTCTTTTTACAATATTTTTATATGATTCTTGATGCAACATGATCGTGCATGTTTTTCAGTAACAAGGTAATAATTAATCATATATTGCAATTATGTACCAAATTTTAAACTATCTAGTGGCTGAAGGATTTTCAGAGTTTTTTTTAATTAGGAGGCAGTATAGAGATTACAGATAAATAAGGAAGAGTATTGAAACTTCGATCGATATTAAATGCCGTATTTTGTCCCCTGTTTTACTTCTTGATGATGTAAAGTATCAACTGCAGTTCGAATTTACAAAAGGGACGTTCAGTTGGTAATGAATGAATATTAAATCGAATATTAATCGAATCATATTTTTGCCAAGTTTTAAATTTTATAAAACCTTCCATTTCGAAAAAAAATTTTAACTGCATGCAGCTGATAATTTGACTTACGCAAAAATTCAAAAAAGAAAACCAAATTGCTATTGGATTGAAATATATAAAAATTTTACACACACATGCAACGTTTATCTATCATGTAAAAAGAAAGAAATGAAATTATTTAGAAATATTGCGGTTTCAAGAATAAAATTCTCTTAGTTCTTCTTCCCACCAAAACATTATTGTTAATTCACTTACTCACAGCCACAGCTTTTAGATAAAATGTTCACACATACGACTGACTACTTGTGATGAAGCCATCCCCTTCAATTTTCTTTACTTACAAAATTTTTGTTTAGCAAAAACCAAAAAATAAATAAAAAATATAACAATAAAAGAAACTCCAGCGTAATGCACTTTCCTTTTGATTTTTTTTAATGTTCTTTCTGTAATTTCCACTTTTATTTATTTATTTCTAAAAGCATTTTTGCCCCACAATGCCGCATGTTGCAAGTTGTAGACTTAACACTTCATTTTCGACTCACGTTATTTGTTCGTCTGGTTGGTTGTTTTTAAAATGAATCCTTTTGTATTTCACACATGATGCTGTAAATAATATATATATATTTGTTTTCATTGCACTATTATTTTCTAGATATTCATACAGACGAGAAGATGTCTAAAGAAATTTGTGTAAATTAAAAGGATTTCACAGAAGTCGGTATGAACACATGAAATACTTAGTAGCATGATGAGGGCTTATCTGTGTATCCAGTGATGCTCTGGCTTAAATAATACAAAATTATTTAAAATAATTTATTCATAATACCATATCAGTCTCACTGAGTGTGGGAACAGCTTGAAGTAGGAGTCAATTTTTGTTGAAGCAAAAATTTAAGGCAAACAACAAATTCTTGATTTTTTTTTTTTTTGGCAACACAAATAATATATAAAATTATCTCTTTCGCATTGCTTAAGAAAGTGTTATTCACTAAAAAATAATTAAGAAGAAGTAAAAATGGTTTATTCAACCGGGTCGAATCTTAAATATTTACCCCCTTATTCATAAAAACTATCAGAGGCTTATAAGAGTGTAATAGAGCAAATTTCATACATACTTATGCAATTTTGTTTTATTACGCTGTTATTAGACTCTCATAATTTTTATGAATAAGAGGGTTAGTTAGTAAATCTAAAGTGTTTCACTTGGTGGCACAGAGTTCCTTTAAGACATCTCTGTACCCAATTTTAAATCTCTATTTTGAGAGAGTCATTCCGGGGAGGGGCCGGGGGAGAGACCTTTCACCTTTGCAAGATCAGACCACATCTCAGCTTCTTATAGGCTTAAGGAATAAAAATTGTTCAATAATTACAAAATTTTTACATATTATATCGTACGTCAACGCCCACTAAAGGAGGCGGGGAGCAAAAATAGACTATCATGTTTTCCACAGATGAACGTAGAGGCATTGCTAGACCGTTTTCGACTTCATCACTGATCAAGAATATATATACTTTATGGGGTCTAATTCCCTTTGGAGGGTATTAAAACTGTATTTTTGGAGTCTCTCTGGCAAGGGCCGTGGGGGAGACATATCACCTTGGACATAAGACTCTAAAAATAAATGGGAAATTAAATGTAAAATTTATTATGTGAGTGAAGATAAATATGCCGAGTTAAACATGTTTTGACGTAAGCAGTTACGAAACAACGTATTTAGCTGTGAATTTAAATATGTTATGACGTAACGAAATAGCAAACAGTGAAGTTTTTTTTATGAAAATCCATATTTAATAAATTTTTTTTGAGCATTTTTGAAAATATTTACAGGCCATGAAAAGTCAATTTACAGGCCATGAGAGTGTGTGTGATCTTGCAGGGATTTTGTTCCCAGTGGCCAAATAGGGAGTTGGCATGCGTTGCCTGTATATATAAAATAATGTATGGGATAGAAGACCCTCCCATAATCACTTTGTATATAAATATAGATTTGCATCCAAAAAAATTTCTCTGATTGCCGTTTCGTTACGTCATAAAATATTTAACTTTTCATCTAAATACGTTGTTTCGTAACTGCTTACGTCAAAACATGTTTAACTCGGCATATTTAACTTTACTTCGTAACTGGTTACGTTGAAACATGTTTAACTCGGCATATTCACACACATAAATTTGTTTTAATTTTTTTTTTTTTAAAGGGTCATTTAAAAGTCAAAGGGGAGGAGGGGATAGGGCAGAGGAGTAAAAGATTGCGCCTCAGCTTCGTCACTAAATTTTATTTTTAAGGAATGTAGGCTTAATTAAAACAATTTGTTAAATTTTTACACTATTTTTGCATATAATAACGCCCACTAAAGGGGGCGGGGTACAAAAATTACTATTTTTTATTTTATCGCTCCAAGTTTAACGCTTTGGAACTTCTTTGACATAAAAATATATCATTTGCTTAAGGAAATTACAAAAAAAAAACTTTAAAAATTATCCCCCTTATTCCGCAACTATTTGTCAACGTCACGTCAAGACAATATCCAAAATAGGACACCTACTCTTTGTGGAGAATATTTATCTTCTGACACCCTGCGACTACTCTCTGGGGTCTTGAATATAGCAAGAGGCTGTTAGAAATTGTCAATCGGTGAAGTAAAAGAGCACAGAAGTGTTCTATTTTTGATATTGTCTTGACGTGACGTTGGCAAATAATTACAAAATAAGGGTGTATTTTAGAGTTTGGTTTAGTTGTTCTTAGGGAACATTTTTCCCTCTGGCCTGATTCAGCCCATTTACGAACTTGACCTGTGCTATTCTTCAACATATATTTATACCAAATTTCAAGATTTTGGCTCTTTTCGTTTGGACTGAATCGTAATTTCCACAGACGGACGGACGGACGGACATGTTCAGATCGTCTTAGATTTCATCACTGATCAAGAATATATATACTTCATGGGGTCTCACATGGATATTTCGCTGCATTACAAACGGAATGACAAAGTGAATATACCCTCCAAAGGCTTACGTTGGATTCTGACCACTGGAAACACCAACTGAATGCAATAAAATACTTGAAGTATAAAATTGTGATCAAGAAAATTTTACTTAAGTAGACTTAAGCGCTTATTACGTATTGCCACAGATTTAAATCTACTGGCATTTAACAATTGAAAACTCATATGTCTGTTTCAATTAAATCACTTCAGTACTTAAGCAGCAAAGTTCAAGAATATTAATTAATACACTAACTGAAGTTTCAGCCATAGGTTTTATTTATTGCATGCGATAAAAAAACAATGAAAAATAACACCATAAATGTTTTGAATTTTATACTGGGAGTGTTATTAGCGCTGCGCTTCTTCTACATCTTATTTATTATAGTGCAGCGAAAATTTTGGAGGGTATAAAAATATGTTGTCTTTAATGTTGTTCGTTAAAGCAGCTCTTTGCTCTTTTGACCAAATGTTTGGCAAGTGTAATCGTAGCTTTATGCGTTTGAAATGATTACACTAGCACACAAACGGTAAATAAATTTTTCAATTAAAAAGGGTTGTTATTATATTTTCATAATTATTATAGAAATTTTTTTTCCAAAGAATTTGTCAGATTTAGCGAAATTCGACCTGCGTCCCAATTGTGTTTCTGGCATAATGCAGTTGAATGTTTGTTGTTACAATTTTATCATATAATGCAATTTATTTTTGTACATTTTTATACCCTGCAAAAAAGAATTTGGAGGGTATATTCACTTTGTCATTCCGTTTGTAACGCATCGAAATATCCATCTCAGACCCCATAAAGTATATATATTCTTGATCAGTGATGAAATCTAAGACGAACTGAGCATGTCCGTCCGTCCGTCCGTCCGTCCGTCCGTCTGTGGAAATCACGATTCAGTCCAAACGAAAAGAGCTAGACTCTTGAAATTTGGCATAAATATATTTTAAAACTTAGAGCAGGTTAAGTTCGAAGATGGGCTAAATCGGGCAAGAGGGAAAAAAGTTCCCCTAAGAAGAACTAAACCAACCCAGAAAAAACAACATAATTTTTTAAGTTTTTTGGTTATTTTGTTAAGCAAATAATATATTTTTATGTCAAATACGGTCCAACGCCTTAAACTTGGAGCCATAAAATAAAAAAATAAAAACTTTTGGACCCCGCCCACTTTAGTGGGCGTTATTATATGCAAAAATAGTGTAAAAGTTTAACAAATTGGTTTACTTAAGCCTACATTCTTTAAAAATAACATTCTTAAGCCTTAATGACGAAGCTGAGACGTAACCTGGTACTACTCTGCCCTACCCCCTCCTCCCCCTTCACCCTACCAAAAAAAAAAAAATTTTTTTAAATTTTGTATATAATCATCCCAAGCATTTATTTTTAGAGCTTTATGACTGCCGATTTCTGCCCTACCCCCTCCTCCCCCTTTGCCCCTAAATGACCCTATAAAAAAAAAATTGAATTTTGTATATAATCATTATATACAAAATCATTTATTTTTAGAGTTTTATGACTGCCTGTTTCTGTCCTACTCCCTTCCCCCTTTGCCCCGTAAATGACCCTATAAAAATATATATAATTTTATTTTGTATATAATTATCCCAAGCATTTATTTTTAGAGTTTTATGACAAAGGTGAAATGTTTCCCCCCACAGCCCTTGTCAGAACGACCCCGCCAAAATACAGTTTTTATACCCTCCAAAGAGAATTTGACCCTATAAGGTAAATATGTATATTCTTGATCAGTGATGAAGTCTAAGACGGTCTAGCAATGCCCATACGTTCGTCTGTGGAAAACATGATATTGTCTATTTTTGAACCCCGCCCCCTTTAGTGGGGGTTGACGTACGATATTATATAGAGGAACACTGTTCCACCAAGTTAAACATTTTAAATTCACTTACTAAATATTTGGAGGGTATTTAAGATTCGACCCGGTCGAATATAACGTCTTTACTTGTTTATATTTTTTTTGAGAAATGTGGCACAGATTCTATCTACTGTTCGCAATCAAAATTTATGCTCAATCCTTTGACACCACAAATTTCACATGAATCCGTAAATATTGCAAATATTCATTCAAAATAAAAAATTTATTTTTTTTCCTTACAATTGGAAATTGTCCTCCATTGCCACTATTATTTTTGAGTTTTTTTTTTTGTTTATTTTTTTTTAAAGGATGCATGGTCGTGGCAGGAATGTAAATCTATGTTTAATATTGTTTAAGCCGTTATGCCAATTTCCATGCAACCATATTTTACTTTTTGGCCAGACTGCTGAAAAATGTTTAAAAGATGGCAAATAAATTGTTGTGTTAGTTTTTTATTTGTTTATTACACAAACAAAATTTTAGCCATGCCGACCGAATATTAGAAAAGTTCCGGCGGCCAGCATAAACTTTGTGTTAATCTTTTACAATAGCTGATTGTTTTGTTGCCTAAATTTATGTCGGTTGCCTAGCGATGCTTTGGCAACGAGTCTATCACACACAAACTAACAACTTTCGCTATATATTAAATATATTTTGCTGCATTTATTGAATGCTGGAAATGCAATTAAAAATTATTATAAAATGTTATTTAATAAATATAACCCAGAGACTCAAACAAGAGTCAATTTTAGGGATCGAGCTGCCAGCAACCTGCCAACAACAACAATCGGCTGTTTTGAGGTCGCACAGCCATTGGCCATTCAGACAGCGTGTTGAATACTGCTGGTGTACCTGACGTGGCTATTGATTTTTTTTTTTTGTGGTATCATAAAACTTTAAACGAATTTTAAAATCCCATTAAATATTCTTAAAGTGTTATTCTTTGTAAATCGTTTAATGTTATTGGTTTTAACATGCCGAGCACGTGCAGTTGTTTTTCTTTTTACTTTCAACTTATAATTTAGCTCAATATTCAATGATGAGTTTTTCACTGTGTATCCAATTTATTACACAATCAATTGACTGTAAATATTAAATTATATTAAAAAAGTGTACATGCAAACAAATTGAGCTTTCAACATCAATACAATTTGGGTCTTGATTTGTTCACACGCTCTTGGTAAGCGAATTACGGTCATATGTTGCGTAACATATTTAAAATTTCCCCTCAAAAGGATTTTTAAGCCGCTGCCCAAATACCAAACAATAAACAGTTTAAAATATTTGAGCCCCTGAGAAATGAAAATTATTATGAAAAGCAAAAAAAAAATATTTCAAACCTTTTTTTTTTTTCTTTTAAATATTTTATAAAAATAACTAAAGGGCATCTGAGTGTTAGCAATTTTTAAAATATACGTGTTTAAATCAAATGCCAAATTAAGGTAGTTTCTAATTTTCATAAATTTTTAACTACAAGTAGTTTTAATTTAAATCAGCTGAACCGGCCACATAAAAATGCAACTTAAAGCGGCCATTAAGCCTTTAACTACCAACCAATAAACAGCAATAAATGAGAAACCCCAAATTTACAACAACAACAACAAAACATATACAACCAAATAAATGTTACAGAAATTAGAAAAAAGAAATAAAACAACAACAATAGCATGAAACACAAAAAGTACTTGCCCTGTGGCTTTGAACAACATCATTTGCACAAATTCACAAAAATTGCACAGGAAAAAAAATAAAATTTGTTAAAAAAAATAAACAAGAAAATTAAAAACTATACAAGTGAACTTATGCACAATAACACGACTAACAACAACAACAAGAAGAAGAACAGCAATTGATGTTTAAATTGCAACTAAATTTGAAATAATCAAAGTCACGTTTAATTAGAGTTTCGCTTAATTTAAAAGATTTTGTTTATTAATTAAGGGAATAGTTTTTCTTTTGTTTTCAGGCTATTTTAAGGAAATAAAAGTAAAGGACTTTTTCTTTCTATGAACTTGTAACCAATTTTTGCATTTTTAAGTAAAGGACTTTTGCATTTTTGCATTTTTTCTTAAAGTTCTCAGTTAAACTCAGTTATACAAGAAGAGCAACATTATTTTCTTAAGGGGAAGGGGTATAGAAATTTTCCAAAAAATCCAGTCCCTTCAAAACACACATGATATGGTGATCTTTCTTGGATAAGGGCAACAAATATTGCACTTTTTTTTAGAAAAGAACACAACATAAATTAAAAATATATTTCATATATTAAAGAGTTTTATATATTAATTTTTTTTTCTGTTATTATATTATTGTATTCTGATATTTTTAAGCTTAAGGTCTCTTTATTTTGGTTTAATTTTTAATTTCAATATTTCGTCACTCCTTTTTTTTTTGTTATTATATTATTTTTATTATTATATTATATTTATCATTATACGTTGTGTTTATTATTTTTATTTCTACGCCTATGATAGCGGCATTACGCATTATTTCTCGTTCACCAGGAAATTGACGCCAGAAGAAAAGGAATAAATGAGTCACTCACACGTGACCTCGCGTCAATATCTGAATGGGGCCTCGCGAACAGGGTGCTGTATGCTTACGCATAGGCGGATGGTAGAAGGTTCTGCCCTATCCTTTTTTATAGGTATTGGGGAATCAGAGGATCTTGATGTTCATGGCATGAAAATACAGTGGGATGTTCGATGAACTGACCCCTTTTTCATATCTCAAGAGAAGCACTCAAATGCCTCGGTTTTTTAAGGTGGTGTAAGACATACTTCACCCCAACTGATTTCCTCACTATATACCACCTACATCCGACCGAAGATGAAATACAACTGTCATGTATGGGCCGGTGTTTCAAAATCTATTTTGAAATTGCTCGACTGTGTACAAGAGAGAGAGAGAGAGAGAGGGAGAGATAGAAAGAAAGAGAGAGAGAGGGAGAGATAGAAAGAAAGAGAGAGAGAGGGAGAGATAGAAAGAAAGAGAGAGAGGGAGCGACGCTTCTAATTGTTTCGCGTAATGCATTAACGACAGCAGGCTATCGACTAAAACCTGTCAGAAATAGAATAGACGTGTTTATAGTAGAATGATTATTTTAACGGCTACACGGCAAGTTGTTGTCGAACTAATTTGTAGTTGTAATCGAATTAAACTAATTTTTAAATTAATGTATGAATTTCTATTTTAATAGTGAACCTTTTGTTTATGTAAATTGTATTACAGGATGTTAATTTCCCAACAGGCTATAGGTTCAAATCTGCGAAACTGCAAATTATTTTTTATTTATTTTTATTTTCCATTATTATAAACTAATTTTTATTTTCATAGGCGACAGTAAATAAATTAGTGCTGCCAACACAGTAAAACATCTTAAATAAATAAGCGTTTAAAAATATTTCCAAACCCGTTAAGAATATGAAAGTTGTTAAAAATAATAAAATGCAACTCCCCTTTCAAGAAAAAAAATTATTTTTTTATTTTTATTTATATAGTTTTTTTGCGTTCTCTCTCGGCTTGTATTTTTTTTTTATTTACTTATTATTATTACCATTTTTTTTCTCGTAATAACTCCTAGAATATAGGCCCCATATTAACGATATGGGTATCATTTCAAAGTACTTCAAAATGTCTTTCTATTGTTAGACATAATTTTCAGATTTATTTACATATTGGAAATACAATATGGAAATTTTGCTACTGACTTCTCAAGTACAAATTCCATTATTTTGAATACTCTAAATTTTTATATGTTTGATAGCCGATATCGATAAAAGACGTTAGTTTGGTCACAAATGAGTAAACTCATACTGCCTGGCCCACGATGTCACTCGATATCGTTTTCTCATATAAACATGTTGAAACAAAAACAAATTTCAAAATTTTGTTTTTGTTTTAAATATATTTATGTGAAAAAACGATATCGAGTGACATCGTGGACCAGGCAGATAAATTCTTTTAAATATGGTCTTACCAAAAAAATGAACATCAAAATGTATTTATTACAAATGCAAAAAACAATAAGGAGCTTTAAACAAATAAAGTGTTTTTATTATTAATTTTGTTTCGGTTTACAAATAGATTTAGAACAAGCGCTTTTATATATATATATATATATATATATATATATATATATATATATATATATATATATATATATATATATATGTGAAAGTGGCACCACTAAAATGAGATGTTGCCAATGTAGCTGCCGTCTAAAAAATAATTAATTAGCTGACTACGAGGCGATGATTGTATACAACTAATTTGTAGTCAGGGTTCGTGTAGCCTGCTGTCGTTATTGTGTTTAAAGCTTAATTCTGTTAAAATATTGTTTGTGATACCATCGAGATTATCTTATGTTGGCAGGTCATCATTGGTGAAGACCTGCACCGACCTGTAAAAAACATCGAAGATCTGGCTGAAAATACCAAGATATTAGCAACTCAATTTTGGCCTATTACTGATGACGTGGATATCACTGACATGTTGGACATATGCCAGATATCATTTTTCATTCATAATTGCCGAACTTTTCTCTTTGTAATAAAGGGTGTCCCACCCAGAACGCAACATTTAAATTTGACGCCATTCGAAGTGTCATTGTTTGACATTTGAACAATTGTTATTGTTTGCTAGTAGAAGGCACGAGGTTAGTAAAAATGGAGCGCTACACGAATGAACAACGCATTCTCATTGTGAACAACGCATTCTCATTGTTTTACCAAAATGGTGAACATTTTGCGGCTACAGTTCGCGAATTGCGATCAATTTGGGGTCACAATAATGCTCAAAAAGCGTCAACTGTAAAGAGATTAATGGATAAATTTTCCGCGACTGGGTTTGTTAGTGATGTAAAGACAACAGGGCGCCTTCGACCAGGTCGATCGACCGAAAATGTTGCAGCTCTACGTGATGATCTCGCTCAAACTCCATCCACCTCAATTCGACGTCGAGCTCAGCAAATTGGTGTCTCCAAATCCACTATGCAGCGAATTTTGACGAAAGACTTGCATCTGCATGCATACAAAGTTAAATTGACTCAGGAACTGAAGCCAGCTGACCATGGACAGCGAAGGGAGTTCGATAATTGGGTACTGGAGAGACAACATGAAAATGCTGATTTTGCCGATAAAATCATCCTCAGTGACGAGGCCCATTTCCATCTTGATGGCTACGTCAATAGGCAGAATTGTCGCATTTGGGGTGATGAAAACCCTTGAGTGGTTCACGAGAAGCAAATGCATCCTCAACGTGTCACTGTGTGGTGTGGATTTTGGGCTGGAGAAATCATTGGACCTTTTCTTTTCTGAAAATGAGGCAGGTCAAGCGCAAACAGTCAATGGTGTTCGGTATCGTGAAATGATAATCACTTTTTTCGTGCCTAGAATTGAAGAAATGCATGTGGAGGGCCTACAGCCAGAGAAACAATTCAATTGCTGCATCACTTATTTCCCGCTCGTGTTATTTCGCGTTTTGGAGACCAGAATTGACCGCTTAGATCGTGCGATTTAACACCATTAAACTTTTTCTTTGGGGTTTTTTGAAGTCGATGGTTTACGCGAATAAGCCGGCGACGACTCAAGCCTTAAAAGAGAAAATTGGACGCTGCAATAATGAAATACCGCAGCATTTATGCAAAACGGTCATTGAAAATTTCATTAGCAGATAGCGTGTGTGCCAGCAAAGCCGCGGCGGCCATCTGCCCGATATATTGTTCCATACATAACCTCATTCTGTCTACTTTACGATATAATAAAGTTTCAGGATTTTTTTTTAAATATCTGTGTTTTATTTCAAATTTAAATCTTGCGTTCTTGTTGGGACACCCTTTACAATAAAAATCTTAATCATCTTTATATAAATTGTTTGTTTTATTTTGTTTTAGAAAGCAAAGTTCTTGTTGAAAAACCCTTTAGTGCAAAATGTCAAATTTGAAGGCGATAAACGCCAAACACTATCATAGTGAATGTGCTACATGTGTAATACACGTGCTATTAATCTGTACACCTTAACGTATGATTAATATTTTATAATAATATATTTTCTAATATTAAGTGTACGCCCGGTGTGTTGGACAATGTCATTACAACCCAGTAATATGAGTGAAATGATGTTCCAAAGAAATCTATAAGATTCTGAACTTTGGTCTGCAATTTCTCCAAATCTGGATCATTTCCCATGATTTTTATATATAGGGTTACCATTCCAAGGAGATCTCTTGTTTGCCGGCTTTTCAGTGAATCCGAAATCCAGTTCCTGATGATAATTAAATCCAACTTTTTTAATTAAATTTTAATAAGTGCCAGGGGAAACTAATTTTTCATTACTCTTATGGTGTTAGGAAAAGTCTCTTGCTGCGATGCAAATAATTATTACCCATTTATATATATTAATCCGAATTCATTAGTGTTGTACTAAGTTTTAAGAAAATAGTTCTAGAAGGAAATATGGCTGAGTGGAGGTATAAAGTAAGTGTATTTAAAATTATAATTAAATCCAAAGAAAACGGCCTGTTTCCCAGTAAAATGTCACTTGGCGAATTCTCAAATCAGAAACCCTACAACTGCAAGACACTCCATATGAGAAAGAGAGATAGAGAGAGAACCAAGGAAAAGAAATGACTACTAAAGTGAAGTTTTCTAACAACTAAGCAACTGTAGCATTTTAATTCTACTCATCCATATCCTCGCAATAAATTACACGTCAGTGTATGTGTTTATTATTTTTATGAAGCAAACAATCATTTCACATAAGTATAATACAATTCTCTATATATTTATGGTGTTGGTTATGTGCGGACGAGTATAAATATGTAAATGGAAATGAACTCCAACCTTATGAGTGCCATACAGAAACAAAAACAAAAAAAGGCATGAACGAAAAAAAACGAACAGAAAATGAACAAAATAATATTCAGTTTGTTATACTCATACAAACGTGAGGTCATTTGAGCAAATGTTATACCAATTTAGATAAAGTTAACACGTTTCAATGTTTCTTTTACTACTGGATGCTCAAACCTTTGAAACCAACTCATACGTTGGCATGATTCATATGAACAGATAACAGCATTTACATAAGTGTTTATATACGAACATACATTCACATAAAACTGTGCTTTATGATGAACACACACACACACACATCCACACGCTCACTCAATCTCTTCCCAGCACATATAACAATTTATGCATGACTACTTCACATACTCTTAAGACGTGTTCAAAACGCTTTATTATTAAAATGTCCACAAGCAAAATTCCCAAAAATTTTGTGCGAGGAGAGAAAAGGAAAAAAGCCAAATAAATATACAAAAAACTTTAAATGTTGCGGAATAGTTACTGCTCGCTTCCAAAAAGGTCACATTGAAATAAATTACTTTTGCCAAAAATGTTCGATATTTCCAAGTTCTTTGGAATTTCATTTCAAAATAAATAATTTTTTTAATTTTTAGTACCCAAGTCAATTAAGTTACACCCCAATGAAATCCTTACAATGTTGTTTTCTAAAAATTATTTGCCAGTATTTTAAATTGGGACTTCTTACTCGTTATTAATGGTATAGTTAATATAAAAAAAACTGAGTATAAAATTTTTAAAATCAGTAGATTGCTATTCCACCAGACATCAACACTGAACTATTTTATTTCCATATATAAAATATTAATCTTTCTAACCTAGAAAGACACTTTTAAAAAAGTTTTTTGCTGTGTAATTAACAAAAACGCTGTAGCATAAATTCGGCGGCAAGGTAAAGAATAAAATAACTAAATCAACTTCTTAATTTAATCTTGTCATATTTGATCATTATGAGCTCTATATATTGTAATAGATTAAAAAACTAAACAGCTAAATTTTTTCTTGAATATAAAGGGATTTTCAACAAGAACTTTGTTTTTCAATTGTGGCAACACCAACAACATTATTGTTTTGACATCTAGTTTTTTGCGGTATTCGTAGTAGATGCATTGGAATTCAATTTCGCTCAAAAATCACATTAAAATAATTAAAATCCCCTATAAAAATTGAGGTTCTCTTAAAGTTACATTTCCTAACAACATAACCGTCCTTGTGAGACTTTCTGTCAACAAGCAGAATTGCCGCATTTGAGCTTCTGAATATCCTAGAGCGATTATTGGAAAACCTTTGCACGCCCAATGTGTCACTGTATGATGCGCTATGTGATCTAAAGGCATGATTGCGTCGTTTTTTTTCGATCATGAGCCTGTTAGTGAGGTAACGGTCAATGGTTTACGCTATAGCGAAATATTAACAACTCAATTTTTGGCCTATTATTGATGACGTGGATATGGTGGACATATGCCAGATATCATTTTTCATTCATAATTGCCGAACTTTTCTCTTTGTAATACAATAAAAATTTTAATCGCCTTCATGGAAATTGTTTGTTTTATTTTGTTTTAGAAAACAGAGTTCTTGTTGAAAAACCCTTTATTACAAAATGTCAAAGTTGAAGGCGAAAAACGCCAAACACTATCATAGTGAATGTGTTACATGCGTAATACACGTGCTATTAATCTGTACACCTGAACGTATGATTAATATTTTATAATAATATTTTTTCTAATATTAAGTATACGCCAGGTGTGTTGGACAATGTCATTACAACCCAGTAAAATGAGCCTCCCAGGAAATCAATAAGATTCAGAGCTAAACTGAACTTGGGAACTGGAACTTGTGAAAATCTGGATTATTTCCCATGATTTTTGTATAGGGTTACCATTGCAAGAAGATCTCTTGTTTGCCGTCTTTTCAGTGAATTCAAAATCCAGTTCCTGATGATAAGAAAATCCTACTTTTTTAATTAGTTTTTAATAAGTGGAAGGGGGAACTAATTTTGCATTACTTTTATGGTGTTAAAAAAAGTCTCTTGCTGCGATGCAAATAATTATTAACCCTGTATATTTATCAATTTCTTTGATATACATATTTCTTGTTAATAATTTCTTTCAAAAAAGTTATTTCCATATATTAAAATAAATGTTTGTGTGTATGTTGCTTATAAAATCATAAATTAGGCATTTGATCATGTGATGATCTCTAGCAAAGTTGTTGTGCATGAGTCCACGAAGGTTTCTAACGGGGTTGTCAACTTTGAAAAGCACTAAAGTCGAACAAAAAACGCGTAATTTAAAAAAAAAGCACTAAATATAAATATTTTTTTATTTTAATTGCCTTTTATTTAAAATATGATTTTATTTAATTTTTTTTTCTAAAAATAAGAGATAATTTATTACTATAGTATTCTATTATTTTTAAGCTTAAGGTCTCTTTATTTTTATTTAAAATATTTTATTTTTCAATATTTCGTCACTCCTTTGTGTGCCTTCTTCAGGAAATTAATTATTTTTAAGTAATGAATTTCCAATAAAAATCAAGAGACTTTAAGCTTAAAAATAATAGAGTACAATAATAATTATAAAGAGATCAAAAAAACCAGAACAATTTTAGACCATTTATTACTATTTTTAATAATTCATAGATTACACTAGAAAATAACTCCACATATTGTAAATATCACCATAGAAAATGCAATAAGTTTTACATTGTTTTTTATTCTCCTGTAAACTTTTAAAGTGATGCACTTTCTCTGCCATATTTTATTTCTTTTAAGGTAACGAAAGTAAAATAACGTTTAAAATAACTAAATATATTCATATAATAACGAATGAACTTCAATTTGTATTTGTTAAAGGTCAATATCAAAGTCCGTGAATTTCTCATCACGGTCATCTGTCCATAATACCGTTTTTATTTCACATTCCAACGTTTTATAAACCATTTTTGTATTAATATGAATATTGACCTCATCTGGAATTCCGTACGTTTCGCAACAAGAATTTTCCCTTTTAAGTCCGTTTTTGATTTGTAAAAGCGCATTAACCGAATGCAGCGACATTCGGTTCTAATTTTTCTTTTTAAAAGATTCATTGAGCTAAAAACTCGTTCTACTTTAGCATTGGAATATGCTAAGGAGAAAAGTTTAATAGCAAAATTGTTTATTGTCTGGTGCCGCCGAATGAAAAAAAGCACCAAAAAAAGCACTAAAAACCAAAAAGCACTGAAGCCAAAATTTTTCGCGTAATAAATTTTAAAAAGCACTAAAAACAGTGCTAAAAGCACTGAGTTGACAACGCTGGTTTTTAAGCCTGCACGACCACATCTAGGCAGATGGCGCCTCAGTGGTTCCAATGAATTTCATATATTGCTGTCACGTCAATGCTGATTTGAATTGCAATGAAAACCACTAACGAGTGATGACGTCTCGAATTTTGGCTGATATAAAAATTTATGAGATTGTAAAATTTATGTCCGGCTCATATTGCACAGACAATATTGTGCGTATTTGTTTATTTCTCGAAGAGGTTGGTGCATTTCATTAAACAAAATCGATCAAATAACTCAAAATTAATTGAATATTTGTTTTTCCTTCATATATATTTTAGTTGTTGGCATACCAACGCGCGCAGCGTACAGCAGGTTTCTTATACATAAAAATATAATACTTGCTAATATCACTATTATTCTCGTAGTCCTAGTAATTCAATCTATCAATTCACTCCTTCTCGACGTTCTGTGAAAAGCTTGTAGCACTTTAAGAATCACCGTCAGCATTTCAAGGGCTTTTGAGCCTTCAATTCCACACCAATTGTTAGGCAAAATCCTTGAAACCAAATATAAGAAAATCGCTGGCCTCCGAAATTCAAAAATGTTCTTTGCTTTTAAGCCAGACCTTATATACTCGTACGTGGTCTGAAGCACTATTATTTGCTAAAATATATTTGAATTGAAATTAACTACCAATTTCACAACGTCGACAGAATTCTTTCTTTCTTATAATTACTTATGAAATAAAAACCATTTAGCAGAAGTTTTGAGAATTACAAATTCGCTGCAAAATCAGGCACAAGGTCATCTCGCAAGGCCCGCTAAAAGCCTCTGTCGCTATTTAATTTTTAAATTGAAATTGTATTTAAATTATTGAAATTTTATTTTTAATTTGAAAGCACTTCAACATCATCATTAACATTTTAATCTCTCCACATTTCTTCCACTCAAACACTTAAGTAAATACTCTGGTATTTGTTTGCTCGAATGTGTAATAACAACTTTGTAAAAGTGTGTGTTAGTGTGTGTGTGTAAGAATTTACTATTATATATTTTTATATTAAGTAAAAACAATTGTGATTTCTTAGAACAATTTATTATATATTTTGCATAATTTTACTAGATTCTTATCATAGATTTTAAGTAAAAACTCATACACACACACTAACAAAACTACAGTTTTTATTTTGCCTAAAAGTCTGCTGTTTTTTAACAACAGATTTTAAATTTAAATTTGTTTATATCAGGAATAGAAATTTATATATAAAATGATGAAGACGTATATCCATACAGCACGTGTTGTTTATCATTTAATATATTTTGCAAAATAGTTTTTCTTGCCAAAAATAAATAAATAAAAACAAATAAAATGGGACGCAAACAATTCTTGGAAATCGTTTGTACCACTCTGCCTGTTATCTATGACATATTTGACGTTTCAATATGACGCTTCACTTTTCACTTAAGCGATTTGGAAAAGTTTAAAAAGAGATATTAGCCAAGAGAATTGTTTTATATTAAGGGAAATTCAATTTTTATATTCTCATATTTTTAAGCTTAAGGTCTCTTAATTCATTTAATTTTTAATTTCACTATTTCATCACTCCTTTGTGTGACTTCTTCAGGAAATTAATTATTTTATTTTGGGAAATAAAATTAATATTTTAATTGAACAAATATTCTCGCTTCGGTGGAAACTCATACACACAGTGATGAAGGCATAGTACTGATCACTGGACAATTACTGGCAGCGACTGACCCAATCATGTACTAAAAAGCAGAGTAACAGCACCCACCTTCGTCGGCCCTGTAGCAAAAATTAGCCGGCGAAGTAAAAGGTTGAAATAGCTACAAAAAAAAAAAAAAAAAAAAAAAAACAACTGTCTATCATCTCTCATCTTTCCTAATCTGTCCCCTCAATACTATCCCCTCGTTTTCAGTTCCAGCGCAATGCATTGCATATATAGGGGACATCCCCTGAGTGCTGGTCCTACTCCTAAAAAAAAAAAAAAAAAAATGATACTGCGGAGGACAAAAACCAAAAAGATTTGGGTTTGAAATTCTAGCGATTTTAAACAAAAACAAGTAAAAACGTTATATTCGACCGGGTCGAATCTTAAATACCCTCCAAATATTTAGTAAGTGAATTTGAAATGTTAAACTTGGTGGGACAGATTTCCTTTATATAATATCGTACGTCAACGCCCACTAAAGGGGGCGGGGTTCAAAAATATACAATATCATGTTTTCCACAGACGAACGTATGGGCATTGCTAGACCGTCTTAGACTTCATCACAATTCTCTTTGGAGGGTATAAAAACTGTATTTTGGCGGGGTCGCTCTGACAAGGGCTGTGGGGGAAACATTTAACCTTTGTCATAAAACTCTAAAAATAAATGCTTGGGATAATTATATACAAAATTAAAATTTCTTTTATTTGATAGGGTCATTTAGAGGGCATGATAATACACAAAATAAAAAAAAATTTATTTATTTTTAATAGGGTCATTTAGCGGGCAAAGGGGGAGGAGGGGGTAGGGCAGCAACAGGCAGTCATAAAACTCTAGATAAATGCTTAGGATGATTATATACAAAATTGTAAAAAAAAATTTTGGCAGAGTCATTTAGGGGTCAAAGGAAGAGGGGGGTGGGGGGGTAGGGCAGAAATCGGCAGTCATAAAACTCTAAAGATAAATGCTTGGGATGATTATATACAAAATTTAAAAAAAAAAATTTTTTTTGGTAGGGTCATTTAGGGGTAAAGGAAGAGGGGGGGGGGGGGGGTGGAGTAGGGCAGAAATCGGCAGTCATAAAACTCTAAAGATAAATGCTTGGGATGATTATATACAAAATTTAAAAAAAAAAATTTTTTTTGGTAGGGTCATTTAGGGGGCGAAGGGGAAGGAGGTGGTAGGGCAGAGTAGTACCAGGGTTCATCTCAGGTTCGCCATTAAAGCTTAAAAGTGTTATTTTTAAGGAATGTAGGCTTAACTAAAACAATTTGTTAAATTTTTACGCTATTTTTGCCTATAATAACGCCCACTGGAGTGGGCGGGGTCAAAAAATATTTTTATTTAATTTAATGGCTCCAAGTTTAAGGCGTTAGACCGTATTTGACATAAAAATATATCATTTGCTTAACAAAATAACCAAAAAACTTTAAAAATTATGTTGTTTTCTCTGGGTTGGTTTAGTTCTTCTTAGGGGAACTTTTTTCCCTCTTGCCCGATTTAGCCCATCTTCGAACTTAACCTGCTCTAAGTTTTAAAATATATTTATGCCAAATTTCAAGAGTCTAGCTCTTTTCGTTTGGACTGAATCGTGATTTCCACAGACGGACGGACGGACGGACGGACATGCTCAGTTCGTCTTAGATTTCATCACTGATCAAGAATATATATACTTTATGGGGTCTGAGATGGGTATTTCGATGCGTTACAAACGGAATGACAAAGTGAATATACCCTCCAAATTCTTTTTTGGAGGGTATAATTACAAAATCCCTTAATTAGGCAATTTCAATATTTTCGCTTCTCTTTGATGCCAGATGCCGCTAATTTTTTAATTTTATTTTAATTTTTTTTTTATGTATTTTATTTATTTATTTTTTTTTTATTTTGTTATATATTTTATTTATTGGTTTTTTTAAATACTGGTCAAAATCTTCTTATTTCAAGAATTTAAAAAAAATTTTTTTAATTTTCCACTTAATGGTAATTTTTGCCAAGTTATTTCTTTTATATCAAAATTTTTTTTCTCAATCTGCAACAGAAAAAAATTTTGCTATTAGCAAAAACAGTGAACTAAATCCTTAAAAAAATATTTAACATTAACATTTATTTAGTCGAACATCTCCCATAGTGCACATCTCCCATCTTGCAAATAATCCTTTCATTGATGAAATAAAAGCCATACCCTGAAATGAAACTTATATGTTCTTAAAGGATGTGTAACATTTTGTTACCTCACACAAATTGCTTACAATCTGCAGAATTATTCTTCCAACTCCAATTTTATTAAACTCGTTGCTGTCTACAGCAAACCCAAACACAGAATATGATACGAAATTAAAAAATAATAATAATTCCGTTTTTATAAACATCAGCAAATAACTTCAAAAATATTTACAAAACGAAAGGTTTTCTTTTACGTTTTGCTTAAATAGAACAATAAGAAAAACTATCTGCGTACGAAAACAAGCATCACATTTCATCAGATTGGCAAACGACAACAACAACAACAACATCATGTAAAGCAAGCAACAGCAGCCATCGCCATAAATTGTTTTCTTCGCAGGAATAAAAACAGAAGCAGCAACGTGTCTGCAAAATGGAATACTTTCTTTGATGGCAAACGACAAAATAAGTATTAACGAATTCTAATTTTGAAATTCATATTTCATGCCATCACTCAGCCAGCCAGTCAGCCAGACAGCTTTTCCTTTTACTTTTACTCCTGCTTTAACTGACAACTGCTTAAGTTTTCAATAAAGTCTTTAAAGTTTGCTGGCTTGGAAGGAGGATTAAACATTTTACAGTTTTCATTTAAAGTTGTTTGGCATTCGTTCGCAGAAGTTTTTGCAACATCAAATGAATATTTGAGTGTGCCGGAAGTTGCTTGTTTGATGGTTAAGGCTACAGTAATTGTATTTGGAGTGGATCAAAAATCACTTTTATGGTTTAGCTGATTGTCTCGCTCACGTCTTATCACAAAAATGCGTTGTGTATTCATTTTATATACACATAAATTTCTTATTTCACCCTGGCAAATATAGCTTTTCATCAATTAATTATAAATTAACTCCAGGTATGCCCTGGCCTTGCAGCTGTTCTGCACAATAATAATAATAATAGTAGCAAAGTTTCTTTGCATAGAATTAGAGTCATTAGCCATTGCTGTCACATAAAATAGACCTGGCATAAGAATTTATTTGAAAATTCCATTGATAAGGATATTTTGCGGTGTTGTGATATATTGTATTTTTAGATTAAAAATTATTTGTTGATTATTTAAGAAATTTGTGTAGCAAAAATAAAATAATTATTTGTTTGTGTGAAATTAAATTAACAAATTAATCATTTTTCCTGTAAAGAAATTCCCTTTCAAAAGATAAAAGATATTATAAAAAGTTAATTAAAACGAACATCACGTTCTTGCTTTCAATAATTTCAGACTTAAGGGAATTAAATTGAAATAATCGATAGTTTAAATTATTAACAGGCACAAAGAAAGAAATTCCTATTAAAAGGAGTTTGATGAAATAATTGTTACAGAATAGTTAAAATATTTCTCTTTTGTACTCTCGCCAAAACGTTTAAGCCAAATTCAAGATTCTATAAATATGACAAAATAAACATAAAATCAAAGACATATAATTTTTTTATATGAGTGCGACATTTATGTTAAAACCAGCAGCCAAAGTCGGGGCACCTACCCGATATCATATTAGCCAGGTACAGAACCTAAATGGAAAAATCTATGTTTTTGTTCTTATTTTATTGTATGCACTTTGTCATTCTGTGTGTAACGCAGCGAAATATCCCTCTAAGATCCCATAAAGTATAAATATTCTTGATCAGTAATGAAATCTAAGACGATCTAGCCATGTACTTCCGTCCGTCCGTCTGTGGAAATCACGATTTAATCCAAACGAAAAGAGCCAGACCCTGGAAAATTGGTATAAATACATCTTGAAGAATAGCACAGGTCAAGTTCGTAAATGGGCTGAATCGGCCCAAAGGGAAAAAGTTCCCCTAAGAAGAACTAAACCAACCTCCAAAATACAACATCATTTTTAACATTTTTTTTTGTAAATTTGTTAAGCAATTGATAAATTGTTATGTGAAAAAAATCAACAAAAAAATTATTTTGAATTTGCTACATGCGTAATGTAATCGTACATGCTTTTACTCGGCGCACCACAGCGTATGATTAATATTTTATAATAATATTTTTCTAATATTAAGTATACGCCCGGTGTGTTGGACAATGTCATTACAACCCAGTAAAATTAGCCTCCTAGGAAATCAATAAAGGCTGGTTGTCGCATACAGCTGAAACTGAAACTAAAACTGAAACTGAATTTTTTTAAGTTTCAGTTCTTACTTTTTCAGTTCTAAAACAGCAACTGAATGTTGCGTGGGTTGCAACATACAGCTGAAACTGAATCAAAGCAAATGTAATTTGTCGGCTTTGTTTACGTTTTTTTTTTCAACTATTTATACGCGCTATTTAAATTTTACAAAAAAATGCATGGTAAATATTCATTCAAACAAAATAAAGTGATAGTTTTCAAATTTGACATGTCAAAAATTACATTTCAGTCGGACAGCGACTGAAAATAAGTCAAAAGTACTTTTTTTCAGTTCGGTTGCTAATGTACTGAATTCAGTTCCTGTCAACAGCAACTGAAAAATCGGATTCAGCTGCTAAATTCAGTTGCTATTAAGTTTCAGTCGCAAACGTATGGAATTCAGTTTGAGTTTCAGTTTCAGCTGTATGCGACAACCAGCCTTAAGATTCGGAACTGAACTGAACTAGTGATCTGGTATTTGTGCCAATCCGGATCATTTTCCAAGATTTTTATATAGGGTTACCATTGCAAGAAGATCTCTTGTTTGCCGTCTTTTCAGTGAATCTGAAATCCAGTTTCTGATGATGCAGTAAATCCAACATTTTTAATTAATTTTTAATAAGTAGAAGGGGGAAATAACTTTTATGATGTCAGCAAAACTCTCTTGCTGCGATGCAAATAATTATTAACCCTGTATATTTATCAATTTATTTGATATACATTTTTCTTGTTATTAATTTCTTTCAAAAAAATTATTTCCATATATTAAAATAAATGTTTGTGTGTATGTTGTTTATAGAATCGTAAATTAGGCATTTGATTATGTGATGATCTATAGCAAAATTGTTGTGCATGAGTTCCCGAATGTTTCTAAATGGAGATAACCACTTCTCGGCAGATGGCGCCACAGTCATTCCAATGAATTTCATATATTGCTGTCACATCAATGAAAAGCGCTAACGTATGATGACGTTTCGAATTGTGGCTGACATAAGAATTTATGTAGATTGTAAAATCTATGTTCGGCTCATATTGCACAGACAATATTCTGCGTATTTGTTTATTATGCCCTCCAAAAAAGAATTGGAGGGTATATTCACTTTGTCATTCCGTTTGTAGCGCAGCGAAATATCCCTCTAAAATTCCATAAAGTATATATATTCTTGATCAGTGATGAAATCTAAGACGATCTTAGCATGTAACAACAACCACAAAAACAACATAATTTTTTAAGTTTTTGTGTAATTTCGTTAAGCAAATGATATATTTTTATGTCAAGGAAGGTCCAATGCGTTAAACTTGGAGTCGTAAAATTAAGAAAGAAATTAATTTTTGGACCCCGTCCCCTTTAGTGGGCGTTATTATATGCAAAAATAGTGTAAAAATTTAAAAATTGTATTATTTAAGCCTATACTCCTTAAAAATTAAATTTTTAAGCTTTAATGACGAAGCTGAGACGTAACCTCATCCTCTTCTGCCGTACCCCTGCTCCAAATTAGCATATTTTTACACTTAATTATGCCAAAAATTTGTTTTTAGTGTTTTATGGCAAAGGTGACATGTCTAACCCAATAAAAATAAATGGACCCAATAAAGTATTTATACGTTCTTGATCAGTGATGAAGTCTAAGACGATCTAGCAATGCCCGCACGTCCGTCTGTGGAAAACACGATATAGTCTATTTTTTAATCCCGCCCTCTTTAGTGGGCCTTGAAGCTACTTTTTATATGAAAAAACTAATGTAAATATTTAAAAATTGTATTCCTTAAAAATATAATATATAAGCTTTTACGAAGAAGATAATATATTTTCTGACTCCCCTAAATGACCTTATAAAAAACAGTTTTTATGCACTTATTGACGCCGAAAATGTAGTTTTTAAGTTTCTACGATTTAGGTGAGATGTCTCCCCCACGGGCTATCTCGGAGTGACACTGTATACAGTTTTAAAACTGGGGACAGAAATGTCTTAAAGGAACTATGGCCAACAGCAGGTTAAACACGTTGATATACAATATTAATACGTAAATATTTTTTATGCTGATGGAAAGGTGTCTCAGCCGTGCCCCTCCCAAAACATTCGAAACGATCGCAATAAAATATTTTTTTTCTTTCTTGTTTATTTAAGCCAAATAGTACCATAAAAATGTAAATTTTAATAGGAATAAAAATAGAGTTTTTAATTACAAATCATTTGGAGGGTATATAAGATTCGACCCGATCGAATACAACATTTTTACATGTTTATATATATTTTTTTATAAAAAAGAAACAACCCAATAAAATAATTCACATTATAGAGATTCAAACTATTGCGCTTCGCTGCTGTAAATGCAATTTAGAAATATTTAAATTTACCGAACTCATCGTCCATTGTGCAATAGATCCTGCGTTTTTTGCATAAAGAATGGAAGTTCAGGCTGAAATGAACACAACTATTGGACACGACTGAGCTGCAAACGAATAAAATTCTTGACATGAAATTGCGCACTTTGTGACCAGCAAAAGTCGCATAGCTTGTTTTTGCGCCCATCAGCAGCACTTAATAATAGTTTATCTTAACGCATTGTGAATTTTATGTTTGTAAATTATTTCGTATATTGACTTAGAATTATTTTCGCTTGTCAAATCGCACCTTAGTTGTTTATGGACATAATACATTTTAACAGCGCATCGCTGAGTAGCACATAGGTTTTTGCTAATGACAAGTTCTGCTGGTTATTGTTTTTGGTTTTCTTCAGTATACACAAACCGTGTATAACTGACTAGTGAAAAAGAAAACCAAACTCAATGCTAAACTGCGGCCTGTGCAAAAGCACATGCAAACATACCTACTCGCATAAATTTGTGGACAGCCAGCCTACATATGTACGTATAATATGGTATAGCAACAGAGGAAGAATTTGTCTGTATGTTTAAGTTGACAATTGTATATATAACAACGGTTCCTTATGAACATTGTTGTAGTTGTTAAGAATATTTTCATATTGTAAAGCTCACATACATGCATGAAAATATTCATGTGTACCTACTGAGCTCGACTATAAAAGGCAGAACATTTTGCAAAGAAGGAGGAGTTCCTGTGCAGCCGGCGTGAAGGTAAGTCGATTTAATTATTTAGTCTTTGCTTCTTATAAATTAACTCGGTGGGTTTCAGTAAGGAGAAAACCACATCGGAGTTTGTGTCCCATCTGAAAAGTGAAAGTTCGACCTGGGATACCAACTCCAGTACAGTGGTACGCTGAAACCTTAAACGTGAGTACGGGGTGAACTACTATCGACAGAAAGGTGAAAGTTTTGTCGGGTGGTACGTTCGTTCCGCACACACCGTACGCGTATTGTGACGGGAAGTGCCGTTCAGAAGCAAGACCGCCGCGTAGACGACGATTGGCAAGAACCGCTCAGACAGAAAGGTGAAAGTTTTGCCTGGGTGCTATCGTTACTCGCCTGTCCGTTTGTAAGTAGCCCGTCGCCCCTAGCTGAGTCACCGTTGACGATTGTGGAGAACCGAGCCGACAGAAAGGTGAAAGTTTTGTCAGGTTCGCTCTCAACACTCGCAAGCCAGCCGGGCCCCTTTACGTCGACATTTCGACGCTCGGTAAATTCCACGCCGCTGCCGACCACCGCTGGAACCACCACCATATTTTGGGTTAAATAAATAAGTCAGCGAAAATTATAGTGAAGTGTTTTTTTTTGCCTCTGGTCCTGCAAAACAATAAATTATAGTACGACCCTGGACGCCGCTGAGCCTTACCCCAGCTAAGAGCGGAAACGTGTCGTTACAACTTTCAAGAGATCTTGAAATAGTCAAAAGATTATATTATAGAATAACTTTCCGCTCAGAAAATTTTAAATTAAAAATAAAAATGTTTTATATAATTTTTCAATTCTATTCTATTTTTGCTAATAAAAAAATTAAGCTAATTTTCAACAAAAAATTATAATTTATTCATCAATTTCTATGTTGTTGCTTTCAAAAGGAGTCCTTTGAGATATAAAACAATTATCTCATTGATTTAAGAAATTGCAGCTGCAAAAGCAACAATAACACTAGCAAAAATTTTCAGAAATTTTTATTACAATCAAATATTTTAAACATAAATTGTGACTTGCAATTGAACTTTTATTTTCAACAGTTAAACTTTTCAATTAAATTCACAAGTTTTAGCTGCTGCTCGTATCACCTTTCCCACAATGCCAAAACAATGAAACAGAGTTAAGAAGCATAAGAAAGAAAAAATATATACGAGTATATGCGACTAATATTATCAAAAACATTTATTATTAAAGTGAAAAGGAAATAAAGTTTTTGACACTAAACCTCAAACGACTTAAGTTGTTCCATTTTCTTGGCTACAACATGCAAACAAAACTACTCGGCAACTCCCCAACCACAAAGACTCACGTTGTTTCTCCGACCCCTCCCTCCTTATCGTGTTCTGACAGAAAATGTAGGAGAAAAATCCAAAATAAAATTGAAAGAAAGAAGTTTGCTGCTGTTGTTGTTGTTGTTGCAAACCTAAATCCCATTTAAAATCACTTAAAGAATGTATTAAAACTCTGCTAAAACAATAACCTTAATAACACGTATCAATTTAGGATGACAATTTTGTTTAACTTTTACCTTAAATGTTCAAAATTAGCAAGTTAAGGACAATACGCAGGACATGCAGTTATTTAAAAGAATGCATTCTTTGCCTTTACAATTTGTGCGGTAATATATGATACATGTTTCACTTATTGTTACTGAAAACAAAAGCAATTTTCTAAAAAAAAAGTTTTAAATTTCTTTGAGTTTTATAAATGGACGGAAGTTCAGGCGTAGCTTTGTCTCTTAAAAAAATTTAAAATCTGTTTGAAAAATAATAGCAAATAGATTAAAAGGGAGAAAGTTACTCCCTTTGCACTTTTTAATTTTTTTTAATGAAAATATTTGGTCTTTTTCATATACGAAAGTAATTTACAAAATTAGGGTCCATCGGTAATAAGAACCAGTAACTTCGCACTTTTTTGAACATTTTCAATTTTCCTAGTGGACAGACAAAAACTATTTTTACCACCTAAATATTGCACCATATCTCAAATAAATCAATAAATTATTGTCGAGCCCAGGATATCTGCCACTATTGTTCTGTCGTGCAATTAGTTACATTTAAAACAAAAACAAGTTCTAAAATTTTGTATTAGTTTGAAATTAAATTGTTCAACAGCATGATATCCAGTGACATCGTGGGCCAGGCAGTAAATTTATTTGAAATTTTCTGAAAAATATGGCTGGTAAATTTTTATTTAATTTTTGTTTTTGTAGCTGAAAGTAATATGTATGTCAATCGATTAATTATTACTCGATTAATTATTATTCGATTAATTTGAAAGTGACTATTTTCTGTTTTTTTTTGTGGCTGAAAGTAATATGTCAATCGATTAATTATTACTCGATTAATTATTATTCGATTAAGTTGAAAGTGACTATTTTCCATTAAACATTAAACCTGTTAATTTCTATCTATTAACCGATTAAACAAAATTTATTTATTTTAATTTATTATAATTTTTTATTTTTTTAGAATTTGAAGATATTTTTCTTTTGAATAATTATTTATTTATACAAAAGACTTAGGTGGTGGGCACCCTAAAACTTTTGGGCGTGACCATAAAAGGGTTCAGATTTTGCTACTCTAATTTAACTTGAAAGATATATAAACTTTTTTTCCTAAAAATTTTATAAAAGACAATAATTCAATATGTTACAGATTTCTGTGTGATTTCAATCAAGAATTATTTTTTTCTAATAAAAATTTCGAAATAGTGAATTTAATAGGAAATAATTCATTTACTGAAAATTTGTATTAAGCAGTTAACCGAATAGCCTATAATTAAAAGATTATTAACTGAGTTAAGCAAAACTTGGTTTAGTTAAACCAGCCATTAGCCGACTAATACAGAAACCCAGTCAATTAAATACCCTATAGTCTGCATGCCCGTTTTTCTTTAGTACAGTCGAATCCGCTTTAGCGCAACACGCTTTACTGAAAAAAATCGGATTACTGAAAGCGATACAAATCCCCGCACTGATTTTAAACGCAGCTAGTCTTATTCACTTCGCTTTAGCGAAACATCGCTTTATTGAAAATATGGTATTACTGAAAACCAAATGCAAGCCCACAACTACGTTTTGTATGAAACTTACTTCGCTTTAGTGAAAATATAAAGAATGACAAATTTATTTATTAGAAATCGATTGCATAACTTAAGGCTGAAAAAATTGTGCATGTTTTGTCCGTTAAAATATTAAATGACAATATATATTTGTCCTTTTCGCTCTTACGTATTTTATTGTATTTTTCTATTATATTCTCAATGCAAGTGGCTAGACATTTTCGAGGAATTCGTGAAAAATTTCAACAACAAAATGAATAATTTTTTTTTTAAATAAAATTTTTACGTTAATTAGACGTAAAATATATATACAGATTTGATATAAAAAATATTGTTTTACTGATTTTAAGCAGTACGCTTAACTGTAACAAATTTAAAAATCCGAACTACGTTTTAGAGAAAAATCGGATAACTGAAAAAAATTGGGTTTTGGTTATTTCCAGTAAAGCGGAGTCGACTGTTCTGAAGAAATAAGTTAAAAATTATACACATTCCCAATATCAAATTTTGGTTCATTTTACAAGAAGTGAATGCATCTTGTGTATCGCACACACACACATACATTTATATAGTAGTTTATTAAATTATTTTAAATTGTTTAAGGTTTGCAGAATTTTTCTTCGAATTTATTTCGTGCGTGTAATACGAAGTGAAAACTACAATAACATTTTATGAATACACGTCAATATTAATAAATAAATGCTTTCTATCTACTATTACAAATACATACAAGGCACACACACACACACACTATCACGCAGGTAAATCCCCATATAAAGCAGAATCATATAAAGTAGATATGTGGCTCATTCACGTACCCAAAGTGACTCATGTTAAATCAAGAGTCTTTATTTATAATAGTTTGTGATAACTACTTAAGTCGAAAAACATTTTTTCGAAACTTTTTACACTAGAGCTAACAGGATTAAATATCTAGAGGATTAATTTCTTGTGTAACG
Organism: Linnaemya tessellans; assembly: GCA_951800035.1. Classification (NCBI taxonomy): domain Eukaryota; kingdom Metazoa; phylum Arthropoda; class Insecta; order Diptera; family Tachinidae; genus Linnaemya; species Linnaemya tessellans. The sequence continues at coordinate 6,593,729 of OX637532.1, read as the reverse complement.
ATTCCTGCTTTACGTATGAATTGTGACCACTGAAAACTTTATTGTAATCCCATAATATTTAAGCAATAAAATTTTAATTAAATAGGCTTAAGCACGTCTACTTATTGTCACAGAATAAAGCAGAATATTGCTGTATCTGTACTTCTTATTCTCTCATAAAAAATAGTGATGTGATTGATTGAAGCATCCTATGTGACTATTCTGATATATAATTTTTTTTATAAATTTTTTTAAAATAAAAGCTGTTGCCTCACTGAACTCAATTAATACAGTTAATAAATAGTGATAAGCAAAACTGATCATGAGTACTGATGCTGAAAGTGTAGCCACTTCCGGAAACTGTTCTTCTATGTTCCTGCGTAAGTAGGCAAATTAAATTGATGCTGATTTTTTCTTAGAATATGTATCACGTCTTACCACTTCCAGACAATCTATTTTATTGAAATTCTGTACTGATGCTGGAAATGTAGCAACTTCCGAAAACCGTACTGTTATGTTCCTGCGTATGTAGGCAAATTAAATTCATGTTGATTTTTACATAGAATGTTATCACGTCTTACCACTTCCAGATAATCTACTTTATTTATATTCTGTACTGATGCTGGAAATGTAAGCACTTCCGAAAACAGTTCTGATATGTTGCCGTGTAAGTAGGCAAATAAAATTCATGTTAATTTCTACATAGAATGTTTATCACGTCTTACCACTTAAACACAATCTACGTTATTTCAATTCTGTACTGATGCTGGAAATGTAGCCACTTCCGAATACAGTTCTGATATATTCCTGCGTAAGTAGGCAAATTAAATTGATGCTGATTTTTTCTTAGAATATTTATCGTCTTACCACTTCCAGACAATCTACTTTATATAAATTCCGTACTGATGCTGGAAATGTAGCTACTTCCGAAAATCGTACTGTTATGTTCCTGCGGAAGTAGGCAAATTTAATTGATGCTGATTTTAGAATATTTATTACGTCTTTTCTTTTTAAGATATTCTACGTTATTTAAATTCACTTAAAAAATTTTTTTCTTTATTTCAATTCACGTAAAAAAATGATTTTCTCTTGTTTTCCTTAATTGAATTCACATAAATTTATTTTTTTTAATTTTATTTTTTAATTTAGCAACTAATTTGTGTCGCAAAATATATGCGAACACCTAGAACTTATTTAAAATAAATTTAGTTTAACACTTTTGTGGTCACGCTCTCATCTCTAATATGAACTGTGCTGTGCCTATGTGCGCACGTCTTAGCCAGTTGCCATTTTTTGGGGGGGTTTATTAGTTGCTAAAGTCATTGACCAAATTAGAGATGTCATTTAAAGAAACACACAACTGGGAATATCTGTCTTATAAATCAAATTAATATTAAATCTAGCTAAAATAAGACTTAATAATATAAGAAATAACAACAATGGAAAGTTTTTGGTATGTGATATTTATTTGTAAGAGGGAAAATAATTTGCCAGCACGTTTAAAACAACAAAAGTATTAGGAGAAGGTCAAACAATAAGTTTTAATTACCGGCCTGTAGTTTTTTTCTAGTGCTCTTACATATTTTGTAATTTTATGCCACCCCCAAACATCTCAACTGCGTGCTCTTAATCAATTAATTTAATTAAGTTTTTATTGAGTTGCCTAATTGTGCTCATGACATTAATGTTTTAATTAAAATAGACATTTAGTGGAGTTGAAAATTTGTTGTGGTTGTAGTATTGGGCCGTACTTCCAGGGAGATGCATGAACGTAAAGTATTTCCTTTAAAAGTTATTTGGAACAAAGAGTTAAGCCGGCCCAAGCGCTCAATTGAGTGAATAACTAACTCAACCAGCCAATAATGCAGATCAAAAAAAAAAATCAATAGCAAATTCATGATAGAGTGCAGAATGAAACTCATGTGGCTTCATAGTCCACGCCTGGTCTATGTGTGGCAGCAGCACCCACAAACTAAGCAAATTTTCGAAATGTCAAGTTTAAGGAGAAATCCTATGAATTTATATAAGTGAATTTTAGTTGATATCTTAAAGTTTTACAACATCTAGAGTTTCAAAACTATCCAAGATCCACTGCATATAATGAATCTTTTTATGTAAATCTCTGAAAGTGACACATTCTCTACTCCATCTTAACACTAACAGCCGGTAACCACTTCTTTTCATATTAACTTGTGCCCAACCGTTTGGTTCCCTGGCTATCAGAAACTCAACGAAATTATGTATTCCCAGGAAACGCTAGCGATTTGCTCTATAATTAATGCCTGAATTGAAATAATGCAAATTTCTAATGAATCTAAGAAATACGAGTGCTTAGCAACAAATTGTGTTGTGAAATGCTTGTTATCTCTTAGAACAACTTAAGCTAAACAAACTGCATTTAATTTGCAGTCAGGGAAGACTTGCAATAAAATCATGCTGAATTCTCGTATACATCAAAGATAAAATTGGAAATAATTTATACTCATTCTAGAAATTGTGCTGGAGCTGAGTTAAGAAGATTGTCAATACAATTACACTGTAGCCAGGCATTCATAGAATTGTACAGCCACTTTATTACCATACAACTATATAAATTATTATAAATGACAAACTAATATTTCTAACAAATTTTGCTAAGAAACTGTCCTCTACTTCAACATTCACTTGTATTCCTGCTCCGTACATAAATAATGTACGGCTGACTCTACTCACTCACTTTGTGACGACACATTATATCATAAGTCGTTTGAACACACACACGTATTTCAACTAATTCCACTTCCACCATGACTCAGTGTTTTTCTATCAAATCTTTATGACATTTAGAAAAAAAAAAATATGTTTCTCTTTTCAATGTATGTATGTGCATGCACATGCATGCATATTATAATCATATCAAATCACATCAAATTATGCTCATCACCAGCATTATTTTCTCAAGCTTTTTTTTTTCTTCCTTTTTGTTTCCTTCACTGCCATCGTCAATTCTTCTTTTCTTTCAACCTTGCAAGGCTTTCTATATTCATTGGCTTGCCTTTTATTATTCTAAAGAAGACAACTAAAAGACTGGTTAAAATGTCATTCATGTATACGAGCCACTGCACATACTGAACGAAGTGGGAAGAATATTAAAGGAGAAAATTTATAGAAAAAAAGAAAAAATATATAAAAGCCAGAAATAGACCGCTTTATGGTGAACAAGTTATAAGATCGAAAATTGTTGTATGGAAATTTAAGCCTGTGTCTGTCTGAATATATTTTCATCTATTTTTCCAAGAAAAGGTGATGTACCGTGTGTGTGTGTGTTTCTGCAGCAATCCAGCAAACATAAATTTGCCAATTCCAACAGAATAGTTAAAATTTGCAAAAGTAAATGCACAGTGGGCGGCCGTACTGTAAAACTAATATCAGCTTAAATCTGCCGCAACCCAGCAAACATATGTTTGACAATTTCAACAGAAAAGTTAAAATTTGCAAAAGTAAATGCACAGTGTGCCGTACCGTAAAACTAATATCAGCTTAAATCTGCCGCAACCCAGCAAACATATGTTTAACAATTTCAACTGATTAGTTAATATTTGCAAAAGTGAATGCACAGTGGGCGGCCGTACTGTAAAACTAATATCAGCTTAAATCTGCCGCAACCCAGCAAACATACATATATTTAACAATTTCAACAGAATAGTTATAATATGCAAAAGTAAGTGCACAGTGGCCCGTACTGCAAAACTAATATTAGCTTATATCTACCGCAACCCAGCAAACATATGTTTAGCAATTTCAATAGAACAGTTGAAATTTGCAAAAGTAAATGCACAGTTGGCCGTACTGTAAAACTTATATCAACTTAAATCTGCCACAACCCAGCAAACATATTTTTGCCAATTCCAACAGAATAGTTAAAATTTGCAAAAGTAAATGCACAGTGGGCCGTACTGTAAAACTAATGTCAGCTTAACTTAGCGCTGGGTCAAGTTAATATAACTGTGATCGAAAATTGCTCCGTAATTATGTATTCATTTTTCTAAATACGAGGGCTGTTCAAAAATATGGGAAATTTTTACAAACTCCTGAGAGAATTCAAGATCATTCAAAAGTACCTTCCAGAACCATTGCGTGGATCCTAAGAAATAATATTTTAAAGTAGACGACATAAAAATTAATTAATAAATAAATATATATTTTTTGTGAAAAATTAATATCCACCATAATTTTTGAACCGACCTCGTATATAGTCAGCAATGTTCGAACTGCCAAAAAGAAATGGCAGAGAAAAATTACGAAGTCGTTTTCAGTTGTTACATTATAATTGAATAACTAAAATTATATACCAGACTCTATGACTCAATTTATAATTTAATTGTCTCAATTAAGGTTTGTGTAACTAAATATATTAATTGAAATATATATCATTAAAAATAAGACATACATATGTTTAAAGAAAATAAGCAGCAAAACAGCTGCCAAAAACTAAGAGAGTGGAACTGTAAAATATATGTTCGCTGGGTAGTCGCTTTTAACTCGCAGCTTATTTGCGCCCTTATTACACAGTCATTTTTTACTGCAAGTGCAAAATTTGTAACGTAATATAATTTATAGCTACACATACATCTACAGACAATTATGTATGAGGCATGGACTCAGAGGGACTGAAACAGGGATATTTTCGCCCCAACAAAAGAAATAAAATATATTTTATCAGTACAACTCAGTCCTTACAAACTGCCATATGCTTTCAGGAGAGAACTAAATGATATTAAATATATTTTTCAACAAAAACAAGAAAATATTAAAAAATCCCCAAAATGCCCCAAAAAAATTGGAGGGCTTTTCAGCTTAAGCTTGTTGGGCCCAATGTTGTTTTCACCGGCGGGAGATTAAAAATTTTTAAACATTTCGATACAGTGCATCATAGTAAATCATACAAGCAGTTTTGAATTTTCTTGTTTTTTTGCGCTGTTACATATAATGATGGTTTCTATTCAATATTAAATAGAAACCATCACTGGTTTACATAAGGCACGCTTTGCCTATATAGCGTTACCTAAAATACCAATTTGAGCCAATTAGCAGGCAAAATAAATTATTGCTTAAAAGACTTCAAACAATTTTACCACTTCAGTGCAATCAAGCATTTCTGTTTAGTTATCGTATTGAATTGGAAAATAAATCTCATTAATCAATTTCATTTAGGCACACGATATGTGCTTCTAACTCAGAACATTCAATATTGTTCGTCTAAAAACATCAATACACTTTCAATCAAACCAGCCTTCTTCTCTATTAATAGAGATGTCTTTCCGAGCTTCAATGTCTATTGATTTTAAGTTGAAATGCAAAATAAAAAATAAAAAACAGAGAAAAAGTATAGAAAGACCTAAAAGTCTGCTTATTGATGATGTCTTTCATTTCTTCGTCATCATTTACTTTCAATAAGGCATCATCAGAATTTCAGTTTCAAGTATTCAAGTAGTTTGCTGTTGTTGTTGTTGTTGTTGTTGTTGTTGCTGCTGTATTGTAATTGTTGCTGTTCTATTTAGATGCTGCTGTTGATGTTGCTGAGCATCGTTGACTTGCTGGGATGCAAGAAAATAGACAGACTGACAAAAAAGAAGCAAATAGGCAGACATGCAGGCTGGCAGGCAGGCATACAAAGGAACATCAACTTTAGTGACATGCTGACAGCAAATATGCTGTCACATGATTTGCCCAAGTGTGCGTGTGTTTTGGGTAAAAAATATTAAATGCAAGAAATAAGTTTTTAAATTACTCGAACAGGGAAGTGTTAAAGGTGAAGCACTTTTTAAGTATCCGATAACTTTTACACAATTAAATTGCGTGTATGAGCTTTTTAGTTCCTTCACTGCTATACCTCGTAAATGGCAAAGTTTTCTTTAAATAAATGACATTTTGCATGTCAAATATTTAACAGCTGACAGTACTGCCAGATTGAAGCTTTTAGCACTATGCCATGGATGGCAATGCTGCCATTTCATTTCAATTAAAAACCAATATTACAGTTTGGCTTATTACGGTTGTCGATTCTACTCGACAGCTTGTGCTAGACTAAAGAAAATGATTCCGTTTTTCTTTAAGCTCTTACAAACTCTCTAGCCGCTTCGAGAACCATAATAATTCCCATTATCTTAGAGAAAATCTATTACGAAATCATCATTTTAGATATCTGCATCCATCAAAACGATGAACTCATGCTAAAGGTGATCACTTGACTTAATGAGAAGAAACCACAGTCTGTAATTCCTAGCCTGGATATTTATTAGAAATCGGTGGCAAGTAGTTTGAAAATGAAACCATATTTCAAATCGAGTTCGAATTATGCGGTCCTTATCAGTTTGTTCGGTCACGAAACCAATACTGATCGGTCCTGCTATTAATTAAATAATTTGCATTTAATAAAATTCTTGACCAAACAAAAATTATTTGCAGATTGCAGATTTGAACCTGGGTCTGAGTAGGCCAATTCTTATCTTAATAATAAAATTAAAAAGTTCGCATAATACAATTTACGTTCTCTTAAAGACAAGCAAATTTAAAAAAAAATAATAATTGTAATTTCAGAGCACAAAAACTAAACGTCGTAGTTTAAAAATGTCGTCCTTTTCAAAACACTTGAATCGAATTCATTAAAGTCCTGAGAAATGTTGTGAAGCAGAATTTGTGTTTCTCAAGTGATTTTAATATTTGGAAAAATGCTTGATTGCCTACTTAAACACCCCCTGCCCCGGAGTTCCTACTGACAGCAACAACTTTTGCAATTGTACACATACACACGCATGAAAAATGTCAAATATGCTCGTGTAAATCACATTCACACTAACCCAAACACACTCACCTACACACACACGCCCCTATTCAAAGTGGGCCATTTAACGTCGTAAAAAAAATTAAGATAATTTTGATTTTATGAAGACACAAATGAATGATTACCATCACATGATGGAATAGCGGGAAATAAATGATCATCAGTTTTAGAAATCTTATATGCTGTCATCAAATAATGGCTCTCCCTCTCACGCTGTCGGCTAGACCTAAACGAATTGAAATAAAATCATTTATCACATCAGATGACACTTGAAAATATATTGAAACATGCCTGGCATTGCTGAGCTCCCTCACCCTCTGCTGCACGGCTGTACACGACGACTTGGCAGGCAAATGTAAATAACAACAACAGGAATAGAAATGCACACCAAAAAGTTATTTATTTTAGAAATTATAAAAACGGCAGTAAACAGCCATTTACATTTACATTAAATTAAAATGTGTTGAAACTGTAGCTGCTGCTTGTCTGTGCTTACACTGTGCAACAAAATTGTTTTTAAAAGGGGAATTTTTTGAGTAAATTTCTTTTTGTTCAGCTGTTTTCGTATAACATGCTAGTGTTAGACATGTTCAGTTTGGTCTCTAACTTAACCTTGAATTGACTTACAAAAAGGAACAACGCTGCCAGATTATTGAATAACAAAAAAAATTGTTTAGCAATGAGAAATTATACGTAAAGAAGCCATTTTGAGTACAGCAGCCCAAGGCACAGGAAAAAGATGGAATGACTAGTTGTCAGAGATGAGAGCTTCATACTTATCAATTTATTCAATTCCAAAGGCAACACGATTTACAAACTTCTTATCTTCTCTCTTGCAGTTTTTTTTTAATTTTAAACCCTCCAAAAAAGAATTTGGAGGGTATATTCATTTTGTCATTCCGTTTGTAACGCATCGAAATATCCATCTGAGACCCCATAAAGTATATATATTCTTGATCAGTGATGAAATCTAAGACCAACTGAGCATGTCCGTCCGTCCGTCCGTCCGTCCGTCCGTCCGTCTGTGGAAATCACGACTCAGTCCAAACGAAAAGAGCTAGACTCTTGAAATTCGGTATGAATATATTTTGAAGCTTAGAGAAAGGGTAAGTTTGAAGATGGGCTAAATTGGGCAAGAGGGAAAAAAGTTCCCCTAAGAAGAACTGAACCATCCCAGAAAAAACCACATAATTTTTAACGTTTTTTGGTTATTTTGTTAAGCAAATGATATATTTTTATGTCAAAGAAGGTACAACGCCTTAAACTTGGACACATAAAATATAAAAAAATTATTTTTGGATGCCGCCCACTTTAGTGGGCGTTATTATATGCAAAAATAGCATAAAAATTTAACAAATTGTTTTACTTAAGGCTACATTCCTTAAAAATAAAATTTTTAAGCTTTAATGACGAAGCTGAGACGAAACCTGGTAATACTCTGCCCTACCCCCTCCTTCCCCTTCGCCCCCTAAATGACCCTACCAAAAAAAAAAAATTTTTTTAAATTTTGTATATAATCATTCCAAGCATTTATCTTTAGAGTTTTATGACTGCCGATTTCTGCCCTACCCCCCCCCCCACCTCTTCCTTTGCCCCCTAAATGACCCTACCAAAAAAAATTTTTTTTTTAATATTGTATATAATCATCCCAAGCATTTATCTTTAGAGCTTTATGACTGCCCTACCCCCTCCTCCCCCCTTTGACCGCTAAATGACCCTATTAAAATAAATAAAAATTTTTTTTAATTTTGTGTATTATCATCCCAAGCATTTATTTTTAGAGTTTTATGTCTACCTGTTTCTGCCCTACCACCTCTCCCTCTTTGCCCTCTAAATGACCCTATCAAAAAAAAGAAAATTTAATTTTGTATATAATTATCCCAAGCATTTATTTTTAGAGTTTCCCCCACAGCCCCGCCAAAATACAGTTTTTATACCCTCCAAAGAGAATTGTGATGAAGTCTAAGACGGTCTAGCAATGCCCATACGTTCGTCTGTGGAAAACATGATATTGTATATTTTTGAACCCCGCCCCTTTAGTGGGCGTTACCGTAAGATATTATATAAAGGAACTCTGTCCCACCAAGTTAAACATTTTAAATTCACTTACTAAATATTTGGAGGGTATTTAAGATTCGACCCGGTCGAATATAACGTTTTTACTTGTTTTTTTATATAAATTTTTTTTATAAAACTTTTATTGTTTTCTTAAAAACCTCAACATTTGCAGAGAAAAATATGTTTGCTTTTGTTTTTTTTTCACTAGCAAATTAGTCATCAATTAAATTAATTTAATTTTTTTTACTTTGAAAAATTCTGCCAACAATTTTCCATTCCTAAGGAATGACAACATTTAATTTGTTGTTGTTGCTGTTTTTTTTCTCAAATTCCGAACAAACAAACTATGCTAATAAAATAAAATCATAAAAAGACCTCCCCCTTCTCCACGCCTCCTGCCCACCATAAAAAAGACATAAAAAATAAAAGTAAAGAATGTTTCCTTAATGGTCTGTCTCCATATAGAGGCGAGCCTGACTGACCATCATGTCCCTTATACTGGCGATTTCATTCAGTTAAACATTAATAATACACAAATTGTGACATTTGCTACAACATAAAAAAAAACAGCAAACAACAATGAAAAGCGGAAGCAAGAGAAATCAGGATATAACAATTTTAACTGGAACAAAAAATAAAAATAAAAAATAAAAATAAAACAAGAAATAAAATATTAAACAATAAAATATTCTGCTCTCAAATGACCCAAAAGCTTGCAAAATATATATTATTGTTCTTTTTTTTATGGCAGCCTAATTTTTTCAGATAAATGAACTATAAACCCAAAGTCAAATAAAAATTTGTCAATTGTGTTCACTGCAAATGATGACAGTGATCACTCGCTGTGGCAGCCACGCCGTATGGCAGGCAGACTAAAGGTGCGAACCAGAAGAAACTCATGTGTATTAAAGTGGCAGAAAGGAATGTGTCATTTCAAAGGAAATGTTTTTGAAAGGATGAAGGGAGGGTATTGTTGTAACACTTCTTTCACTCAGTCAATTTTTGTTAAGAAAAAAAAATTTTTTTTTTAATAAAGGATAAAAGCAAAATTTTTCTTTATTAACACACAACCACAGCAAGGACAAGCGATAAATCTCGGAATTTTTTTTCTATTATTCAATCGAATAACTAAATTGGCAAAATTCATGCTGGCAACTTGGAACAAAGAAATAATTGCAAGACGTTCAGATAATTTAAGACAAATAATCCTGGAACTACGGGTGGGCAAACTTGAGGTTAGAAACTAAATTACCTGTCAAATAATGAAATGTCAACAACTGAGCTGTCATTCTTTGACATTTATTTAGTAAAAGGTAGGGAAATTTTAATAATACAAACAAAATGTGGCTCAAAATTTTGTGTAAAGAGCGGACGTCTGCCAAAGTGCTAGAGATAGATATTGGCCCCACATCATATTACATTATTAATTCCCATATTTCTACTGTCCATTGGAATTAATAAAACTGAATTTGTTAAGAAAATATGTTATTTGTAAGCCAATTTACTTCCTAACCTCAAATTTTTCAATCCTTTATGTCTGGCTTAAATTTGGTTACATCAAGCACCTGCAAACACCTACATTTATATCTCATGCTGTTAAAGGAAATTTTTAGGACAACTCAGTAAAATAAAACAGATGCTAAGACAGTCAATAAGATGTTGAACCGGGGATCCGTAAGTAGTGCAAATCTGCATCGCCGTGTAACAAGAAGTATTATTTATGGATGCCACAAAAAATGCCACAGTGTGCTCTCGGCTTTAGCTCAATAACTAACCTTTCGGTGCGAGTGTATATATTTTTTTTGCCTTCCAAAACAGAATTCCAGGATATACTCACTTTTTCTAGGACCCCTTAAATCATATATATTCTTGAAAAGTGATGAAATCTAAGACGATCTAGCCATGATCGTCCGTCGGTGTGCGGAAATCACGATTCAGTCTAAACGAAAGGAGCCAGACCCTTGAAATTTGGTATAAATACATCCTGAAGAATATTACAGTCCAAGTTCGTAAATGAGCTTAATCGGACTTGAGGGAAAAGAGTTCCCCTAAGATAAACAAACCCAACCTCAAAAAAAACAACATAATTTTTAAAGATTCTTTTGTAATTTTGTGAAGCAAATTATATATTTTTATGTCAAAGAAGGTCCAATGCGTTAAACTTGGAGCCATAAAATAAAACAATAAAAGAACTAATTTTTGGACCCCTATTCCTTTAGTGGGCGTTATTATATGCAAAAATAGTGTACAAATTTAACAAATTGTTTTTTAAGCCTACATTCTTTAAAAATAACATCTTTAAGCTTTAATGATGAAGCTGAGACGTAACCTGGTGCTCCTCTGTCCTAACCCCTCCTCCTCCTCCTCCTTTGCCACCTACATGACCCTTTAAAAAAAAATCTTAAATAAATTTATGTGTCTGAAGCTAAATATGCCGAGTTAAATATGTTTTCACGTAAGCAGTTACGAAGTGAGGTTAAATATGTTATGACGTAACGAAATGGCAATCAGTGAAATTTTTTTTTTGGATGAAAATCCCTAAAATTATTATGGGAGTGTCTTCTATCCCATACCTCATTTTGTATATACTAGCAATGCATGCCAACTTCTTATTTGGCCACTGAAGGCAAAATCCCTCCAAGATCACAGACACTCTCATGGCCTGTAAATATTTTCACAAAATGCTCAAAAAATTTATTAAATATGGATTTTCATAAAAAAAAACTTCACTGTTTGCCATTTCGTTACGTCATAACATATTTAAGTTCACAGCTAAATACGTTGTTTCGTAACTGGTTACGTCAAAACATGTTTAACTCGGCATATTTACCTTCACTCACATAATAAATTTTACATTTAATTATCCCAAATATTTATTTTTTGAGTCTTACGCCAAAGGTGTAATGTCTCCCCCACGGCCCTTGCCAGAAATACCCCGCCAAAATACAATTTTAATACCCTCCAAAGAGAATTGGACCCCATAATGTATATATATTCTTGATCAGTGATGAAGTCTAAGACGATCTAGCCATGACCATACCTTCGTCTGTGGAAAACATGAGATAGTCTATTTTTGGTCCCCGCGCCCTTTAGTGGGCGTTGACGTACAATATTATATGCAAAAATAGTGTAAATATTGAACAATTTGTATTCCTTAAGCCAATAAGAAGCTGAGATGTTCTCCGATCTCGCAGAGGTGAAACGTCTCCCTCACGGCCCTTTCCCAGAATGACTTTGTCAAAATAGAAATTTAAAATTGTGTACAGAGATGTCTTAAATGTCTGTCCCACCCACTTAAACATTTTAAATTTGCTTACTAAATATTTGTAGGGTATTTAAGATTCGACCCGGTCGAATATAACGTTTGTTACTTGTTTTTTTTTTTTTTTTTTTTAAATTGTCTATCTATCATAATCATTAATTTGGGGACTGGTGAAATGCTGCCTAGACATTTCTGCAAGTGCCACAAATTACTATTGAATTTCAGAATCTTTTTGTTTCCATTTCGCCTTAAAATTAAATTCATATGAACTGATCGATTGCAATAGCATGAAATTTTCTTTTATTTCTTAGTGTGTGAGTGCTTAAGTATTTCCCTCATTTACACTCGTATTGATTGACTTTAACATTTTATTTTTTGAAGTAAAATTACTAATTCATTTGTTTGCATAATTTCTGATAATTTAATAATACATCCGCTTATAAATTAGTTACAGTTGTTCTAATTATGATTCTAATAATATCAATTAGAATAGAAACTTAATATGGCATTTGGACGGAATTGTTTTGTTGGGTGTTGGATGGTGTTGGGTGATCCGTGTAAACGTATTCATATCTAATTAATTCTTAATTTGACTATTGTTTCTGTCGTTGCTGCTGTTGTTGCTTTTAATTTTTATTGCGGCCAGAGCATCATGTTACGGCGTTTAAATTTTCACTAACATCCATATAAATAATTTAGGTCATTAAATTTATTTTGCATTCATTAGGGGTATTCATGTTGCTAAAGTCTTGTTTTTTAGTTGCACAAGTCACATGCGAAATGTCGGCTACTAAAGGCACTACCCGCCTTATTAATAACTTATAGGTTTGCCTAAATGTGCTAAGAATAATAAAAATTCTTAAAAAAATCATTTTTATTCAGACTCAAGTTCAAATCTGGAATCTGTGAATAATTTTTTTTAAAAATAATAAAAATTCTTAAAAAATCATTTTTATTCAGACTCAAGTTCAAATCTGAAATCTGTGAATAATTTTTATTAAGAATAATAAAAATTCTCAAAGAAATCATTTTTATTCGGACTCAAGTTCAAATCTGGAATCTGTGAATAATTTTTTTTTAAGAATAATAAAAATTCTCAAAGAAATCATTTTTATTCAGACTCCAGTTCAAATCTGGAATCTGTGAATAATTTTTTTTATAGTAATAAAAATTCTTAAAAAAATCATTTTTATTCGGACTCAAGTTCAAATCTGAAAGCTGTGAATAATTTTTATTAAGAATAATAAAAATTCTAAAAAAATCATTTTTATTCAGACTCAAGTTCAAATCTGGAAGCTGTGAATAATTTTTTTTAAGAATAATAAAAATTCTTAAAAATATCATTTTTATTTGGACTCAAGTTCAAATCTGGAATCTGTAAATAATTTTTTTTAAGAATAATAAAAATTCTTAAAAAATCATTTTTATTCAGAGTCAAGTTCAAATCTGCATTCTGCAAATTATTTTTTTAAGATAATATAAATTCGTAAAAATCAGTTTTATTCAGACTCAAGTTCAGTTCTGCAACCTGCAAATTATGTTTTTAGAAATAATAAAAATTCTTAAATAGATAATTTTCATTCAGACCCAAGTTCAAAACTGCAATCTGCAAATTATTTTTTTAAGAATAATAAAAATTTTTTATATAAAATTATTTCAGTTTTCTTATATAATTTTATATAAAAACGACCTCGAGCTTAATAAACAATAAAATAAATTACCAAAATAAAGGTCAAAAAGTTAATTGAAAAAAAATTAAAAATTACTCAATTAATAAGCAAATCTTTTAAAGGGTAATTTTTAAGCGCTTCCCATCTTTAAATTTAAAAAAAATGTGTGGAATGCCTTCGAATTTTTTAACTCGTTTGAAAGACCAATTGATGCCATTGTGTATGGAATATAATATCGTTCCAATGTTTGCCACGGGTTCTCTGTGTGCAGCGCATCTGAAATGTTAAATTTTCCATGACTCTGACTCATAAATCAGGCTGAATTTGACCGACAGCATGAATTACGTTGGCTTTGAGTAGCACTGGCTACTGATTTGGCTCATTCGCATACACGTGTGACTTAAGAAAAGCTCAGAACAAAAGGTCTAACGGTCATTTCAATATAAATTTCAAAGTATTTTAAACAACATTTCTTATATTAATTCAGTTAAATTGACAGGCTAATTGTTCGAAAATTTATTTAAACTCAGAAGGACATGATAAGTATTCCAAGGAACAAAGAAAAGTCTTATAGATTTCTTATTCCAAAACAATTGTCAACTATTTCCCAGCAAATTAAAATTGCCACGCCCACTTGAAGTGACTGCATTGAATTAACATTTTCAATTTCTGTTATTCAAAATTATAATAAAATAAAGACAAGCGCCAGCGCCTAAGAAAATATCATTTTAATTTTAACCCCCGACTTTCAAATTAAACAGATATTTTTTTATGTTTGCAATAAAATATATAATTTTTACATTCTGTTGTATTGAACTCCAGCCATCATAACAATTTTCAATTTTATTACAACTAATTTGTCATTCATAGAATCATTTAAAGTAACGACGCATTTTCCCTATTGATTTGCCCGTAATACTTGTTTATTTGTACCATCAAATATTGCCAATTATAATCGAATTATTTTTGCTTATTTGCCTCTTTTGTTTATTAATAGGCGCGCGTGTATGTGTATGTACGTCTGTGTGTGTGTGTTTGCGTATGAGCGCTTTTATGTCTGTATATTATGGCTGTTTATAAAATAGTTAATGTTGTTGTTTTTCAAATGCGATTAAATTTCCAGTTTATTAATGCCAGAAAACTCATGTGTGTGTGTGTGTGTGTGGTTACGTGCTGGTATCGGCTCTACCCAGTCAGCCATAATCAAATATTTTTGGCAAAGGTCTGATGAATTCGTACAGCTTGCTGTCAGATTTTAAGTACACACAAGTATTATCTCTCTCTGGTTAGTGGACGATTCCATAAGGATAAGTTCCTGGGATTTAATTTTTTTAGTAGGACCCGCACTCAGGGGATGATCGCTGCACATGCAGTTCTTTACTCCCGAACTAGAAGGGAGAGGACAGCATTGAGAAGACAGATGAAGAAAGATGAAAAGGTAGATAATTTTTTTGTAAATATTTTAATCTTAATTTGTCGGAATATTGATGCCTGGGGGCCGGTGAAGGAGGTTGCTATTACTCTACTCTGGGTACACGATCAGTGACCAGAAGAGCTGACGGGTCTCCATATAAAAAAAGAAAGTTGTGCCAGTCATTCCCTAGAATTAAATATTAGACAATAGAGTTTATTAATTTGAAAAGAAAAAATTTGCCACGCCCCCACAATACGGCCCTTTTCTATTTTTTTTTATATAGCGCCGCCATTTAAAGTTCGTTCTCAACATATAGTATATCGTTGTTCATGGCTAGACTATGGCTTCACTTTATCCTTAAGTGGTATTCTAGTCCGATGACAAATTAAAAATTTCATATATGATACATCGGATCCTTCCCCACCCCAACTTTTTGTAAAATTTTTGCTCGTTGCAGAAATTTTTCGCTAAAACCTAGTGTTATAATTAATTAATTATAATTGAATTAAGTATCGAATATTTATAAAAATTATAGATTTAGTTTTTTTATTTTATTTCTTCTATATTTATATTATTATTCTTATTATTTTTATATAAATTTAGAAAAGAGAATTTATGAAATATTTATATTTTATATTTTATAAAAAATAAAAATATATATTAAACTCTTACATAATGAGTAGCAAATTAAAATGCCACATGTTCTTTGTAAATATGGTGTTTCCTAACCTTGAAACAAATTAACATAAAATGTTACTGTGAACAACTGCTTGTAGTATTGGACGATTGACAAATTTATCACAAATTGTTTATTTATAAATTTAACTCACTGTTAATGCACTATATGCATTCAAATTATAATGGAAATAAATCAAAAGGATCTACGTTTACTGTAGTACAAGACGTTATGCGACAGAATTGTCATCTGGAGTTCTAATATTTAACTACTAATCTTTCTTTCTTTATGAATCTTTCTCACTCAGTTGCTCTCTTAGAGAGCGTTGTCAACTCAGTGCTTTTAGCACTGTTTTTAGTGCTTTTTAAAATTTTTTACGCGAAAAATTTTGGCTTCAGTGCTTTTTGGTTTTTAGTGCTTTTTTTGGTGCTTTTTTTTCATTCGGTGGCACGAGACAATAAAAAATTTTGCTATTAAACTTGTATCTTTACCATATTCCAATGCTGAAGTAGAACGAGTTTTTACCTCAATGAATCTTTTAAAAAGAAAAATTAGAACCGAATGTCGCTGCATTCGGTTAATGCGCTTTTACAAATCAAAAACGGACTTAAATGGGAAAATTCTTGTTGCGAAACGTACGAAATTCCAGATGAGGTCAATATTCATATTAATACAAAAATGGCTTATAAAACGTTGGAATATGAAATAAAAACGGTATTATGGGCAGATGACCGTGATGAGGAATTCACGGACTTTGATATTGACCTTTAACAAATACAAATTGAAATTCATTCCTTATTATATATGAATATATTTTAAACGTTATTTTACTTTTGTTACCTTAAAAGAAATAAAATATGGCTGAGAAAGTGCATCACTTTAAAAGTTTACAGGAAAATAAAAAACAATGTAAAACTTATTGCATTTTCTATGGCGATATTTACAATATGTTGAGTTCTCTTTTAGTGTAATATGTGAATTATTAAAAATATAGTAATAAATGATCTAAAATTCTTCTGGTTTTTTTGATCTCTTTATAATTATTATTGTACTCTATTATTTTTAAGTCTCTTGATTTTTATTGGAAATTAATTATTTAAAAATAATTAATTTCCTGAAGAAGTCACACAAAGGAGTGACGAAATATTGAAAAATAAAATGTTTTAAATAAAAATAAGGAGACCTTAAAGTTAAAAATAATAGAATACTATAGTAATAAATGATCTGTTATTTTATAAATTTTTTGGTTAATAAATGTGAAAAATAGAAAAAAATTAAATAAAATCATATTTTAAATAAAAGGCAATTAAAATAAAAAAAATTTATATTTAGTGCTTTTTTTCAAAAATTACGCGTTTTTTGTCCGACTTTAGTGCTCTTCAAAATTTCAAAGTTGACAACGCTGGCTCTCTACTCTCGCTCCATGGTTATATGCTTCATGCTACATTCGCACTTCCTCACTGTCTCTCTCTCTCTCTCTATATCCCTCTCTCAATCGTTCTCAATTGTTTTCTCCCTTTTTTTTGACAAAAACGTCCCACATTTTCGTGTCGCGTTTCATACGTAAAAATTTTACCCTCATGCGCGCGAAGAAGATTCACTTCAAAAATGACACTATTTTTTTAAAAAATTCAAATAATTTTTGATTTCATTATGATATTGCAAATGAGCTGGTTCTGGAAAATAGTTTGGATTTTTGCAAGTGGCTAAAACTTATTTAATTATCGACCTTCTTATCATGATATGATGCTTATATATTAGGGTGTCCCAAAAAAAAATTTTTTTCTGATTTTCATAAGTGCTCAATCAAAATTTAAAAGCTTATAGGCTGAAGTATTTTTGGTTTTTTTTAAAGAATTCTCGGAATAGGTCTAGAGGTCGCGCAAATGGAGTTTTCATAAAAAAACGGAGTTTTCGGCCTTTTTTCTAACTTTACTCATAACTTGGTTAATAACCACGGGTTTCTTCACTCCTGAGGAAACAGTTTTAAAGAAAAGTATCCAAGATTTATTCCTGTGTGAAAAACTTATAAGTTTTGGTGATGAGTTTGCTTATTTAGATACCCTAAATTACAATTTTTCGTAATTTTTTCAAAAATTTTGTAATAACGCTTTACAAGTTTTTAAGTTTCAATGAAAGCGAAAAAAACTAATGATGCAGTTTGAAAGACAAATTAATTCTTATTAATATAAATACAACAATTTTTAAATTTGCTCTTACCGTTTCCGAGTTATACCCGTTTTTATCTTTATACCCAGTATATGTTTTTATAAGCTGTTTGCCAGTTACCAATCATACCCAATCAACTAAAAAACCAACTTTTGTTTTGCTCTGTGAAAAATCATTTATTGAGGCTCTTGCGATGTAGTTCTACAACTTGCAATAAATTCTGGAAATCAGTTTCAGAAGTTGTGACATTATCAGCCAAAGCCACACCTCGTTCTGCGACATCATTTACCACTTGTAAATGTTGAACTTTTTTCTTTGCATCTTGAAATGACTTGTTGCTTTTCCAATTCTCTGGATCTATTTAAAAAAAATCGATTGAAATATTGCAAGCTTCAAAAAAAGTTAGACTGGCTTTTGAAATGAATTGTTGAATTTCCTTATTTCTAAAGTTTTCTTCTGTTAAAGTTACATTTGCTATTTCATAATCGCTGCATGGAGTATCTGCAATTTTTTTTGTCATTAAACGCAAAGTTTTGGTGTCGATACGTTCATCAAAAAACGCTAAGGCAGCCAATTTCGGAGTTAATTAACTGATGACCTAGAAAAGTTTTAAGCGAGGCTTGTGCAACTGCTTTATTAATAATTTTATAACTATCCAATTCCTTTAATAGGCTCAGATCATTGAGAGGAGCGTATCGAGGGCACTGGCATCAATTGTTGATTTGTCTATATAAGATTGCAACTGGTTTCGGAAAATGCATATTTTCAAAGAATATATAATTTTCATGATCCAGCGAAATTGAAATGAAATAATATTTTATTTATTCGCAGAAATCTTCTTAAAGACCCAACTATAAAAATTTATGGAAATATACAAAAATTATAACGAAAAAAGTATCACCATTTTTAAGTTACAAACTATAAAAATAGTGTAACTCGGGAACTGTAGGACCAAATTCCATTTTTCTTTTTTTTAATTGTTTAGAACTTATCCGTTTTCAAAATCGCCTCACTAGTTTTTATACCTTCCATATAAATTTGAAAAGTAATAAACCGTTTTTTTACAGAATTTGTTAAAAATTGCAAAAATACTTAATATCTGGAATCGTAATGGACTAAAATATTGCCGAAACTTAAAGTTTTTGCATATGGATATAAAGTTTGGAAAATTTTCTTTAGAAATATTGGGTTAAAAAATTAAATCAACGTGGTGATTGACAAAGTTATGAGTCAAGTTTGAAAAAAGGTCGAAAACCCCGATTTTTAACAAAGATTTGATTTGCGCGACCTCTAAACCTCTTCCTAAAAATCTAAAAAAAAATTCAAAAATAGTGGACCCTATAAGTTTTCAAATTATGCTTGAGCCTCTGACAAAAAAATATTTTGGGACACCCTATTATATATGTCTCTTTTCCAGAACTTCAGGCTTTCAAGGTCATACAAAATGATTAAAAACAAAACAAGATCACTTATTTAATTTTTCATTTTTATCCGACGTTTCGTTGGGATCTTTCAACTTTCTCAGGGATGTTTATTTATTAAAGTCTGGCAGCATATTATTATAAAAGCAAAAACAAGCGGGATTACATTAAACAATAATAGTATTATTGAATTTTTCTTATTTGATATACTCACATTTAATCTTATTATTTACACATTAAATTTCAAAAATATATCACAAAGTTTTGGTTTTTTGCTGGCCAACCAAAATGCAGTATCAATTCTCTTCCCAAACGAAATTGAGTTCTGTCACGGTACGGCTGCGTATGATTAATATTTGTATGTATGGATTCGTATTACTCATACGTCTTAAACATTGATTAAGAAACAAAACGTGCCACATATTCCTTTCATCCGTAAAAATTTTACCCTCATGCGAGCAAAGAAATTTCACTTCCAAAAGCAAAACGAGTTGTACGTGGGCGTGGCAAGAAAAAAATTTCCCACTTTTACTAATTAATTTTTATTTACTAATTAAATAATTTTGTTTCATAATCAAAATGTTTTTCGAATGAAATAAAATAATTAATTTTCTGAAGAAGTCACACAAAGAAGTGACGAAATATCGAAATATAATTTTAAATAAAAATAACAAGACCTTAAGCTTAAAAATATTAGAGTATAATTATTATTTACTAATCCTTCATTGTAGGGGGTGACTGACACAACTTTGTTTTTCGCCACGCCCTTGTAACCACTGCTATACCTCCGTCACTGAAACAGGCTGACAAGAACTAACACAATCATCTGACACCGTATTCCCTTCCATTTTCATAGTCTCGAGTTAACTACTTCAGCCAACAGCCGCCCCGAAAGTTAAATAAATCCCTATTTTTTATAAATTTAATTTTCTTTTTAATCTTTTATTCCAGCTTCCAGACAAACATACGCAGATTTTAAGAGTTGCATCTTTCATACAATGTCCTTATTACTCTCAAAATATTCCCACAGTAAGTAATTTGTTGAACTACATTTAAAGCAAATAAATTTTTAATAAATATTAATAACGATCTGGAAAAAAGTTCGAGCATTCCCCTCAAATTGTTGCTTCAACACTTCAACTATTACTTCGCATAACGCAATTATGCCATAAATTCTTCCTCGTTTCAATAAATCCAGGAAACCTTAAAGTTGCAACTTACCTCAGCCGTAATGCAAAGAATGGCAAAAAAAAGAAAACATCTGCATGCATTCAATGCGTCTGCCTCTCAAAAGCCAGAAAAGTGGCAGAGCAAGAAAAATTCAAGCACTCTAATGCAAATTATTGTCAAACATTACCTCAACATATTTTATTGACGCAAATTGCAATTTATGGAATTGAAAGTTAACATGGCAGCAACAAACACACACACACACATACACGCACTTGTATTACTTTTTATTACACAACTTTAGACATTCACAGAAATGTTTAATGCATTTATTTGAGCTTAATCTACCCAACTTTTACACAAAGTCTTACAACTCTTTAACTTGAGAATACAAAAACTCAAAATAAATAAATAAAAAAATAAAATAAAATAGTTTTGCTTCTTCTTGTTACCACATGTAACAAGAAATCTGTACAAGTGATTGCAATTTTATGTGCCCGAATCAAACTTCACCAGAACGAAACCATGGCAACTGAGATTTATGGCAAAGGAAAATCATTTTGTGATTTCAGTTTCGTTATTGGCAAAATGTTTGGGTTGCCGCAACAGCATTACATCTCTTTCATGGCAATAGGTATTTTGTAAGGCAGCTGATATCTAAATTGTTTATGGCAATTCGAAGGCAAGAGAACAATTGTTGCATGCTACAGCAAGTGCTGTCAAGGAACTTTTATTAAGATCCTTGTAGACAGAAAAATTTTATAAATTAGGTCCTTGGAAAATTTTTTTAATTTATTTCCATACACAGGGTCTTTTTTTTTGAAAATGCTATCAAAAAACTACTGAATATTTTCTCAATTTTTTTTTTTTTTATTTGAAAGTACAATCCTTCCGGTTAATTATGGAAAATAATTTCATTCAAATGGCTGCATGGCCCGCTAACGATCTCCATTGACTGTAAAGGCCGCTCCTTGCTCATTTTCGAAGAAAAATGCTCCAATTATACCACTGGACTAAAATCCGCATCAAACAGTGACTCGTTTTGGGTGCGTCGGCTTTTCAATGTATGCGTGCGGGTTTTCTGTGCCCCAAATACGACAATTTTGCTTGTCTACATACCCGCCAAGATTAAAATGAGCTTCATCTGAAAATAAAGGGTGTTTTTATAAGAGCTTGCTGATTTGAAATTTAAATAAAACACATGCGAAATTATGAAATGGCCAAAAAAATTTTTTTATTTGGTAGATAATTTCTTGTCATTTAACATTTAAATATAATTTCGGGCATATGGCCACCACGACTATTTTGCACAAAAGTCATTCTGGAGGTCCAATTTTCGACCACTTTTACAAGCATTTGAGGGCGTATTTCAGCAATGACACGTTGAATACTGGTTTCCAAAGCGTCAATCGTTGCTGGTTTATCCAAGTAAACCAATGACTTCAGGTATCCTCACAAAAATTAGTCGAGTGGCGTCAAATCACACGAACGCGGAGGCCAATTCACCGGTCCATTTCTCGAAATAATGTTGTCGTTGAAATGTTCTTTCAATAAGTCCATTGTTTCGCCCGCAGTATGACACGTGGCACCATCCTGTTGAAACCACATTTCGTTTACATCCATATCTTGAAGTTTTGGCACCAAAAATTCATTGATCATGATTCTGTATTGATTTCCATTCACGGTAACGCGTTGTCCTTCCTCATTTTTAAAGAAATAAGGACCGATGATTCCACCAGCCCATAGCCTGCATCAAACAGTACATTTATCGGGATGCATTGGTAATTCTTGAACGGCGTGTGGATTATTTTTGCTCCAAATACGGCAATTTTGCTTGTTGACAATCCATTCAACCAAAAATGCGCCTCAACACTGAAGAGAATTTTGCGGTAAAAGAGCGGGGGTAAACATTTTTAATTGAACACTGTTTTTGAAAATAAATTTCCACGATTTGGAAGCGTTGTTCTGGAGTTAACCTGTTCATGATGATTTGCCAAACACTACTGAGTAGAGACGTCACTTTAAACTGTCAAAACAGCTGTCAGACAACAGAGTGATTCGTATAAAAAAAAACTTCATAAAAAACAGCCTTTATGATTTTGGCAAAATCGGCATCTTCTGTAAGTCGATCGCAGGCCCACTTAGCGAAGCGAAAACGCATTGGAGGGTCAACCATATTCGTTCAGAGGAAGGATAAAACTAATTATCTGTCAAATCAGACATGAGCTAAATGTTACCATTCACGAAATAAGTACTAGTTGAAAAAAAAAACGTTAGATTGCGGACCCTATAAAAGTAGGCATTTTTCACCACCCCATAGTGCATTGCATCGATCCTATAGGACCCTCTTTATTTCTTAGTGTTAGCTGGTACACTCTTCCTAAGGCACTGATGAACTGGATTCTGTAGCCGTACAGCCCAGCAAAATCTCTTAGAAAATACACTGCCAGACAAAAGTAATCCTATCAGCTTGCCAGTAATCTTGAGTCATATATTAAGCTGACCAACCAGCCACGCCTTTCGGATAGTGAACACTACACAATTGCCTTTGGTGAACTTCTTTTGAGACACAATTTCTTTAAAGGTCATCATGTGCAGTTCACTCCTGAATTCATAGGAATTATGTGTCTTATTCTGCCAATTTTCTAAATATTAAAAAATACTCAGATTCGATTTTTACACAACAGTTTCATCATTGTACTATTTTTCCTATTGACAAAGAGTTACAGAATAGGGGGAATAATTTCCATAAAATTCAAAATTTTTATTAATTAATTTCACTTTTCCAGCCTCATTCGATTTCACTACAAGGAATAATACAAACTCTAACGCCATCTCTTAACGCTATTGTAATCTCAAATCTGTTACTAATTTATTTATTTACACTTTAATTTATTTTCTCAACGAGCAAATTGACATGTTTCTCTCCAGGTAAAATCACATAGATGATTGACTTTGTAAGGAAATTACTTCCTTCTCATGCACTAAAATTTAATTGATGCAGCAATATTTAACTAAAGCTGCTTAAAGCCATGATTCAAACTGTTAGCAGTTTTTAGGGGGAAATCTGGGCTTATGAACGCTACTTCAGCGCAACAGAGATTTTGAATGTCATAATAACTGAGAAGCAGCAAAACACCATCTCTCTGTAACTCTCGTCACAAACTGCCAAATTGCAAAAACTTTAATATTTCAACTTCAACTCAAGTACACAATCTTTATTTTTTCCAAAAAAAAAAAAAAACATAAATATACCAAACACAACAAGTTGCAACATGCATCAATAACAAATATTCCCATGCAAATGCTCCTCCTGTGCCACAACATTTTTTCATATTTCATACTTAAATGCTGAGAAATTCTTAAACTATTTTAAAAGCCGTATGATATTTAAAATCAAATATCATTTTGCAGTTCGATAGTTTTTTCAGGCAGCACTGGAGCTGCGATACAAGTGTTGTGACATTAACGTTACAACAACGAACAGAAAAGAGATTGTGCAAAGACAGCAAAAAAGTAAACAATACTGCTGACACACTTGTGTTTGTGTTTGTGTTTGCATGTGCATGAGTTTTCCAGCAACATTAAAATGATATCGATTGCAATTTAGTTTGACGTGGCTAATAGAGGGTTTACACGGCAGCCTCTAGGATAGACAACCCGGTTCAGGAACAAAACAACTTTAAAAAAAATTTTTTTTCTTTAAACTAATTTCAAGTCGAAAAAAAAATAAAATAAAACGATATCACAATATAATGATTCGACTGCCGTGGAAACGTGGCTGCCATGACTGTTGGCTCTTTGGTTGCTTGAGTTGCTGCACGTGGCATAAAAATATAAGGCGATACACTACAACTGCCCAGCAGACTCACTATCACAACTTCAGCATGATGGCAAACACACAGACTAAAAACAACAAAAATATCCATCTCTGCCGCAGTCTCAGTGTACGCAGTCAAATATTGGACTGCTATTCCACAGAGTTTTTTTTCTGCTTCTTTGCTCTTCAGTGTGCCAGGCTAATTGGCAATCGACTGCTTTGACATGAAACAGAAGTATGTGGCAGTAATTTGTTTGTCTGTGTGTATGTGTATTTGTGTTAATATCGACAGGAAAGGTCGGCTTAACTCATGTACAGGGTGGGCCCAAAAACAACTTTCATTTTATATCATATGTTATTTGCACACTAAGAGATTTGTGGCTTACCGAAATGTCTTTTTTTTTGGCTCAGTTTCAGCTCAAACGAACAACAAAGTAAGTCATGAAGATGGCCAATTTTCTGAGCTAATTGTTGGCCTGGCCAAAGTGTGTGTTAATAACGAGCGATTTTTTCAGCAACTGTCTTTTAGGCAACACTGTTTTTTGGCGGCCCAGTGATTTTTGTGTAACTTGTTACTGTTAAACATGTTCAGTTTGGTCTTTAATTTAACCTTGAATCGACTTACAAACGAACAATGCTGCCAGATTATCTAATTTTATTATCAAAGTTCATAATCGGCTAAGAAAGTGTAACGTGGTTATTTTTTTGGGTTGAATAAACACATAAAGAAACAAAATTGTCATATTGCAAGAACTGCCCTTGAGCCCCAAAAAATGCACTAGTCCTATTCACAATCCTGTGCAAATGATCTTGCATCACTGCATTTGCAAATTAATTGTACTCTACAGCAACAAAATTTAATTGCAAATGGTCTCAAAAACTCTCTTAAATTGCAAATGGAATAATGCCAGCTAATTTTTTTTTTTATTTTAGGAGTAGGGCCAGCACTCAGGGGATATACAGTGCGTTGCGCTGGAACTAGGAAAATAGATTTTGGGAAGGAGGATAAAGGGAGTAGTGTCTGTGGATATTCGACTTGAACCCCTTCAAATTGTAAGTGGCGGGGAAGACATCTGCGGGTAGTTTGTTCTACATACGGACCGTTCGGCCAAAAAACGAATTTTCTGTGTAATACGTAGTGCGATTCGTTGGAATATCGACCACAAACGCATGCGCTTTTGATGAAAACCGCGTTGATCGTAAGAAAGAATGGGTTTCAGGAACAAGTTTCTTAATTTCACCAGAGCACCTGCCATTATAGTAACGATAGAACAACGATACGCAACCCACATTGCGACGATGCTCAAGAGAGTCAATAGAGTTGGCTACCCTCCTGTCTCCGATGAGTTTCATCGCCCTCTCCTGTACGCGGTCGAGTAACTTCAAAATAGACTTTCCATCTTGGGTCGGATGTAAGTGGTGTAAATATTAAGAAGATCAGAACGGGTGAAGTACATATCTCTTGCACCGTCTTAAGAAGCCAAGGCACTTGAATGCTTCTTTGGCGACCTGAAAGACATGTTCCGTCCATCTGACATCGCACTGCACTTTCATGCCCAGAACATCAAGAGCCCCTGACTCCATAATACTTACACCACCCATAGAAACAGATGAAGCAGCATGATCATACATACGTCGATGCGTAAGCATACAACAGTGGGTCTTACGGGCATTAAAATCTACCCTGTTCGCCTGACTTCGCGAGGTCACTATCCAGAACGTCATACATAAACTGCCTCCTCGTCTCGATTTCAGACGTTGACGGCCTGCAGTTAAATGAATAAGAATGCGAAAGGCTGCTATCATTTGCGAAAGAGTAAATAGGACAGGAAGTTTGGGAAAGTAGATCGTTAAGAAAAATTAGAAATAGAGTAGGAGAAAGAACGGAGCCCTGCGGTACCTTTGAGTTGACGCTGAACTCATCGGATGAGATCCCATCTATAACAACTTGAACCAGATTGTGAATGGGGCTACTGCGGGGCGAAAAAAAGAGCGTTACTGTGAATGGCGAGCGCCGCCAAGCGATGATTATAATTTTTTATTATAATATTTTTTTGACAAAATTTAAGACTGACATGTGGTTTCATCAATGGCATTGCCTTATGGTACACACCAAACCCAAAAAATGGCCCAATTGAGAGACTACTTTCGGTGAATAACTAATTTCACATTTGGGGCCAGTCAATTGACCATCTAGATTGTGCGATTTAACGCCTTTAGATTATTTTTGTGGGCCTATGCTAAGACTCATGTCTGTAGGGAGAAGCCTGCAATGGCTGACTCAATATTGGAGAATTTATTCATGAAATATCGGCCAAAATTGGATTCAACGTATGAACAATTTGAGGCGTACCCACCATCAATATTTACATGAAATAATTTTTAAACATTAACTTCTATTGTTATATCGTTGTATCGACTCAAATAAAGATTTTATACATATATCTAATTGCATGGGTTGAACATAGGAACACATAGGTTTAGGCCCAACAGCCATATTAACAACGTTTTTAGCATATTGTCATGACATTGTCAATTTGTTGAAAATTTCTGTGAAATATAGAATATTAATTTATTTTTAACCAAGCAACATATAAATTTCAAAGAAGTGCAACAATATGCTAAAAACGTTGTTAATATGGCATATTTCTAATTTTTTTTTTATAAAACCAGAAAGCTTTTAAAAAAAATCATGACTGTTTTATATTGTTTTCATTTCAGTTAAATAAGAATAAGAAATTTAACAAGTAAAAACATTATATTCGAACGGGTATAATATTAAATACCTTCCAAATATTTAGTAAGTAAAATTAAAATGTTTCACTTGGTGGGACAGAGCTCCTTTAAGACATCTCTGTACCCAATTTTAAAGCTCTATTTTGATAGAGTCATTTTGGAAAGGGCCGTGTGGGAGACGTTTCTCCTCTGCTAAATCAGAGAACATTTCAGTTTCTAATAGGCTTAAGGAATATAAATTGTTCACTATATACACTACTTATCGTACGTCAACGCCCACTGGAGTGGGCGGGGTTCAAAAATAGACTATATATTATGTTTTCCACAGACGAACGTATGGGCATTGCCATATCGTCTTAGACTTCATCACTGATCAAGAATATATATACTTTATGGGGTCCAATTCTTTTTGGAGGGTATTAAAACTGTATTTTATTGGGGTGTCTCTGGCAAGGGCCGTGGGGGAGACATTTCACCTTTTGCCATAAAACTCTAAAAATAAATATTAGGGATAATTAAATGTAAAATTTATTATGTGAGTAAAGATAAGTATGCCGAATTAAACATGTTTTGACGTAAGCAGTTACGAAACAACGTATTTAGCTGTGAAGTTAAATACGTTATGACGTAACGAAATGGCAAACAGTGGAGTTTTTTTATGAAAATTCATATTTAATAAATTTTTGGAGCATTTTGTGAAAATATTTACAGGCCATGAAAGGTCAACTTACAGGCCATGAGAGTGTGTGTGATCTTGTAGGGATTTTGCTCCCAGTGGCCAAATAAGGAGTTGGCATGCATTGTCAGTATATACAAAATGATGTATAGGATAGAAGACACTCCCATAATCATTTTGTATATAAATATGGATTTTTATACAAAAAAAAATTTCACTGATTGCCATTTCGTTGTGTCATAACATATTTCACTTCACTTCGTAGCTACTTACGTCAAAACATATTTTACTTTCAAAGTCAAAATTTTTGCATTGCGTCAATAGTTCTTACATTCTCGGCCGCCGTTATATATTTTGTTTAAGTTTTTCCGATATTTGTTTACTATGTCGTTTGTTTTATTGTAAAAAATACTAATACAAAACCACAAACAGATTTTTTTCAAAAGTCAGATGCCTTTTAATTTTACACAAATCATATGCCTATTAAATTCAATTAAAATTTATCAATTTTCTAAAAAAAAAAAATTAATGCATTAAGGCTTGATAAATAATCCAAAGCACAAAGAAAAGTCAACATCAGTTTTAATTATAAAATTTACACTGCAGAGCAGAACAGCTGTTTTCGGCAACCGCTACACTTTCATCATCAGTACTCATTTGTATGCCTATTGTTTTTGGTATTTATTGTCCTACAAATGAGATGAATTGAATCTTTGCTTGTAAAATATATGTTGCAAAGTGCAAAGGCATAAAATATTTATATTTAAATCAATAATGGTTCTTAAAAAATTATGACTTTTCCATTTTCTGGCTACAATTTCAAATTGACACTCATGCCATTTTATGTCAAAGTATAAATAATGCGCCTCATGGGAAAACAAATTCAAGTAAGCAACACTTATGAGAACCAGTCGCAGTCTTTTCTTTCATATTTCCTGGTCTTATAGTGGCCTTAACGTTATGCAAGAATGTAAGTGTGTGTGTGTGTGTGTAAATAATTTATATTTATATTATGCACATACTCGTTCATTTCCTGAGCTGTTCTTGAGTATATTCTTGCTAAACTATTTTACAGGGGAAAATCTTTTTGAGTTTAAGTCTTTGATCATACGAAATGTTGCTTCTTGCCTGTTTTTTTATGATTTATTTTCCTGCAGTACACGTTAGCATTAGATTAGTTGCTATTTTGCTAGCTCTCGTTTACAATAAAGCCGCGCAAAAGGAAATAAAAGTCCTGACAAATTTATAGTTTTATCTTGCAAACAATCTTGGTTAGTTGTGCCTCTTTATCTCGGTGCAGCGTGTTAACGCAATAATCGTATTGAAGCAAAACAAAAATGTAGCAGACACAACTTCAAGTTCTCTGATTAGAAAATCCTATTAGAAGAATGAAAATGTGTATGAAAACATCGACAGACAAAGAAAGAAAGAGAGAGTTGGAAAAGAAGCAAGAATTTATTATAAAGTTATTGAGGCAGAGAAGGAAATGAAAAGGAGTAAAACCATTTTTCACTTCTTCGCTGAAGTTGGATGAAGCACTGAAGTTGTATGAGGGCAGCTAGTGCAGGTTTTTAAAAATTTTCTCTATTCGAAAATTCCTTAATTAATATAATTACAAGTAAAAGTGCTGTGCCGAATCTTAAAGAACCTTCTCCTTTCATTCTAAAACAGAAAATAGATTTTATTCACCAAATAAAACCAAAATAAACAACTTATTTGGTTACTTGTACGAGTAGGTACCAAAAAATTCCAATTTCCGAAATTAAATGTTTGGAGTTTTTTACACTAATATAATTCTTGCTAAAGTATAAAAAACGTTTAATTCAACAACAACAAAAATAAAATAAAAATCAAGAACTTATTTGGTTACTTTTAGGTAATAAAAAATGTTGATTTTCCAATCCTGGAATTAAAAAGTTCAATATTTTTGGTTTTTACTTCCAATTTAATACTTCGCGAAGTATAAAATAGGTTTAGCTGACAACAAAAAGAACTAAATTAGGAACTTATATGGCTATTTTTATATAACAAACATATTTCGATTTTCGAACCCTGGAATATAATTTTTTATTTTATTTATTTATTACACATATATAATTCTTCCTAAAGTATAAAATAGGTTTAATTCACTGGAAAAACCAAAATTAGGAACTTATATGACTACTTTTATGTACTAAAACAGTTACAATTTCCGAACCCTGGAAGCGAAATTTTGATTTTTTTTAAGGTTCTAATACCAATTTTGTTCGTCCTGAATTATAAAATAGTTTTAATTAGCAAAAACAACAACGTCAATTGCCTTTTTGGTTACTTTTATGCATAAAAATTATTTCAATTTCCCAACCCTGGAAACGAAATTTTAATTTTTGTTTTTGGTTTTGTTATCAATGCAACTTTTAATAAGGTATAAAATAGTTTTATTTAAGAAAAACTTAAAGTCGGTTTCCATTTTGGTCACTTTTATGTACTACAAAATATGGCACTTGTCCAAACCTGGATTCGAAATTTTTATTTTTTTTTTTTAATTTTTCATACCAATTTTGTTTTTTCTGAATAATAAAATAGTTTTAATAAGTAAAAAAAACTTAGTTGCATTTTTGGTTACTTTTACGCATAAATAAAATTTCATTTTCCCAACCCTGAAAGCGAAAATTTTATTTTTTTACTTTTTTTTTTTTTTGTTTGACCAATGCAACTCTTCATGAGGTATAAAGTGGTTTTATTTAAGAAAAACATGAAATGTGTATCCATTTTGGTCGCTTGCATATACTACAAAATATGCACTTGTCCAACCCTGGATTCGAAATTTTAATTTTTTTTTTCATTTTTGATACCAATTTTGTTTTTTCTGAATTATTAAATAGTTTTAATTAGTAAAAAAAAACTTAGTTGCATTTTTGGTTTCTTTTACGCATAAAAAAAAATTCAATTTCGCAACCCTGGAAGCGAAAATTTTATTTTTTTACTTTTATTTTTTTTTTTTACCAATTTTACTCTTCATGAGGAATAAAGTGGTTTTATTTAAGAAAAACATGAAATTTGTATCCATTTTGGTCGCTTGCATATACTACAAAATATGCACTTGTCCAACCCTGGATTCGAAGTTTTGATTTTTTTAATTTTTGATACAAATTTGGTTTTTTCTCAATTATAAAATAGTTTTAATTAGTAAAAAGACAACGCCAAATGCCATTTTAGTTACTGTTACGTATAAAAAAAATCAACTTCCCAGCACTGGAACCGAACTTTTATTTTTTTTTTTATTTATTTTTTTTTTACCAATGCAACTCTTCATGAGGTATAAAGTGGTTTTATTTAAGAAAAACTTTAAATTTTTAACCATTTTGGTGACTTTCATGTACTACAAGATACTGTTCCAAAAAAAACTTTTTATTTTCCATCCCTGGAAAAAAAAATAATTTAATTTTTTTTTTTTTTGTTTTTAATAGGGTTCCCACAGTATGAAATAGGTTTAATTTACAAATAAACAAAAAAATAATTTTCGAATTAAGATTCTATAGGCTAATTGTTCGAAATTTTAATTTAAATCTCAGAAAGACATGATAAATATTCCAAGGCACAAAGGCAAGTCAACATCAGTTTTATTCAACTTACACAGCAGAGCAGAACAGCTGTTTTCGAAAGACGCAACCCTTTCATCATCAGTGCTCATGTGTATTGTGTTTTGTCACCACTTATTAGGTGGCTTAGTTGAATGTGATAACAGTTCCTATTTACACAAATTTTATTGTGAAAAAGAATACGAGAACTGTATCAACCTGATGTTAACATGTTATTGTTATAATACCCGTGTTACCGTTTGATTATTTTTCTTCATGTCCCATTTTTCTGAATTTTTTGTTCCATCATACCTAAGTCAAACTTTTTTGGTTTGAATTTTATACTTAAGTACATGTGAACGTTTTTCCAATTTTTATTATTGGGTAGCTCAAGCCATAGCTTAAATTTGTATGTAGTAATAATTTTAACGAACATTTTATATTGCTATATTAAATTTGAATTAAGATTCTATAGGCTAATTGTTCGAAATTTTAATTTAAATCTCAGAAAGACATGATAAATATTCCAAGGCACAAAGGCAAGTCAACATCAGTTTTATTCAACTTACACAGCAGAGCAGAACAGCTGTTTTCGAAAGACGCAACCCTTTCATCATCAGTGCTCATGTGTATTGTGTTTTGTCACCACTTATTAAAAAAATAATTGGTTTTTGGTATTAATATTGCGTCGAGAAATAGGTGTAAGCATCCCAACTCTGGAACCGTATTTCGGATTTTTTTTGAATTTCAATACCACTGTATTTAAGTTCATTTCCAATCCATCAGTCTAAGAAAGAAGTCTCTAGCTCTTCTGGGGGCTTGGGAAAACCCCCGCGTACAGGCAGACGGACATCGCTTGATCGTCATCGCTATTCATAAGGATCCGGAATCTATATATATATATATGTATATATATATATATATATATATATATATATATAAATATATATATATATATATATATATATATATATATTTTATGTCAATTACAAAAGAATGACAAACCCATATATACCTTTTAACTTTTTTGTGAAGGGTATAATTATTGTCAGATAGGACAGAGAAGATGTTCAAAATTATTTAATCATTTTGGACACCAGCTGCCTCGTTTTATAGGCAGCAATATGTTGCTTCCAAGGACACATATCCTCTTTATTAAAAATTTTGTTTTTATAAATTATTAACACTCAGTTAAATACGTTCATGTCTAGTGCTGCGAAATTCTTGAACGGCCCTCTTGCATTTGTAACTCTCTACAGCAGCCTGTAGGTGTTTTAACGCGAAATTGTACATCCGTTTTTTTTTGCAAACTTTTTGCTGCCAGTAATTGTTAACTTACGACAATATCTTTGCATGAACAGGATTTCTTTTAAGGCAACATGCAACAAACACTATACAAACGGATTGAGAATAGACTCGTACACGAAACAAAAAACTATTGTTTTTATTAGTTTTTCCCATAACTTGTGCTTCCATGGCGTTATTGCCTGGTCACAGGCGCATCTACCATGATTCTTGGCTACAAGATAAAAACGAGTTAAATTACAAACATTTTTCTTCTTTTGACTATTCCTGCTTGTTTTGCCCAGCCATTTTTAGGTTTTTTATGTTTTTGTTTGTCCTCTACTTTTTCCCTCGATTTTTATCATATTAATTTCAAGCCCATTGTGTTGTGTAGGAGTTGGTGTTATTACAAAAAGCAAAAACACTGGCCCGGCGATTGTGTCTTGTAGGAGATTATTTATTTTTGCACTTTTTCTTTTCTTTCATTCTTTGACATATTTATGTTTTCATATGTTTGTATTCAGCTCTTTTAGTTGTTATGAAGCAAGAGCACTGAAATTGAATTTGAAAAATCGTGTTTATTATTTGAAACTCTAAGATGCTGTAAATAATTCTTTTCAGTATTCAATATTCTGTAGCACAAAAATTAATGTTTCAATAAAGTTTTAAACAGAACAACAACTGAAGTAACAATGCGCCAAGTTTGCAAAAGTTAAGTTTTTCATTTATAACTGATTAATTAATTTAATTAATTTGTTTATAAATATAGATATGAAATTAAATATATCAATGCAATACTGTCTGCTTTACAAACAATTATTTAGTAACTTTTACACCTTAAAGAAGTTTCTAAAAATTTTGTTGATTCCTAATTTGCTACGGAATTTCTCATTAAACTTAATTATTATACTTGACAATAGCAATAATAGTATTAATGAGTTGATTTTAACATCAATTCATTATTAAAACAAATTTCACAAGATTCTAAATTATTTCACTTTTAGTTGTGATTTAATTTTCCTTTAGAAAATTGAAAATTAAATTATTAAAATTCATTTCATATTCAAGTATTATTGTATCGTAGCATACAGTTTTGCATACAGTGTGAAAATATAGAAATGCAATAAAGAAGCAAATATGTGCATTAGGGCGGCCCCTTAAGTAATTATACAATTCTAGTCGAAAAACAAATAAAATCTTAAACAAAACAATTTGAAAATCATTTTCTTTAAAGCAAATAAATTTAATACCTAATAACAAAGTTAAAACAAACCGTGCCGCCATTTTGTAGATAACGGTCCCCAAATCTCCCCATACCCCACAATTATGTATTTCTTGTGTAGCAAAATATGACGCTTAAAATGACAGCAAAACTAAAAAATAAGTAAATTAAATTAATAAGTGGTGACAAACACAATACACATGAGCACTGATGATGAAAGGGTTGCGTCTTTCGAAAACAGCTGTTCTGCTCTGCTAGTTGAAGTTGAATAACAAAAACTGATGTTGACTTGCCTTTGTGTCTTGGAATATTTATTATGTCTTTCTGAGATTTAAATTAAAATTTAGAACAATTAGCCTATAAAATCTTAATTCAAATAAATTTTATTTACAGGGGCCTGGCTAATACACACACTCACACAAACGCATACATTTGCATACTGCTACCTATAAAGTAGTATGTGTGTAAGGGTGTGTGTGTGTGTGTGAAACATGTAATACTTTAGTTTGCATATGCAAATGGCAATATTTATCTAGAATTAAAAATTTCTATAGGAGATATTAATTTACATGTGTTTTTCTTACTTTGTGAGTTCTTGTATGTAAAACGGAATACAACAAACTGGGAATGCATTAATTTACATGCACGAGCACGCATTTGCAAGAGATGTGGTGTAGAAGCACGATTATAAGCCGATGGGCTCATTTGCTTTTGATGAATATTTTTTTTTTTGCTGGCATGACGTTAAACTTCATAAAGAGAAGTATTCGAAGGACTTGAAGTTGTAATAATAATTAAATTCTTAATTAAAATTTTGGCTATACTGATCTTATTGCTTTAAAGTAAGAAAAATTATATTCCCGAAGAATTAGACAGAATTAATACCCCTTATTCTGTAACTTTTTGTCGATGTCAATTTCAAGACAATAACAAAAATGGAATCCGGAAATACTCATTGGATGGCTCAATTGAATACTGTTGAAGTCCTTAGAATTTTCTCTAAGGGCTAAAAAATAGCAAGAGGCGTATAAGGATACACAATTGATGAAGAAAAAGTGTATATAATTGTCCTATTTTTTTTTTTTAATAAAATATTGACTTTGACGTCGATAAGTACTTACGGAATAAGGGGGAAATATTGCTAGAAAATAAAAATATGTTTCTTAAGTATTAAAAACCTAAAGAAAAAGAAGTGGGAAATTAATATATCGTTTGTAATAACTCGATTTATATGCTTCAGCTTAAAAGTGCTGCAACTCTCGTATTCATATTTGGCAAGGGTATCGGATATTAAAAAAATAATAATACAATTCAACAGAATCGTCTAACAAATGGCAAATGTTTGTTTACCGATTATGGGAGTTCCTGGATAAAAACGTTGTTCTATAGTGCTGCAACTCTCGTATTCATATTTGGCAAGGGTAACGGATATTAAAACAAATAACCCAATTCAACAGAATCGTCTAACAAATTTCAAGTGTTTGTTTACCGATTATGGGAGTTCTTGGATAAAAATGTTGTTCAATAGTGCTGTGTGTTTCTAAACTAATTGCTGTTAATTTCCCCTGGTTGCTGGGGATTGTTCCTTAATATTAAGTCACGAAACTTAACATGTCGTTAAATTAATGCTGTATTGTTGTCTGGCATATTTAAGGCCTGGGCTATGAAAGCGAATATGTGAGCGACCTTTTCTCCATTAAAATGTTTAATTGTTGTTGGCCTGTTTAAATGAAGAAGGCCATAACACTACACACTGCTTGTTTTACTGCCAGCACAATGAATTGTCTTAACAGGATAAATTCAGCAAGTGGCGGTTTTAGAAAAAAAAAAGTCTGGGATTTTGGGGATTGTCACATTAGTTTTTGGGAATTTAATTTTTGATTGCTACATCGAATAACTGGTTGTTAGCATTGCTAAACTCGTTTTATCTGTTGTGTTTACTAAAGTATTTTATGTTTTTTTTATTGTCCTAAAGTTCCTACTAGATACAAGTAAAATATGACCTTTATGTCCAATAATCGTATGTTTCAAATCATTTACACAAATAATTAATTCATGATGTGTACTTGTGCTTGCAAAATTTGCCAAATATTTCCATACATATTGCCTTAGACTTGCAAGGAAATGTTTGATTAAGCAAATATTATTTTTGGTAATATTTAATCTTAAATATTTGCAGCAACAGAATTTAATTGAATTTAAATGCTATTATATATTAACACATACTTGTATAGATTCTCTTGAGTTTTTTTTTCTACTAATTGATAACAATAATTTAACAAACTCACCTGCTTTGAATTATTCATACAAAATTAATGCATTTTTTTTTCTTTACATCTATTGAAATACATAGATGAACGATTGTATTGTTAAAATTAAAAGGAATTGGGTATTTTTTGTAAATTTTGCAGAATTAGAATATACTCGTATCATCAAATGAGTTGTAGAATTGAGACGAATTTTGTTGCATCTTTTCCTTAAAACAATAGAAAATAAATTAAAAAATTGTTGTGACCAAATGTGACATGACAATCACACTAGGCCACTTAATGCAGTGTTGACACTTTAGCTCAGTTTTAATATCATGTGCTAACGCAGACATTTAATAAGTGTTAATACAAGTTTTTCTTGTTACTTAGTGTATAATTTTTGAAAGCTAAGAATATTGCTTAATTTTTTTGCAGTGTATTTTTAACTCTAGTGCATTTTACTTGATGTGCATTTTTGCAAGCGAACAAAAATAATAAAATGCAAAAATATAATTGCTTAAATACAATTTTTTTAAGAACTCAAGTCGTGACGCACGCTACAAAAATTCACATAAAACTAGTATGTTTAATTCCTCTTCAACAATTTTATTTTCTTACAGTCGTAGAGGCAGAAAAATCGCATTCTCACAATATTAATACATAACCTTACTTTTCTGTGACGCACGCTACATATAATCTTTAAAACATTTTTAAAAAAATTTTTTGGTTTTTTATATAACGATATTTGAATGAATAAAAAAATATTAGCACTAAAAATAAGTAATATGAACAATTTAAAATATTTCTTGCATAATATTCGTATGAAAGGACCTGGAGGTGGGGCGGGATAATAAATTTTGTATGAGCGAAAAACATGTTCTTTTAATATTGATAAAATTATATATAGAGTCCAATGTTCCATTAAAAAAATAAATTAAATAGGATTAATTTCACAAAATGTTCAATTGTCTGACTAAAGAGCGAACTTTTTATTATTAAAAACACACATACAAACAAATATTTTTTTTTTGTAAATTTCTTTTCAATTATTACATAATCTTCTTAAAATTTTTTATAATAAATATACTGCAGAACTTAACTTATAAGAGACAGGATTTTTTCAGATTTTGTATTTGCTTCTATTTACGTTTGTTTGTATTCATAAAAATATTTTATTGTACAAAATTAAAATTGAAATTTTTTTCAGCAACTTTTCATAAGAAATTAAATAAAATCCTTAAATACAATAAACTTTTTTCTTTCTTTTTTTTTTTTGAACAGAATTAAGTTATTTATTTATTGATAGAAGCATGTGAAGTGTATATTTTATTGCTCTTTATATTTTCATTTCTGTTTATTTTATTGATTTAATTCCTTTCTTTTTATTGAAGATTCTATTAAATACTTTTTTGTTATCAATATCATGAACATGTGATACAACTTTTTTACAAACATTTTTCAGCTGCCTCATATACCTACAAATCATGCATAATCATGCATTCGTGAACTCATACGAATGCCTGCGCACTCACACACACACACACACCCACAAACACATGTACATGATCTTATTTGATAATATGAACCAGTAAAAACAATTGTAACCTACAAGTTTTAATACCAGCATTGAAAAGGACAAAATCACAGTATACAGTTGTCAACAAAAGTAATGTCACATTCAACAGAAAATTATATGAAAAATAGAATAGAAATTAATTAAGGCTTCAATTTCGTAAATCGTTTTCTTATAATGAAGTCTGAAAGGACACTAAAAATTAATTTCTAAAATTTTTAAACAGAATATTATGTTAAAAATTTAAAAAAAAATTTGTATGAAAAATACAAGCAATTAGAGAAAAATAGAGCTAAAGGACTAAGAATATTTGCAAATGAAGCTGATTATAATACAATTCTTTTTTATTTAATTTTTGCGTGTGATCAATTTTATGTTGCACTGTGCTTCTTACACACATTTAGCCAAACATAATAACTGTTATGGACCACAGTTGTACATAAAAAGCCAAGTAAAGCAAATCAAAGCAAAACAATTTAATCGCATTACGTCCACTTAAGTGAAAAATATTTGAATTTAGAAACAGATTAGAAATCTTAATATTCTACTTCTATTGAAAATATGTTTTATTTAATTTATTCATTTTTTTTTTTTGTAGCACCCCCACCCTCATACAATTTTATTCGAAACCATGACGCCCAGCCTGAGGTTGGCCGCAAACCACTTGGAAATTTTGCTTTATACCAAATGAAGTTTCAAAATATTTCAATGTTTCGAAATATAATTGTTAAGCTGATGCAGATTTATTTTAATAGTTTCTACTGTTCAATGTCGTGCTCTAATTGCTGGTAAGAATTTTTGTGGTCATATTAAAATTAATATTGGCCTGGAATTGTGGAATAGCTGAAGTTCATGTTTATAACTGAAACAAGTAAAATTATGCAAGTGAAATGCAAACGTTGGAAAAGACCATAAACGTCACTGGAAAGTGTTTTTTGGTGATTGGAAATCTTTCAGAATTTCTGTCTTAAGCCATTCAACACGAAAAGGCTTATAATCATTGTTTAAGGCAGTTTTTTGCCAACTTATGGGCCTGAAATTTTTCAATATAAATTTTTATTAATTTTTTATATGTTAAATTTGATTTTTTCTTCAATTAAAATTACGTGTCTGCAGAGAATTAAATTCCATATTCCATATTCGATTTTATATTAGAAAACAAATTTAGTATTGTTACAATTCTCGTATACCATTTCCTCATAAAATTTTTAATTATTTATTTATATATATTATTAATATAATAAATAAAATTTTCATAACCAAATACTGCTAACAAAATCTGGCAACATATTTTTGTAGAAGCAAAAAAAAACAAGTAAAAACATCATATTCGTCCGGATCGAATCTTAAATACCCTCCATATATTTAGTAAGTAAAATTTAAATAATGAACTGGGTGGGACAGAATTCCTTTATATAATATCGTACGTCAACGCCCACTGAAGAAGGCCAAGGTCCAAAAATAGACTACATAATGTTTTCCACAGACGGACGTATGGACATTGCCAGACCGTCTTAGACTTCATCACTGATCAAGAATATATATATACTTTAAGGGGTCCAATTCTTTTTGGAAGGTATTAAAACTGTATAATGTCGGGGTCACTCTGGCAAGGGCCGCGGGAAAGACACATTTCACCTTTGCCATAAGACTCTAAAAATAAATATTTGGCATAATTAAATGTAAAATTTATTATGTGAGTGAAGATAAATATGCCGAGTTAAACATGTTTTGACGTAAGCAGTTACGAAACAACGTAGTTAGCTGTGAAGTTAAATATGTTATGATGTAACGAAATGGCAATCGGTGAAGTTTTTTTTTATGAAAATCCATATTTAATAAATTTTTTGAGCATTTTGTGAAAATATTTACAGGCCATGAAAGGTCAATTTACAGGCCATGAGAGTGTGTGTGATCTTGGAGGGACTTTGCCCCCAGTGGCCAAATAAGGAGTTGGCATGCGTTGCCAGTATGTACAAAATAATGTATGGGATAGAAGGCACTCCCATAATCATTTTGTATATAAACATGGATTTTCATATAAAAAAAAAATTTCACTGATTGCCATTTCGTTGTGTCATAGCATATTTAACCTCACTTCGTAACTGCTTACGTCAAAACATATTTAACTCGGCATATTTACCTTCACACACATAAATTTACTTTTAATTTTTTATTTATATTATTTTTTTAAAGAGTCATTTAGGAGGCAAAGAAGAGGAGGGGGTAGGGCAGAGAAGTACCAGGTTACGTAACAGCTTCGTCATTAAAGTTTAGAAATTTTATTTTTAAGGAATGTAGGCTTAAGTAAACAATTTGTTAAATTTGTACACTATTTTTGCATATAATAACTCCCACTAAAGAGGGCGGGGTCCAAAAATTTGTTTTTTTTTCATTTTATGGCTCCAAGTTTAACGCGTTCGAGCTTCTGTGATATAAAAATATATCATTTGCTTAACAAAATTACGAAAAAAAAACTTCAAAAATTATGTTGTTTTTTAGAGGTTGGCTTAGTTCTTCTTAGGGCAACTTTTTCCCCTCTGGCCCGATTCAACCCATTTACGAACTTGACCTGTGCTATTCTTCAAGCTATATTTGTACCAAATTTCAGGAGTTTCGCTCCTTTCGTTTGGACTGAATCGTGATTTCCGCGGAGGGACGGACAGACGTGCTCAGATTGTCTTAGATTTCATCACTAATCAGAAATATATATACTTTATCGGGTCTCAGATGGATATTTGGCTGCGTTACAAACGGAATTACATAGTGAATATGCCCTCCAATTCTTTTTTGGAGGATATAAAAAAGGAGGTTTACATTAAACAATAATAGTATTATTGAATGTTTCTTATTTGATATGCTCACATTTCATCTTATTATTTATACATTAAATATCAAAAATATATCACAAAGTTCTGGTTCTTCGCTGACCAACCAAAATGGAGATTTAATTCTGTTTCCAAACGAAATTGAGTTCTGTCACGGCATGGCTGCGTATGATTAATATTTGTATGTATGAATTCGTATTACTCATACGTCTTAATTATACATTTAGAAGCAAAAAACGTCAAACATTTTCCTTTTATCCTTAAAAATTTTTAAATGTATTTTTATCAAAAATCTGTAATAAAATACTTTTCAAAGCCTTTTTAAATTGTATGAATATGCATACTTTGGACGGCTCTGTAGATTTCCATTAAGCATCTTAAAAATTTTGCTATTAAATAAAACGTTTAAGTTCAATTTAGATGTTATAGGCTAATTGTTCGACATTTTTATTTAAATCCAAAAAGACATGATAAAAATTCCAAAGCACACAGGAAAGTCAACACCAGTTTTTATGTATACAGCTTGCACAGCAGAGCAGAATAGCTGTTTTCGAAAGCCGCTACACTTTAATCTGCAGTACTCAAGTGTATTTTGTTTGTCATTTACTATTAGGTAACTTAATTGAATATGATAACAGTTTTTATTTATAAAAATTTTACTAGAAAATTTCATACGAGAAGTGTATCAAACTGATGGTAACGCACTTTTATTTAATAGCCGTGTTGCCATTGGATTATATTCTTCATGTAACATTTTTGTGAATTTTTTATTTAAATCTGCAACCATTCAAAAGACAGCATTGGCAGTTCTGATTTAGACTCTACTCTTCTTTCCTAGAGTCATATTGTATTGGTATACGTGGCTGCCTGTAACCCACAAGCATTCAAGTAGGATCTCTGAGATCCCGTTTTGTCATATTGTATTAGTATTTTCTTTTTTCTGCAGCAAAAGCAAAAACAAAATACATGTAAATTTTTATTAATATAAATATGTAATTACGGTCATGCTAAACAAATCATAAAGTTTTGTTGAAATATTAAACCCTCAGGAATTTCATTATCCTCTCACACTATTAATAGAAATTATAAGATGAATTTTGTCTTAAATACCTCAATATATGCATATAAATAAAAGGAAGTCTAAGCAAAATTAAATTGAAAAATGGCTAATAATGTAAAACACCCAAGAGTAAAGAAAATTAAGCAAACAAATCTGGTTCATGCAAACTCACACACACACACACACACACTTACGCTTGCAATACCTTATACAAAACCAATTTATTTATAGTCGTTTGTATTTGCCAGTCATGCTGTTGAAAGTAAATATCTCTTCTTTTTTACACAAAATTTATCTCGAATTCAGAAAAATTCATCAAAATTATGTTTAAATAATTTTGTTGAATTTTTAACTGCCAGCCAGTATCACCAACAAAAAAAAAGGGTGAGAATTAATTTCAATTTGTATACGAAAATTATATTAAAAAAAGATATATATTTTTTTTTATATATGAAATCATTTTAAATGTTAAACAAACAAAAAATGCAAAACGCTTCGTTGGCTTTTTTCCTCTTTTGTTGTTTAATTCATGAGCCTTAAATTGAAAATATGACGGACTGGCTGGATGTTTTGTTTAAATATTCATATGGAGTGGTGTCGTAAAATATGCATTTCACTCTGGTGAATATTTTACACAGCATTTACATCATGCACACACATCTACATACACATCAGCGGACATTGGTGTGCATGTGTATGAGCATGTGTGTATGTGAGATGGTTTACATGAAGGCTGGCTGACATTATGGTCGCCATATTTAAACAAAATACATGAAGAATAGAAAAAATGTTGACGAAATGCTTATTGACATCGAAGGCAGGTTGATTTTTTTTAATATTAGCAGGGAAATGAACACTCAATTCCTTTGTGCTTTTTCTGGGATTTTTTAAGGATTTAAGTTTAATCTTGTTTCTGCTGTAAGGCATGAAATTTCAGTGCAGAGAAAAAGACACTCACTGGAAGGGATTGAAAAACTATCAACTAAAATAAAACAAATGATTTTTTTTGTGGAAAATCTACATGGGCTAGAAAAAGTTATATTTACTAAAAATAACAAGTAAAAACGTTATATTCGACCGGGTCGAATCTTAAATACCCTCCAAATATTTAGTAAGTGAATTTCAAATGTTTAACCTGGTGGAACAAAGTTCCTTTATATAATATCGTACGTCAACGCCCACTAAAGGGGGCGGGGTTTAAAAATAGACAATATCATGTTTTCCACAGACGAA
Organism: Linnaemya tessellans; assembly: GCA_951800035.1. Taxonomy (NCBI): domain Eukaryota; kingdom Metazoa; phylum Arthropoda; class Insecta; order Diptera; family Tachinidae; genus Linnaemya; species Linnaemya tessellans. Next base: position 6,550,846 of record OX637532.1, on the reverse strand, counting down.
CGTATGGCCATTGCTAGACCGTCTTAGACTTCATCACAATTCTCTTTGGAGGCTATAAAAACTGTATTTTGGCGGGGTCGTTCTGGCACGGGCTGAGGGGGAAACATTTCACCTTTGTCATAAAACTCTAAAAATAAATGCTTGGGATGATTATACACAAAATAAAAAAAAAATTTTATTTATATTTAATAGGGTCATTAAGCGGGCAAGGGGGGAGGAGGGGGTAGGGCAGCAATAGCCAGTCATAAAATTCAAAAATAAATTCCTGGGATGATTATATACAAAATTAAAATTTATTTTTTTTGTTAGGGTCATTTAGGGGGTATAGGGAGAGGAGGGGGTAGGGCAGAAACAGGTAGTCATAAAACTCTAAAAATAAATGCTTCTGAGTATTTAATACAAAATTTAAAAAGAAAATTTTATAAATTTTTTATAGGGTCATTTAGCGGGCAAAGGGGGAGGAGGGGGTAGGGCAGAAACAGGCAGTCATAAAATCCTAAAAATAAATGCTTGGGATGATTATATACAAAATTAAAATATATTTTTTTTTGATAGGATCATTTAGAGGGCAAAGGGAGAGGAGGGGGTAGGGCAGAAATCGGCAGTTATAAAGCTCTAAAAATAAATGCTTGGGATGATTATATACAAAATTTAAAAAAAAATTTTTTTTTTTTGGTAGGGTCATTTAGTGGGTGAAGGGGGAGGAAGGGGTAGGGCAGAGTAGTACCAGGATACGTCTCAGCTTCGTCATTAAGGCTTAAAATGTTATTTTTAAAGAATGTAGGCTTAAGTAAAACAATTTGTTAAATTTTTTGCATATAATAACGCCCACTAAAGTGGGCGGGATCCAAAAATTATCTTTTTTATTTTATAGCCCCAAATTTAAGGCGTTGGACCATATTTGACATAAAAATATATCATTTGCTTAACATAATAACCAAAAAACTTTAATAATTATGTTGTTTTTTCTGGGTTGGTTTAGTTCTTCTTAGGGGAACTTTTTTCCCTCTTGCCCGATTTAACTCATTTTCGAACTTAACCTGCTCTAAGCTTTAAAAAATATATTTATGACAAATTTCAAGAGTCTAGCTCTTTTCGTTTGGACTGAATCGTGATTTCCACAGACGGACGGACGGACATGCTCAGATCGTCTTAGATTTCATCACTGATCCAGAATATATATACTTTATGGGGTCTGAGATGGATATTTCGTGGCGTTACAAACGGAATGACAAAGTGAATATACCCTCCAAATTCTTTTTTGGAGGGTATAAAAACAGCACTTGTCTCTAATGTGCCATCATTATGACGATTTTTATATGAAACTTCCTTAGAAGGGCTGCAGTTTCTTTTTCTTCTTCTTCTTATTTTTATTTGTTGCTATTAACTTCTTTACAAGCTTTGAGGGCAAATAAAAGAAATCTAAAAGTTCCAAGTGGATACAAATCAAGTTTTGTTGCCAAAAAACAAAAAAAAAATACCAACTAAAAGCATCGAAATGTTAACCCCAAATTTGTTTTCATACATCTTAGACTCAATAGGACAACTGGTGAAAACAAAAAAGTCCACTATTAATAAACAAGTAAAAACGTTATATTCGGCGGGGTCGAAACTTAAATACCCTCCAAATATTTAATAAAAAAACTCTATTTTTATTCTTATTAAAATTTACATTTTAAGGGTATTTGGCTTAATTAAACAAGAAAAAAATTTATTTTAATGCGGTCGTTGCCAAAGTGTTGGCAGGAGCCACAGCTGCGACTCCTTCCCATCAGCATTAAAGCAATTTACGTATTAATATTTTATCTCAACGTGCAAAAAAGGGTCTGAGATAAGGTAAAAATTTTAAGCTGCTGGCTCAGAGTTTCTTTAAGACATTTCTGTGCCCACTTTTTAAACTCTATACAGGGTCACTTTGGGAAGGGCTGGTGGGGGAGACATCTCACCTGAATCGTAAAAACTTAAAAACTAAATTTTCGGGCAGGGAAGTGTAGAAAACATTTTTTTTTGCTATGGTCATTGAAGGGGCAGGGGGAGATCAGAGGACACATTACGTTCATCATAAAAGTTTATAAATTTTTTTTTCAGGAGTATAAGCTTAAGGAATACAATTTGTTAAATACTTACAATGTTTTTTCATATAATATGTAACTTCAACGCCCACTAAAGAGGGCGGGATCCGAAAATAGACTACATCATGTTTTCCACAGGCAAACGTATGGGCATTGCTAGACTGTCTAAGACTTCATGACTGATCAGGAATATATATTCTTCATGGGGTCCAATTCTTTTTGGAGAGCATTAAATCTCTATTTTTTTGGGGTCTCTCTGGCAAGGGCCGTGGGCAGAAATTTCACCTTTTGCCATAAAACTCTAAAAATAAATATTAGGGATAATTAAATGTAAAATTTCTTATGTGTGTAAAGATAAATATACCGACTGAAACATGTTTTGACGTAAGCAGTTACGAAACAACGTATTTAGCTGTGAAGTTAAATATGTTATGACGTAACGAAGTGGCAAACAGTGGAATTTTTTTATGAAAATCCATATATAATAAATTTTTTGAGCATTTTGTGAAAATATTTACAGGCAATGAATGGTCAATTTACAGGTCATGAGGGTGTGGGTGATCTTGGAGGGATTTCGCCCCCAGTGGCCAAATAAGGAGTTGGCATGCATTGCCAGTATATACAAAATGATGTATGGGATAGAAGACACGCCCATAATTATTTTGTATTGAAATAAGGATTTTCATAAAAAATAAATTTCACTGATTGCCATTTCGTTACGTCATAACATATTTAACCTCACTTCGTAACTGCTTACGTCAAAACATATTTAACTGGGCATATTTACCTTCACACACATAAATTTACTTTTAATTTTTTTATTTATATCATTTTTTTTTACAGAGTCATTTAGGTGGCGAAGAAGAAGAGGGAGTAGGGCAGAGGTGTACCAGGTTACGTCTCAGCTTCGTCATTAAAGTTTAAAAATTTTATTTTTAAGGAATGTAGGCTAAAGTAAAACAATTTGTTAAATTTGTACACTATTTTTGCATATAATAACGCCCACTAAAGGGGGCGGATTCCAAAAGTTATTTTTTTTTTATTTTATGGCTTTAAGTTTAACGCGTTGGAGCTTCTGTGATACAAAAATATATCATTTGCTTAACAAAATTACGAAAAAAAAAAACTTTACAAATTGCGGTGTTTTTTAGAGGCTGGTTTAGTTCTTCTTAGGGGAACTTTTTTCCCTCTGGCCCAATTCAACCCATTTACGAACTTCGCTTCTAAGATTAATCAATAAACTTAAATATTCGAAGAAAATACAACAATTATAAAAATCGTTGATAATTCAGATATCCGGCTGATTTGTTTCAGCGACATGAGAAATTCAAATATTACTACAAAAACAATTTATTTGTGCGTGAGATGATAAAAAATCGTTTCAAATATTATAGTTCTCTTGTTTTTTAACTTAATTATAGATTTACTGCTATAAAGCTTTTATTTAATACCTAAATGATGCTTTATCTCGTTTTGTGTCCTTTACAAACAGCAAAGTCAATTAAAGTTAAATACCGGCACTGGTGTCCCTTTTAAAAATTGATCTGCAATGAATCTTCAAAAAAATAAAAAATTTTAAAAGAGAAGAGATGGAAAGGATTGCAGATGTATATTTTTAATAAAACGAAACCCTCCTTAACATATTTATACAGCTGCAATTCACATAAAATATAAAATGAAATAATAAAAAACCATTACATTTTAACTACGACTGCCACACACACACACACACACATCTTAACATCCAAATAGAGTTAAAAAATGCTTTTTAATGGGAAAACTTAAAACAAATAAATTTTACGGATTGAAATGTAAAAGAAAAATAAAACAAACAACAGCAACAACAATTGCACATGCAAGAAATAACAACGAACGTGCATTTGTATACAAACACTTCCCTGCAAATCGACATAACAACCAGCAAGCACAGTTTGGCAGCGTAAGTGTGTGTAGGTGTGTGTGTTTGAGTTTGTGTAACGTTATTGGTAGAATTTAACAGAACGAAGGAAAAAAGGATTAAAATAATAATAATTTCATTTCGATACACAGCTGGAAAAATGTTTTATATCAAATCAAACATATGGGCCAACATATATTACATTTGTACAGAAACACACACACACGCACACATACACGCACACAGCGATATCAATACAAATATTTGTGTAAACCAACAACACAAGTATTTCTCCTTTAATTTTTATTTTTTTTAAAATACATCATATCGTCTTTTCCTAAAGGGGCCAAGTCCATATTTTTTGCAAACACAATTCTCGCTGCACAACAATAGAGTGACCAACAGCATATGATTTGAAGAAAAAGGAATGCTATAGTGTATATCCTAGCTGATCTTTTGCTATGATGAGAAAATTTTCCAAATCCAACAGAGATAAAAAAAAGGGTCTAACAAGTCTTTGTAATATGAAAAAAGACTCAATCACTAAACAAAACCGCTTTTAGAGATTTAAAAAAAAAACAATTTAAGGGGAATTCATAACTCTCTAGAGTAAAATTCATTAAACTACTTTTTTTACTTTTTTACCTTTACGACTGCAGCCAACGATACGTGAAATTATTCTGTACTTGAACGCGAAAACACAAAATTACTGAAAACTACAAAACCCTACATAATTATTGCATTAATTTTATAAAAAAATTTCAACAAGTTCATGGAAATGATTGATAAACGATATTGCAACTCAAGTGATTACAGTTTTTTTAATACTTTCCAACTTGTGTGCACTCTAAAAATGTTAAAATATCATTAAAAGATTGTGCCTCTTAGAAATTTATCCATTTTGTTTGGTAATTTAAAAACACAAACGCTGAAGCACAGCTGGATTTAATTTAATTCTGAAAGGGGAGTTTTGTAAAATAAGTACTTTTGCAAACACTACTTTTTTAAATAAAACTTTTGTAAAAAGTACTTTGATAAAAAGTACTATTGTGAATAGTAGCTTTGTAAAGAGTACTTTTTACAAAAGTACTTTAGCACAAAGTACTTTTGTAAAAAGCACTTTTATGGAAATTAACCTTGCAAAAAGTGCTTTTGTAAAAAGTATCTTGGTAAAAAGTACTTTTGTGAAAAGTAGTCATGTAAAAAGTACTCTCGTGAAAAGTATCTTGGTAAAAAGTACTTTTTTCAAAAGTATTATAGTGAAAAGTGACTTTTCTCAGAATCATTTTTATAGAAAAGGGCCTTGTAAAAAGTACTTTTGGGAAAAGTATCTTTGTAAAAAGTACTTTTGTGAAAATTACCTCGGTAAAAAGTACTTTTTACAAAAGTACTATAGGAAAAATGAGTTTTCTAGGAAGCACTTTTATAGAAAGTAGGCTTGTAAAAAGTACTTTTGTGAAAAGTACCTTGGTAAAAAGTACTTTTTACAAAATTACTGAAACAAAAATGGCTTTTCTAGGAAGCACTTTTAAAGCAAGTGGACTTGTAAAAAGTACCTTTGAGAAAAGTATCTTAGTAAAAAATACTTTTGTGAAAAGTAATTTTTTAGGAAGCACTTTTATAGGAAGTTGCCTTGTAAAAAGTACTTTTGTGAAAAGTACCTTGGTAAAAAGTACTTTTTACAAAAGTATTGAAACAAAAATGACATTTCTTGGAAGCGCTTTTATAAAAAGCAGCGTTGTAAAAAGTAGTTTTGTGATAAGTACCTTAGTAAAAAGTACTGAAACAAAAATGAGTTATCTAGGAAGCACTTTTATAGAAAGTAGCCTTGTAAAAAGTACTTTTGTGAAAAGTACTTTGTTAAAAAGTACTTTTGTAAAAAGTATCAGAAGCCCTTTTTTAGAAAGTAGACTTTTAAAAAGTACTTTTGTGAAAAATATTTTATACAAAAGTACTTTAGCACAAATGATTTTTTTAAGAAGCACTTGTACAGGGAGTAGCCTTGCAAAAAGTACTTTTGTGGAAAGTACCTTGGTAAAAAGTACTTTTTTCCAAAAGTACTGAAACAAAAATGACTTTTCTTGGAAGCGCTTTTATAGAAAGTAGCCTTGTCAAAAGTACCTTGTTAAAAAGTACTTTTGTAAAAAGTATCAGAAGCTCTTTTTTAGAAAGTAGACTTGTAAAAAGTACTTTTGTGAAAAGTATTTTGGTAAAAAGTATTTTGTACAAAAGTACTTTAGCACAAATGACTTTTCTAAGAAGCACTTCTACAAAGAATAGTCTTGTAAAAAGTACTTTTGTGAAAAGTACCCTGGTGAAAAGTATTTTGGTGAAAAGTAGCTTTATAAAAGGTACGTTTTACAAAAGAACTTTAACACAACGGACTTTTCTAGGAAGCACTTTTTTAGAAAGTACCTTTATAGAAAGTATTTTTATGAAAAGCGGCTTTGTAAAAAGTTCTTTTGTGAAGAATAGTTTTGTAAAACGTACTTTTGCTAAAAAAAAAAGTACTATATTAAAAAGTACTTTTATAAAAAGTATTTTTCCCAAAAACACTATTTTACATAAATACTTTTATGAAAGCTATTTCTGTAAAAACTAGTTTTGTAAAAAGTACCTTTACAAAAAAGTACTTTAGTAAAAAGCACTTTTGCCAAAAAATTTGTACTGTTAAAAATACCTTTATAAAAAAAGTATATAAATAATTTTATAAAAGGTGCTTTTATGAATACGTACTATTGAAAAAAGTATTTTTTGCAAAAAAGTACTTTTTTAAAAAACTAATTTTTTATGTAAAAAAAAATCATTACATGCAAAATACGTTTAAAAAAGATTAGCTTAAATTGTTTTTTTAACAATTTAAAAAAAAAAATATTTCTATTAAAAACTATGCTAAGAAAGTATGTTCCCCACAAAAGAACTTTGTAAGGAAATGCCTCTTGAAAAAAGTACCTTTAGCAAATAACATGTTTGGAAATTAGTTTACTTTTTCTTTTTTTGACCCTAATCGTACTGATAACATACACACATGCACCAGTGGCAAGGATACTCAGATACCCGTCCATGTTTAGGCATTAAAAATTGTACTTTTTGCCTTAAAACTCAAAACTAGTATTGCTTGAGTTCAATTCAGGATGATTTTATTAGAATTCTACTGATATAAAAGGTCCTGGTTGTAAGCGTAATGACTCCTTTTATTTTCTTAATCATCACAAGACTAAGAAAGTGGACATAAGCACAAAATTTATTTGCGTGCTTTCAGCTGCAGCATAAACATAAAAGGTGCCACTGTGCAATACAGATTAATTCTAGGAATACACTGCAGACACACACACACACACACACAAACTACTGCTTTAAAAAAAAAACAAGGTCTTTAAGTAACAGCATTTATTTTAATGGGTTCATGGGTACAATTTGCTGAAGTGACAAGGTAAATCAGTGCAGCAAGAACCCGACATTTGATTGTAATTGCTATCGATTTGGCTCGTTCGATGTTATTTTGCTCTGCTTCTATCTGGCTGGCAACTATTATTTACTCACACGAGTGCAGAACCATTGGAATTTTTTTTTTTTTTTTTTTTTGTTAATGAAAAAAAAAGAAACAGTTAACAAGCCGTTTGACTCAATTAAGCATATTTTTCATGTTTTCTAAATTCTTAAATTGCAGTCTCGAAATCTACACTAAATTTATTGGTGCAAAAAAGAAACAAAAAACCCTTTTAAAATTCTATATTTTTGTGCAACTTTTAAGCCAATTATTATTTTGTTGATATTTTAGCTGGTGTATGGAGCATAACCTTTTTCTAAAGCTTCCATTAGTTGACCATATTAATAATGTTTGCTTTTTATTTTCAACAAGATTTGCTTTTAACTTTTTTTATAAAAAGATTTCTGTGTGCGTTTGTGTTAAACATTTTGTTTTCGAATTTAAAGTAATTTAATATATTACAATGTGCAAAACTTTATGTTATGGATATAGAGAGGGCTTCAGTGCAGATTCCTAAAAAAAGTTTATTTTAATATTCCAGTTTATTTTATACAGTCGTGTGTAAAAACTTAATAAACGTCTTAATTAAAAATTGCCTACAAAACTTTTTTTTTTATATTATTAGTCTACTTAGAAAAATAATTTTGTGTATTGAGTGTTACTCTAATAATTCAAGGGCTCGTCGTTTTTTCTGTTAAGTTACAATTGTGGCCTTTCTATAGTAGGCTAGCAACTATTGTGCTTTTTCTGCTCATATACAAAACTAATTTTATGTATTGAACGTTACCCTGTTTTTTTAACTTTTTTTGTAATTTTCCTCAATAGTTGTTTATATGTTGCTGTCAGACTACCAGTTACCCCTCGGCGTTTCTCTTGAACTATTAAAGTATTTTCTTTTGTGCAAATAGACTTAAAAATTTTTTAAATAAAAAATTATGTTTTTGCAATTACCACCCTGTTCCCCTATTCCTATACCTACAAGTGCTTTATAAACGTATTTTATCTATATAATTTTTGGCATTCTCTTCCCATGAACTTATTTTTGTCATAAAATAATATATATTTGAAAAAGAAAAAAATTTCAAGGTAACGTTCAATACAAAATTTTTGAAAATATCATATATAACAAGTTAAAATGTTATATTCGACCGGGTCGAATCTTAAATACCCTCCAAATATTTAGTAAGTGAATTTAAAATGTTTAACTTGGTGGAACAGAGTTCCTTTATATAATATCGTACGACAACGCCCACTAAAGGGGGCAGGGTTCAAAAATAGACAAAATCATGTTTTCCACAGACGAACGTATGGGCATTGCTAGACCGTCTTAGGTTTCATCACTAATCAAGAATATATTTACTTTATGGGGTCCAATTCTCTTTGGAGGGTATAAAAACTATATTTTGTCGGGGTCTCTCTGAAAAGGGCCGTGGGGGCAGTCATTTCACCTTTGCCATAAAACTCTAAAAATAAATGTTTGGGATAGTTAAATATAAAATTTTTTTCTTATAGGGTATTTTAGAGGGCCAAGGGGGGAGTAGGAGGTAGGGCAGAGGAGTACCAGGTTACGTATCAGCTTCGTCATTAAAGCTTATTCAAAGCTATTTCAAGGGATTAAGGTTTTAACTACTTTTGCATATAATAACACCCACTAAAGGGGGCGGGGTTCAAAAATTATTTTTTATTTTTTTATTTTATGGCTCCAAGTCTAACGCGTTGTGCCTTCTTTGACATAAAAATATATCATTTGCTTAACAAAATTACAAAAAATCAATGTATGGATTTCTATTTTAATAGTGAACCTTTTGTTTATGTAAATTGTATTACAGGATGTTAATTTCCCAACAGGCTATAGGTTCAAATCTGCGAAACTACAAATTATTTTTTATTTAATTTTTATTTTTAATAAATGAACGTGATTGCTTTCTATTTATTAATCTTCTTAGGGGAACTTTTTCCCCTGGGCTGATTCAGCCCATTCATGAACTTCACCTGTGCTATCCTTCGAGATATATTTATACCAAATTTCAAGAGTCTGGCTTTTTTCGTTTGGACTGAATCGTGATTTCCACCGACGAACGGACGGATGGACGGACATGCTCAGATCGTCTTAGACTTCATCACTAATCAAGAATATATATATTTTATATCGCTGCGTTACAAAGATATTATACCCTCCAATTCTTTTTTGGACGGTATAAAAATATAATAAATCAATTTCAAATATATATATGGTCCAGATCTAGATTAACAAACGTTACATTCGTATGTACAGTATCCTTTTGCAAAATCAATTGACCTTGAAAATTATTTTTTGTTTGAAGAAATCCTATTGTTTTGTTACACACTGTCATAAGAAAAACGGCAATATTAGAGTCATTAACATTCAACACAATTAAATCTAAAACAGTTTTTGATACTTATAAATGTTTTGCTACACACACACACACACTCACGCAAATTGTTCTCGTATGAAAGAGAGTTTGAAATAAAATGCATGTATTTCTATTACTCTCTGTCTGTGTAATCGCAGACCAGCATGTACAAAAAGAATCTTCATGGATACATGAATGTGCAAACATACACACAAACTCATGATTGTGTTTTTTTGCACACATGAGTCCGTAAAATAAAATTAACAAGTGACCATAATGACCCTATTTGTCGCTGTTGTATTGTTTTTTCAATTTTTTTTATTAATTTTTTTTTTGTTAACTTGCGAAGCTAAATTTTAATTTTTTGTAATTCATTGCATTGAAAGTGAACATAAAAACTTTTAGTTTAATTTATGTGTTTTTGTGAAAATTGTTATAGATTTGTTGCACAAAAACATGCAGCCCTGTAAAAGGTAAAAAATAGTGTGCATTTTTTTCTGTGTAGGCTCTTAACGAGCATTATTTTTGCATGTGTTATCGTTTTATGCTCTTTTTTATATGTATTTGTTAAATAAAAACAACAAAAAATCGTCGCCATATTTATGATACTCGGACGACAAGTAAATGATTCTATTTATAGAGAAGCCGGCGAAAAACGTTGTTTTAATTAACAATCAGACGGACAAACGATCGGGTGCACAAACAACAACATGGCTTAGTGCATTAGTGCAACCAAAAATGATTCAATGTCGATGGTGATTGTGGTTGTGCAGGTTTGTTTTGTGCCAATTGCCACAGGCGTATGATTAATAAATATTGTGTATGAGCATGAATTACGTATACGTATTTTTAAACCGGACACACACGTGTGATGTTTACAGCAATCTGTCTTAATGACTGTTGTAAATACTGCAGACAATTTTAAATTAGGTTAGGTTAGGTTAGGTTGAAAAAGAGGGGCATAAGCACCCCAATCCGTCCAGGATTACACCTAGGCCTCATAGGCCGGTCGTGCGCTCTATAATAAGGAGTTCCCATTCCACTGTAGGGAGCCTCCACCGATACCATGGAAACCTCTGAGTGTGATTACGTCAAGAACCTAGTTTCTTCAATGTACTTCCTTAAGTCTTTCCAATTAGAGCCCCTAAGAAATTCCATCTCCTGTATAATCTTCTGATTAAATATTTGTCTTCTGACTTGGCTAAAAGCTGGACAGTAGCACAAGTAGTGCTCCAGTGTCTCGTCCTCTTCCTGGCAGGCCCTGCATGTTATATCGCCAACGATACCCATTCGTGCCAGGTGAGTCCTTAACTCTGTATGTAATTTTAAATTAACTTATTTTTTCACAAAATATTGATTTATTTTTATTGACCTTATCAGTTTATTGTAATATTTATCAAGCTTGTGGTCGTTTTTTATAATATATTATTTCCTATAATTTTTATTCGATATTTCGTTAAAAGCTTGTTAACATCTTCAGGAAATAAAAATTATATAAATTTTAATATCTTTTATTTCCTGAAGATGTTAACAAGCTGTTAACGAAATATCGAATAAAAATTATAAGAAATAATATATTATAAAAAACGACCACAAGCTTGATAAATATTACAATTTTCAATATATATATTAATTTTTAAATTTTGAAGCCTTTATGTTAAATTAATTCCTTGAATTGGGACTTAGAAAGTCCTCATGCTATTTATGGCTTTATATCCGAGATGCAACGCGGCATGGTTGGCCTACAGCCCCCACTTCTCTGTAAAAAAGTCATGGCAAGTTCAAGAAAATATTAATGACCTGCCATTTGAGCTGTGGAGGATGTGTGAGGGATATTATATTGCATACTTAATCGGAATATGTCTTCTTTGCATTCCCATAAAAAAAATCTCAAATATTTTTAAAAATATCTGCTATTATTTTAAAAAGTGCATTCTTACTGGAACACCCTGTACAGTCAAGAGCTGTTCTGGGAATAATAAGGTGATTGGAAAAATTTTAATTAATAATTAAAAACTTCTATATCAATTAGCCAAAAAAATTAGTGGAGAGTATATTCACTTTGTCATTCCATTTGTAACGCAGCGAAATATCCATCTGAGACCCCATAAGGTATATATATTTTTTATCAGTGATGAAATCTAAATCGATTCAGTCCCAACGAAAAGAGCCGGCCGGACTCTTGAAATTTGGTATAAATATATCTTGAAGGATAGGACAGGTGAAGTTCATAAATGGGCTGAATCGGGCCAGAGGGAAGAAAGTTCCCCGAAAAAGAACTAAACCAAACTCTAAAAAACAACATCATTTTTTAATATTTTTTTTTGTAATTTTGTTAAGCAAATAATATATTTGTATGTTAAAGTGGGTCCAAAGCGTTAAGCTTGGAGCCATGAAATCAAACAACTTAATTTTTGGACCCCCGCCTCCTTTAGTGGGCGTTATTATATAAAAAAAATAGTTTAAAAATTTAACAAATTGTTTTACTTAGGCCCACATTCCTTAAAAATAACATTTCTAAGCTTTAATGACGAAGCTGAGACGTAACCTGGTACTACTCTGCCCTACCCCCTTCCTCCCCTTTTGCCACCTAAATGACCCTATCAAAAAAAAAAACTAAAAAAAAATGTTACATTTAATTATCCCAAACATTTATTTTCAGAGTTTTATGGCAAAAGGTGAAATTTCTCCCCCACGGTCCTTGCCAGAGCGACCCCGACAAAATACAGTTTTAATACCCTCCAAAAATAGTTGGACCCCATAAAGTATATATATTCTTGATCAGTGATAAAGTCTAAAGCGATATGGCAATGCCCATACGTTTGTCTGTGAAAAACATGATATATTCTTTTTTTGGACCCCACCCCCTTTAGTGGGCGTTCACGAACGATATTATATTCAAAAATAGTGTAAATTTTGAAAAATTTGTATTCCTTAAGCCTATAAGAAGCTGAGATTTTCCCTGATCTTACAGAGGTAAAACGTCTCCCTCACGGCCCTTCCCGGAATGACTCTTTCAAGATAGAGATTTAAAATTGGATACAGTGATGTCTTAAAGGAACTCTGTTCCACCAAATTAAACATTTTAAATTTACTTACTAAATAATTGGAGGGTATTTAAGAATCGACCCGGTGGAATACAACTCTTTTACTTGTTATTAAATAATAACGCTGTAGCAATAATTTTTTCTAATATTTTTGATAGAATAAATTGTCACAATGCTATTATTTAATAAAAAAAAACACCACAAGTTTATTAAAATAAAATTTTTTTACAAAAAAAGGATGAAAAATTAGAAAAAAATAATAATTAATATATTCACTTATTAATATTTTATTTAATTTTTATACAAGTTTGTATAAAACTGTAAACATAAATGATTGTTATTATTAAATTTGTAGTCTTAAGAAAAAAAAAAGATTTTAATCTTATAACAATTTTGTGATTCGTAACAAAATAAAAATTATGCATCCCATTAAAGTCAAAAACATTAAGTGCTTGTAATCATCGGATCTCGAGAAGAAAATGTATAATATCTCATAGTGATACTGCTTAAATTTGAATATGTATTAGTTTTCTCCCTATCTCCTTAAAGTAGGCAGTATAATATTTACTAGTCAATGTAATGTTGTTGGAAAAAATATGACGGTGTTGCGTACTGACAGTTTTTGTCAGACGTGGATTCGATTGCGTATCCCTCTGGTTATTTACGCTTCGTGCGAAATGTTATTCTTTAACAGAAAATTCCATCAGCAGATTAATATTTAAATATATATTAAGAATTTTTTAGCAAAATACACATTAATTCCGGGGCAGCTTTTTAAAAAATGACATTGAATTTTTTTGTTAATTTTACTTATTTATACCAAGAGAAATATAACTTAAAAAAAACCAATGAGTGCTCGAACTCACGGGCGATGTGTTAACATCTTTTTGTTTATTTATTTTATATTAAACCCACAAAAAACAAAGAGAATGCAAAGCAACAGACAAATGTACATACATACATTGTTATGTTTGTACATAAGCTACATACGTTGCTGTCTTGCTATCTCATTTTTATATATGTACGTATAACCACGTCACTATTCTCTTTGCTATGCATAAGACAAAACCGAAGATCAACATAAAACACTTTTTTAATATTACTCCAAATTAATACTCCGAATTAAAACACTTAAATCTCCGCTCGCCGATATCGGATCGCCTTAATTTTTGGCCTCAACTCTTCGTTGAAACCCGCACTAGCGTTTTAATTCAAAAATTAATAAAATCGGCTATGAATTTCCGGAGAAAATCGCGTGGGAAAATTATATGAAAATCGTCCAATAATCACTTTCAATACCGACTGCCAAGCAACGAACAAACAAACTCTTACACTTACACTTTCGTATGTATTGAAACTGATAGTTTACTGCCCTTCATCTGGTTTCGTAAATCTAATTAACTTTGTTGCACAGTGTAGCCAGCGATTAACAAGTTCCATGTTTAAGTGAAAGTCCAGTGCTACTTCTACAATTAATTATTTCTTTCAGTTTCAATCATTTCAATTTCTATTTATGTGCTCGAATTGTTTCAAATTATTCATGGAATTTATTTATGTATATTAAAAACTTTGTCAATAACAACAGCAGCAACAACAATAACAACTACAATAACAGCAACAACAACAATTATGATGACAATTCTACAAAACCCATTTACGTGTGAAATAATACTGTTTGTAATTAAGCTTCAATTGTGGCGAACACACAGGCACATGTATGTATGTGTGTGGGTGTGTATACACAGCTATCAGCACACTGACACACACACACAAGCATACACAGTTAAATCCTTAATCTAATGAATATATAATTTATTATAAAATCCTTGAGTATAAATATTCTGATATATAAATACAATCTCTTAATAACCAGAAGAATTTTAAAATAATTAAATTTAAGTAAATTGTTAAAAAATAATTAATTTCCAATATTTTTTTCCAAATCATTAGATATTGATTTTATTTAATAGCAATTGCCACTTAATTAAAAACTCTTTAGAGGAGTTGAAATTTATTAGTTGATGGCAGTGAAACCGTAATTTAGTAAAACAGTTTTTAGGTGACGAGTATAGTGTTTACGGCAGCGCACAGTGGGCCGAATAAATTCAAATCTTCACAAGCAAAATAGTGAGACTCAGCAAATTAAAATTAGGATAACTTTTAAAATAAAAATTTTTATTAAATTTATTGTATAAAAAATACAAAAATTATTTATTAATTTTATTGTATAAAAAATACAAAAATTATTTATTAATTTTATTGTATAAAAAATACAAAGATTTTTTATTAATTTTATTGTACCTTGGAAATTTAAGTGGCTGCATTAAGTTCTCATAGTACTTTAATTTTTAATATGATTGCCAATTTTTTTGTTCTTTATTTAAATTAACGGTCCCAGTGTGCGTGTTATGGCTTCCGGAAATTTATTTGTTGCTGGCAGTGAAACCGTAATTTAGAAAAACAGTTTTTAGGCGACGAGTATAGGGTTTACGGCAGCGCACAGTGGGCCGAATAAATTCATTTCTTCAGGAGCACAATAGTGAGGCTCAGGAAATTGAAACTAGGATACTTTTTAAAATAAAAATTTTTACAAAATTTATTGTATAAAAAGTACAAAAATTATTTATTAATTTTATTGTATAGAAAATACAAAAATTTTTTATTAATTGTATTGTATAAAAAATACAAAAATTATTTATTAATTTTATTGTACAAATAATACAAACATTTTTTATTAATTTTATTGTATAAAAAATACACTAATTATTTATTAATTTTGTTGTATAAAAAATACAAAAATTTTTTATTAATTTTATTGTACCTTGGAAATTTAAGTGGCTGCATTAAGTTCTCATAGTACTTTAATTTTTAATATTATTGCCAATTTTTTTTTTCTTTATTTAAATTAACGGTCCCAGTGTGCGAGTTATGGCTTCCGGAAATTTATTTGTTGATGGCAGTGAAACCGTAATTTAGTAAAAAAGTTATTAGGTGAGGAGTATAGTGCTTACGGCAACGCACAGTGGGCCGCATAAATTCAAATCTTCACAAGCAAAATTGTGAGACTCAGCAAACTAAAATTAGGATAACTTTTAATATAAAATTTTTTATTAATTTTATTGTATAAAAAATACAAAAATTTTTTATTAATTATATTGTATAGAAAATACAAAAATTATTTATTAATTTTATTGTATAAAAAATACAACATTCTTTTATTAATTTTATTGTACCTGGAAATTTAAGTGGCTGCATTAAACTCTCAAGATACTTTAATTTTTAATATTATTGCCAATTTTTTTTTCTTTATTTAAATTAACGGTCCCAGTGTGCGTATTATGCCTTCCGGAAATAAAGTGTCTTTATTTTGACGTATAGGCAGGCTGGTATTAATAAACATTAATTTTTCGCTTGTATCTCAGCAAACTGTCTTCCTGCATATACAATGCCACGACCTTTATCCCCATAGATATCAATTCGGATTCAAAGGCAATTTAGCTTCCAGTAATCGCATTAAATCAATAAATAGCAACTGGCTTGAACTTTGACATATTTACTGTGCTTTGTCACAAAATTAGTTGGTTTTAGGAAAAAAGCAACAACAATAGGAGTACAATGAAATGGAAATATAAATAAAACATGCATTCTCATGTGTAGAGATATGAAACAAAACATCTCAATCTGTGTAGAGATATGAAACAAAACAAAAAGTTGTACTTAAGACAAACACAAAAAAAAAATTGGAAAAAATAGCCCACAAGATAAGTCCTGTGCGTAACAATGGGATTATTCAACGTTGTATTGATGACAGGAACTTTGAACTCATATATCGTGTGGAAATTTATTTGGCCTACAATAAATTTGGTATTTAATTTTCATTCATTTCATTTCTATAAATAAAATACGAATTTATGCGCCGCAAAGCCTTTAAAAAGTAGCAGCATTCTGGTTTGTGGAATTAGGCGGCGCCCTGCGAAAACAGTGTTGTTAGGCTCTGCTCAAAAGAATTATTTTCAACTGTAGTAGACTTTCTACAAAGGAATTTATTTAAAAACAGCTTAATAAAAAAATTTTTAAAAAATGATTTCAAAAATATTTTTTGCCTCCCAACTCCCTGGCCCAGTTATGGGTTAATCACTGTAAAGATTAAAATAACAAAATTGTCTACCCTTAAAGTAATTGCATAAAAGAGACTACGAAAAAATATTTATTTTCAAGTATTATCATGTTTTTGCATGTTTAAGACAATCATGTATACACACACCTACATACACACAAACGCATACACACTTTATAAAAACATGATTTTTGCATGTACGAGTACACATTTAAGTCTTTATGGCTGAGTTATTATTTAGTTATTGACTGAGACTGAGTGGCTGTGTAAAAATATTGACGTGTGTCAAAATAAATTACATACTTTCGAAGTCATTAAATTACATGTGTCATGTAATCGTGCGTCTCAAGTAGAAGATTAATTTAATTTGCTTCTGATTTTCTTTTTTTTTTTTTTTTGCTATTAAAAATATTTCAAATTTCCTTGGGTGTCTGAAGGGAATGCAAAGTAGCAACAGCGTGCTAAAGTTGAAATATAGAAATTTTGTACAAATTCTTTCACAGACGTTTTTTATTTCAAACAATTTATTTATAATAAAATTTTACATTATGTATGAATTTATATTTTATTAGTCGAACTCTGAAATTAGCAGATTTGAACTTGAACCGGTTGAAAAATTAACATCTTGCACGTAATAAAATTTTACAGTTAATTTAAAATGTTCACTTCAAGAACTTTTCTAACAGTACGAAGTCTGCTCGTGAGCAGCTGCATAATCGTGTTGCAAAGGCCGTGGTATATTTTTCCACAATTTTAAATGATTTCTATATATTTATTCACACAAGCGCCGCGTAACTTCAAGCTAACACTGCGTATTTAAAGCAGGAGAATGCGGACAGAACTCCTGATGTAGTACATCACATTTTCAGCGATTGTTGATGTGCTGGGGAGTATAGAACGAAAATAATACTCCTATTATTTTCCTACTCCTCCGAATGTTACACTACAACCCTCTTTTTGATTTTCTACACTAATTTATTTTCTTCGAAAATAAAACAAGTAAAAACGTTATATTCGACCGGGTCGAATCTTAAATACCCTCCAAATATTTAGTAAGTAAATTTCAAATGTTTAATTTGGTGGGACAGAGTTCCTTTAAGACATCTCTGTAGCAAATTTTAAATCTCTATTTTTAGAGAGTCATTCCGGGAAGGATCGTGCGAGAGACGTTTCACCTGTGCTAGATCAGAGAACATCTCAGCTTCTTATAGGCTTAAGGAATACAAATTGTTCAATATTTACACTATTTTTGCATGTAATATCGTACTTTAAAGCCCACTAAAGGGGCGGGGTACAAAAATAGGCTATATCATGTTTTCCACAGACGAACGTAGGGATATTGCCAGATCGTCTTAGACTTCATCACTGATCAGGAATGTATATACTTTATGGGGTCCAATTCTTTTTGGAGGGCATTAAATCCGCATTTTTTGAGGTCTCTCTGGCAAGGGCCGTGGGGCAGACATTTCACCTTTGCCATAAGACTCTAAAAATACAAATTTGGCACAATTAAATGTAAAATTTATTATGTGAGTGAAGATAAATGTGCCGAGTTAAACATGTTTTGACGTAAGCAGTTACGAAACAACGTATTTAGCTGTGAAGTTAAATATGTTATGACGTAACGAAGTGGCAAACAGTGGAGTTTTTTTTATGAAAATCCATATTAAATAAATTTTTTGAGCATGTGAAAATATTTGCAGCACATGAAAGGTCAATTTACAGGCAGGCCATGAGGGTGTGTGTGATCTTGGAGGGATTTTGCCCCCAGTGGCCAAATAGGGAGTTGGCATGCGTTGCCAGTATATACAAAATGATGTATGGGATAGAAGACACTCCCATAATCATTTTGTATATAAATATGGATTTTCATAAAAAAAAATTTCACTGATTGCCATTTCTTTACGTCATAACATATTTAAATTCACTTCGTAACTGCTTATGTCAAAACATATTTATCTTGGCATATTTATCGTCACACACATAAATTAATTTTTTATCTTTTATTTTTTTTTTTTTTTTTTTAAAGGGTCATTTAGGAAGCAAAGGAGAGGAGGGGGTAGGGCAGCGGAGTAACAGGTTACATCTCAGCTTCGTCATTAAAGCTTAAAAATATTATTTCTAAGGAGTGTGGGCTTAAGTAAAACAATGTGTTAAATTTGTACATTATTTTTGCATATAATAACGCCCACTAATGGGCGGGGTCCAAAAATTGTTTTTATTTTTTTATTTTATGGCTCCAAGTTTACAGCGTTGGACGTTCTTTGACATAATAATATATCATTCGCGTAAAAAAATTTCGAAAAAAAATGCAAATAATGTTGTGTTTTAGTTCTTCTTAGGGGAACTTTATTTTCCTCTGGCCCGATTCAGCCCATTTACAAACGTGACCTGTGCTATCCTTTAAGATATATTTATACCAAATTTCAAGAGTCTGGCTCTTTTCGTTTGGACTGAATCGTGATTTCCACAGACGGACGGACGGATGGACGGACATGCTCAGATCGTCTTAGAATTCATCACTGATCAAGAATATATATATATATATATATATATATATATATATACATATATATATATATATATATATATATATATATATATATATATATATACCTTATGGAGTCTCAGATGGACATTTCGCTGCATTACGAACGGGATGACAAAGTGAATATACCCTCCAATTCTTTCTTGGAGGGTATAAAAATATATTTGATTACAAAAGAAAAAAATTAGTTTTATTCAGCTTTTAAAATAAAATAAATCAACATTTATTCAGTTACTTTAACATTAAAAAAAATACATTTTCCATCTCTGCAGCAGTCCTTTTGCATATTCTAGTTTCTAATACAAATGAATTTAAGAACAGAAAATTAAAAATTTTCTTATAGTTGGTTACTTTTATGTACCAAAAAATTGTCCAACCATGGAATTGTCTGTTTGATTTTGTTTCAATTTAATTCTTCCTGAAGTATAAAATAGATTTATGTAGCAAAAATATATTTAAATTTTCCAGCTCTGGCACAATATTTTAGATTTAACTGATTTTTAGTGGCAATTTATTTAGAACTCTTTTCAATTCAAGCTTTTCAGGGGGCTTTGCAGAATCGATTTCACGTACTACACCTATAATTCGACTTTGCTATTCATAAGGATCTAGAATATATACTTCCCGGATGCGCATATTAATATTGTGGAAGTTACACACGGAGTGATAAATCTAAATATCATAATATTTGGTGAAGGGTGTAAAAACCCTATATGTGACAGCGCGAAAGAGGAGAAAGGGACCTAAGGGTAAAAAAATCAATTCTCACTTTTTTTTTTTTTTTTGATGTGGACAACATCTGAGCATCGAATGAGACCGATCCCATGCCCCAAAAGTGTTCCCTCCCAGAGATATGCGAGTTTTATGAAATGATGGTGCACTAAAGATACACATATTTAAATCTTTAAAATGGCTCTCCTGAACAAAACCGGTTTTTACCCTTAGGTCCCTTTCTATTTTGCGGGTCATATATATTAATCTTGCGTATTTCTGTATTCCCGCGCTAATACTTTCCTATTCATTCATTTCTATTTTTAATAGAGCTACTAATAAATGGTGATATAGGAAACTAGACATCAGTACTGTTGATGAAAAAGTAGCGACTTTCGAAAATAGCGCCTATTCCACTCTGCTCTCTATGGTGAATAACTACACTCATGTGGATTTTCCCTTCTTCATTGTTATAATAAACCTAATTTTTAGTCTTGAGAATAGGCCAAAATATCTAAAGGCCTAATTATTTAAATCACGTTACCATTAAGAAATTCCTCTGAAGACAAAAAACTAAATTCCAAAGGTTAAAAAATGAAGTTTTATTTTCATTAATATATAATCCATTTTAAAAGTCAAAGTAATCTCTAAAATATCTCTCTGTGTGGGCTCGTTCGTTTTTAGTAAATTTGATTTTGCTGTCCCGGCTTGATTTACACAAGCAGGAACTTAAGTCCTCAAGGGCAGACAGGCCATTTATATTTAAATATTAAAATAAACTTCAAATTAAGATTTTAAACTCAGCATATTTTTATTATGAAATTAAAATTTTTTAGTATTCATACAATTCCTGTGACCTTGGGCTTTGTTGAATCAAACAACAAAATGTGTCCTCCGCTACAATCTTCGTGTCTATTACACATTCTGTTTTATGGCACAAATTATTATAATTGGCTACAAAAAATATAAAAAAGAGCCTTTTTTTTAATAGATTATTAACACTCTTTAAGCAATTTGTTTTATAATAAAATAAAAGTTTTAGCTGAGAGGCAATTAAAGGTGAATAATTATTTTTATTATGCCTGACTGATATCCACATGACGCTAGACGAATTTACAAGGAAGTTTTTGCGACTAGACTAGATATTAAAATGAATAAAGCTGCCAAGGAAATTATTCTTTGGCCATTAAAATGGTGATAACAACAGAGTTTTAATTAGAATAAAATAGAATTGTTTTTGCACAACAAAAGAAAAGGGAATTTGTTAATTAATAAAAGAGTATTAAATAAAATATCCTTACTAACACTTTTCATAATGACTTGCACTTTTTATAATGACTTGTACTTTTTATGATGACTTGCACTTTTTATAATGACCTGCACTTTTCATAATGACTTGCAATTTTTATGATGCACTTTTCATAATCACTTGCACTTTTTATAATGACCTGCACTTTTCATAATGACTCGCACTTTTCACAATGACTTGCACTTTTTATGATGCACTTTTCATAATGACTTGCACTTTTTATGATGACTTGTACTTTTTATAATGACCTGCACTTTTGTAATGACTTGCACTTTTTATGATGACTTGCCCTTTTTATGATGACTAGCACTTTCTATGATGACTTGTACATTTCATAATGAATTGCACTTTTATAGTGACTTGCACTTTTTATGATGACTTGCACTTTTTATGATGACTTGCAATTTTTATAATTACTTGCACTTTTCATAATGACTTGCACTTTTTATAATGACTTGTACTTTTTATGATGACTTGCACTTTTTATAATGACCTGCACTTTTCATAATGACTTGCAATTTTTATGATGCACTTTTCATAATCACTTGCACTTTTTATAATGACCTGCACTTTTCATAATGACTCGCACTTTTCACAATGACTTGCACTTTTTATGATGCACTTTTCATAATGACTTGCACTTTTTATGATGACTTGTACTTTTTATAATGACCTGCACTTTTGTAATGACTTGCACTTTTTATGATGACTTGCCCTTTTTATGATGACTAGCACTTTCTATGATGACTTGTACATTTCATAATGAATTGCACTTTTATAGTGACTTGCACTTTTTATGATGACTTGCACTTTTTATGATGACTTGCAATTTTTATAATTACTTGCACTTTTTATAATGACTTGCACTTTTTATTTTGACTTGCACTTTTCGTAATAACTTGCACTTTTTATGATGACCTGCTCTTTTTATAATGACTTGCACTTTTTTTAGGGACCTGCATTTTTTAAAATGACTTACACTTCTTGTGATGCACTTTATATGATACACTTTTTATGATTACTTGCATTTTTTATAATTACTTGCACTTTTTATAATGACTTCCACTTTTTATTTTGACTTGCACTTTTCATAATAACTTGCACTTTTAATAATGACTTGCACTCTTTATAATGACTTGTACTTTTCATAATGACTTGCACTTTTAATAATGACTTGCACTTTTTATGATGCTCTTTTCATAATGACTTGCACTTTTTATCATGGCTTGCACTTTTTATGATGCACTTTTCATAATGACTTGCACTTTTTATAATGACCTGCACTTTTCATAATGACTTGCACTTTTTATGAAGCACTTTTCATAATGACTTGCACTTTTTATGATGACTTGCACTTTTTATAATGACCTGCACTTTTCATAATGACTTACACTTTTTATGATGCACTTTTCTTAATGACTTGCACTTTTTATAATGACCTGTAGTTTTTATAATGACTTGTACTTTTCATAATAACTTGCACTTTTTATGGTGACTTGCCCTTTTTATAATGACTTGCACTTCTTATGATGCACTTTTTATGATACACTTTTTATGATTACTTGCATTTTTTATAATAACTTGCACTTTTTATAATGACTTGCACTTTATATTCTGACTTGCACTTTTCATAATGACTTGCACTTTTTATGATGACCTGCCCTTTTTATAATGACTTGCACTATTTTTAGGGACCTGCATATTTTAAAATGACTTGCACTTCTTATGATGCTATTTTTATGATACACTTTTTATGATTACTTGCATTTTTTATAATTACTTGCACTTTTTATAATGACTTGCACTTTTTTTCTTACTAATATAATAAATATGAAAGTAGCGCTGTCTGTCACGCTCAAACGTCTCAAATAATGTAGATGAGATTTTGCTTTTTTTTTGGAAATGATTCTATTAAGCGGTCAAGGGTAGTCAAAACATTTTATAGACATATGAAATTATTAAACTGATAACTATGAACATTTTAAGCTTTAATATAGCTGACTTAACAATATATTTGTTTATGACAATGACTTTATGAGGGAAATAGGGTGGTCTAAAGTTTCTAGAGATATATGAAATTATGAAACTGATAACAAAAAACGTTATAAACTTTGATACAGTAAAAATACAACACATCATTAACATAACACACACATTAGCTGAAGTTTCACATATTCTTCGCGGGTAAAATCTAATATTTAATAAATAGGATGTTTAATTAAAAAACTAATGAAAAATTACAAAATTCAATATCGATTGAGATTAAGTCCCCAATTTTGTAAAATAGGTTGCTTTAATAAAACATAAGTCTATTCAAAGTTTTTTTTTTAAACTGGAAAATATTGAATCTCATGAAACCATGTATTGAAAAACATATTATTTTTTTCTCGCTCAATTTATTTAATGTAGTAAATCAAAGTCAAATGTCTGTACACTTTAAATATCATGAGCTCTAAGTCATGATATTTGTACGAAATTAAGTTTGCTCGTCAAACAGTAAATATTAATGACTTGAATTACACAAACAACTGCTTGTATCGAGTAAAACAATATCATCTAGTATAATAACTATTAAACATAGAGAAAATTATGCAGCCGGCAGCAATAAAATGATCGTAATAACAAGAAAAACAAACCAAAACTAATGAACAAACAAATAAGAAAGATAACAACAATAGGAAAAAATTAAATAGAAATTATTTGTTATAAAGCATTTGTTAATATTCAATGTGCATATATGGCTGTTTATGTGTGTGTGTGTGTGAGAGAGGTTTTTATGATTTTATGTAGCACAACAATTAGGGATATACATACATAAACGTGTATGTGCTTTTTATAAGCAAAATATGTGCAAATTATTTGTATAATAATAATATAATTGTTAAAACATAATTATGCGCACATATTCCAACAAATTTAAACGTGCAGGAGCTGTAAGAATGTATTAGTTTCAGTTTTAGTTTTATTAGCACACACACACACGCACACACTGATTAATGTAATACAGTACAATTACCACTATTATACATAAAAACGTTAACACATACTCATACATGTGGTTGTAGGGTTGCATGTATCCATGCTGTAGTTTTATAGCCATGACTATGGAAATTACCACATACATGAAATAATGCGAATACACTTGAAGAAATAGTCGCATGAGAAACTTCTCGAAAATTTTTTAATGGCTAACGAGGTCCAACTCTTCAATTGAAATTTTATGAATTGCATATTATTGATTATTAAGATAAAAATTCCTTTAGTGGACTGAAGTTCAAATCTGCAATCTGCAAACTATTTATTATGAATTTTCATTAAATTATTTTTTTATTAAGAGTGTAATATTAGAATATTTTAAATTATCAATCGGCAGAAAACTCTAGACCTTTTTTGCAGATTCTATTAAAATACTTTAGTTATTAAGCTGAAAAGTTTTATTCAGGCTCAGGTTCAAATCTGCAAGTCTTAAAATTATTTAAAAAAATTTGGAACGAATTTCCTTATGGGACGATGCGGAGGGGTACCCTAACCGGGGAAAAAACTTCCGTAACGTAAGATTTTTTGTTTTTAAATCAATGTTTAAGACGTACGAGTAATACGATTCCATACAAACAAATATTAATCATACGCAGCCGTGCCGTGACAGAATTAAATTTCGTTTGGGAATAAAATTGATTCCGCATTTTCCTTGATCGACGAAACAAAAATCATAATAAAAAATGTATATCCGAATAATTATTTTCTTAATACCTCGAATAGAACTTAAAATTAATATTTTTATAATAACGAACTTCGTTCCTATTCGGTGTCCCGCGACACCACACATCTTTTGTTTTTTGTTGTTGATCTTTTTGATTTCCACTTAAGCCCGAATAAGAATTCTTGGCTTAAAGATTAGAGTATTTTAATAGAATCTTAGATTAATAAATTCTTCTAATAAATAAAACTTACATTCGTATTAAAAATACTATATGATTCCTGATTCCTTGACCTTTTAGAGTTTTAATTCTTTGTTCTTTTTTAATAAAGCTTTAAACCACTTTTTTATAAAAAAATAAATTGAATTTTTTTATTATCCGATATTTCGATATCCCCTGTATATCTTCTTCATGGTATCCAGAGCATATCGAAATATCGAAAAATTAAATATTCCAATTTTTTCCATAAAAAAGTGACCTAAAGCCTGATTAAGCAAAAAGCAAAAAGTATATAATTATTTAAAATAAATTGTTAATTTTTTTCAACGGGCTTAAGTTCGAATATTAATCGTCAGGGTTGGGGAATTTCGTACCAACCAAAAATGTAATAACTTAAAAATATGAATGTGGGCACTTCTCATATTCAATTTTCGTTAAAAATATTGGTTAAACAGTTGATATTCCTACTAACTAGCACCACTTGCAAAAGTGGAAAAATTGAACAAAGAACGCTGATGAGATGGCGTAGCGGCCTCGAAATCAGTACTGATCCGTTCTGCTGGTTTGATGATTATTGAAAATATTCTTAATATTGCAATCTTAATATACAAAAAAAAATAGAATTTGAACAAATTCATTTATTAATAAAATAATAAAAAAATAATTTGCAGTCATGCAGATTCGAACTTAACCCCGTTGAAAAAAAATTAACAATTTACATAAGAAAGTTCGACTAATAAAAATTCATACATAATTATTTAAAATACTATAATTTTACAAATAAGAAATTACATTTACAAAAAAATTTTCTCTCAATCAAACTTAAGCAATTTTTAGAGTTCCAATAAAAATATTAAAAAAGGTGTCGATAACCACCAAAAAATGTTACTAAAATATTTTTATCGAAAAAAAAATTTTTTTAACTATTTTTACTATTAAAAAATTCATATCCGACATTCTGTTTTTTATTATAAAACAATTAAAAGTTTTTATCAGCTTAAAAACTGTTTACTTTAGCGCCCGAATATGTGCCAGAAATTTAAAACAATTTCTTTCAGTGTATTATATTCTCTATACAAATAATGTAGCTATTTAATATATCCCTGCTTTCATATGTGCTCGCATGTACTCGTATGTGTAGCATAATAAAATGTCCAATTGTAACGAATACGAACGACTACTCTGGCTTTTGTTGTTGTTGAGCATTTTGGGCCATTTTGTTATTTTGTTATGTAATTACTTGTGTTTTCCTCTTACTGTTGTTTTGTTGCTATTTTTGTTGTTTTCGTAGTTGTTGTTTGCTTTGTAATGTTCTCTAGTTGTTTCCGTTACGTGTTAAATGTCACACAAACACATAACACACCCAAATCAAAAGTGCAAATAACAAATAGATACACCAACACGCAGTCACACACTCACACAAATAAATATTAATATATTTAAACATATTCACTTTTACAAATCCATTTACATGAAAATAGGTGGGTTCAGTTTTCTTTTAGCATTAAGTGTTCTAAAGCGGTAACTTTTAAAATTCCCAAAAAATTCCCCTTGTTTGTCTTTACTACGCGTGTCCGCACTGTGCAGTAGGTGTCTGTGCTATCAATTAATTATTAAAAGCGAATGCCCTGTCGAGGACACATTGGAAATCTATCAAAAGTCTATAGAGGTAAAGGACTGCTGGATGACAATATCCTCGTTGTGTTACATGAGCTAGAAGGATGCTTGACAAATTCCGCTTTGCATGATAATCATATATACCATAGCATACTTTACGGCTTAATTTTAAACAGAAGCTGCGTGTGCCATTTTGACTCATCGCCTGGTCAGTTTAGAAAAGACAGTTTTATTTCCAAAAGACATACAACAAGAATTGCGCTCCCAGGGCAATTAAATTAAAGTGTTAATAAATTAATACAAACTGTATTTGCATATAAAACCATTAAATAAACAATTATAAGCAGCCAACAATTCGGCTATAACTTCCTGAAAAGTCGTGCAATATAAACAACAAAAACTGTTGACCTAAATCCTCAATAAAATATATTTTATGATTATAACCTTTTTATATGAGAAATTTTTATACAAAAATTGTCAAATAATTTTTTGCTAAAAATATAAAGAAACATTAAAGAAAAGAAATTTTCATTTTAGTTACTCCTAATTTGTTTTGCAACAACACAAATCCTTTCATAAAACGCCACAATAGCACACGTAAGCACACACAAGTGTTTTGCCTTCATGAGTATGTGTGACCATTTGCTTTATCTGTACAATGCCAAATTTATTTATCTGAGTCCGTCCACTTGCCTGTCTATATCAACTGGACAATATTTCGTGTCTAAGCAGGCAAATGCATGTGTTTGCATGCTAACAAAATTGTTTCATATTTTCCATTAATGTTTTAATTTTCTGTTCTTCTCGTTCACTTTGCGTACCGCAAATAGAATGCCTTAGTTTTGTCTGTCTAGCCGGCAAACAGAACAGCATGCAAACAAACTGTTACTAAAAAGGCTTTAGGCATAAACTTGCATACGCAAATTTATGTATGTACTATTTAAATAACAACAACAGCAATAAAAAATGTCCATACAGTCTTTAGCTTTGCATGTATGCAGTAGTTGTTGTATCCTGTAAGAGCATTACTTATTGTATAATAAATTATGGCCATATTTATTCAGATATTTAACTATTTCCTTGTTTCAATGGTTTGTGTTCTTAATAAATTAAAATAACTTTAATTCTTATAAAACTACAAAACTTCACATGCATTTTTACACTCCTCTGTATGTAAGTGTAAGTGTAAAAATATGTTTGTTTGTATGCAAGTGTGTGCTACAAGGAGCCACAAAGTTTATTTTATATACGTGCAGCATACAAAATCCTCTTACAGCTGATATTTTTCAAACCGTATGAAGCCAGTTCGTAGCATATAATTGAGAATGCACAATTAAATAAATTTTATAAAACAAATGAATTAAAATGTTGTGCAGAATTGTAGGAAATTAAATTAATTAACAACATTATATTCCTAATGAACAGGATTTTTTTTTTATTAAGAGTCTAGAGCATGTTTTAATTGTTAGTGTCAACAAAATATTCAAATTCATTTGCATAATTTTAAATATAGAAATAAATTTATCACAACTAATTCGTAGGTAGACAAGTTGCTGGTGGAGGAAAAAAAAAAGCGGCAGAAGTCCAGCTGACTTGGGTTCAGAAATATGACTTCTTAGAGATGTCTATTTATGGAATTGCCATGGCAAATCATATACAACCTTCACCGACGTACATTAGGGATATGCATGCCAACCCTGGAACCATATTTATTAACTTTTTGATTTTCAACACTAATTCCTCTAGGGCAGTAAACTATCAGTTTCAATACATACTCAAGTGTAAGTGTAAGAGTTTGTTTATTTGTTGTTGTTGCTTGGCAGTCGGTATTGAAAGTGATTATTGGGCGATTTTCATATAATTTTCCCACGCGATTTTCTCCGGAAATTCATAGCCGATTTTATTAATTTTTGGTTTAAAACGCTAGTGCGGGTTTCGAAAAAGAGTGTAGGCCAAAAATTAAGGCGATCCGATATCGGCGAGCGGAGATTTAAGTGTTTTAATTCGGAGTATTAATTTGGAGTAATATTAAAAAAGTGTTTTATGTTGATCTTCGGTTTTGTCTTATGCATAGCAAAGAGAATAGTGACGTGGTTATACGTACATATATAAAAATGAGATAGCAAGACAGCAACGTATGTAGCTTATGTACAAACATAACAATGTATGTATGTACATTTGTCTGTTGCTTTGCATTCTCTTTGTTTTTTGTGGGTTTAATATAAAATAAATAAACAAAAAGGTGTTAACACATCGCCCGTGAGTTCGAACTCTCATTGATTTTTTTTTTAATATGCAATATGTTTGATTGCCGAAGAAAAAAATTAGTTTTATTTAGTTACTTTAATATTCCATAAAAAAATTTTAATGTTCCAGCTCTGCAACAGTTTCTTTTGGCTATTTTGATTTCTAATATAAATAAATTTCTTTCAAAAACATCAATTATGTTTAATTGCTAAACCAAAAACTTTTATTTTAATTGTTTACTTGTATGCACCCAAAAAAAATTTATTGTCCAACCCTGGAATCATCTTTTTTAACTTTTTTGATTGTCAACACTAATTTGTTTTCTTCTACAATTTAAAAAAATTGTTTAATTTAGTTAGTCTATTATTAAAAAAAATTTAAATTTTCCAGCTCTGGAGCAGTCTTTTTGCATATTTTTTATTATTTTTGATACTTATAAATTAACTTCAAAAGCATCAAATATGTTTAATTTCTGAAGGGAAAAATTTTTATTTTAGTTGTTTATTTTCTTCTAAAAAATATATAATTTAGTTACTTTAATATTCCATAAAAAATTTAAATTTTCCAGCTCTGCAACAATCTTTTTGGCTATTTTGATTTCTAATGTTAATAAATTTCTTTCAAAAACATCAATTATGTTTAAATTCTAAAGGAAAAAATTTTTATTTTAGTTGTTTACTTGTATGCACCCAAAAACAACTCAATTGTCCAAACCTGGAATCATATATTTTAACATTTTGATATTCAACACTAATTTCTTTTCATCTAAAATATATAAAAAAATTAGTTTAATTTATTTAGTTTAATATTCCAAAAAAAAAAGTTTAAATTTTCCAGCTCTGGAACGGTTTTTTTGTATATTTTAATTTTAAATTCTGATAAATTTCGTTCAAAAACATGAAATATGTTTAATATATAAAGAAAACAAAATTTTAATTTAGTTGCTTACTTGTATGTACCAAAAAAAATTCAATTACCCAACCCTGGACTTGTGTTTTTCATTTTGTTAAAGTTTTAATACCAATTTCATTCTACTTGAAATATTAAATAGGTTTAATTGCAAAAAAAAACTAAATTAATAACATATTTAGTTACTTTTAATTACTAAAAATTAATTTAAATTTTCCAGCTCTGGAGTAGTCTCCTTAGTTTTTTTCTTTTTCTATTTCTAATACTTATAAATTTCTTTCAAAAGCATTAAATATGTTTAAATTCTAAAGAAAAAAATTTTGATTTTAGTTGTTTACTTGTTTGCAAAAAAAACTCAATTGTCCAACCCTGGAATCAATTTTTTTAACTTTTTTGATTTTCAACACTAATTTCTTTTCTTCTAAAATATAAAAAAATAGTTTAATTTATTTACTTTAATATTCCAAAAAAAAAAATAATTTTCCAGCTCTGGAACAGTGCTTTTGGCTACTTTAATTTTTAATTCCGATAATTTTTTTTTCAAAAACATCAAATATGTTTAATATGTAAATAAAAAATTTTTATTTTAGTTGCTTACTTGTATGTACCAGAAAAAAATTTCAATTATCCAAAACTGGATTCGTATTTTTCAGTTTGTTTGAGTTTTAACAACAATTTAACAATTCTTGAAATATAAAATAGGTTTAATTGCCAAAAAAAAATTTTAATTTATAACATATTCAGTTACTTTTAATTACCAAAAATTAATTTAAATTTTCCAGCTCTGGAAGTTGATTTTCAATAGCAACTTATTCAGGGTTATTTGCAATACTTTAATTTAAGTATTTGGCTTATCTGGAGGATTGAGAATAGCGCTTCCTTGTGCAGACAGATGGACATCGCTTATTCCACTTCACTATGCGTAAGAGCCCACAGAATAGGGTTCGCCATTAAGTGGACATTATCCGGCTATTCTCCGTATTGTGTTTTAATTCAAAGAAAAGTGATTAAATATTCCATGATGCAAGTTAAAGTCTCACTAGCAGAAAAGAAAAGTTATATGACTCACTAGCAAAAAATAACAGCTGTTTTTGAAGGCCGCTGCACTTTCATCATCAGTATACGAGAGTGTTTTTGTCAATCACTGGTTGTTGGGTGGTTTTGTTAAATTTATAAAAAAAAAATATTATTATTAAATTAATGCATGAATTTATATTTTAATAGTGAACCTTTATTTATGTAAATTGTATTACAGGATGTTAATTTTCCCAACAGGCTATAGGTTCAAATCTGCGAAACTGCAAATTATTTTTTACTTATTTTTATTTTAATAAATGAACGTGATTACATTCTATTTATTAATTTTTTGAGAGTGGAATATTAAGAATATATTTCATAGTCATTAAATCAGCAGAACGGATCAGTACTGATTTCGAGGCCGCTACGCCATCTCATCAGCGTTCTTTGTTCAATTTTTCAATATTATTATATTTCGTATCAGATGGTTATCAAAATGATGATAACACATTTTAAATCCCGCGTTGTCGTTTGATTTTTTAATCCATTTTTGCTTAAGTAAAATTTGTATGCTTTGACTTTTAATTTAATTAAATTAATGCCGACTTTCCCTTGATTATGGCTTTCTGAATTAAAACACTTTACGAAGAACAGTCTAACTACATTCTTTCCCCTTGAAGAGGAATTGTTTGGTTTCGTTAAGATTCCTTTTGCAGATTCCTAAACCAGGAAACTCATTTTATTAAAAATGTCATAAGTATTTGTAGTAACTTTTAAAAATCTCCAAAGAATTTCTATTTAATAACACATTATAAAATAAAAAATTAGCTTGAATATAAAATTTTTGCCTTAAGCAAATATTTAAAAAAAACTATTAAAGAAAGGAACCCAAAAACAACAGACAGACAGACAGACACTTAACACTGATTGGTGCCACAATGAGGAAATAAAAAATGTCATTATTACAAATCTGGATATTGAAACCCTTTTTGTTTTTTTTGCCAAACAACATTTTTAACAAAATGTTGTTTGGCCAAAATGTTAATTTCGGAAGAATTTTCGTTATTATTCTATTTTGCTTTTACGTTAATATCTATTTTTATGGAGCCCTTCCAATTATCTGCTTTCAAGGAATATTTTCTTTAAAGTGCCTGTATGGACCCTTTTAACGATTGCAATGGCTCTATTATGCCCAAGCATGTCTATTAAAATACATAAGTTCTTTTTATTGCCAGTGACACAAAAAACAACAAACAGAAAAAAAACAAAAAAAAATAATAAATAAAAGAAAGAAACAAAAACCATCAAAATTCGTTTTCCTTGAGGCTTTACACTTGGACACTTTTTTGTTATGACAACCCAGCAAACACCCTCACCTAACACTCACGCATATTTTTAGCCACCCCCTCACTCCCAGGCACTTACGTACGTATTTATTTAAGGAAACTTTTCCAAAACCTTCTCCTTTACTTCCTTCAAATAATAACTTTATGTGCTTTTCAAAGTATTTTTGTTGAAAAGTATCGTCATAAATTTGACATATTTGTCTTTGATAATATTTCCGGCTTGAGTTGTAATTTTTTACTGCCGTTCTTGTATTTGTAAGAGCTTTTGTGGCATATTTGTTTAACTATTGAGTGGAAAGCAGCAATCCACTTCCACAAGTATTTCTATTATCCTTTTTTTTTACCATCAAATTATAAGAACATTTCTGAACAGGCGTTGCATGAGGGTTGATATGGAAATTTATTAGTACATTTCTTACCAAATTACCTTAACCTTTAGTGCTGCGTTCGTGCCATTATAAAGCACGTGGGCTATTTGATAACTCGCTAAATTCTGGAAGTTCCTTGGCAGTAATTTCAAGTGCAACGCTGCCATCAATTAAGAGACTACAGTTAAATTCTGATCTAGCAGCATTATTTATTTATTAATTTTTTTTTTTACATCCTCATTAATTTCAGCGAAAATGCAAGAAACTGAATTTCAAGACTTGATTAAAAACAAGTAAAAACGTTATATTCGACCGGGTCGAATCTTAAATACCCTCCAAATATTTAGTAAGTGAATTTAAAATGTTTAACCTGGTGGAACAAAGTTCCTTTATATAAT
The DNA here is from genome assembly GCA_951800035.1 of Linnaemya tessellans. NCBI lineage: Eukaryota > Metazoa > Arthropoda > Insecta > Diptera > Tachinidae > Linnaemya > Linnaemya tessellans. The sequence continues at coordinate 6,517,461 of OX637532.1, read as the reverse complement.
ATCGTACGTCAATGCCCACTAAAGGGGGCGGGGTTCAAAAATAGACAATATCATGTTTTCCACAGACGAACGTACGGGCATTGCCGTCTTAGACTTCATCACTAATCAAGAATATACATATTTACTTTATAGGGTCCAATTCTCTTTGGAGGGTATAAAAACTGTATTTTGGAGGGGTAGCTCTGGCAAGGGCTGTGGGGGAAACACTTCACCTTTGTCATAAAACTCTAAAAATAAATGCTTGGGATAATTATATACAAAATTAAAAATTTTTATTTTTTTTTTTTATAGGGTCATTTAGGGGGCATAGGGGGTGGAGGGGGTAGGGCAGAAACAGGCAGTCATAAAACTCTAAAAATAAATGCTTGGGATGATTACATACAAAATTTAAAAAAAAAAATTTTTTGGTAGGGTCATTTAGGAGGCAAAGGGGGAGGAGGGGGTGGGCAGAAACAGGCAGTCATAAAACTCTAAAAATAAATTCTTGGGATGATTACATACAAAATTTAAAAAAAAAAATTTTTTTTGGTAGGGTCATTCAGGGGGTGAAGGGGGAGGAGGGGGTAGGGCAGAGTAGTACCAGGTTTCGTCTCAGCTTCGTCATTAAAGCTTAAAAATGTTATTTTTAAGGAATGTAGGCTTAAGTAAAACAATTTGTTAAATTGTTATGCTATTTTTGCATATAATAACGCCCACTAAAGTGGGCGGGGTCCACAAATAATGTTTTTCATTTTATGGCTCCAGTTTAAGGCGTTGGACTGTATTTGACATAAAAATATACCATTTGCTTAACAAAATAACCAAAAAACTTTAAAAATTATGTTGTTTTTTCTGGGTTGGTTTAGTTCTTCTTAAGGGAACTTTTTTCCCCCTTGCCCGATTTAGCCCATCTCCGAACTTATCCTGCTCTAAGCTTTGAAATACATTTATACCAAATTTCAAGAGTCTAGCTCTTTTCGTTTGGACTGAATCGTGATTTCCACAGACGGACGGACGGACGGACATGCTCAGTTCGTCTTAGATTTCATCACTGATCAAGAATATATATACTTTATGGGGTCTGAGATGGATATTTCGATGCGTTACAAACGGAATAACAAAGTGAATATACCCTCCAAATTCTTTTTTGGAGGGTATAAAAAACATCACTGGAACCAAGTAAAGCCTTGATAATTATTATGGCTACTCTGCACCATCACAAGCGTCACTTGTACGTCCAGTACAGCCAAAAGACGTCATCACGCCAGATATTCAGGGAATAATATTGATTCGATACACGAGGTCGTTAAGACTATTTTCACCTGCACGAGTTCATTACAATTCTCATAAATATTTGAATTATCCGCGAGATGAGTGCCGCGGTTTCCGTAGGGCACAAAACAAAATCCTTAAATTTGACCACAAACTGCTATCGCATCCTGCTTCTTAAATATATTTTGCCCACTTGGACTATTTTCCTTTTCCTTTCAACCTAATGAAATTTGAGTCGCTGAAACCGAGTGATAACCGAAACAAATGCCTATTTTGAGGGCCTTGAGAAACCCTATTGTTTGGAAGAAACGTCGAGAATTGAAAAACGCTGCACAAAAAATATTCATCTAAAAGAGTCTATGTTGAAAACTGAAACGATTCTTCTCAGAGCTATGAAACACCCCTCGTATATAACTTGGTAAAAAAAAATAAATGTCTTGGACATATAATTTTTATACAAAGTGATTAAAATATTCTTTTTGTTTGCAGCCAAAATTTGTTAATTTAATTGTATGGCATTTTTATGTTATTTTTAGTTCTATTTATTTAACTAAACAATTAAAGCAAAAGAATAAAACTTTGTGCTCTCTTCGCCATCGTTTTATTTTAGTTATGATTTCTTATGGTAAGGGGGAGGAGGTCTTTACAAATTTTATGTAATAAAAAATGTATTAATTTTGTACAGTAATATTTTATTTTTTCCATTTAATTATTATTAATCAATTTAAAGGAACACATTCATCTAAAGATCATAAAAATATTTTCTAGCATAAGAAGTAAGGAACAAATGCATTTGTGGCTCCTAAAAGTATGCCAATAAATTTGTAACGATGTGTTTCTTGTACATACATCTCTTCTAGAGTGTGAATTTGAACGGCCTAATCCGTTTTAGCGCAACACGTTTTACTGAAAAAAATCGGATAAGTGAAAGCGATACAAATCCCCATATTGATGTTAAACGCAGCTACACTTATTCACTTCGCTTTAGCGAAACATCGCTTTAGTGAAAATATCGTATTACTGAAAACCAAAAGCAAGCCCACAACTACGTTTTGTATGAAGCTTACTTCGCTTTAGTGAAAAAATAAACAATTACAAATTTATTTATTAGAAATCGATTGCAGAACTTAAGGCTGAAAAATTGTGGTGCTTGTTTTGTTCGTTAAAAAATTAAATGGCAAAATGTATTTGACCTTTTCGTTCTTATGTACTTTATGGTATTTTTCTATTATTTTGTCAATGCAAATGGCTAGACATTTTCGAGGAATTCGTGAAAAATTTCAACAACTAAATGAATAATTTTTTTAAATAAAATTTTTACTTTAAATTGACATAAAAAAATATATACAGATTTGATATAAAAAATATTGTTTTACTGATTTTAAGCAGTACGCTTAACTGTAACAAATTTCCGAACTACGTTTTAGAGAAAAATCGGATAAGTGAAAAAATTGGGTTTTGGCTATTTCCAGTAAAGCGGAGTCGACTGTAATTTATATTTTTTTCTAAACCCATTTTCATTATAAATATTTTTGATTTATTAAAAAATCTATTAAGCCGATTCCCATACAAAATTTATTTTTTTTCTGAATTAGGCAGTTAATAAAGGGTGTTTTTTATAGAACGACACAAGTTTAAATCATTACAAAACAAGGAAATATATATTTAATATCAATGAAATGGGCTTTATGGGAAAGAAAATTTTATGAAATTAATGTTTAAATATGATCTCTGCCATTTGGCCGCATAGAAGGCTTAATTTGGAACACTAAATTTCAACAACTCAAAACAATCATTCATAAGGACACAATCCCAGTTGGTGAGAACGTCGCACAGTGGGGTGAATGGTAGAGAAAGTGGCGATTAATTCATATAACTCGCAATATTAAAATGTTGTTATTTTTCATTGATGAGTATTAATAAATACATAAAAAACCATGATTTGAAAAAAAAAATTTGAAAAAAAATTGTTAACCTTTTATGGGGTTTTTTTTTGTATTTTGGAGAAAATGGTCTTATTTGACTATTTTTGCTGTAACTTTGGAATGAAAAACGATAAATTAGTAAATTAAATTGTAAATTAGAGCACACTTTATGTGCCTTTAGAAAAAAGGTAATAAAAACACCTTGTTTTTTTATGGTTTTTTTTCACATTGATTTTAAGCAACCGGAATTCTCTCACAAAAACCTTCATAACTCAAAAATCGCACAAATGAGCAAATAGGTATTCTGGGATTTATTAGCTAAAATTTTGTATTTTAAGAGCATAAAAGCATTTTTTCTGCACTCATGCGCAAAGTTGTTGAAACTCAATGTATATATCAAATATACCACATTTTTGGAGACATTTAATTTTTTTGTTTTTAAATATTTCTAAAACATTTATCTAAACAAAAAATAATTTTTTAAATGCCCATATTCCTAAAGTTGACGGTTCCATTATAAAACTTTTACTTATAGAAGTCTTAACAAAAACTATAATCACTTGAATTATCAAAATTTTCTCTTTTAATCAATGCGCGCAAATATAACAAAAATGATTGAATTTTGAAGACACACTGCAAATAAAGTGAGCTACCAAGAACTTTTATTTTTGCAATTAGTGATGTAGAATTTTATCTGCTTTCATATGGTACCAAATACGGTTGTGAAAGTTAAAGTTAATCTTTTGAATTAATCGCCACTTGTATGGGCTTTCACCCCACAGTGCGTCGACGAATTGATTCATCAGGATCCTCTTCAATGCTTTCCTATACAGAGGCTACAGGTTCTTCAGTGCGTACTATTCGGCGTCTCACGGGAGGCACAGTAAATGTGGTCCGAAAACGATCTATTGTTCTTAAAATTGGCCGCTCTGAAGGACGTTTATTTACGCCATAAAATAGCAGAAGTTCACGATGAGTTTAACGAATAGAACAATTATTTTAATTAAAAATTCCAGCAAATTACAAGCGTTGCTCTCTGTTGTTGTGACACTCTGAAGAAAATGGACTCTATAAATTTCAAGAATGGCAACAGAAGCTTTTTCCTGTACAAAATCTGTAAAAATAAATGTAAGCTCGTCGTTGTGAATCGGGAAAATTAGAATATTGAAGGCTTTTATATTTCCATGCAGGTGTTAATTGATTGCCGTTTAATCGGTTTATTCATGGCAGGAGGCAATAAGAAGAATCAACAGTTCAGTTTACTCGTTCATATAGTATTTTTAATACTTAATTGATACAAATATATTGATTACAATTTTATTTTAATTTTTATCTCAGCGATTTAATTTAAAAAAAACTATATATTTCCCTACTGACCTTCAATCTTTTTAGGCTAAACTAATTTCACCTTGATTTTATTTGTATTGGTCTAAAAATAAAGCCTAAATAATTAAATTCTGACCTTCAATTAGTATTCAGTTAAATATTTAATTATTTAACACACAATAAGTTTTTATGCACAAGGAGATTAATTGCAGTCCAAGGGCTTTTATATGTTGTTTGTAAACAACAATCATCACCATCACCATCATCATCATCATCGTCATCATCATTATTGTTGTTGTCTTTAGTTGGCAAAAAAAAAATAACAAAAACAACAATTTAATTAATTTGTCAGAAATATTTTTTTGGTTCCAAAAACTTGTTTGGATTAGAGTGGTTGTTGTGGCATATTTTTATTTATTGTCTTTTTTTCTCGTGTTAAGCCGTTTGTTAAATAATTCCGAAAAAATTCGACTTATTTCATTAAACAATCGGCATGACCACAGAACCAATAAATTGTAAAAATTAAATGGAACAAAAAAAAAGGATATACAGACAAAAAAAAAACTAAAAGCAGCTGCTTATGCTGGCACAACATATTCGCTGTACAAACGGCAAAAGAGTAGAACAACAAGTAGGCCAACACCTACAAAAGTCTCCATATGCCTTTGGTGATAAATACCTACGTTCTGCACTTCCCTTGCCTTTACTCCCACACTTTTCTCCTGCTGCTGTTAATGCCAAGGCAGTGGCAAAAGTGTTTAAAGAGTTATTTTAAAAATAGCAAAAATTAGGATCTGTAAGAATTTTTATTACAAAAAAAAATATTTGCTCAATTTGAAATTATATTCCATCCATTCTGTAATTGCCTTAAAATAAAAACCGAGCTGGAAAACAAAAATTTAATATTTTAACAAACTTCTAGATACATTCTCGCAAATAAGAAAAAACCCCACAGCAAATCAATGGAATTCAATTAATAGTGTCAATGTGAAACCGAACAAAATAGATGAAAAATTGTAACATTAAGCCACAACAATTTTGAGGTTCTTTTTTATATTTATATTTTATTATTTATAAATTTGTTGTTTGTGTCTTTTTTTTAGCTGCTGGTATCAGTTGGCATTAAATGAATAAAGGAGTCTTTAGTCATCAATTTGCAAATTAGTTTTGGCCAACAAACTCATAATAATAAAACTAAAACTAAAACAAAAAGGAAGAGGAAGAGGAAAAGTAATGCCCACGGAAGTGAAAAGTAAATAGAACAAATTTAGAATATTTCAAGCGGAAATCGATATTTGAGCACAAGCATTTAAATATTTGCAATTGTTTTCATCTTTCATTTTAATCATTTTGCTGGACTTTTGGATTAAACGTTAAGAATTATAAATTTTATACAGTTTTCAGTTTTGTTTTTATTAATTTCTTATAGCCGCTGTGACACCAATAAGAATATGATAATAATATAATTAATGATCTGTAAAGTGCAAAGTTTTTTTTTTTTTTATTTAAACATTTCCATTTCAAAAACTTTAACCATTCGTAATGAGACCTTAAGAAAGAAAGAAGAAAAAATTTTAATGAACCCATTATGGTTGACTGGCAGCCATAAATGAAATAACTTTATTTTGTGAATTATAGTTGCGAAGTGAAATGAAACAATTTCTTAATTAAACGCAAGACATTAAAATGTTTAATTAAATGTCTGGGTTTGGAAAAAGAAAATATAACACAAAAAGGTTTTTCCTTTGAACTTTTCGTTGATAATTAAAGTCAAAAGTAATCGCTGTAGAAACAAAAAAACAAATATTATTTAAAGAATACTTCTTTGCCAGAATACATAAAACATGTTCTAAAATTTTTATAAAAATATTGCCATGTGTTTTAAAATTTATGCGAACAATAATAAATTAATTCATTCCATGTAACACATACTCATTGATTGCAAGGTCCGCAACGTTGCGAACTTTTCCAGGAAAAGGAAACCGCTGCAAAACCATAATATCGATTATGAAGTGGAAAATATGTAAAACATATTGATGGAAAGTGTTGCCAATTACTTATGTTGCTTATGCAGAAAACTACAATTTGCTTGGAACTGTAAAAAGTTTAACTTTTCAAAGTAGAGCTTAACGAAGATTTTCTTTGCTTAATCAATTTGCAGCTGAAATATTTATAGGTATATTATTACTGTCATGCGAATAAATATTAATCGCATAATGGAATGAATATGGTATAGTAATGAAATTTATTCAACTAATCTACATAAATTTCCAAACAATTTATTCTATATGAAACATGAAGCCAGAGAATAGAAATTAATCGGTACATCCAATAAAATATTATTTGACTTAACATATGAATAATATTTAAATAATCGCATAACAATTATTCATATAATCGAATAGCAATTATTCATCTAATTTATCTAAGCAAATAAAATTTAATCGATTATTTAATCGAATACAAATAATTCGAATAATCGAATAAAAACCTTTTCATATAATCGAATAAAAATTATTCAAGCAATTAAATATAATATTTCAAATAGCCCCACAAAAGTTTTTTCAATCACAGAATAAAAATATTCGAATACACGAACAACCACAAGAGATATAATCGACTAAAATTTTTTCCGGATAGTTTTAAAATAATTTTTTTTATCATAATTTTATATATTTTAAGGCAAGGAAAGCGAATAAAAATAATTTTAATGTTGGAAAAAATTGTGTAAAAATTATTCGAATAATCGAATAAAGGAGCAAAATTTATTCGAATAATTGTCTGATTTTGTTATTTTTCGTTGAGCTGATATATAAATGTTCATACAATTTACATATAGCTAAAGATAGAGAATACAAATTATTCGAATAATCAAATAAACAGTATGCGCACAACCGATTATTTATATTAATATTGTTATACAATGTATATATTTTAAGAAAAAGAAAGAGAATAGAAATAATTTGAATATTGGGAAAAAATAATTGTGTAAAAATTATTCGAATAATCGAACAAACGAAAAAAATTTATTCGAATAATAGTTTCATTTTGCTTTTTTCCATTGCCTCTTGCCTTGATATATAAAATTTTGCACAATTTATATATTTATAGCTAAAACAAGAGAATAAAAATTATTCGAGTAGTCAAATAATTCGGGTAATCGTTCAACCGATTAACAATATTAAAATGTTTATACAATTTATATAGCGAATAGAACTATTTATTCGAATATTTGTCTCATTTTGCTATTTTCCATTGAGTTGATATATAAATGTTTAAACAATTTATATATTTACAGCTAAAGCCAGAGAATAAGAATTATTCGAATAATCAAATAAACATATTACCATTTATTGATATTAAAATTTTTATAGAATTTATATATTTCAGGCCAAAGAAAGAGAATAGAAATAATTTGAATATTGGGAAAAATTGATTGTGTAAAAATTATTCGAATAATCGAATAAACGAGCAAAAATTTATTCGAATAATTGTTTCATTTTGTCATTTTCTATTGTCCCTTGTTTTGATATATACATTTTTGCACAATTTATATATTTATAACTAAAACAAGAGAATAAAAATTATTCGAGTAATCAAAAAATAATTCGGGTAATCGCACAACCGATTATTGATATTAACATGTTTATAGATTTTATATATTTCAGGCCAAAGAAAGAGAAGAGAAATAATTTGAATATTGGGAAAAAATAATTCTGTAAAAATTATTTGAATAATCGAACAAACGAAAAACATGTATTCGAATATTTCCATACTATAAATTTCTATCTATTTTTTGTGTTTGAAGGAAATTCATTGCTATTAGGGATCAGAAAAGCAAAAAGTCAACCCCAGAGCTGGAAAATTTTAATATCCTTTGCTTGTTTTTTTTTATATAAAATTGACTAAATAAAACTAATTTTTTTTAGTAATCAAACATGCTTTACAACCCCTTCAGTCAAATCCTAGCAATTAGCAATTTAATTTTTCCAGTAATTTTGCTAATGAAAATAATATTTTATACAATTTTCTTTATCATGCACCTTGACATAAATTTACTGAAATTCTTTTGAGATTTACTTGTCGTTTTAGTGGCAAATCTATTCATGGCTTAATTCCTGCGCAAGTAAACTCTATTATGCCTTCATAAGGCTAGTAAATGGTCACAACTATTTTAAAACGATTCATTTAATGTAACACAAGCACCATTTGTTGCTGTAGCATATAAGAGGCATATTGCCTTTAAAAAATCCTCTCTTATAATTTCAAATATAAATTAAAAGTGGCTTCTCCTCAAAATCTTTTGCATGCCATTTAATTACGTTCAACCCCTTGCAGAACTTCAAAGGAAAAAAGTGAAAGGACCTTATAATTGTCTTTGTATTTAGTTTAAAAATATACATGAATTGTATAGAGATTTTAGATATAAACTCAAACACAAATACGCTGATTTTCAATTGAATTCCAAAGAAATTTATTAAATGCTTGAAAGCATAGCAACCATTCACTGGATTAAAATCATAAGTCTTGCTTTAGTGGAATTAATACACAAAACATTTACTGAACATCATTAAATACTTGCATTATTGAAAGAATTCTTTTCATTTGCTTCATTTGTTTTTTTTTTTGCACCCCCTTTTAATTGTCATGGTAGCAGGCAAAAATCATATTTCAAACAATTTATAACTTTTAGCTAAAAAAAAGAATCTATTGCAAACTTTATCATGATTTATTATTGCTAATGATGAGAATTTGGCGATTTTTGTTTCATTTATATCCTTTTGCTCATTCATAAATAAGAGAACCTTTAAGTAACAAATTATTCCGCAAACTCATTTTCAATATGTAATTCCATGTGCAGGATTTAAGGGAGCCTTAAAGCCATAATGAGTCAGTTCTTTAGCGAAATTATTTGTGTAAGCCTGGCCATTCTATACGTTTGTTTCAATAGTTCACTGCGAAAACGTACAAAGAAGGATTTAACAGCACATCTATTAAAACAAACATGTGCATGCACGAGCATGTCTAACCACCACAAATAGCACAGTGGGGCCAAAAGTCCCTCTGTATGAACTATATTTTGTTTTAATTTCTAATACAAACAAGTAAAAGTGATATATTCGGATGTGCCGAATCTTAAATACCGTTCACAGATGTGTTTCTTCTTTCTTCCTAAAACAGAAAATAGGTTTAGTGCACAAAAACAAAAATAAAATTAGGTATTTCTATGGCCACATTTGTGTACAAAACAAAATCGATTTCCCAACACTGGAATTAAATTTTTAATATTTTGAATGTTTTACACGAATGTATGTAATTCTTTCTGATCTTTAAAAAACGTTTATTTCAAACCAAATTAGGTACTTATTTGGTTTCTTTTACGCACCAAAAAATGTAGATTTTCCAAAGCTGGAATTGAATTTTAATTTTTTTTTGGCTTTTTATACAAATATATTTCTTCCTGAAATATAAAATAGGTATAATTCACTAAAAAAACTAAAATTGCGAACTTATATGGCTACTCTTCCATAGTAAAACAATTTCGATTTTCCAGCCCTGGAATCGAATATCCATTTTTTTTTTGTTTTTTATACAAATATATTTCTTACTGAAGTATAAAATAGGTATAATTCACTAAAAAAAAAACTAAATTAGGAACTTATATGGCTATTTTTATTTAATAAACCTATTTCGATTTTCGAACCCTGCAATAGCATTTTTAAATTTATTTATTTATATAATATAATTTTTTCTGAAGCATAAAATAGATTTAAATCACTGAAGATCTCTAAGTTAGGAACTTATATCGCTGCTTTTATGTACTAACAAAAGCTTCAATTTCCGAAACCTGGAAGCGAAATTTTGATTTTTTTTTTAAGATTTTAATGCCAATTTTGTTCTTCCTGAATTATAACATAGTTTTAATTAGCAAAAACAACAACGTCAATTGCCTTTTTGGTTACTTTTATACATAAAAATTATTTCAATTTCCCAACCCTGGAAACGAAATTTAAATTTTTTTTGTTTTCTTTTCACCAATGTGACTCTTAATGAGGTATAAAATAGTTTTATTTAAGAAAAACTTAAAATTTTTAACCATTTTGGTCACTTTCATGCACTACAAAATATTGGTGTTGTCCAACCCTGGAATCAAAATTTTTATATAATTTTTTTATTTTTAATATCAATTTTGTTCTTCCTGAATTATAAAATAATTTTAATTAGCAAAAAAAAAACAACGTTAGTTGTCTTTTTGGTTACTTTTATGTACAGCAAAATTCAATTTCCCAACCCTGGAAGCGAAATTAAAATTTTTTTTGTTTTTTTACAAATGCAACTCTTCATGAGGTATAAAATAGTTTTATTTAAGAAAAACTTAAAATTTTTAACCATTTTGGTCACTTTCATGTACCACAAAATATTGGTGTTGTCCAACCCTGGAATTAAAATTTTGATTTTTGTTTTAATTTTTAATACCAATTTTGTTCTTCCTGAATTATAAAATAATTTTAATTAGCAAAAAAAAACAACGTCAGTTGTCTTTTTGGTTACTTTTATGTATAACAAAATTCAATTTCCCAACCCTGGAAGCGAAATTTAAATATTTTTTTTTGCCAATGCAACTCTTCATGAGTTATAAGAAAGGTTTATTTAAGAAAAACTTGAAATTTTTAAACATTTTGGTCACTTTCATGTACTACAGAATATTGCAAGTACCAAAAAAATTTAATTTCCCACCCCTGGTAAAATTTTTTTTTTTTTTTTATTTTAATACAAATTTTATTGTTTCCAGAGTATGAAATAGGTTTAATTAACAAACAAACAAAAAACAATTGGTTTTTGCTTATTAATTTTGCGTCCAGAAAGAGGTCTAAGCTTTCCAGCTCTGGAACCGTCTTTCAGATTTTTCTTTAGCACTCCATTTAAGTTCATTTTCAATCCATGATTCCAAGAATGAAGTCTCTAGCTCTTCTGGGGCCTTGGGAAAACCGTACAGACCACACATTTCCATTGACTATTAACTCTTGAACAATATTTTCCTTAAGCATAAATTTTTTTATCGAAAATTTTTTTTAACATATTTAAGGTTTAATTTAAATGTTAATTGCCGTTTAGTTTATGGCAACTCTGGCAACTTTATTCTCGTTTAATAAATGAAGGCAAGAGTACAAAATGAATTATCTCACATCGGGAAGTTAGTTTAAGGCAAACAGAGCACTTCTAAAAAACAATCTTATCAAACAAAAAATTTAAAACAGACATTTTAAAAATCTTCCCCGTGTACAAACAATTTTAGCATTCAGTGTGAACATTATTCTGGCAGTTCTGGCATTATTCTTATGGAAAATATTTGTAAACACAATTCTCAGGTAAATCCACATCATTTTACTTTCGTGTGAAACACAGAAGAGAATTTCAGCTATTTTCAACAAATCCCCAAGGAACTTTCCGACTTGACATCACAGCTGCCAGCACGTTTATGCTCTATATTAAAGTACAAGTCACAAAAAAAATTGCAGAAAAAACATTTTGCAACCATAGGAAATGTTTTGGACAAATTAATGTTTTCTTGTTTGTTTATTTTATGTATTTAGGACTGTTTGTTTGTTTGTTTGTTTGTTTGTTTGTTTGTTTGTGTTGCGGAGTTTTTGTTATTGCCGGTTGTATTCCATGCAAACAGAATTCTTTTATTGAACAAATTGTTATTATCGCCTTTTTCAAACTTCCGTTCCTGGTTTTTGTTAACTACTTTTTTTCCCTCTTTTGTATGGAAGACAATCAAGGGGGAACACTAAAACAAATAGACAAACAAATAAGCGAATGTGTTAAAGTATATTTTTTCGGTGTTACAAAGAAGGAAAAAGTTGCTGCAAAATTCATAGCGGCTGGTATCAAACGGAGAAAGAATTGTGAACAATATTTTTCTAAGTTTCGGTATCAAATCATGAATAAATTAGACAATAGTTCTTTTCTCGCTTGTTAACTTAGAATTTCACATGTGAATAGCGAACAATTTCGTTGGCAAATTCTTGAAATATATTATTGGGGGGAATACAATTAACTGAAGCTAAAACTTAACAGATTACACAATCCACATAAAAACAAAAGAATGTAAAGCAGCACCGGCAGATTTTCATATTACCATAGACCAGTACAACTCGAGAAGACATCATGGGATTTAACTGACAAATAAATAACATTGAATATTTTCTATAATTGCCCTCAATTCGTAGAATTATATATTTCAAAAGTAATAAAAAAAATTTAAAACAGAAAATTACACAAACAGACATCGATAAAAACTTAAACAAGTAAAAACGTTATATTCGACCAGGTCGAATCTTAAATACCCTTCCCGAAGATGGAATACAACTCTCATGTTTGGACCGGTGCTTCAAAGTCTATTTTGAAGTTACTCCACCGCGTACAGGAGAGGGCGATAAAACTCATCGGAGACAGTAGGGTAGCCAACTCTATTGATTCTCTTGAGCATCGTCGCAATGTGGGTTGCGTATCGTTGTTCTATCGTTACTATAATGGCAGGTGCTCTGGTGAAATTAGGGAACTTGTTCCTGAAACCCATTCTTTCTTACGCTCAACGTGTTTTTCATCAAGAGCGCATGCATTTGTGGTCGATATTCCAACGAAACGCACTACGCATTACAGAGAAAATTCGTTTTTTGGCCGAACAGTCCGTATGTGGAACAAACTACCTGCAGATGTCTTCCCCGCCACTTACAATTTGAGGGGCTTCAAATCGAATATCAACAGACACTACTCCCTTTATCCTCCTTCCCAAAATCTATTTTCCTAGTGCCAGCGCAATGCACTGCATATGTAGGGGTTATCCCCTGAGTGCTGGTTCTATTCCAAAAAAAAAAAATATTTAGTAGGTAAAATTTAAATTTTTAACTGTGTGGCATAGAGCTACTTTATATAATATCGTACGTTAACGCCCACTGGAGTGGGCGGGGTCCACAAATAGACTATAATATTATCATGATATTATCATGCTTTCCCGCAGACGAACGTATGGGCATTGCAAGATCGTCTTAGACTTCATCACTGATCAACAATATGTATATTTTAGGGGGTCCAATTCTTTTTGGAGGGCATTAAATATGTATTTGGTCGGGGTCTCTCTGGCAAGGGCTGTGGGGGAGACATTTCACCTTTGCCATAAGAAACTAAAAATAAATATTTTGCATAATTAAATGTAAAATTTATTATGTGTGTAAAGATAAATATGCCGGGTTAAGCATGTTTTGACGTAAGCAGTTACGAAACAACGTATTTAGCTGTGAAGTTAAATACGTTATGGCGTAACGAAATGGCAAACAGTGAAGTTTTTTTTATGAAAATCCATATTTAATAAATTTTTTGTGCATTTTGTGAAAATATTTACAGGCCATTAAAGGTCAATTTACCGGCCATGAAAGGATGTGTCATCGGGGAGGGATTTTGACCACAGAGGCCAAATAAGTGGTTGGCATGCATTGCCAGTATACACAAAATGATGTATGGGATAGAAGACACTCCCATAATCATTTTGTATATAAATATGGATTTTCATACAAAAAAAATTTCACTGGTTGCCATTTCGTTACGTCATAACATATTTAACTTCACTACGTAACTGCTTACGTCAAAACATATTCAACTCGGCATATTTAGCTTCACACACATAAATTTATGTTACAGTTTTTTTTAAGGGTCATTTTGGAGGCAAAGGAGAGGAGAGGGTAGGGCAGAGAAGTACCCCGTTACGTCTCAGCTTCCTGATAAAAGCTTAAAAATTTTATTTTTAAGGGATGTAGGCTTAAGTAAAACGATTTTTTAAATTTTTACACTATTTTTGCGCTATAATAACACCCACTAAAGAGGGCGGGGTCCAAATTTTTTTAAATTTTTTATATTTTATAGCTCCAAAAATATATAAAAATATATCATTTACTTAACAAAATTACGAAAAAACAAGTAAAAACATTATATTCGACCGGGTCGAATCTTAAATACCCTCCAAATATTTAGTAAGTGAATTTGAAATGTTTAACCTGGTGGAACAAAGTTCCTTTATATAATATCGTACGTCAATGCCCCCTAAAGGGGGCGGGGTTCAAAAATATGCAATATCATGCACAGACGAACGTATGGGCATTGCTAGACCGTCTTAGACTTCATCGCAATTCTCTTTGGAGGCTATAAAAACTGTATTTTGGCGGGGTCGCTCTGGCAAGGGCTGTGGAGGAAACATTTCACCTTTGTCATTAAACTCTAAAAATAAATGCTTGGGATAATTATATACAAAATTAAAATTTCTTTTTTTTGATATGGTCATTTAGTGGGCAAAGGGGGAGGAGGGGGTAGGGCAGAAATCGGCAGTCATAAAACTCTAAAGATAAATGCTTGGGATGATTATATACAAAATTTAAAAAAAAAAAATTTTTTTGGTAGGGTCATTTAGGGGGCGAAGGGGAAGGAGGGGGTAGGGCAGAGTAGTACCAGGTTTCGTCTCAGCTTCGTCATTAAAGCTTAAAAGTGTTATTTTTAAGGAATGTAGGCTGCAGTAAAACAATTTGTTAAATTTTTATGCTATTTTTGCCTATAATAACGCCCACTGAAGTGGGCGGGGTCAAAAAATATTTTTATTTTATTTAATGGCTCCAAGTTTAAGGCGCTGGACCATATTTGACATAAAAATATATCATTTGCTTAACAAAATAACCAAAAAACTTTAAAAATTATGTTGTTTTTTAGAGGTTGGTTTAGTTCTTCTTAGGGGATCTTTTCCCCTCTGGTCCGATTCAACCCATTTACGAACTTGACCTGTGCTATGTCTCAAGGTATATTTATACAAAATTCCAGAGTCTGGCTCATTTCGTTTGGACTGACGGACGGAGGGACGGACATGCTCGGATCGTCTTAGATTTCATCACTGATCAAGAATATATATAGTTTATGGGGTCTCAGATGGACATATCGCTGCGTAACAAACGGAATGACAATTCCGGATTTTTTTTTTTTTTTTTTTTTGAGGCCATAAAAAAGACACAATGAAACTCAAAATCTACATAAAACGTTTTTAAAATCGTTTTTTCGGCATATTTGTCTCAATTTAAAACAAGTAAAAACGTTATATTCGACCGGGTCGAATCTTAAATACCCTCCAAATATTTAGTAAGTGAATTTGATATGTTTAACTTGGTGGGACAGAGTTCCTTTATATAATATCGTACGTCAACGCCCACTAAAGGGGGCGGGGTTCAAAAATATACAATATCATGTTTTCCACAGACGAACGTATGGGCCTTGCTAGACTGTCTTAGACTTCGTCGCTGATCAAGAATACATATACTTTATGGGGTCCAATTCTCTTTGGGGGGTATATAAACTGTATTTTGGCGGGGTCGCTCTGGCAAGGGCTGTGGGGGAAACATTTCACCTTTGTTATAAAACTCTAAAAATAAATGCTTGGGATAATTATATACAAAATTAAAATTTCTTTTTTTTGATAGGGTCATTTAAAGGGCGAATGGGGAGAGGGGGTAGGGCAGAAACAGATACACATAAAACTGTAAAAATAATTGCTTGGGATGATTATACACAAAATAAAAAAAAATTTATATATATTTTTAATAGGGTCATTTAGCGGGCAAAGGAGGAGGAGGGGGTAGGGCAGCAACAGGCAGTCATAAAACTCTAAAGATAAATGCTTGGGATGATTATATACAAAATTTAAAAAAAAAATTTTTTTGGTAGGGTCATTTAGGTGGCAAAGGAAGAGGGGGGGGGAGTGTAGGGCAGAAATCGGAAGTCATAAAACTCTAAAGATAAATGCTTGGGATGATTATATAAAAAATTTAAAAAAACATTTTTTTTGGTAGGGTCATTTTGGTGGCAAAGAAAGAGGGGGGGGGGGGGTTAGGGCAGAAATCGGCAGTCATAAAACTCTAAAGATAAATGCTTGGGATGATTATATACAAAATTTTAAAAAAAAAATTTTTTTTGGTAGGGTCATTTAGGGGGCAAAGGAATAGGTGGGAGGGGGGAGCTAGGGCAGAAATCGGCAGTCATAAAACTCTAAAGATAAATGCTTGGGATGATTATATACAAAATTTAAAAAAAAAATTTTTTTTTGTAGGGTCATTTAGGGGGCAAAGGAATAGGTGGAAGGGGGGAGGTAGGGCAGAAATCGGTAGTCATAAAACTCTAAAGATAAATGCTTGGGATGATTATATACAAAATTTAAAAAAAAAATTTTTTTTTGGTAGGGTCATTTAGGGGGCAAAGGAAGAGGTGGGGGGGGGAGGTAGGACAGAAATCGGCAGTCATATAACTCTAAAGGTAAATGCTTGGGATGGTTATATACAAAATTTAAAAAATTTTTTTTTTTTTTGGTAGGGTCATTTAGGGGGCAAAGGAATAGGTGGGAGGGGGGAGGTAGGGCAGAAATCGGTAGTCATAAAACTCTAAAGATAAATGCTTGGGATGATTATATACAAAATTTAAAAAAAAATTTTTTTTTTTGGTAGGGTCATTTAGGGGGCAAAGGAAGAGGTGGGGGGGGGAGGTAGGACAGAAATCGGCAGTCATATAACTCTAAAGGTAAATGCTTGGGATGGTTATATACAAAATTTAAAAATTTTTTTTTTTTTTGGTAGGGTCATTTAGGGGGCGAAGGGGAAGGAGGGGGTAGGGCAGAGTAGTACCAGGTTTCGTCTCATCTTCGTCATTAAAGCTTAAAAGTGTTATTTTTAAGGAATATAGGCTTAAGTAAAACAATTTGTTAAATTTTTATGCTATTTTTGCCTATAATAACGCCCACTAAAGTGGGCGGGGTCAAAAAATATTTTTATTTTATTTAATGGCTCCAAGTTTAAGGCGTTGGACCGTATTTGACATAAATATATATCATTTGCTTAACAAAATAACCAAAAAACTTTAAAAATTATGTTGTTTTTTCTGGGTTGGTTTAGTTCTTCTTAGGGGAACTTTTTTCCCTCTTGCCCGATTTAGCCCATCTTCGAACTTAACCTGCTCTAAGTTTTAAAATATATTTATACCAAATTGCAAGAGTCTAGCTCTTTTCGTTTGGACTGAATCGTGATTTCCACAGACGGACGGACGGACGGACGGACGGACGGACGGACATGCTCAGTTCGTCTTAGATTTCATCACTGATCAAGAATATATATACTTTATGGGGTCTGAGATGGATATTTCGATGCGTTACAAACGGAATGACAAAGTGAATATACCCTCCAAATTCTTTTTTGGAGGGTATAAAAAGCACTAATTTAATTGAGACAATATGTCGAATAAACGATTTTAAAAATGTTTAATTAAAAATTGTTACACGATTTTATATTCCTTTTTGGAAGATTCTATATTATTTAAAAAAATATTTTCCAGCCAATTAGAACAAACAAAACACGTATTGCGTGGAAATAAAGTATAACAGGCAGTGAGATAATTTTCAACAACAAATTAAACACAAGTAATTAATGAAAGCTGGCCATGAAACACATAAACGTTAAATCTCACCAATAGTTAACACTTTAAGCCGGCACACAATTGGAGAAAAAGAAAAAAAGCGTTCACAACAAAACCGGTCTGTACAACAAATTAATTATTCAATGGTTTTTGCTTACAGCCCAACACCAACACCACGGCCAGGACAAACATTATGAATGTATTAGTAGTGCAGAAGCATGGCATGTTAACAATTGCTAACAATTAATGAGCCAACTCAAACTGCAAAATTTTTTTTTTTTAATTTTTTCCCATAAAATTATAAGAAAAAGCAGAAAAACGTAATAAAAAGTTTAGAAGCAGCAGGAACAGCAATAACAACTGCCAGCTGAACAATAACGAAGGTGTTGTTAACAATGTTTGGCTTTAATATAAGAAGAACACACGCCAACACCCACACTTTAACATTTACGGCAAACATACACTTACACACTCAAACATGGCTGAACTGTCATTATTGCAAATGAAATGAATAAAAAAAAAAAATTGCCAAGCAAATATGCTCATGAGCAATACGAGTCAATGAGCAGGTGTATTTGTGTATATGTGTGTGTGTGTTTGAGAGCATGTGGTTAAATATGGCTTAATACGACATTATGCTTGTATGTGTGTGCATAAGGAGTCATATTGCACGTCTGCAGTTTAAAAGGTGTTTCATCATCATCACCATCGTCATCAATATGAAATGGCTTAAAGTTCCGTAGCATCAGCAAAACTTACAATTAACATCGTGTTTCCCAAAGCGGTTTGCATGGATCCCCAGTGCCCAATAATATCAGTGGACTTTGGGCATGTTGCTGAGACAGAGAATGGAGACAACTAACTATGAATGTATGAGTCATACACAACACACACACACACACACATGCATGCAACAATTTGTCTGGTCACAATTGACCATACCAGTATTCGGCTGGACACCTGGACATCTCTAGTTCTCAACGTGTAAATATTTTATTGCAGTAACTGACGGGCCTGTAAGATGGAGTCTATTAAAAATTAAATTGGAACGGGTGTTTTTTTTAGAGTGTCACAACGCCAGATTAATGCGTGCAAATTGTTGATATTTTCAATCAAAATAATTGTTCTATTCGTTAAACTCATCGTGCGCTTTTTCCATTTTATGGCGTGCATAATTGTCCTTTTAATTCGAAGAACAATAGATCGTTTTCAGACCTCATTTACTGTTACTGATCATGTGCAGCCCATGAGACTCCGATCAAAGTGCACTGAAGAAGTTGTAGCCGCTTATACAGGAAAGCATTGAAGATGATCATAATCCATCAATTCGTTGCCGTTCTCAGCAACTGGGGTTGGGTCCTTCCACTTTATGGAATATTTATTTTTAGTTGTTGAAAATTGCTGTTCCAGATTCCGCCATCTAAGCACCAGCCGTGGCGGCCGCATGCCAGAAATCATATTTAAACATTAATTTCATAAAATTTACTTTCCAATAAAGTCCTATTCATTGATATTAAAATTATATTTCCTTATTAAATTGAATTAAGATTCATAGGCTAATTGTTCGAAATTTGTTTTTAAATCTCAGAAAGACATGATAAATATTCCAAGGCACAAAGGAAAGTCAACATCAGTTTTATTCAACTTACACAGCAGAGCAGAACAGCTGTTTTCGAAAAACGCAACCCTTTCATCATCAGTGCTCATGTGTATTGTGTTTGTCACCACTTGTTAGGTGGCTTAGTTGAATTTGATAACAGTTCCTACTTACACAAATTTTATTGTGAAAAAGAATACGAGAACTGTATCAACCTGATGTTAACATGTTATTGTAATAATACCCGTGTTACCGTTTGATTATTTTTCTTCATGTCCCATTTTTCTGATTTTTTTTTTTTTTGATTTTTTTTATTTTCATTAATAAAAATTTTTATTATTAATAATAATAATATTGAGCTTGAGGCTTATTTTTATAAAATTATTTATTTTATATTTTAATCAATATTTCGATATCCTCTGGATAACTTCTTCAGGATAACAATTTAAAATTAATAATAATATTTTAACAAAATTTTTTCAAATAATTCAA
Organism: Linnaemya tessellans; assembly: GCA_951800035.1. Taxonomy (NCBI): domain Eukaryota; kingdom Metazoa; phylum Arthropoda; class Insecta; order Diptera; family Tachinidae; genus Linnaemya; species Linnaemya tessellans. The sequence goes on along the minus strand of OX637532.1, from coordinate 6,497,376 downwards.
AGTTAAATATTTTTGTTGTTTTTTTGTTTTTATATAAAAATGAAAATGAATGAAAAATTTTTTTCTATACGTATTAAAAAAAAATTTCAAAATTGAAACTTCAACAACATCAAATATTGTTTTATTATGGTGTAAACTTGTGTCATTCTATAAAAAAAAACACCCTTTAGATGGAGCGCTAGATGGAAAATTTCTTTAAAAACTTTCGGACAACTGAAAAAAGTATATATAGGGTCCGCCAAATAACATTATTTTTTTGAAAATGCTATAGAAAACTACTGAATATTTTCTCAAATTTCTTTTTTATTTGAAAATACAATTCTTCCGGTTAATAATGGAAAATAATTTCATTGAAATGGCTGCCTCGGCTGGCCATGCAGTAGCCTACACGATCGGTCCAATTTTTAAGCCCATTATCGATTGTGTGCAGCTGTATTTCACCAATAGCTTCACGAATATTGTCCTTTAAAGCGTCAATTGTCTCTGGCTTGTCAGCGTAACACTTACCTTTGACTGACACCCCGCAAATAATAGTCCGACGGTGTCAAATCGCAGCTCCGAGGTGGCCAGCCAACATCAGCTCTGCGGCTGATAAAGCGACCTTCAAAAACAGGGCGCAAAACATCGAGTGTAGCTTCGGCTGTGTGGCACGTAGCGCCGTCCTGTTGAAACCAAATGTTTCCAATATCCTCCTCTTCAATTTTTGTGAACAAAAATTCGTTCAACATGGCCCGATAACGATCGCCATTGACTGTAACGGCCACTGCTTGCTCATTTTCGAAGAAAAATGTCCCAATTATGCATCTGGACCAAAATCCGCACCAAACAGTGACTCGTTTTGGGTGCGTCGGCTTTTCAATGTATGCGTGCGGGCGGGTTTTCTATGCCCCAAATGCGACAATTTTGCTTGTTTACAGACCCGCCAAGATCAAAATGGGCTTCATCTGAAAAGATGATTTTTTGGCAAAATCGGCATCTTCTGTAAGTCGATCGCAGGCCCACTTAGCGAAGCGAAAACGCATTGGATGGTCAACCATATTCGTTCAGCGGAAGGATAAAACTAATTATCTGTCAAATCAGACATGAGCCAAGTGTTACCATTCACGAAATAAGCACTAGTTGAGAAAAAAACGTTAGATTGCAGACCCTATATAAAACAAACACACGAATTTTGGCAATGAGCGGACCTTCAAAACAGCATTCTGCTGCATTGTCTTTTCATACTTTTCCAAAAAAGTTTATTAGTTTACCGGTATTTTCGAAAAATAAATTTTAAAAAATTGCGCCATTTGATATCCATGGAAATTTATATTTTAACTAGGCTGTCCTCCGAATTTCATAACTTTCCATTAAAATTCGGCTTCCACGTCGTGGAAAATTCGACTTTGACTAGGTCATGAATATGGAATCGAATTGATTTTATCTCCATTACGGTTCGTTTGGCTTAAATATTGTTGGCCTTATTGTTGTTTTGTAAGAATTTTTTTTCGTGGGCGTGTAACTTGTAGTTTTTCGAAAAGGATCCCGACAGCGATTGACTTAATCAACTGTATAAGTGCAGCTCATGCCTTGAATTCCGGTCCAATCATTACAATTAATCAGTTTATTTTTAAATTCTTCTGGTTTCTTGACCTCTTTTTGGTTCCCTGAAGAAGGCACACAAATGAGTGACGAAATATTGAAATTAAGAATAAAATTAAAATAAAGAGACCTTAAGCTTAAAAATATCAGAATATAATAATTATCAGTTTATTTATTTATTTTTTTTTTTTTTGTACAAAGACAAAGTCTAATGAACACTTTTACAGTCAAATGGCAATTTTTATAACATACGATTAAAAATTAACGTGGACTTTAACGTCAAGTTTTGCAGACAAAAGTTGGCGTAAAAGTAAACGTTAAGTCTTAATCACACATTATGAAAATGGCCTTAAGTCAGAAATAAATTAAAAATTATTTTAAACGAACATTTCTTTCTGGCAGGATATTCATTCAATAAAATTTTCCATTCAACGGCTTATTATTTCCCATAATAACAACATAAAGAATTTTTATTTAAAAGCTTTACACTCTATTGCAAGTGAAAGAGTAAATGAAAACAGTTTGCGAACCTCAGATCTAACAGCTACAGCAATAACTTAAATAAATAGTAGCAGCAACAACAATAATAATAACTTAAGCAAGAAAAAAACCCCTCCAAGGTATAATTTCAATTTCAACACTGTATCATGAAACATTTCGGAACCGTAAAATCTAACAATAGCGACTTTAGGAGTGCTGCCAAAACCAGCAGCAGCATCAACATCAACATCAACGTAACATTCATTTCTGAAACAGCTTCCACAACATCAAATATTGAAGTTCTTGCAATTGCTACTTCAATATCAGCTAAAGGAACTTGTGTTGGCTGGTTGGGGCGGTCGGAGGTGAGCATGTAAAATAGTTCACATTGAGCGCATTGCGTAGCATAAAATTCGTTACGTTGCACAAACATTTATTTTTATTTCCCTTCAGTTACTTTTACATATATATTTTGCACCTTGATATCGCTATTGTTGTTATTACTATTATTATACGAGCTGTTGTTGTTTTTGTTTTTAATAAAACGTTGGCAATGTAAGTTGTTTTAAATGTTGCGAAAATATATTTTTTTTGTTGCCTGGCTGCAGGCACAGTGGTCGAATTTGTCATTTATATAAATAGCAAAAATATTAAAAAGAAACTTGAATAACACCAAATTGTCGCTTAAAACGAAGTAGAGTAGCGCACACCCGAGCGTATACGTGATAAATTATTAATCCCCATATTAATAATATTAATCATACGCAATAAAAACTGGAGCACAGCATAAGTAATTTGATGGAAATAAGTACATGCGAGTATAAATACTAGTCGACCAAGGAAAAATTGTACATAATCGAAAGTTTAGCTTATCAAAAAGGAAATCAGAAAAAATTTTAACTGGCAATAATTTTATTAGATGCATGTCCTAGAAAAGCATATATCGCCACAACTTTAATTTAATATGATTAAAATAGTTGATATTGAGACATGTGCTTTTTGAAAAATAGATTTTAATTAAAATAAAATATTACAGGCCAAATTTATAAAAAAAAAAAACATTTTATGCTTATAACCTGTTTATTTGTCCAATTTCTATCCAAAACTTGTCACATAAGCAGTTTATATCTATAAAATAATTATGAATTAGTTGCTATATGTTTAAAAAGGTACTTTCTCTGTAATTAGTACCTTTGTGAAAACCGTACTTTTTTATATTACCAGTCCATTTTAAAAACTACTTTTATTTAACAAATATTTTTTTATTTCATAATAAATACATTATTTTAAAAAATAGTACGTTTTTTAAATACTAATTTTTTTGTATTAGGTACCATTTTGGAATTAGTACTTTCTAAAAAACTACTCTGTTTTAAGCAAACCCTTGTATTTAAAATAAGTATCTTGAAGGAAATATTTCCTTACATCGACTACCACTTAAAAAAGGAACATTGGAAAAGGTACCTTTAGCAAGTTTGCCCTCTTCAAAAAAGCACTGTTTAAAAAATGTATTTTTTAACAAAATTATTTTTTTAGGTACCGTTTGAAACAAGCGTATATAATTAAAAAAGTACCTTCTTAGGCAAAAGTATTTTTTAAAGTAGCCTTTTCAAAAAAAATTAACTTTTCAAATCCAGATATAAAAAAAATACCTATAAAAATTGTGTATCTAAAAAAGCACCATTTTAACACGTATATGTTCAAAAACAAACCTTTTTAAACCAAAAAGTACCTTTTTAAAAAAATTATATTTTTCAAGTACCTTTTTGACTAAAATCTACTTTTAAAAAAATTACTTATTTAAAGAAAATTGTATTCTTAAAAATATGCATTTTAAAAAGTATATGTCCAAAAAAGTACCTTCTTAAGCCAAAAGTACCTTTTTGAAAGAAGTACCTTTTTAAAAAAGTTTATATTTAAAAAGTACATTTTTGACTAAAATAGACTTTTTTTAAAAATAATTTGTTAAAGAACATTATGTTCTTAGAAAAGTCCATTTTAAAAAGTAGGTGTCCAAAGAAGTACTTTCTTAAGCCAAAAGTACCTTTTTAAAAAATTTTATTTTTAAAAAGTACCTTTTTGACTAAAATTTACTGTTTTTAAAAATTACTTTGTTAAAGAAAATTATATTCTTAGAAAAGTTCATTTTAAAAAGTGTATATCCAAACAAGTACCTTTTTAAACCAAAACTACCATCTTAATAAAAGTACCTTTTTAAAAATATACATATATATTTAAACAACTTACTTATACATATATATTTAAACAACTACTTTTTAAAAAAATTACCTTATTAAAGAAAATTATATTCTTAAACAAGTCCAATAAGTACATTTTAAACCAAAACTACTTTCTTAAAAAAGTAGCTTTTTAAACATACATGTATTTAAAAAGTACCTTATTGACTAGAATCTACTTTTTAAAAAAAGTATCCTGCTAAAAAATTATATTCTTACATAAATCCATTTTAAAAAGTATATATCCAAAAAAGTACCTTTTTAAAAAAGTACCTTTTTAAAAATACATGTATTTAAAAAGTACTTTATTGGCTAAAATCTACTTTTGAAAATATTACTTGGTTAAAGTAAGTTGTATTTAAAAAAATTACTTTCAAAAAGTATATGCTTATGAGAATTTTAAAAAAGTACCTTTTTAATAAAGGGTCCGCCAAATGACTTTTTTTTTAAATGCTATAAAAAAACTTTTCTCAAATATCTCTTTTTAATTGAAAGTACAATCCTTGAAAGTATAATTTCATTTAAATGGCTGCATGGCCCGATAACGATCGCCATTAACTGTAACGGCCACTCTTTGCTCATTTTCGAAGAAAAATGTCACTGGACCAAAATCCGCACCAAACAGTGACTCGTTTTGGGTGCGTCGGCTTTTCAATGTATGCGTGCGGGTTTTCTGTGCCCCAAATGCGACAATTTTGCTTGTCTACATACCCGCCAAGATCAAAATGAGCTTCATCTGAAAAGTTGATTTTTTGGCATAATCGGCATCTTCTGTAAGTCGATCGCAGGCCCACTTTCCCAGCGTTGCTCAAGCGTATACACAACCATATTCGTTCAGCGGAAGGATAAAACTAATTATCTGGCAAATCAGGCATGAGCCAAGTGTTACCATTTGCGAAATAAGCACTAGTTGAAAAAAAAGTTAGATGGCGGACCCTTTATATAACCAAAAAAGTACCTTCTTAAACCAAAAGTATATTTTTAAAAAAATGTACTTATTTAAAAAAGTTTATATTTAAAAAGTACCTTTTTGGCCAAAATCTACTTTTTTTTAAATTAATTTGCTAAAGAAAATTAAAAAAGTCCATTTAAAAAAGTATATATTCAAAAAAGTACTTTTTTAAACCAAAAGTATCTTCTTAAAAAAGCACGTTTTTAAAAATATATATATTTAAACAGTTCCTTATTGTAAAATCTACTTTGAAAAAATTACTTGGTTAAAGAAAGTTGTATTTAAAAAAAAAGTTTATTTTAAAAAGTATATGTTTAGGAGAATTTTAAAAAAGTACCTTTTTAATACATGTACATACTTTTTTAAAAAAAAAGGGTAATTTTAAACAATATACTTGCTGTCCCTAATGATTTGTTGAGGAATTCGGACAATTAACTTTTAAAAATAAATTATTGTACGACGACCGTTTGCTTTATTGGACTTAGACCTTGTGCTAAACTTATGCAAATGAAATTTTGAATAGTTATTGTAATGCTAATTTACGATTAACGAGACTCGTATCTTGAGGGAAATTGTGTTTGTGTGATTATGATAATTAACTTATTACAAAAAGTAATAGAAACATATAAAACTTTGTGAGATGAAACTTTTACAATAAAAATTTCAAATAAATGCAAGAAAGTTCCGCATAATTATTATTTCTTGAGTACTTCCGTCACAAAAACATCACAAAGAAAAAACTATTTTTTTTGTATATAATTTTTTTATTTTTAAACTTTCTTTTTTTTTTTGGGGAAAGAAAAAAATATTTTCTTTGTGACATTTTTGTTAAGACATTTCTATTAATCAATTCATTTCAATCATTTCCCTGAAGAACTTACACAACGTGTGACGAAATTTTGGATAGAAAATAATTTTTTATAAAACACTGATTGCTTAATAATTTACAAAATTAAATTATTTTATGTGCAATTAATGTACACGATCGTAATATTTTAATATAGGCCAAAATTGTGTAAATCACTTAACGTTAGTGATATTTTCCTAACAATCTTACTCTATTTTTGTTTTAAATAAAAATTAAAAAAAATTTTTTTTGCTTTTTTCCAACAAGAATACCACAGTGCAGACTATTTACTTCTGCCATCGTCTCTTGTTATACCCTCCAAAAAAGAATTTGGAGGGTATATTCACTTTGTCATTCCGTTTGTAACGCATCGAAATATCCATCTCAGACCCCATAAAGTATATATATTCTTGATCAGTGATGAAATCTAAGACCAACTGAGCATGTCCGTCCGTCCGTCCGTCCGTCCGTCTGTGGAAATCACGATACAGTCCAAACGAAAAGAGCTAGACTCTTGAAAATTGGCATAAATATATTTTAAAACTTAGAGCAGGTTAAGTTCGAAGATGGGCTAAATCGGGCAAGAGGGAAAAAAGTTCCCCTAAGAAGAACTAAACCAACCCAGAAAAAACAACATAATTTTTAAAGTTTTTTGGTTATTTTGTTAAGCAAATGATATGTTTTTATGTCAAATACGGTCCAACGCCTTAAACTTGGAGCCATTAAATAAAGTAAAAATATTTTTTGACCCCGCCCACTTTAGTGGGCGTTATTATAGGCAAAAATAGCATAAAAATTTAACAAATTGTTTTACTTATGCCTACATGCCTTAAAAATAACACTTTTAAGCTTTAATGACGAAGCTGAGACGAAACCTGGTACTACTCTGCCCTACCCCCTCCTTCCCCTTCGCCCCCTAAATGACCCTACAAAAAAAAAATTTTTTTTTTTAAATTTTGTATATAATCATCCCAAGCATTTATCTTTAGGGTTTTATGACTGCCGATTTCTGCCCTACCTACCCCCCCCCCCCCACCTCTTCCTTTGCCCCCTAAATGACCCTACCAAAAAAAAAATTTTTTATTTTAAATTTTGTATATAATCATCCCAAGCATATATCTTTAGAGTTTTATGACTGCCGATTTCTGCCCTAGCCCCCCCCCCTTCTTCCTTTGCCCCCTAAAATGACCCTACCAAAAAAAATTTATAGGCAAAAATAGCATAAAAATTTAACAAATTGTTTTACTTAAGCCTACATTCCTTAAAAATAACACTTTTAAGCTTTAATGACGAAGCTGAGACGAAACCTGGTACTACTCTGCCCTACCCCCTCCTTCCCCTTCGCCCCCTAAGTGACCCTACCAAAAAAAAATTTTTTTTTAAATTTTGTATATAATCATCCCAAGCATTTATCTTTAGAGTTTTATGACTGCTGATTTCTGCCCTACCACCCCCCCCCCTCTTCTTTTGCCCCCAAAATGACCCTACCAAAAAAAAAATGTTTTTTTAAATTTTGTATATAATCATCCCAAGCATTTATCTTTAGACTTTTATGACTGCCGATTTCTGCCCTACCCCAACCCCCTTCCCCCCCGCCCTCTTCCTTTGCCCCCTAAATGACTCTACCAAAAAAAAATTTTTTTTAAATTTTGTATATAATTATGACTGCTGATTTCTGCCCTAGTCCCCCCCCCCCCTTCTTCCTTTGTCCCCTAAAATGACCCTACCAAAAAAAAAATTTTTTTTTTTTAAATTTTGTATATAATCATCCCAAGCATTTATCTTTAGAGTTTTATGACTGCCTGTTGCTGCCCTACCCCCTCCTCCCCCTTTGCCCGCTAAATGACCCTATTAAAAATAAATATACATTTTTTTTATTTTATGTATAATCATCCCAAGCATTTATTTTTACAGTTTTATTTGTATCTGTTTCTGCCCTACCCCCTCTCCCCCTTTGCCCTCTAAATGACCCTATAAAAAAAAGAAATTTTAATTTTGTATATAATTATCCCAAGCATTTATTTTTAGAGTTTTATGACAAAGGTGAAATGTTTCCCCCACAGCCCTTGCCAGAGCGACCCCGCCAAAATACAGTTTTTATACCCTCCAAAGAGAATTGTGATGAAGTCTAAGACGGTCTAGCAATGCCCATACGTTCGTCTGTGGAAAACATGATATTGTATATTTTTGAACCCCGCCCCCTTTAGTGGGCGTTGACGTACGATATTATATAAAGGAACTCTGTCCCACCAAGTTAAACATATCAAATTCACTTACTAAATATTTGGAGGGTATTTAAGATTCGACCCGGTCGAATATAACGTTTTTACTTGTTTTTTTTTATATTAATATTTGCGAGTAAATTGCATGAAACTTGATTGTTTTAAATTTGTTCTTTTCTTGCACTCGCATTCCTGCATTTTTTAATATTTTCAGATGTGCAAACACAAACACACACACACCCACAAGCACACATAAATATTTTCCAATGAGAAGAAAAAAAGGATACTAATAAAAATGGTTAGAATTTATTTTAGCACATACACCGATAAACTTCTGTGTGGTGTGTGCATTAGGGCATGATAAAAGTTGAGAGTGACTAGGAAACCGAAGGAACTGAGAAAAGATAATATAGAAAATAACTCTGCACATACTCTATTGTTTTTATTGAATAATATATTCGTACCGCAAAGTGTGTTATAACTGCACTGGCAAATAGTTATTCAAAGTCGGAGTGATATTTCCTTTTTGTTTTTTTTTTTTTGCAAATCAGTGTACATTTTGAAGGGGATTAGCCAGAGAGTGTTTTCACATATTCCAACCCATTTCCCTCTTTTAATAAAACTGTGACACTTTTTTCTTCAAATCTCTTTTCTTTCAATTTAATTCAATTATTTTGAAAATTGCCACCTTTTGTTTTTGTTGTTATCTCCCTCTATATGAGTATTTCTGTTTTTACTTATAACTATTTTGCTTTTAGCTTTTTCTGCTTTTTGTTTTCTAAAATATCCAAAGACTGGCTTCACATGTGTTTGCCAGTGATGTGAGTGCTTTTATCTCATACATTAAAGCATTTTATACGCTTATTGTTACACTTAAGCAGCCACCGTAACCGATATTGTCGCCAGAACTGTACAGCTTTAGCGCCAGCTTGCAGACTTTTGCTCCCGTCAAATAAGTAGGCGGCAAAGACTCTCAAGTCCTTAACCATTTATCCAGGCAAAACCACTGCAAAAGCGCACTCCAACCAACAACACAGTGCTCAGGTGCCGTATCAATTTCTTCTCTATTCCTTCGTCTTTGTACGTTTCATCTTTTAAATTTTATTTATTCTTATAGTTTTATTTTCACACTGATACAGCAACAGCGTAGCCAAGCAGCAGCCACCCAGCAATAAATTTGCATACCATTATGTTAAAACAAAAATATATCAGCATTTGAACTGCAACTAATTAAAATTTTATTCCATTAGACTTTGCTATTTTTTTATACCCTCCAAAAAAAAATTCACTTTATTCACTTTGTCATTCCGTTTGCAACGCAGCTTAATATCCATCTGAGACCCCATAAATTATATAAATTCTTGATCAGTGATGAAATCTAAGAGCAGGTCCGTCCGCCCGTACGTCTGTGGAAATCAGGAACAAAAAAAGCCAGACGCTTGAAATTTGGTATAAATATACCTTGAAAGATAGCACAGGTCAAGTTCCAAAATGGTGTGAATCGGGGCAGAGGGGAAAAAGTTTCCCTAAGAAAAACTAAACCAACATCTAAAAAACATCATAATTTTCAAAAAATGTTTTCGTAATTTTGTCCGAGAAGGTCCAACGCGTTAAACATAATATCAAAAAAATTAATTTTTGCACCCCGCCCCTTTTAGTGGGCGTTATTATATGCAAAAATAGTGTAAAAATTTAACAAATTGTTTTACTTAACCCTATTTTCCTTAAAAATACCATTTTTAAGATTTAATAACGATGCTGAGGCGTAACCTGGTACTCCTCTGCCCTACCTCCTCCTCTCCTTTGCTTCCTAAATGACCCCTTCAAAAAAATAAAACAAAAAATTAGAAATAAATTTATGTGTGTAAAGATAAATATGCCGAGTTAAAAATGTTTTGACGTAAGCAGTTACGTAGTGAAGTTAAATATGTTATGACGTAACGAAATGGCAATCAGTGAAATTTTTTTTTTTGTATCAAAATCCATATTTATATACAAAATGATTATGGAAGTGTCGTCTATCCCATACATTATTTTGTGTTTATACTGGCAATGCATGCCAACTCCTTATTTGGCCACTGGAAGCAAAATCCCTCCAAGATCACACACACACTCATGGCCTGCCTGTAAATTGACGTTTCATGGCCTGTAAATATTTTCACAAAATGCTTAAAAAATTTATTATATATAGATTTTCATAAAAAAAACTCCACTGTTTGCCACTTCGTTACGTCATTACATATTTAACTTCACAGCTAACTACGTTGTTTCGTAACTGCTTACGTCAAAACATGTTTAACTCGGCATATTTATCTTCACTCGCATAATAAATTTTACATTTAATTATCACAAATATTTATTTTTAGAGTCTTATGGCAAAGGAGAACTGTGACTCCCCCGCGGCCCTTGCCACAGAGACCCCGGCAAAATACAGTTTTAATGACCTACAAAAAGAATTGGACCCCATAAAGTATATATATTATTGATCAGTGATGAAGCCTAAGGCGATCTAGCAGTGCCCATACGTTCGTCTGTGGAAAACATGATATAGTCTATTTTTGGACCCCGCCCCCTTTAGTGGGCATTGACGTACGATATTATAAGCAAAAATAGTGTAAATATTGAACAATTTGTATTCCTTAAGCCTATAAGAAGCTGAGATATTCCCTGATCTTGCACAGATGAAACGTCTCCCCTTCGGTCCCTTCCCGGAATGAGTCTGTCAAAATAGATATAAAAAATTGGCAACAGAGATGTCTTAAAGGAACTCTGTTCCACCCAATTAAACATATTAAATTTACTTACTAAATATTTGGAGAGTATTTTAAGATTCAACCCAGTCGAATATAACGTTTTTAGTTGTTCAACTTAATTTTGTTCTTTTTTAAATTATAATTCTTATTCTTATTGTCTTTCTTAAATCTTATGAGCTGAAAGTCGTTATATTAAATTTGGAAGCATATGATAAGTAATTGCAGATACAAGACAAAATCAGCATCAATTTAATTTTCGACTTCATCTTCAGTACTCATGTGTGTTAAAATCATATTTATGTAGAGCTCCTTATGTTCGGTGGTATATAAGCATGTTGAAGCATTAGCACCATGTACTTTTGCCATTAGCTGCAGTCATGACAATTCAGCGATTTTTATACCCTGCAAAAAAGAATTGGCGGGTATATTCACTTTGTCATTCCGTTTGTAACGCATCGAAATATCCATCTGAGACCCCATAAAGTATATATATTCCTGATCAGTGATGAAATCTAAGACGATCTGTGCTTGTCCGTCCGTTCGTCAAGTTAAACATATTAAATTTAAAATTGTTAATTTTATCAACGGGCTTAAATTCGAATCTGCAAGACTGCAAACCATTTTTTATTATTTTTTATTAATAAATGAATTTGTTCAAATTCTATTTTTATTAATTTATATTAAGATTGGAATATTAAGAATATTTTTTCAATAATCATTAAACCAGCAGAACGGATCAGTACTGATTTCGAGGCCGCTACGCCATCTCATCAGCGTTCTTTGTTCAATTTTTCCACTTTTGCAAGTGGTGCTGGTTAGTAGGAATATCAACTATTTAACCAATATTTTAACGAAAATTGAATATGAGAAGTTATCACATTCATATTTTTAAGTTATTACATTTTTGGTTAGTACGAAATTCCCCAACCCTGCCGATTAATATTCCCAATATTCCATGTATCTCTTTCGCTTTTTCCAGAGCCATCGGCTGCTGATAACTAAAGCTTCTTTGTTATTTATGTTCAAGTAATTGAATTTAGTTGTCAATTTACAATGAACAAGTACGCGTGCCCCCGCAATGTTTTAAATTATGTATGAATTTTTATTAGTCGAACTTTCTTATGTAAAATTGTTAATTTTATCAACGGGCTTAAATTTACTTACTAAATATTTGGAGGGTATTTAAGATTCCACCCGGTCGAATACAACGTTTTTACTTGTTTTATTTATTAATTTTTTTTTGTCAAGAACCTCGAGAGCTTCTGATTGCTCAATACCTATACCGCCCATATATTAAGAACTTGGTAAAATTATTAATTTTGTAAATATCTTCACAAAAACCGCTTTCAAAGTGGATAGTTTGAAGCAATATTTCTGGATGGTAAAACAGTTTAAAATGTACCACAAAAATATGACGCTTTTATATATTTTCTTTTCTTTTTATCTCGGACCAGCACGCAGGGGGTGACCCCTACATATGCAGTGCATTGCGCCGGAACTAGAAAGGAGGGGATGGTATTGAGGGGACAGATAATAAGAGATGAGGGGATAGAGAGTTTTCTATTCTTTGCCATTTCAACCTTTATTACTTCGCCGGCTAATTTTAGCTACAGGACCGACGAAGTAGGGTGCTGCTGTTTTTTTTTTACCTGATTGTGTCAGTCACTGCCAATTATGTTCGTTTCATTTGATGTTTAGAAGTTATGAAGAGCTATTTTTTATCTGGCACTACGAAGGCCAAAGTCAGTTGTTTTTCTTTTGAGCACTTTTAGTGCGGCTAAAACAAGTTGTTTTTTTCTTTGCGTGCGGCAACACCTAAACACACTCTCACACACACACACACACTCAACCCAAACATATTAACAATTTCTATATTGAATTTTTGCATTAAAGTTTCTTTTCTTTTCGCTGTTCTAGTTAAACAGTTGTTGCTGCTTCTGCTATTTAGTTTTGCGGTTTGCCGCTATTAATGCGGTTATTTCTATAAAACTTTATAACTTTAGCTTTATTTCAGTTTAGTGTAGTTGAGCGTTTTTTATGCACTTTTCTTTGATAGTCGAGTGATCTGTGCTGTTGCATTATATTCGTATAGTCTATATTCTTAATACTGCATAGAAAATAACTCCAACAACAATAACAGCAACAACAAAAATAAGAAGCAGAAGAGCTAAAGAACATTAGTTTCCATTTATTTTATTTCCGTTTATATATTTTTTGCTTTTTTTCAATTTTTTTTTTGCTCTCTCATTGCAAATGTTTGTTGGTTGTAAACTTTGTTGACTGGTTGGTTGGCTGGTTGGTAGAATGAATGGCTGACTGCTTGTGTTTTAGTTATTTAAAGATTTAGTGTTAGCGATAAAGTTGCAACACTGTGTTGTTGTTAAGTTGCTGCCATTTAAACTCATGCTTTTATAACTTGTCTGTGTTGTGTTGCCGCTTGCAACACTTTTGTTGGTTTTAGCGAATAAATAGCAAAATAAAATAAAAACACAATATTAGCGGAAAAACAGAAGGCAGGAGCAAAGAGGTGTTGCTGCACTAAATATAAAACTTTCCATTTTTTTTTTTACTTTTGTTTGTTGTTCGTGTAGCTGTTTATGTTTCTTTTTTTTGTCTTGACGCATTGTAACATGTTGTACAAAATAAGTTTTAATGGGAAACACATTAAAATATTTTTACTGCTTTTGAATTAAAACTCTATTTACTTGATTTGCAATTACAGCCGAATTTCAGTCTAACAAATTTTCTGCTTAAAATATTTAACGCAGTGAAACAGATTGTTGAAACGAGTTTGGCTATAAATGTTTATGTGTTAGTTTGTGCATAATGTTGTCCACCAAGATTGTGGAACAATTTTATTTTGTTGCCATTAAACAAAATCTGATCCAAGGAGTGGGCATATATTGCCAAATTACAAAATCCTAAATTTTACTTTTAATAAATTGTCCAATTTAATCTTTCGTCTTATAGCCTTTCCCAGTTCTTAAAAACTAGTAAAATTATGGTGTCCAATAATTATTGCCCTCTTAACTATTCTGTTTTTCCGCAATTGTGGCCGTAATTGACATGAATTAACTTTAAGTATTTCATACACTAATTAATACCTCTTGAAATATTTCTTCATTTTCCTGGCATCTTAAGTTTTATTTTAAACACTCGAAACCTCGTAATTTATGCCAGACATAAAACATACTCCGTTTGTATGAAATTAAATAAAAAACTCGTTTGTACACACTTGCAAACTTGAGAACATGTATGCACAAAAAGTCAAGTAAATAATATAACAAGTATTTTATCATAATTTATGTGCACACTCGTGCACATATACATTCATCTACTCATACATACATGAACACAAACGGGTATGTGAAGTATAAGATAGGAGTTCCATTATGGTTCTAAGCACCGTGTTTCACTTAAGGACTAGGCTCATTTCGTTAATTCTATTTAAAAAACAAAAAGCTTTTTAATATCATTATTTGTAATGGGAGATTTTTTAACAACTTTCTTTTTTGCAGCACTGTTCTTGATAGGTCAGCTCCTTTCTTGCAACATGTTACTGTTAAACATGTTCAGTTTGGTCTATAATTTAACCATGAATCGATTTACACCAGGTACTTTTGTAAACGGACTTTTCTATTGGCACTTTTTGAGAAAAAAAAATACTTTTCTAAGGGCAATTTTTTATAATTTTATTTTTAGACATCATTTTTTAAAAGTACTTATATAAAGGTACATTTTGAAAGGTACTTTTTGAAAGGTACTTTTTAAAAGGTAGTTTTTGAAAAGTACTTTTTAAAAGTTACTTTTTGAAAGGTACTTTTTAAAAGGTACTTTTATAAAGGGCTTTTTCAAGGGATTTCTTAAAGTTACTTTTCGAACGTCATTTTTTTTTAAGAGCTCTATTGTAAAACTTTTCTAAACGTACTTTTTTAAAATGTGCTTTTGTAATGCTACTTTTTTGAAGGTGCTTTTTTAAGGTACTTTTTTATACCCTTCACAAAAAAGTGAAAGGGTATATATAGGTTTGTCATTCCGTGTGTAATTTCTTCGATATGCACATGGGACCCCATAAAGTATATATATTCTGGATCCTTATGAATAGCGATGACGATTGAGCGATGTCCGTCTGTCCGTCTGTCCGTCTGTCCGTCCGTCTGTACGTGAAATCGGTTTTCCCAAGCTCCCAGAAGAGCTAGAGACTTCGTTCTTGGACCGTTGGATTGGAAATGAACTTAAACAGGCTGCTATTGAAATTCAGAAAGATCCGAAGTATGGTTCCAGAGCTGGGAAGCTTACACCTATTTCTCGACGCAAAATTTTTACCAAAAATCAATTATTTTTTTTAATGTTTGTAAATTAAACCTATTTCGTGCTTTAGGGAGCCTCAATGGTCTATTAAAAACTAAAAAAATAAAAAAAATTTTCCAGGGATGGGAAATAAAAAAATTTTTTTTCGGCTTATTCCGTATTTTGTAGTACATGTAGTATCTAAAATTGTTAAAAATTTTAAGTTTTTCTTTAACAAAACCACTTTATACGTCATGAAGATTTGCATTGACAAAAAAAAATTTTGTTTTTAAATTCAAATTTTACTTCCAGGGTTGGGAAATTGCATTGTTTTTATAAGTGAAAGTAATGAAAGAGGTCTAGCCAAGCCCCCAGAAGAGATAGAGACTTCATTCTTGGACCGTTGGATTGGAAATGAACTTAAATAGAGTGGTGTTAAAATTCAGATAGATCCGAACTATGGTTCCAGAGCTGGGAAGCTTGCACCTATTTCTCGACGCTAAATTTATACCAAAAATAATTTATTTTTTTTAATGTTTGCAAACTAAACCTATTTCGTGCTTTGGGAAGTCTCAATGGTGTATTAAAAACTAAAAATATAAAAAAAAAATGTTCAGGGATGGGAAATAAAAATTTTTTTTTCGGCCCATTCCGTATTTTGTAGTACATGTAGTAACTAAAATTGTTAAAAATGTTAAGTTTTTCTTTAACAAAACCTCTTTATACGTCATGAAGATTTGCATTGGCAAAAAGAAAAGAAAATTTTAGATTCAAATTTTGCTTCCAGGGGTGGGAAATTGAATTTTTTTTATACATGCAAGTAATCAAACAGGCAATCGATGTTGTTGTTTTTTGTTTTTTGCCAACTAAAACAGTCGTATAATTTAGGAAGAACAAAATTGGTATCAAAAATTCAAAAATAAAAAATAAAATTTCGAATCCAGGGATGGACAAGTGCAATATTTTATGGTACATGAAAGTTACCAAAATGGTAAAAAATTTGCAATTTTTTGTAAATAAAACTACTTTATACTTCAAGAAGCATTGCACTGATAAAAAAAACAAACAAAAAAAATTTAAATTTCGTTTCCAGGGTTAGAAAAATTAAATTTTTTTTGGTACATGCAATATTTTGTAGTACATGTAATAACCAAAATGGTTGCAAAATTCGACTTTTTCTTAAACAAAACTACTTTATACCTCATGAAGATTTGCATTGATAAAGAAAATTTTAAAAAATTTAAATTTCGCTTCCAGGGTTAGGAAATTGAAATTTTTTAAACATAAATGTAACCAAAAAGGCAATTGACGTTGTTTTTTTTTTGCTAATTAGAGCTGTTTTATAATTCAGGAAGAACAAATTTGGTATTAAAATCTTAAAAATCAAAATTTCGACTCCAGGTTTGGACATATGATATATTTTATGGTACGTGAAAGTGACCAAAAAGTTTAAAAATAGTATTTTTTTTGTCAACTAAAGCTATGTTACGCCTCACTAAGAATTGCATTGGTAAAAAAATAAAAATTCGCTTCCAGAGTTGGAAAATCGAAATACTTTTCGTACATAATAGTACATACATAAATTAAAAATTTTGTGTTTTTAGTGAATTAAAGCTATTTTATATATCAGAAAAAATTAGATTAGTATTAAAAAATTAAGAATTCGGTTCCAGGGTTAGGAAGTTGACATTTTCTGATTCATAAAATCAGCCATTTTATTTGTTATTTTTGATTTTTATGATGAATTATACATACTTTATTTATCAGAAAGAAGTAATCTGGTATTAAAAACCAACAACATTAAAAACCAAAGACGATTCTACGGTTGGACAATTAGAACTTTTTGGGGTACATGAAACGGATTTTTTGTTTTGTTTGTAAATTAAATATATATAATATTTTCGAAAGACGTTCATAGGTATTAGATATAAGAGAAGCCAAAAATTTAGCTTCCTAGCCGAAAAATTTAAACGTTTTCTTAAATATAAAAGTAACCGATAACATTATTTTGATATTTTAATTAAACCTACTTTCTGTTTTGGCAAGAAAGAAAGAAAGAAAAATTACATCTGTGAAGGGTATATAAGATTCGGCACAGCCGAATATAGCGCTTTTACTTGTTAAAGTTACTTTTTTAAGTTACTCTTTTAGAAACGCTTTTTTAAATGTTCCTTTTAAAAGGCACTATTTTAAACGTTCTTTTTCAAATCTAATTTTTTAAAGTTACTTTTTCACAAGAGTTTTTGCAATAATCATTTGCAAAAGGTACTTTGAAAAGCACTTTTTCAAATGTCCTTTTTAAGGAAATTTTTAAGCAAAAGTCCTTTTTGCAAACGTACCTTTTCATTTACAGTTCTTACGAAAAATTGGAACTTTCACATTATGAAGTCAGGACGAAAATATAGAGGAGTGAATATTTTATGTGCAATGAAAAATGGTGTTATGACGAAAGCGAATATACAACGTAAAGCAGTGAAGGCACGCTTTCTTTATTACACACACACATACACATGCTAGATGACAGAATTTTTTTATTTAAGGCAATAATGATGCTGTTAAATGCCCATTAATGCATAAAGAGCTATTTCTTTAAAGAGCTATTCAAATGAAATACAAGTTTTTTTTTTTTAAATTCTAATAAATTCTCTGGAACATAAAATTAATTTCATCATGTGTACTTGCATCTGTTCATGGGCTGGAGAGTGTGTCAAAATTTATCTCGGCCTTATTACATTTTTATTTAATATATTTTCATATTTGTTTCGTTCGCTTGATAAAATATTCAACAATATAATTTGTTACTTTTTATGACAGACAAAATGTTCTTTTATCACAAATATTCATAAACATCAACACCTCAACAGATACTCTCGCATTAAAATAATGTAACGTAGGCACACACACCGCAGACCCCTGGGTTTAAAATACAAATACAACATGCCACACAGTCCTACTTGCGTATCCGTGTATGTGGATGTGTAAGTCTGCTGCTACGTACGAGAATAAACTTAAAAGCAATTGTATGTGTGTTTTAGAATTGTAAGATCTGTTTCCTCCAGCCAGACGTTGGAAGTGGCAAAATATATTGCAAAGCAACCAGCCATTAAACGACACCACGTCTGGCTTGTAGAAACCGCCCTGGACTATTTTACATTTTAGTTTTTGTCATAGACGACGCGGCTTAAAGGATTTTTCATGCCAACTGTGTAAATGTATTATTAAGAATTTTTGAACAAACTCTCTACCTGAAATCCCATTAGCAAGTATATCAAACAAATATGTACATTAAACCACATTTCTGCAATACTGGAAGGCAAACACACCTTCCAAATTTTCCAAAATCCAAACTTGTGTAGGTATCACACACGTCATTTATAAGCATTACAGTGTGTTTGTATGCAAAAGAATTTCCTACAAATAAATATCATTTTTATTATTTTTTCCCCTTTAGCTGGAAAAGGTTCAATGACTTGATATCCTGTACTATTTTTTTGTAATAAATCCAAAAAAAAAACGAAACCCTTTATTAGCACCCATCCATCCGTGTTCAAACAGACAGGCATCTGCTCTCATGCACCCAGTGAACATATTTTGTCTACATGTTTAATCTTGGTTAACAAACCATAAGCTCTTTTTACACCATTTCCACTCATATTTTTAAATACTATCCGTTTTATATCAGCGTGACCCGAAATATGTGTAATATCAGTTAAGGGATTTTAAAGAATAGATTTTAAAGCATAGGACCAGCACTCAGGGGATGTTCTCTACATATGCAGTGCATTGCGCCGGAAATAGAAGAGAATCGATACAATTCAAAAGACAGATGAAGAACAATGAAAATATAGGGAATTTCTTTATGGCTATTTTATTTTAAAAGGCGGAACGAAGTTACTCTGCTATTTAGTACCTGATAATCTCACAGGCCGACTACAATTAAAAAAATTCGACACTATATTCGTGACAAAAGGTACATACGTTCACACTTATCAAATATTTGCCTCGAAAAGCGTAACCACTAATCAAAAATATTTTTCTTCAGATACGTGATTATTAAATCAAACGATTTCATACAAAAATAATAGACAGTGTCATGAATCCAATATTAGTGTAGACTATTTAACTCAATGAATACTTTTTTAAATTAAAAAATTTTTTATTAGTGTTTAGTGGTTACGTTTTTTTTTTTTTTTGGGCAAATATTTTATAAGTGTGAACCACTTCGATTCCACCTTAAGGGTAGAATGAAGGTTGGGACTCTCGGCTTCTTAGTTTTTTTTTTTTTTTTTTTTTTGTGTACCACCCTGTATATAAAGAGTTGGCAAATTTGAGGTTAGGAAGTAAATTGGCTGTTAAATGATGAAATGTTAAGAATTGAGCTGTCCATCCTTTGACATTTATTTAGTAAAGAGTTGGCAAATTTTTAAGGAATATAATCGGCCGGCTATTTCGATTTTTCAACAAAATTGTGTTTAGTGATGAGTGCCATTTTCTACTAGAGTTTTATTTAAACAAGCAAAATTATCGCATATGGGGCTAACAAAATGCACAAACAGTCCTCGAAAAACCATTACAGCCAAAAAAAAGTAACCGTATAGTGCGGTTTGTAGTCAGGTGGCATCATTGCCCCGTACTAATTACAGCCCTGAGGTCAAATTAGCCATATTGAATAACGATCGAAATTTTAATGTAATTTAAATACAAATTTCTATCGATATCGAATGACGTAATACTCTAAATATAAATATTTGGCATAATTAAATGTAAAATTGATTATGTGAGTGAAGATAAATATGCCGAGTTAAACATGTTTTGACGTAAGCAGTTACGATACAACGTATTTAGCTGTGAAGTTAAATAGGTTATGACGTAACGAAATGGCAATCAGTGAAATTTTTTTTATGAAAATACATATTTACTTAAAAAATGATTATGTGAGTGTCTTCTATCCCATACATCATTTTGTATATACTGGCAATCCATGCCAACCCTTATTTTGCCACTGAGGTCACTCTCATGGCCTGTAAATTGACCTTTCATGGCCTGTAATTATTTTCACAACTTCAATTCAGCTATTTCAATTGTTGTGTGTGATAGAAGACACTCCCATAAACATTTTTTATTTACTGGCAATGCTTGCCAACTTCTTATTTGGCCACTTGGGCCAAAATCCCTCCAAGATCACACACAATCTCATGGCCTGCCTGTAAATTGACCTTTCACGGCCTGTAAATATTTTCACAAAATGCTCACAAAATTGATTAAATAAGGATTTTCATAAAAAATACTAGACTGTTTGCCATTTCGTTACGTTCACAGCTAAATACGTTGTTTCGTAATTGCTTACGTCAAAACATGTTTAACTCGGCATATTTATCTTCACTCGCATAATAAATTTTACATTTAATTATGCCAAATATTTATTTTTAAAGTCTTATGGCAAAGGAGAACTGTAACTCCCCCGCAGCCCTTGCCAGAGAGAGCCCGAAAAATACAGATTTAATGCTCTACAAAAAGAATTGAACCCCATAAAGTATATATATTCTTGATCAGTGATTAAGTCTAAGACGGTCTAGGAATGCCCATACGTCCGTCTGTGGAAAACATGATGTAGTTTATTTTTAAACCCCGCCCCCTGCAGTGGGCGTTGACGTTCGATATTATATAAAGGAACTTTGTCCCACCCAGTTAAACATTTTAAGTTTACTTACTAAATATTTGGAGGGTATTTAAGAGTCGACCCGGTCGAATATAACGTTTTTACTTGTATTTTTTTTAATTGTAAATTTTTCGATATTTATTAGAGGTAAGTCAAAATTCTGCACAACTCTTTACTATATTAATTT
Source organism: Linnaemya tessellans (assembly GCA_951800035.1). Taxonomy (NCBI): domain Eukaryota; kingdom Metazoa; phylum Arthropoda; class Insecta; order Diptera; family Tachinidae; genus Linnaemya; species Linnaemya tessellans. The sequence goes on along the minus strand of OX637532.1, from coordinate 6,476,168 downwards.
TTTGCTCTCATCGAACTCAATAGAATGTGTTCGCTGGGCTGCTATATTTAGACGAGTGCAAGAGAAGAAGTGTGTTACCCCCGTCTAGCGTTGTTTGAATATACCTTTTGTTTTGGATTTTCGTCGCCCAAAAAAAAAAAGAAAAAAGCTGTAAAACGAGTGTTTATGACAGAAAGTATTGTCACATGATTAATTTAAACACATGTGCTGGAGTGACAGTTGGATGCAGTCTTTAATAATCATATTTTTCACATCTTGTTTACTTTTATTGCTTCGACTTTTTTATTTTATTTTTTTCCCTTTTGTGGCTGGATTTTGTTGATGATTCTATTTATTTTGTGTGCTTTCTCTGTGCACCATTTATTTTGCCAACACACCTGTGACGTTAAGAATTTAAAACAATAAATTTTGCTGATAATTTTTATGGCAAATTCTTTTTATACCCTTCACAAAAAAGTGAAAGGGTATATATAGGTTTGTCATTCCGTGTGTAATTTCTTCGATATGCACATGGGACCCCATAAAGTATATATATTCTGGATCCTTATGAATAGCGATGACGATTGAGCGATGTCCGTCTGTCCGTCTGTCCGTCTGTCCGTCTGTCCGTCTGTCCGTCTGTCCGTCCGTCTGTACGTGAAATCGGTTTTCCCAAGCTCCCAGAAGAGCTAGAGACTTCGTTCTTGGACCGTTGGATTGGAAATGAACTTAAACAGGCTGCTATTGAAATTCAGAAAGATCCGAAGTATGGTTCCAGAGCTGGGAAGCTTACACCTATTTCTCGACGCAAAATTTTTACCAAAAATCAATTATTTTTTTTAATGTTTGTAAATTAAACCTATTTCGTGCTTTAGGGAGCCTCAATGGTCTATTAAAAACTAAAAAAATAAAAAATTTTTTCCAGGGATGGGAAATAAAAAAATTTTTTTTCGGCTTATTCCGTATTTTGTAGTACATGTAGTATCTAAAATTGTTAAAAATTTTAAGTTTTTCTTTAACAAAACCACTTTATACGTCATGAAGATTTGCATTGGCAAAAAAAAATTTTTGTTTTTAAATTCAAATTTTACTTCCAGGGTTGGGAAATTGCATTGTTTTTATAACTGAAAGTAATGAAACAGGTCTAGCCAAGCCCCCAGAAGAGATAGAGACTTCATTCTTGGACCGTTGGATTGGAAATGAACTTAAATAGAGTGGTGTTAAAATTCAGATAGATCCGAACTATGGTTCCAGAGCTGGGAAGCTTGCACCTATTTCTCGACGCTAAATTTATACCAAAAATAATTTTTATACCCTTCACAAAAAAGTGAAAGGGTATATATAGGTTTGTCATTCCGTGTGTAATTTCTTCGATATGCACATGGGACCCCATAAAGTATATATATTCTGGATCCTTATGAATAGCGATGACGATTGAGCGATGTCCGTCTGTCCGTCTGTCCGTCTGTCCGTCTGTCCGTCCGTCTGTACGTGAAATCGGTTTTCCCAAGCTCCCAGAAGAGCTAGAGACTTCGTTCTTGGACCGTTGGATTGGAAATGAACTTAAACAGGCTGCTATTGAAATTCAGAAAGATCCGAAGTATGGTTCCAGAGCTGGGAAGCTTACACCTATTTCTCGACGCAAAATTTTTACCAAAAATCAATTATTTTTTTTAATGTTTGTAAATTAAACCTATTTCGTGCTTTAGGGAGCCTCAATGGTCTATTAAAAACTAAAAAAATAAAAAATTTTTTCCAGGGATGGGAAATAAAAAAATTTTTTTTCGGCTTATTCCGTATTTTGTAGTACATGTAGTATCTAAAATTGTTAAAAATTTTAAGTTTTTCTTTAACAAAACCACTTTATACGTCATGAAGATTTGCATTGGCAAAAAAAAATTTTTGTTTTTAAATTCAAATTTTACTTCCAGGGTTGGGAAATTGCATTGTTTTTATAACTGAAAGTAATGAAACAGGTCTAGCCAAGCCCCCAGAAGAGATAGAGACTTCATTCTTGGACCGTTGGATTGGAAATGAACTTAAATAGAGTGGTGTTAAAATTCAGATAGATCCGAACTATGGTTCCAGAGCTGGGAAGCTTGCACCTATTTCTCGACGCTAAATTTATACCAAAAATAATTTTTTTTTTTTAATGTTTGCAAACTAAACCTATTTCGTGCTTTGGGAAGTCTCAATGGTGTATTAAAAACTAAAAATATAAAAAAAAATGTTCAGGGATGGGAAATAAAAATTTTTTTTTCGGCCCATTCCGTATTTTGTAGTACATGTAGTAACTAAAATTGTTAAAAATGTTAAGTTTTTCTTTAACAAAACCTCTTTATACGTCATGAAGATTTGCATTGGCAAAAAGAAAAGAAAATTTTAGATTCAAATTTTGCTTCCAGGGGTGGGAAATTGAATTTTTTTTATACATGCAAGTAATCAAACAGGCAATCGATGTTGTTGTTTTTTGTTTTTTGCCAACTAAAACAGTCGTATAATTTAGGAAGAACAAAATTGGTATCAAAAATTCAAAAATAAAAAATAAAATTTCGAATCCAGGGATGGACAAGTGCAATATTTTATGGTACATGAAAGTTACCAAAATGGTAAAAAATTTGCAATTTTTTGTAAATAAAACTACTTTATACTTCAAGAAGCATTGCACTGATAAAAAAAACAAACAAAAAAAATTTAAATTTCGTTTCCAGGGTTAGAAAAATTAAATTTTTTTTGGTACATGCAATATTTTGTAGTACATGTAATAACCAAAATGGTTGCAAAATTCGACTTTTTCTTAAACAAAACTACTTTATACCTCATGAAGATTTGCGTTGATAAAGAAAATTTTAAAAAATTTAAATTTCGCTTCCAGGGTTAGGAAATTGAAATTTTTTTAAACATAAATGTAACCAAAAAGGCAATTGACGTTGTTATTTTTGCTAATTAGAGCTGTTTTATAATTCAGGAAGAACAAATTTGGTATTAAAATCTTAAAAATCAAAATTTCGACTCCAGGTTTGGACATATGATATATTTTATGGTACGTGAAAGTGACCAAAAAGTTTAAAAATAGTATTTTTTTTTGTCAACTAAAGCTATGTTACGCCTCACTAAGAATTGCATTGGTAAAAAAATAAAAATTCGCTTCCAGAGTTGGAAAATCGAAATACTTTTCGTACATAATAGTACATACATAAATTAAAAATTTTGTGTTTTTAGTGAATTAAAGCTATTTTATATATCAGAAAAAATTAGATTAGTATTAAAAAATTAAGAATTCGGTTCCAGGGTTAGGAAGTTGACATTTTCTGATTCATAAAATCAGCCATTTTATTTGTTATTTTTGATTTTTATGATGAATTATACATACTTTATTTATCAGAAAGAAGTAATCTGGTATTAAAAACCAACAACATTAAAAACCAAAGACGATTCTACGGTTGGACAATTAGAACTTTTTGGGGTACATGAAACGGATTTTTTGTTTTGTTTGTAAATTAAATATATATAATATTTTCGAAAGACGTTCATAGGTATTAGATATAAGAGAAGCCAAAAATTTAGCTTCCTAGCCGAAAAATTTAAACGTTTTCTTAAATATAAAAGTAACCGATAACATTATTTTGATATTTTAATTAAACCTACTTTCTGTTTTGGCAAGAAAGAAAGAAAGAAGAATTACATCTGTGAAGGGTATATAAGATTCGGCACAGCCGAATATAGCGCTTTTACTTGTTTTTTATTTAATGTTTATTATAGCAGACGACTATTAGACTCGGCTACTGTTTATGGTTCTTTCTTGTCTCGTATATTATTGCCTGACAATATGTCATATTTAAAATTTATCGCTAATTCTTCAGCTTAATGAATTCAGAGATTGATGATAGTGAATTGATACTTAAAATAAAATATGATAGAATTTAGCGTCTGCTGCCTTTTAACTTGGCTCAATTTATAAAATACAAAAGCAAACAAATATTTCAATAATGTCAGGCAATTTGTTAGTGGAATGTGATATAATTAAAAATTTATTGAACTGCTTCTGTAAGAACCACAGTGTCTTTAGGTTTATGGAGTACATCTGCAAATTATGAATAAATTTTGTACCATGAAAAATTGTAAGCTTGCGAAAAGTTACGAGAATGATAAAACGTGTTTTTTTAGAGTGTCATAACATCAGAGCAACGCCTGCAAATTGTTGAAATTTTTAATCAAAATAAGTGTTCTATTCGTCAAACTCATAGTGCACTTCTTGTATTTTATGGCGTACATAAACGTCCTTCTGATCGGCTAATTCGAAGAACAATAGATTATTTTCGGACCACATCTACTGTTACTGATAATGTGCATCCCGTGAAACCCCGAACAGTGCGCTGTGAAGAAGCTGTAGCCTCCGTACAGTGAAGCATTAAAGATGATCCTAATCAATCAATGCGTCGTTGTTCTCAGCAACGAGTGTCCTTCCACTTTATGGCAGATGTTTTTAGTTGTTGAAAATTGGTGTTCCAGATTGCGCCTTCTACGCGACCGCCATGGCACCCACGTGGCAGAAATTATGATTAAACATTAATTTCATAAAATTTTATTTCCCATAAAGCCCGTTTCATTGATATTAAAAATATATTTCCTTGTTTTATTATGATTTAAACTTGTATCACTCTATAAAAAACACCCTTTATTTTACACGAGTCTTATTAAATTTTAGCTGCAATCATAACCAAGAATACTAGGAAAATAAAAATAGAAATTTTTAACCCTGCCATTAACATCCAATTCACACGATGAATTTTATGACATCCAATTTTCGACGTCATTTTTGGCTTCATAGCGAACGGTGTAGAGTAGAAAGAGGGGTAGAAAAAATGACTTGATTTCTAATTTCATGATTATTTCTTCATATATCTCTTCACATCAATATATATTCTCCCTGTTAAGTTTTGTTCTGTTTTTTTTCTTTTCAGATCATATACATGTGAAACAATAACACCCAATTCACACGATAAATTTTATTAATTCCCTTTTGAAGTTGGTTCCAAAAACTCTATGCGTTCATACGATGAATTTTGCTTTCATGTCTATTTTTATTTTTTGTTATTATTTCACATGTCAAATAAAAACAGAAGAAAACGTAACAAAGAGAATAGGTATTAATGTAAAGAGAAATATAATTAAAAAAACCATGAAATCAGAAATCATGTCACTTTTTCTACCCCTCTTTCTTCTCTACACCATTCGCTATGAAACCAAAAACGAGCCGAAGTCGAAAATTGAACGTCATAAAATTCATCGTGTGAATTGGCTGTAACAAAAAATAAAAATAGACATGAAAACCAAATTCATCGTATGAACGCAATGAGTTTTTTTAACCAATTTCAAAAGGAAATTAATAAATTTAGGCGTCATAAAATTCATCGTGTGAATTGGGTGTAACAAAAAATAAAAATAGTCATGAAAACCAAATTCATCGTATGAATGCAATGACTTTTTGGAACCAATTTCAAAAGGAAATTAATAAAATTAGGCGTCATAAAATTCATTGTGTGAATTGGGTGTAACAAAAAATAAAAATAGACATGAAAACCAAATTCATCGTATGAACGGAATGAGTTTTTGGAACCAATTGCAAAAGGAAATTAATAAAATTAGGCGTCATAAAATTCATCGTGTGAATTGGGTGTAACAAAAAATAAAAATAGACATGAAAACTAAATTCATCGTATGAATGCAATGAGTTTTTGGAACCAATTTGAAAAGGAAATTAATAAAATTAGGCGTCATAAAATTCATCGTGTGAATTGGGTGTAACAAAAAATTAAAATAGACATGAAAACCAAATTCATCGTATGAACGCAATGAGTTTTTTGAATCAATTTCAAAAGGAAATTAATAAAATTAGGCGCCATAAAATTCATCGTGTGAACAAAACGTAACAATGAGAATATATATTGATTTGAAGAGAAATATGAAAGAAAAACCATGAAATTAGAAATCAAGTAATTTTTTCTACCCCTCTTTCTTCTCTACACCATTCGCTATGAAACCAAAAACGACCCGACATCGAAAATTGAACGTCATAAAATTCATCATGTGAATTAAAAATAGACATGAAAACCAATTTCATCGTATGAACGCAATGAGTTTTTGGAACCAATTTCAAAAGGAATGTAATAAAATTAGGCGTCATAAAATTCATCGTGTAAATTGGGTGTAACTGAGTTGAAGCGAATGTGTTAAGTGATATAATGTCCAATGCTTTGGCCATATGCAGCAACTGGGCTAGGTAAAAGCTTTAACAAATCGGACCTGGTACTATTTGCCAAAGTTGAATAATCACGGAAAGTTCTTAAGGAATAGAACAAAATGTCTAGGCCATAGCTTAATATATTTTAATACTGTGGCCCAGAAGGACGACGAGTATTTTTAATGTTAATTTCTGATAAATTTTGATTAAACCTGGAAAGGAATCTTAAAATACAAAAAGTCTTAAACAAAAAGAAAAATGTCATAAAATGTTTTTTTTTTCAATATTTTGCAGCTGAAAACGCTCACTTAGTTAGAAATTCACACACCATTCCTAAGGAAATTTTTCAAAATCTCCTAACTGGAATTTTTCAGTATTGTTCCTATATTTCCCCGCATGCTTATTGTGAATTGTTTGATAATAAAGAATTCATTAGCAGCAACAAAAAGTGATTTACAAAAATTTTTTGAACTTCAGGCTAAGAAAATTTTAAGTTTTAAAAAATCGGGAAGTTAACGGTTTTACTACGTTTTAGAACATCACGTTTCCAGCAGATCTCGACATTTTGAGTTCCCAGGAAGCTTTCCTGACTAATCCTGGGAGGGTGTCATCATAACTGTGCGTGTATGTATATTTATGTCTATACATACGAGTATATGTGTGCGTGTGTGTGTGTCTGTGTGTGTGTGTGGCTGTGTATGTGTCTGTGTGTGTGTGTTTGTGTCTGTGTGTGTAAGTATGTGACCCGCTTATAACCTTTTTAACGGCTTGACGAAATCAAACCATACCAGTTGCGATTCAAAGAGTTTATGTGAATTGGAACCGATTCGAACCGGTAAGTTTCGATATATAAAAATCCGCAAGAAATTTGTTTCTATAAAATAGGTTATTTTTAAATAAATTTCAAATTACGTTATCTATCGATTCCACAAACTAATCAACTAGATGTTGAAAAACCACGTCGATCGCCTCTAATCGGTTCAAAATCTGTTCATGCGTTTGTGAGATATTCCACTTTATTCTGTAACTCTTTGTCAACGTCATGTCAAAACAATAGCAGAAATATGACACTTACCCTCTCCTAGTGGACAACAGTTAAATTTTTTTTGACAGCCTGTGACTCTCTGTAAAGGCTTTGAATATCGCAAGAGGTTGTTGGAAGTAGTCAAATGCTGAATCTGTTGTTTCAGACAGAAGTGTCTTATCTTTGATATTGTCTTGACGTTACGTTGACAATTAGTTACGGAATAAGGGCGATTGTAAACGAAAATAATTGGAAAAAAAATTATTTTTATTTCGAAATTACACATCTGATTAATTAGTATTATCAATTCTTTTATAGGACTCGATAAACTACATCATTAATTAAGTGGAATTTGGTTGATTCATTCAAAACTTAAAGCAGTTTGCAAATGAAAGGAATAGTGTTTTTAGTGCATAAAATCAACGGAACGTTGCAGAGATGACCTTCAACCGTTCTCTATGTTTTTTTAGCTCCTTAACATTTATTTTGTCTTTATATATTGTTAACCACAGCAAAAAAAATGAAATAAAATAAAATCGAAAAAGCAAGTGTTTCTTGTTACAAACCTGAAAGTATGAAAAGTAAATCAAGTACTACTCAGTTGGAAAACCAGTTGAAGATTAAAGGACCTAGATTTTGAAAATAGAAAACAACATAAAATCTAGTTTGCCAACCTTAATAATTTGCTGCTTCCCATCCACAAGAGACTTCTGGCTGGCTGCAGGACGCAGGTTCAAAGCAAACAAGTGGATTTTAATGCTCTTAAAGAGAGCAAAATTTACTCTTAATTTGTTTAAGGGAATGCAAGTTATTTTCCACTTTCCACTATCCAGTTTCCAAAGGAGTGCGTGTTGGCTGTACAATTCAGCCTAATTTATAGATTTTTTTGTTGTGGTGGATTTTGTTTTAAGAAGCATTTCATTTAGTTGTTGTTAGTTTAATTCATTTCCTTCTTTTGTTTCCTTTTTTTTTTTTTTTTTTTGCTTACTTTATTTTAAACTTTCCATTCTCATTTAATTGTAATTGAAGTGGTAGATTTTTTCACCGAAGGTCAATTGTAGGCAATAAATGCTCGTGCAATAAAAGTTTATGTTTTTCAAATTTAAAAACGACCTTGTTGTGTCTACAATGCTTTTACAATTACTTTTCATTTCATGTTCCCTTTTCTTTTTTTTTCTTTTTTTTTTTTGGTAAGAATCTCTTTTACGGCAAATAGAATTTGAATGTTTCTTTCAATTATCGTCCAATTTTACCTTAATTTATTGCCAATATCAATTTGGAAAATTAGCATTTTAAACATTAGAATTCAAAGGTCCTGCAGCGGTATCGTTTTACGCTCGTTGGTTGGTTGTTATAGTTCAACGAACATATTTTTTGAAATTGATTTTTCAATGTTGATATTTGTTTGCTCAGGCTTGTGCATGTCTCACGTGTGCCTATACCAGTTGTACGCCTATAATCAACAAATAAATGGCGGTGGGAATTCCAGACGCAGTTGTAAAGGAAATTAATATGTAATTTTTATGCGGTATTCTACTGCAATAGAATTTATTTTAATCATAATAATCTAAAACATTTTTTAAACTTAAGGTCTCCTTATTCTGTTTAGACCGACGAATTGAAAGTTAAAATAAAGTACCTAACCGAAATTGGGTTGAAGGGCACCAAAATTTAAATTGATAAATAACTAGTGTTTGAGAAAAATTAAAATTCACTAAAAACTGTTATCACATTCAACTAAACCACCTAAGAAGTGGTGACAAAAAAAATTTACATGAGTACTGATGGTGAAAGTGTAGCGGTTTTCGAAAACAGTTTTTCTGCTCTGCTGTATAAGTTAGATAGTAAGAACTGAAGTTTACTTTCTGTTATGCCTTGGAATATTTAATACAAAATTTAATATAAAATTCACTTAGTTTTTTAATACACCTCGTATATTCGATTAATGATATTCCAAATTTGTGATATCTGAAATTAAAAACTATTTTGAAATAATTTGAATTTAACAGAAAATTCCCTGAATTGTTTTTGAACAGACTTCGTACATTCGGTTATTGATATTCCAAATTTTTGTTTTCAGAAATTGAAACATATTTTTAAATAAATTTCCTACATTTTTTGAACAGACCTCGTACATTCGATTATTGATATTCCAGATTTTTTATTTCAGAAATTGAAACATATTTTTAAATAATTTGAATATAACAGAAAATTCCCTAAATTTTTAGAACAGACCTCGTAATTTAATTACAGATATTCCAACTTTTTAATATCTGAAATTGAAACATATTTTTGAATAATTTGAATTTAACAAAAAAAATCCCTAAAATTTTTTGAACACGCCTCGTACATTCGATTTCTGATATTCCAAATTTTTCACTTCTGAAATTGAAACATACATATTTTAAAATAATTTAAATTTAACAAAAATTCCCTGAACTTTTTTTTTTGAACAGACCTCGTACATTCAATTACCGATATTCCAAATTTTTCATTTTGAAACATATTTTTTAAGAATTTGAATTTAACAGAAAATTCGTAGAATTTTTGCAACAGACCTCGTACATTTGATCACTGATATTCCAAATATTCAATTTCTAAAATTGAAACCTACTTTTAAATAATTTTGATTTAACAGAAAACACCCCGAATTTTTGGAACAGTCCTCGTACATTCGATTATTAATATTCCAAATATTTAATTTCTGAAATCGATAGACATTTTCAAACAGTTTGTATATAATATATAAAATTCACCAAGCTTTTTTGAACAGACCTCGTACATTCAATTACATATATTCCAATATTTAATTTCTAAACTTTTTTTAACATCAACTTAATCCTTAGCGAGATCAACTGAATTTTTTTTACTTATTGACAAAATGTTTTAATTGAACCATTTTTCAACAATAATTTTTTCAAATACAATTTTTTATTAAATAAATAATTTAATAGCTGAATTTCATAATAATTTTTTTTTTAAGTTTGCATAAGCTCGCATCATGTAAGTAGTAGCAACACGCCTGAATGCTAGTGAATACATGTAGCAAATCCCCCGGAAGCTGTGTCATGTTATCTGAATAATTTTTTTTCTTTATCATATAATTCAATTAATAAAAAATTATTTAACGCAATAAAGCCTGATTTAAGAAATATTAATATTTGCTGTCTGCTTAATTACGACGCATGGACTTTCGTGTGACAGCAAAATCTTTTGCTTTAAAGTTTTTAAAGGCGCTGTCGACAATTCGTAATTTTCACACACAGAAAATGCGTACACAAATGCCCCCCACATAAAGTTTTAAGCAAGTCAACGACGTTGTCTTATGCTACATGCTCCAACATGTTGTGTGTGAATGTAAGTGTGTGAATGTACATAAGTGTGTGTGTGTGTGTGTGTGTGTGTATGAGGGCGAGTGCGTGTGTGTTGGAGTTTGCATAAGAGCATTCAAGTTAATATTTGCTACGCACTCATTACATTGACCTTTTTGAAAAGCATATGCCTACAACAGAACACGTGCATGTATTTGTTTTGTTTGTATGTTGGCTTGCACTCGTATGTATTGGTTTTATAATGTTAACAATTTGTTGACAATTTGAACGTCACTTTTAACCATGTTGTTATTGGTAAACGAAAATGTATGTTCTTGGCGGTAACATCTACAATTATTATCCCCTGCCCATTTAATGTGTTAAACAAGCACACACACAAACACACACACACACACATACACACAAATACAGACACATACTCGCATTTTCACACAACTCTACAACGGAAATGAGCTTAACCTCAGGTTTGTTTAATTTTATTTTTATTTTTGTGTTAACCTTTTAATTTAATGCGACTTAAATGTTTGAGTTCGAACGGCATATGAGTGGGAATGCGATGTGTGAGTGAGTGTGTCTGTGTGTGTGCGTGTGTTAAGGAATACAAATTGTATATATCATATCGCTGGTGTTGTTGTAGCCATAAAAATTGTTGTCCTTGTTAATAACGTTAATTTTTGAGTTGAGACGGTTAAGCTTACACACACACACTTACAAACACAGAAAATTTGTTGATATTTATTTTTTTAATATAAAAATTTTGCTATTTAATGCTGATGACCATGGAAGAGTTTTTCCTTTAGCTCCCTGTTGCCGTTGAGCTTTTATTAATTGTTCATGTTGTTCAGCAGTTATTTACATTTAAGTGAAACCGAGTCAAAGTTGCCGAAACAGTGGTGTGCTGAAAGAATAATTACAAGGCAACTGTTAAACAGTGAGTTTTTCTGTCAGCCAAGTCATCGCTTGTAAATTATAATTTGCATAAGTACGAGTATTTTATATGCCTCAAGTGGCAGCTAATTAGTCATTTAGTGTTTTGTCGTTTGGAGGGAAAATTGCTATTTTTAATTTACACATTTGAGTTCTTCCATTTGTTATTTTACCCTAGAGAAATTCAAATTTAGTTTCTTAGACGATTGTTTTTTTTTACAAATTGAAAAATGCCTGCCCTTTTGCTGGCTACGTTTTCTTTTAAAAGCATATAAATCACAATGAGGTAAGATGTTTTTTTTTTGGTTTAAAGCTTGTGTTTTCATTTGATTTATGTGTAATTTACGTATAGAATTGCTAACGGGAACAAATTGTTAGAGGGGGTGGGTGTAACATTTGGTAAAGTCACCTTTTTTAATATTATGCCAATGGAGGTCCCGTGATCGCATATTTGCAATTCATGACCATCGTGAACAACGGCATGATTAACCTATTCGACGTTAAAAGCATCTAGAACAGAGCCCGGCCCTGGCCAATTCATCGTGTAGTCAAATATTAGCAACTTTCTTTTTTTGCATCACAGCTTTTTGGCGGATCAGCTGTTTTCGTGTAACACGTTACTATTAAGCATGTTCGGTTTGGTCCATATATCTACTTACAAACGTGCAACACTCCAAATATAATTTAAAGAAAATTTTAAATTTATTTTCGAAAAATATAGCGAAAATTATTATTGAATTTAATTATCAAAATTTATTCTCGGTCAAAAAAAATATTTGGCGAAAATTTAAGATTCGATCCATGCGTATAAACGTTCTTACTTGTTTTAAGTAGCAAAAGTACTTTTTACAAGGCCGCTTATCACAAAAGCACTTGTTAGAAGACCGGTTTTCACAAAAGTACTTTTTACAAGGCCGCTTATCACAAAAGTACTTGTTAGAAGACCGGTTTTCACAAAAGTACTTTTTACAAGGCCGCTTATTACAAAAGTACTTTTTAGAATACCGCTTTTCACAAAAGTACTTTTTACAAGGCCACTTTCTATAAAAGTGCTTCCTAAATAAGTCATTTTTGTTTCAGTACTTTTCTAAAAAGTGCTTTTTACCAAGATACTTTTCACGAAAGTACTTTTCACAAGACCGCTTTTTACAAAAGTACTTTTTACAAGGCTACTTTCTATAAAAGTGCTCTTGGGAAAAGTCACTTTTGCTATAGTACTTTTGTAAAAAGTACTCTTTACCAAGATACTTTTCACAAAAGTACTTTTTACAAGGCCGCTTTTCACAAAAGTGCAAGGCTACTTCCTATAAAAGTGCTTCCGAGAATAGTCACTTTTGCTATAGTACTTTTATAAAAAGTAATTTTTACAAAGGTACTTTTTACAAGGCCGCTTTTCACAAAAGTACTTTTTACAAGGCCACTTTCTATAAAAGTGCTTCCTAAAAAAGTAATTTTTGTCTCAGTACTTTTGTAAAAAGTACTTTTTACCAAGGTACTTTTCACGAAAGTACTTTTTACAAGACCGCTTTTTACAAAAATACTTTTTACAACGCTACTTTCTATAAAAGTGCTTTTAAGAAAAGTCACTTTCGCAATATTACTTTTGTGAAAAGTACTTTTTACCAAGATACATTTCACAAAAGTACTTTTTAAAAGGCTACTTTTTACAAGGCTACTTTCTATAAAAGTCTTTTGAGAAAAGTCATTTATGCTATAGTACTTTTGTAAAGAGTACTTTTTACAAAGGTACTTTTTACAAAGGTACTTTTTACAAGGCCGCTTTTCACAAAAGTACTTTTTACCAGGCTACTTTCTAGAAAAGTGCTCCCGAGAAAAGTCACTTTTGCTATGTACTTTTGTAAAAAGTACTTTTTACATAAGTACTTTTTAACCAGATATTTTTCACAAGTATTTTTTACAAGGCTACTTTCTATAAGAGTGCTTTTGAGAAAAGTCATTTATGCTATAGTACTTTTGTACAGAGTACTTTTTACAAAGGGACTTTTTACAAGGCCGCTTTACACAAAAGTACTTTTTACAAGGCCGCTTTTTACAAAATTCACTTTTGCCACTTTTGAGAAAATTCACTTTTGCCAACATGCTTTTGTAAAAAGTTCTTTTTACGAACATACTTTTCACAAAAGTACTTTTTGCAAGGCCGCTTTTTACAAAAGTCTTTTTTACAAGGTCACGTTCTATAAAAGTGTTTTTGAGAAAAGTCACTTTTGCTATAGTAATTTGCAAAAAGTACATTTTACAAAGGTACTTTTTACAAGGCCGCTTTTCACAAAAGTACTTTTTACAAGGTCACTTTCTATAAAAGAGCTTCCTAAAAAAGTCATTCTTGTTTCAGTACTTTTGTAAAAAGTACTTCTTACCAAGATACTTTTCACAAAAGTACTTTTTAACAAGATATTTTTCACAAAAGTACTTTTTATGCGGCTACTTTTCACAAAAATACTTTTTGACAAGATATTTTTCCCAAAAGTACTTTTACAAAAGTACTTTTTTTATTAAACGCTTCAAATCAGTTATTAACTGCAAGCAATTCCCATACCTGATCATTATTATATAAGTATTTTATTATTTTTTATTTAAATTACTGATTGTTTGGAATTGTCAGCAAACAAAGAGAAAACAAACTTCTTTTTTTCAATTGTAGGCTCATCAGCAATATGAGATACGCAACTTTGTTGCAAAATAAGTAGCAAAAGGTTAAAAAAATTGATTTAACTATTTGGCCCACTGTTGGCGAAAATTGTTAAGCATTCATTAAACGTGTATGTAGTACAAAAATTAACCCAGAAAACGGAATTTTATGATTGTCAGTTACATCATTAGCCCATAAAAATTAACCATCCATCTTTGTTACTGCACATTTTGGTTGCTTGGAAACATAAAAATAACAACATCCATCATTATGATGCTTTTTAATCATAATTTTATGTTTTACATGCTCCCATTTTGTTTTTACACTCGTATTGTCCTTAATCATGCCATTAATTCAGTTTCGTACTTGACCAGTTTTATGAAATATTTTGTGGCAGCCAAACAGGCCGTCCATTAGGCAGCCAGTCGGTCGTTTGTGTTAATTTTTTTTTTTTTTGTATGTAGTAATAATTTTAACGAACATTTTATATTGCTATATTAAATTTGAATTAAGATTCTATAGGCTAATTGTTCGAAATTTTAATTTAAATCTCAGAAAGACATGAAAAATATTCCAAGGCACAAAGGCAAGTCAACATCAGTTTTATTCAACTTACACAGCAGAGCAGAACAGCTGTTTTCGAAAGACGCAACCCTTTCATCATCAGTGCTCATGTGTATTGTGTTTGTCACCACTTATTAGGTGGCTTAGTTGAATGTGATAACAGTTCCTATTTACACAAATTTTATTGTGAAAAAGAATACGGGAACTGTATCAACCTGATGTTAACATGTTATTGTTATAATACCCGTGTTACCGTTTGATTATTTTTCTTCATGTCCCATTTTTCTGAATTTTTTGTTCCATCATACCTAAGTCAAACTTTTTTGGTTTGAATTTTATACTTAAGTACATGTGAACGTTTTTCCAATTTTTTTTTTTATTATTGGGTAGCTCAAGCCATAGCTTAAATTTGTATGTAGTAATAATTTTAACGAACATTTTATATTGCTATATTAAATTTGAATTAAGATTCTATAGGCTAATTGTTCGAAATTTTAATTTAAATCTCAGAAAGACATGAAAAATATTCCAAGGCACAAAGGCAAGTCAACATCAGTTTTATTCAACTTACACAGCAGAGCAGAACAGCTGTTTTCGAAAGACGCAACCCTTTCATCATCAGTGCTCATGTGTATTGTGTTTGTCACCACTTATTAGGTGGCTTAGTTGAATGTGATAACAGTTCCTATTTACACAAATTTTATTGTGAAAAAGAATACGGGAACTGTATCAACCTGATGTTAACATGTTATTGTTATAATACCCGTGTTACCGTTTGATTATTTTTCTTCATGTCCCATTTTTCTGAATTTTTTGTTCCATCATACCTAAGTCAAACTTTTTTGGTTTGAATTTTATACTTAAGTACATGTGAACGTTTTTCCAATTTTTTTTTTATTATTGGGTAGCTCAAGCCATAGCTTAAATTTGTATGTAGTAATAATTTTAACGAACATTTTATATTGCTATATTAAATTTGAATTAAGATTCTATAGGCTAATTGTTCGAAATTTTAATTTAAATCTCAGAAAGACATGAAAAATATTCCAAGGCACAAAGGCAAGTCAACATCAGTTTTATTCAACTTACACAGCAGAGCAGAACAGCTGTTTTCGAAAGACGCAACCCTTTCATCATCAGTGCTCATGTGTATTGTGTTTGTCACCACTTATTAGGTGGCTTAGTTGAATGTGATAACAGTTCCTATTTACACAAATTTTATTGTGAAAAAGAATACGGGAACTGTATCAACCTGATGTTAACATGTTATTGTTATAATACCCGTGTTACCGTTTGATTATTTTTCTTCATGTCCCATTTTTCTGAATTTTTTGTTCCATCATACCTAAGTCAAACTTTTTTGGTTTGAATTTTATACTTAAGTACATGTGAACGTTTTTCCAATTTTTTTTTATTATTGGGTAGCTCAAGCCATAGCTTAAATTTGTATGTAGTAATAATTTTAACGAACATTTTATATTGCTATATTAAATTTGAATTAAGATTCTATAGGCTAATTGTTCGAAATTTTAATTTAAATCTCAGAAAGACATGAAAAATATTCCAAGGCACAAAGGCAAGTCAACATCAGTTTTATTCAACTTACACAGCAGAGCAGAACAGCTGTTTTCGAAAGACGCAACCCTTTCATCATCAGTGCTCATGTGTATTGTGTTTGTCACCACTTATTAGGTGGCTTAGTTGAATGTGATAACAGTTCCTATTTACACAAATTTTATTGTGAAAAAGAATACGGGAACTGTATCAACCTGATGTTAACATGTTATTGTTATAATACCCGTGTTACCGTTTGATTATTTTTCTTCATGTCCCATTTTTCTGAATTTTTTGTTCCATCATACCTAAGTCAAACTTTTTTGGTTTGAATTTTATACTTAAGTACATGTGAACGTTTTTCCAATTTTTTTTTATTATTGGGTAGCTCAAGCCATAGCTTAAATTTGTATGTAGTAATAATTTTAACGAACATTTTATATTGCTATATTAAATTTGAATTAAGATTCTATAGGCTAATTGTTCGAAATTTTAATTTAAATCTCAGAAAGACATGAAAAATATTCCAAGGCACAAAGGCAAGTCAACATCAGTTTTATTCAACTTACACAGCAGAGCAGAACAGCTGTTTTCGAAAGACGCAACCCTTTCATCATCAGTGCTCATGTGTATTGTGTTTGTCACCACTTATTAGGTGGCTTAGTTGAATGTGATAACAGTTCCTATTTACACAAATTTTATTGTGAAAAAGAATACGGGAACTGTATCAACCTGATGTTAACATGTTATTGTTATAATACCCGTGTTACCGTTTGATTATTTTTCTTCATGTCCCATTTTTCTGAATTTTTTGTTCCATCATACCTAAGTCAAACTTTTTTGGTTTGAATTTTATACTTAAGTACATGTGAACGTTTTTCCAATTTTTTTTTTATTATTGGGTAGCTCAAGCCATAGCTTAAATTTGTATGTAGTAATAATTTTAACGAACATTTTATATTGCTATATTAAATTTGAATTAAGATTCTATAGGCTAATTGTTCGAAATTTTAATTTAAATCTCAGAAAGACATGAAAAATATTCCAAGGCACAAAGGCAAGTCAACATCAGTTTTATTCAACTTACACAGCAGAGCAGAACAGCTGTTTTCGAAAGACGCAACCCTTTCATCATCAGTGCTCATGTGTATTGTGTTTGTCACCACTTATTAGGTGGCTTAGTTGAATGTGATAACAGTTCCTATTTACACAAATTTTATTGTGAAAAAGAATACGGGAACTGTATCAACCTGATGTTAACATGTTATTGTTATAATACCCGTGTTACCGTTTGATTATTTTTCTTCATGTCCCATTTTTCTGAATTTTTTGTTCCATCATACCTAAGTCAAACTTTTTTGGTTTGAATTTTATACTTAAGTACATGTGAACGTTTTTCCAATTTTTTTTTATTATTGGGTAGCTCAAGCCATAGCTTAAATTTGTATGTAGTAATAATTTTAACGAACATTTTATATTGCTATATTAAATTTGAATTAAGATTCTATAGGCTAATTGTTCGAAATTTTAATTTAAATCTCAGAAAGACATGAAAAATATTCCAAGGCACAAAGGCAAGTCAACATCAGTTTTATTCAACTTACACAGCAGAGCAGAACAGCTGTTTTTTGTTTTTTTTTTTTTATTTCTCCAAAAAGAAACTTAAAATTTATGTCTAATTTGGTGTTAAATTGCTTTTGGCTTTAAAATTTATTGCATTTTATCGCTAAAAACAAACTTGATTTTAAGTTGTTCTCTTGCAACAGTTTTAATTCAGTGTGTCTGGTGTATTAAAGCGAAAGGGAAAAAGTGCTAAAATAAGCATCAATAAAGCGATAAAGTCATCAAACGGAAATACAAAAAAAAACAACAACAACAGCAACATGAAATTGTAAGAGCAGGCGAACTGTGTGGCAGCACTCTAGAAAATAAGAATCTTATAAAAAAGCCAATTGGGGTTAATTATACGACAACACTTGGGCTAAAATGTAATGAATCTTTTGCATTGAAAAATCCTGAGGATATAAAAGAAATTTTGTTCTCTCTTCCCTTCTTCTTCTTCAAGTAAAAAAAAAATAAAAGAAAAAAAAATCAGCTCTAATACCAGCTCACGGGTATTATATTCTTTGCATTGAACCAGCGAGAAAGTTGCGTTCGGCTGCAAATCTTTTTATGATGTTAATTTCTTATAATTAACTTTGTAGCAGAATTTTCAGCCATTAGTTTTTAAATAACAGTTTTCTTTATAGAGAAACATTTTCTTTAATCTAGCGCTTTACAAATTTCTTTTTCTTTATTAACAATTCTTTGAAATATAATGGCTCATAATTACTGGACATTAATTGGTTTTTTCCCCTGCAAGGAATTCACTTGCGCCCGTATTCAAAACACTTTGCAAATGTTTTACAATTTTACTAACGTTTATTGTTACAAGTAATTCTTGCTATTTTCTTGGCCTTAATTGTTATAAAACATTCTTTAAAGCTCAGCAAACTGCCGCCTTAATTAACCACTTTTTTTTAAGTTTTTGGCTATAAAAATTCCATTGACTTTAAGAAAATCCATAAAAAAATACAAAATTTCCAGCATCTGTTTAAACATACGAGTACAATATTTTATGCCAACCTCTCATCATCAGCTCACCGCACCCCACTTGATTGCCTGTTAGAATTTGTAAACCAAAACAACATTATTAGCATTCCTTCGACAAGAACAGCAAGAGAGAGAGAGAGAGAAAAAAAATGGCAAATAAAAATATTGTAAAAAATATGCCCAATATCAGTTAAGATTTAATTCATTCCGACCATCCACACGTTAGAAGGGAAGAGGAAGTACTGCCCAAGTAGTTGTAAAGTTGGAAATCTTTTAAGTGTAGGAAGATGTGAACAAAACAAATATTTCACCCATGTCCTGCCTGCTATTAAAATAAATATAAAGGAATAACAAATTCAAAAAAAAAAAGAAAAGAAAAACAATTTATTTGTTTTAGTCAACACAAGTCATACCACTTGAGTACGAGTATGTTGGCAATCTGCCATTAAAAACTATAACAACCGAGCAACATGGAAACATGTGGAGAAAAAAAAATATGTATGTCTCTTCTAACGAAAGGCTAAGAAATACTTGCGGCATTTAAAAGGGAAAACAAAATCTCAGATAAAATCATTAATTTTCCTTTTAGTCAATTCCATTAAAGTCCTAGGCATTCTAATTAGGACCAACTACTTTAATTTAATAACAAAAATTGGCTGATTTGCAAAGCTTTTGGTTAGACCAAAAGAGATATTTTTTATCGATGCGTACAAAATATTTCGGAATTTTAAAATGATATATTTGAGCTGGACTTAATTTATTTGAAAAATTTGTTTTTATGCCTTTCTAAATTAATAGTATCAATAAGTATTTTATTATTAACAGCATCAGATAATTAATGCGAATTAAAAAAGAAAATTATTTTTTCTTTTTAAATAAAAACAAGGGTCGCCCGATGGTGGAAATTTGAGTACTTGCATTTATAGTTAAAATAGGTCTTTATATGTACCTACAGTGGGCAGCAGAAATTCAAGAAATAGTATAACAAATAGCTTTCATATTTATTTCTAGTCATTTTTAGCTTTTTGAGTTTTAAAGAAAAGTAAAAAGTGGTCTTTGGAAAAGTACTTTTTTCAAAAGTACTATTTTCCAAAAAGTACTTTTTTCAAAAGTACTATATTTAAAAAAGTACTTTTTTCACAAAGTACTTTTTCCTAAAGGTAATTTTTCCACAAAGTACTTTTTCCAAATTTATTTTTCCACAAAGTACTTTTTCCAAATTTATATTTTCACAAAGTACTTTTTCCAAAAAGTTTTTTCTCCACAAAATACTTTTTCCAAAAATTACTTTCTGCTAAAGTTACCTTTTCTACAAAGTACTTTTCCCAAAAAGTCCTTTTTCCGCAATGTACTTTTTCCAAATTTATTTTCCCACAAAGCACTTTTTTCAAAAAGTATTTTTCCGCAAAGTACTTTTTCCAAAAAGCTCTTTCTCCACAAAGTAGTTTTTCCAAAAATTACTTTTTGCTAAAGGTACCTTTTCCACAAAGTACTTCTCCCAAAAAGTAATTTTTCTACAAAGTACTTTTCCCCCAAAGTAACTTTTCCAAAGATTATATTTTCAAAACAGAACTTTTTCGAAAATTAGTTTTTTCACAAAGCATTTGTTCCAAAAAGTACTTTTTCCACAAAGTACTTTCTCCAAAAACTACTTTTTGCATACAGTAGTTTTTCCACAAAGTACTTTATCCACAAAGTACTTTTTCCTCAAAGTACTTTTTCCAAAAAGTGCTTTTTCCTCAAAGTACTTTCACCACCAAGTACTTTTTCTAAAAATTACTTCTTCCACAAAGAACTTTTTCCACCAACTACTTTTTCCAAAGATTACATGTTCAAAAAATAACTTTTTCCAAAATTAGGTTTTTCACAAAGCACTTTTTCCAAAAAGTACTTTTTCCACAAAATACTTTCTCCAAAAATTACTTTTTGCATACAGTAGTTTTTCCACAAAGTACTTTATCCACAAAGTACTTTTTCCACAAAGTACTTTTTCCTCAAGGTACTTTTTCCAAAAAGTACTTTATTCACAAAGTATTTTTTCCAAAAAGTGCTTTTCCACAAAGTACTCTTTCCGAGAAGTACTTTTTTCACAAAGTACTTTTTCCAAAAGGTACTTTTTCTACAAAGTACTTTCTCCAAAAATTACTTTTTGCATACAGTAGTTTTTCCAAAAAGTACTTTTTCCACAAAGTACTTTTTCCTCAAAGTACTATATCCTCAAAGTACATTTTCCAAAAAGTACTTTTTCCACAAAGAACTTTTTTCAGAAAGTACTGTTTATAAACAGCTTTTTTTTTTGAAAAAGTCTTCCAAACCGTTCCACTTTTTAAATAAGTACCTTTTCTGAGTACAATTTTCAAGAAAACATGTATTTTGATACCCCCCAAAAAAGAATTGGAGGGTATATTCACTTTGTCTTTCCGTTTGTAACGCAGCGAAATATCTATCTGAGACCCCATAAAGTATATATATTCTTGATCAGTGATGAAGTCTAAGACGATCTAGCAATGCCCATACGTTTTTCTGTGGAAAACATCGTATATCCAATTTTTCTATCCCGCCCCTTTTAGTGGGCGTTGACGTACGATATTATATGCAAATATTGAACAATTTGTATTCCTTAAGCCTATAAGAGATGTTCTCTTATCCTCCAGAGGTGAAACGTCTCCCCCACGGCCCTTCCCGAAATGACTCTGTCAAACAAGAGATTTCAAATTGATTGCAGATGTCTTAAAGGAACTCTGTCCCACCCAGTTAAACATTTTAAATTTACTTACTAAATATTTGGAGGGTATTTAAGATTCGACCCGGTCGAATATAACGTTTTTGCTTGTTTTTATTTCTTTTTCTGCTATATATTGTAGCGATTTATAGTTCACCTCTATTCAAGAGATTTTAGATTGCTTTTTTTCAAGAGGCGAAATTCTTGTATTCCTGTTTTCCTTTAACTTGAGTTGTACTTGACTGTGTGTAAAGATTTTGCAACATTTCATACATGATTTGTAGTAGAACTTTTTAGCCGTTTTATTTGCTTTCGGAAGCTGGCTGCGTATGTACGAGTAAGTGTGTTCAAAGATGTGTGTGTATTACTGTGTTGTGGGTGTGTTGGCGTTTCAGTGTTTGAGTTCAACAGTGAAAGCATGATATTGTCATGTCTATAAAAATTATTGGTCTGTCAATAAGCGAAGCAAACATTGAATTCTATTTCGTTTTTCTTTTATTTTGTTTATGGCATCAATTCTTTTAGGACGTTTTTAACATGAAAACTTGTGTAAAAACTGATTGGTGTTGTTTTAGTTTAATATTTTTATGTTTGTATTTTCTCATTGACAAGATTTTGTTTTATATTTGAATTTTAAATATAAAACTAAAGTTTGAAGAATTCTTTTTAATTGAGTTCTCTAAAAGCATCAACATTGACAAAAGATCACATTTTTACTGATGTTGTTGTCTTGCCTTCTAAATAAAATTTCTAAGACTTTCGTACAACACAAAGACGTCTTAAAAACTGGAGAAACTTTCATCAAGTTGTTTTTCTTACTTTCGATTCCATTCAACAAACAAAAACCTGGAATATATTAAAAACAACTAAAAAAAACTAGCTAAAGTAAAATGGAACTGAAAACTGAAACGGAAACGGAAACAACACCTAAATAAAAATATAATAATACTAAAAGTTGTCATAAGGATAGAAGCAGGTACTCAGGAGATCACAAGGCAATAACGGGTGCACCAACCCCAAACCCAACCCCATCCACAAACCACAACCCACAGCACAACTAAAAGAAACGGCAAATTAAAGAAACTAAACAAAAACGAAAGAAAATAAGTTTTATAGCAACAGCATAAATAAAAACAAAAACAAATAACGAGCTGTTGAAAGGCGAAAAATGGGTGGAATTACAGTTACAGCCAGAACTAGTGTCAACATATTGCAGGTGTAAAGTGAAGTTATGGAAGCAGCAAAACTTAACGGCAACAATAACCATCATATCGAAGTCAACGTCAGGTAAAAATGCCAATTTAAAAAATCCACTGAGTGACGGTGTGCTTTCCAGCAAAATATATAGAAAATAAAAATTTCAAGTTTAACAAATTTAAAAGAGCTGCCCACACACCCCACCTCCCCTGCTGTTGCGGGAAAGCGACCCACCAAAGTGGAAACTTTAGCATTTTTATTTTAAGTTTGAAATTTTTATTTTGCTGTTGGTTCCACTTTATTATATTGGTATTTGTAAATTAGGTTAACAAAGGCTTTTCAATGTTTCATAAATAGAAAATGTTGCAGTGTTTTGCCACCACCACCAACAACAACAACGACAACAACAAAAGCATCAAAAGAATTTTGTTTAAAACTTTGCTAAAATGGAAAACTTTTATTTTACTGTAGTTGCGAGAAAATCAAAATAGGTTTTCTTTTTAGTGCACTGTAAATAATTAATAATAAAATTAATCAAAATTTAAAAACACTTTCAACTATTTTACAGTTTACTAAATATGTTTTCACGGTTTGCCAGTCCCTGTCACAGTGGGGGATTTTGGGGAAAAATTATACATTAAATTTCAAACAGTGTTAAAGACGATATTGCTGACAACGCGTTAAACTTGGAGCCATAAAATCTAAAAAAAATAAATTTTTTTAGTTTAACGCCCCCTTGAGAGGGCGTTACTATATGCAAAAATAGTGCAAATATTTAACAAATTTTTTTACTTGAGCCTAAATTCCTTAAAAACAAAATTTTTAAGCTTTAATAACGAAGCTGAGACGTAACCTGGAACTCCTCTGCCCTACCCCGTCTACCCCATTTGCCTCCCAAATGACCCTTTCAAAAAAATAAATAAATAGATTAAAAATAAATGTATGTGTGTGAAGATAAATATACCGAGTTAAATATGTTTTGACGTAAACAGTTACGAAGTGAGGTTAAATATGTTATGACGTAACGAAATGGCAGTCAGTGAAATTTTTTTTGGATGAAAATCCATATTTATATACAAAATGATTATGGGAGTGTTTTCTATCCCAGACATCATTTTGTATATACTGGCAATGCATGTCAACTCCTTATTTGGCCACTGGGGGCAAAATCCCTCCAAGATCACACACACCCTCCTGCCTGCCTGTAAATTCACGTTTCATGGCATGTAAATATTTTCACAAAATGCTCAAAAAATTTATTAAATATGAATTTTCATAAAAAAAACCTTTACTGTTTGCCATTTCGTTACGTCATAACATATTTAACTTCACAGCTAAATACGTTGTTTCGTAACTGCTTAAGTCAAAACATGTTTAACTCGGCATATTTATCTTCACTCACATAATAAATTTTACATATAATTATCCCAAATATATATTTTTAGAGTCTTATGGCAAAGGTGAAATATGTCTCCCCCGCGCCCCTTGCCAGATAGACTCCGAAAAGTAGAGATTTGATGATCTCCAAAAAATCGTACATAAAGTACGATAAAGTATCGTATTCTTGTAAGTCCGTGTGTGCAAAACACGGTGTAGCCTGTTTTTGGGCCCCGCCCCCTTTAGTGGGCGTTGAAGTTACATATTATATGAAAAAATATTGTAAATATTTAACAAATTCCTTAAGCCCACATTCTTGAAAGAAATAATTTATAAGCTCTTATGATGAACGTAATGTGTTCTCTGATCTTCCCCTACCCTTTAAATGACCTTAGAAAAAAAAATGTTTGCTACACTTCGCTGCCCGAAAATTCAGTTTTTAAGTTTTTACGATTCAGGTGAGATGTCTCCCCCACCAGCCCTTCCCAGAGTGACCCTGTATAGAGTTTAAAAAGTGGGCACTGGAATGTCTTAAAGAAACTCTGAGCCAGCAGCTTGAAAATTTTTACCTTATCTCAGACCCTTTTTTGCACGTTGATATAAAATATTAATACGTAAATTGCTTTTTATGCTGATGGGAAGGAGCCGCAGCTGTGGCTCCTGCCAACACTTTGGAAACGACCGCATTAAAATACATTTTTTTCTTGTTTAATTAAGCCAAATACCCTAAAAATTTAAATTTTAATAAGAATAAAAATAGAGTTTTTTTTACTATATATTTGGAGGGTATTTAAGATTCGACCCGGTCGAATATAACGTTTTTACTTGTTTGTTTTCTGAAGAACCAAAAGGTGAAATGAGTTCCGTTTCCGAACATTATAACATTTGTTTAACTGCCTGTTTTTATACCCTCCAAAAAAGAATTTGGAGAGTATATTCACTTTGTCATTCCGTTTGTAACGCATCGAAATATCCATCTCAGACCCCATAAAGTATATATATTCTTGATCAGTGATGAAATCTAAGACGAACTGAGCATGTCCGTCCGTCCGTCCGTCCGTCTGTGGAAATCACGATTCAGTCCAAACGAGAAGAGCTAGACCCTTGAAATTTGGCATAAATATATTTTAAAACTTAGAGCAGGTTAAGTTCGAAGATGGGCTAAATCAGGCAAGAGGGAAAAAAGTTCCCCTAAGAAGAACTAAACCAACCCAGAAAAAACAACATAATTTTTAAAGTTGTTTGGTTATTTTGTTAAGCAAATGATATATTTTTATGTCAAATACGGTCCAACGCCTTAAATTTGGAGCTATAAAATAAAAATAATAATTTTCGGACCCCGCCCACTTTAGTGGACGTTATTATATGCAAAAATAGCATAAAAATTTAACAAATTGTTGTACTTAAGCCTACATTCTTTAAAAATAACATTTTAAGCCTTAATGACGAAGCTGAGACGTATCCTGGTAGTACTCTGCCCTACCCCTTCCTCCCCCTTCACACTCTAAATGACCCTACCAAAAAAAAATAAAAAATTTATTTTTTTATTTTGTATACAATCAGCATTATGACTGCCGATTTCTGCCCTACCCCCTCCTCCCCCCTTGCCTGCTAAATGACCCTATCAAAAAAAATTTTTTTTTTAATTTTGTATATAATCATCCCCAGCATTTATTTTTAGAATTTTATGACTGGCTATTTCTGTCCTACCCCCTTCCCCCCCCCCTTTGCCCCGTAAATGACCCTATAAAAAAATATATAAAATTTCATTTTGTATATAATTATCCCAACCATTTATTTTTAGATTTTTATAGCAAAGGTGAAATGTTTCCCCCACAGCCTTTGCCAGAACGACCCCGCCAAAATACAGTTTTTATACCCTCCAAAGAGAATTTGACCATATAAGGTAAATATGTGTATTCTTGATCAGTGATGAAGTCTAAGACGGTCTAGCAAATGTCCATACGTTCGGCTGTGGCAAACATGATGTTTGTCTATTTTTGAACCCCGCCCCCTTTAGGGGGCATTGACGTACGATATTATATAAAGGAACTTTGTTCCACCAGGTTAAACATTTTAAATTCACTTACTAAATATTTGGAGGGTATTTAAGATTCGACCCGGTCGAATATAACGTTTTTACTTGTTTTTTTTTTTTGTAAATAAAATAACAATTTTCAATTTTCGTTGAGGATTTTATTTGAAAAGCCATAACAAACTGCCAGCCAAAAATTTTAATTTTATTTACAAAACCAGGCGCTAAGACTTGCAAATTTGTTAAAAATAAAACTTTATTTGTACTTTTCAAAAACTTTTTTCTTTGTCTTTACCAAAACAAATACCTTTTATATATTCCCATCTTGAAAATTTATGTCTAAAAATCTGTTTAAAATCGCCTCTAGCCGACGCATAAATAAAACTCAATTCGAGTTCATTAATAAAACTTATTTGTATTCATTATTCTTGCAACGTAAAACTACGTGTTAAAAGTATTTCTTAATAATCTCTAAACTTGTTCGCACTTCTTCTGCTTCTGCGGTTAAATGTGATATTTATCTGCTATTTACCCAGTTATTTTAGCTTCATTTGTACCAACAACAACAAGCAAGTTAAATATTAAAAAGTTCTTAATGCCTGCCTGTTATTCGAATACATTTTGTTGGGCTGCAGCTGAAGCAAAAAAAAATAGCAGAAATAAGCTCCCCAAAATTATTAAAAATTCAAAACGATCTGTTATAGTGTTGTACTTAAATTTGCAATTGTTCCGAAAATCAACAACACCAACAGCAATAAGTGAACAAAAAAAGAAATAACACAAAAAAAAAGTACCGACACACGCAAACAATTTGTTGATGTGGTGCTGAAAAGGTTCTCTCTAGCATTTGATGGCATGTATGTGTGTTTGTGTATGTGTTGCATTGCACACACTTCCTTCCGTTTTAGCAATTGTTTTTCTTTTTCTTTTTGAAACATTAATAACACGTCTTGTTTAAAGACGTGCTTGTGTTTTCATATAATTGCATATTTTGTTTTAGCTTTTTCCCCCCTCCCGCTTTCTTTTTTTTTTTTTTGTTTTTGCTTTTATTATTATGGTTTCTTGATTATTGCTGCTGCTGTTAGCGATTTATTTAGATTTAAGGTTGGAATAGAACAGCAAAATAAAAGCAAACATAAAACAAATGAAGACATTAAAAAAAAGCATGTAAATTGTTCGATGATTAGACCACAACGACAGCAACAGGAACGAGACTGGCAGATGTTGTCATAATGATTTGCTGATAAAAGACAAAAAGGGAATTAATTGCGTTACAACAAAACAGAAATTTGATAAAAAATATTTTCAGGTATCATTTAGCTATGGCATTGCATGTGTAGCTGCTTCTTACCCTTCCACAGCCTTTAGGCCTTTTTTCTGTCTCGTTTAATTCTGGCACTTTGTATGGGTCTTTATAAATGAAATAAAGTTCATAAAGATATTGATCATCAGATCTGACATTTTATCGGGTAATAATTTTATTCATTTAGCAGATAATAGCACAACGTAAAATAAATAAAAATAATTGCTTAAAAATACGATAGAAATAGAGAATATTTAGCTGCCTAGTATTTCATAGCAAAATGAGGACAAATTTTAGAAATTCAAAACAAGGTCATGATTGGATTATAAATCACTTATGAAATCAATAGCCCTATTCACAATCTTGTGCAAATGGCCTTGCATCATTGCATTTGCAAAATAATTGTACTCTACACCAACAAAATACATTGAAAATGCTCTCAAATACTCTCTCAATTACTCTCTCCCAATTCACAGGATTGTGAATTGGGCTATTCTGTTTTAAATACAACGGCTCATAATCATAGTCAAAGATTAAAGTCGGTTCTTGATTAAAAAAAGAGTAGCCAACTGTTTGTTTCTATACTTATACAAATACAAACAAACAAAAAATTATATAATTTTTGTTATAATTATCCCAACGCACTCTGGGTTCAAAGGCGGTCATTTTACAGCTTAATTAAAAACAAGTGAGAACCTTATATTCGACCGGCTGGAATTTTAAATACCATCCAAATATCTAGTAAATAAAAACTCTATTTTGTAGGGGTCACTCGCGAAGAGTCCGTTGGGGTAGATATCTCAGTTTTGTCATAAAACACTAAGAAGTAAATTTTTAGCTCTACTAAGTGTAAAAAAAAAATTTTTTTTGATGGAGTCATTTAGGGAGCAAAGGTGGGGGCAGGATAAATTAAATTAAATTTTTATGGAATGTAGGCTTGAGGAATACCATGTGTTAAATATTTACACTATTTTTTCATATAATATGTAACTTCAACGCCCACTAAAGGGGGCGGGGTCTAAAAATAGACTTAATCGTGTTTTCCACAGGTCATCACTGATCAAGTTGTATAATTTATGGTGTCCAATTCTTTTTGGAGGGTATTAAAATTGTATTTTGGCTGGGAGGGGCCGTGGGGGAGACATCTCACCTTTTGCCATAAAACCCGGAAAATAAATGTTTGGGATTATTAAAAGTAAAATTTATTATTATTTTTTTTTCATAAGTTCATTTAGGAGGCAAAGGAGACGGGAGAGGGGTAGGGCAGAGGAGGATCAGGTTACGTCTCAGGCTCGTCATTAAAGCTTAAAAATTTTATTTTTAAGGAATGTAGGCTTAAGTAAAACAAGTTGTTAAATTATTACACTATTTTTGCTTATAATAACGCCCACTCAAGGGGGCGTGGTCCAAAAATTAATTATTTTGATTTTCTGGCTGCAAGTTCAACGCTTGGGACCTTCTGTGACATAAAAATATATCATTTGCTTAACAAAATTACAAAAAAAAAATTTAAAAATCATGTTGTTTCTTAGAGGCTGGTTTAATTCTTCTTTGGGGAACTTTTTTCCCTCTGGCCCGATTCAACCCATTTACGAACTTGACCTGTGCTATCCTATTAATAACAAATTTCAAGTGTCTGGCTCTTTACGTTTGGACTGAATCGTGATTTTCACAGACGGACGGACGGACGTGGCTAGATCGTCTTAGATTTTATCACTGATCAAGAATATATATACGTTATGGGGTCTTAGAGGAACTTTTGGCTGCGTTACATACGGAATGACAAAGTGAGTATATCCTGCAATTCTTTTTCTGTGGGTGCTGTTGGCTGAAGTAGTAGAACACGAGACTATGAAGCGGAGGGTTGTGAATTCGAACCCGCGCTGAGTCATGAAATATTTGTGTTGAATTCTTCTGATCAGCGTCAAGTGCGTGGTTGTGTTAGTTGTTGCCAGCCTGTTTCAATGATGAAGGCATAATCACTGAACATAATTGGCAGCGACTGACACTATCATGTACTAAAAAGTAGAGTAACAGCACCCACCTTCGTCGGCCCTGTAGCAAAAAATTAGCCGGCGAAGTAAAAGGTTAAAATAGCTACAAAAAAAACTGTCTATCTTCTCATCTTTCCTAATCTGTCCCCTCGTTTTCAGTTCCAGCGCAATGCATTGCATATATAGGGGTCACCCCTGAGTGCTGGTCCAAGATAACAAAAAAAAAAAAAAAACAGCAATGAGTGCTCGAACTCACGGGCGATGTGTTAAGACCTTTTTGTTTATTTATTTTATATTAAACCCACAAAAAACAAAGAGAATGCAAAGCAACAGACAAATGTACATACATACATTGTTATGTTTGTACATAAGCTAGTACATACGTTGCTGTCTTGCTATCTCATTTTTATATATGTACGTATAAACACGTCACTATTCTCTTTGCTATGCATAAGACAAAACCGAAGATCAACATATAACACTTTTTTAATATTACTCCAAATTAATACTCCGAATTAAAACACTTAAATCTCCGCTCGCCGATATCGGATCGCCTTAATTTTTGGCCTAAACTCTTCGTTGAAACCCGCACTAGCGTTTTAATTCAAAAATTAATAAAATCGGCTATGAATTTCCGGAGAAAATCGCGTGGGAAAATTATATGAAAATCGCCCAATAATCACTTTCAATACCGACTGCCAAGCAACAACAACAAACAAACAAACTCTTACACTTACACTTGCGTATGTATTGAAACTGATAGTTTACTGCCCTAGAGGCGCGTGTATAGATGTTAACACATCAAAAATTATTTTTTGTAGTGTAGAAAAAGTCAAGTACCGTGAAAGCCAAATATTCTGCCACATGCTTAACATTCTTCAACCCTAGGCAAATATCAACCAAAAGTGAAGACTGTGTCCAATCTTATATGTGTACGTCAGGAGTATATATGTAAGATATATTTTCATTTCAATCTGACTTATTTCTAATTTTTTTTTTAAGTAAATGATCACATGTTCCTGTTACATTTTTTAAACGCTTATATCTCCAAATATACTGAACCGATTTTAATAAAATCTGTACTGTGCGCATCTGGAAACAATTACCTGTAGAACGCTGTGTGTTTTTATTAAAAATGCTGACGGGTAGGCGTGTAACAGGGACAACAAAATATTACCACTCCTAATGTTTACACCGAATTAGTGGCAATTAAGAAATATTAAAGCAGCATTTTAGTGCTGCCATTTGCCCAGTAAAAAAAGAAAAGGAGATTAAAATATGTTTTTGTCTTCTCTAATAGCCACTAGAAAGTGTATGTGTAATACATGTAAATACATACATATGCGTTGCTATTTTTTCATCCGTAGGTCATTTGCAAAATGACAGTTTTTCTGCTGTACTAATCGCCGTGTTCGATATTAAGATGAATTTTAATAACAAATTTTTTTCTCCATTTCTATTTCAAACATCGTTGGCATCAATATAAAATAACGTGCCGCAATCACGTCACGTAGCAGTTTGATTGAATTTTTATTTTTTCGTTAGGCTTTACTTGCAGCAACAACAACAACAAAATCAGCTACATGTCATAACAGTACTTACATACCTATACATACATATGCACATGTATGTATGTATTTGTGTAAGTATATAAATATGTAAAAAGCATGTACAACAAATGCATATTTAAAAGATTTTATTAAATGAGTTTTTTTCTATTTCATTCGGTTGCCATGAATTCTATTAGAAATTGAATTTATGTTTTCAACATGGCAACAAATTTATTTATTTCTTTTTTTTTGCTGTTTGCAACACCAACAGCATTGTTGAAATATAAAGAAAATAAAGAAAAAATGCTTTTATTTTGTTAGTGATCAACGCGTTTATAATTGAAAAAAAGCAAAAAAATAAAAATAAAAGATATTGAGGTCGAAACTGCAGTAAATTGCACAAAGTTACGTGAAGAATGCCCAGAAATATAAAATAAATCCATAAAAATCAAATACGCACACACACACACACACATGGGAAAAATCAAATTCTATCCTAAACAAATCTATGGCTGTCGTTTAGAAACAACAGCAGAAACAATTTTCAATTTGAAGTCGGAAAAAAGTTTTTTGTTTTTTTCTTTCCTTTTCTAAAAAATATAAATTCAGTGACACCTTTTTCGTTGAAGCGCATAAATACACACTTGCACATGACGGCACACATAAACACTCTGCGACACATACGCACACATCTGCAAATAAAAACAGACATTTCTAAAAGCATGCAAATAGAGGAAACGATACATCAAATCTGTGTATGAATGCTCAGATGCTTGCATCCATATACTGAAATATATAACGAATAAATATCGCTCATGCAGAGCTGGAAAACAGCGGCTTTGCAATTGTATGTTGTATTATAAGGATGTGAGTAATATGACATGTAATTCGTTTAAAGGAATTTTTAATAAATAGATTCTTCCATACTTCTTCCGTTAGACTTTTAAAAGATTATTTTATAAATTATATAGTCCCAAATCCTAATTGCAACACTTACATTCATTTTTTTTTACAAAAATATTTTTACAAATTGTAACAAATGCTTCTTGCAAATATTTATTTATTGAAGTTATTTTTTAAGATGGTATGTGTTTCACATCGCACTTAATTTTAATACAAGTTCTTTAGCACTGGAAACCGTAAAGAACTGTTTTTATATTGACAATTTAATTGAACAATCTTCTTTTGCTAGGCAGACCTTCTCAAAGCAACTTCTTATAATAAAGTACTCTTTGTAACAGTAAAACAGATTTTTAACATATACCATTTTTAAAAAGACATTTTCCTAATATTTACCTTTTTTAATAGCTCTAAAAAAGTACCTTAACAAAAAGGTCATTATATAAAAAACACTTTTATAAAGAAACACTTTTTGTAAAAAAGTACTCCTTTAAAAACGGCCGCTTTTCTTAAACTTATTTTTTTCATAAGGTAAATTTTTAAAATGACACTTTTTCAAAAGGTACTTTTTTAAAAAGATACTTATTCAAAAAGGTACTTTTTTAAAAAAATTCTTTTTCAAAACAGTACTTTTTTAAAAAGATACTTTTTCAAAAAGGTACTTTTTTTAAAAACATACTTTTTCAAAAAGGTACTTTTTTTAAAAAATTCTTTTTCAAAAAAGTACTTTTTAAAAAAAAAATTTTCAAAGAAGTACTTTTTT
Organism: Linnaemya tessellans; assembly: GCA_951800035.1. Lineage (NCBI taxonomy): Eukaryota > Metazoa > Arthropoda > Insecta > Diptera > Tachinidae > Linnaemya > Linnaemya tessellans. The sequence goes on along the minus strand of OX637532.1, from coordinate 6,443,461 downwards.
AAAAAGATACTTTTTCAAAAAGTACTTCAAAAGGTACTTCTTTACAAAAGTATTTTTTTTAAAAAGGTACTTCTTTAAAAACTTACTTCTTTAGAAAGGCAGTTTTTTAAAAAGATATATTTTTAGAAAGGTACTTTTTAAAAAGCTGCTTTTTTTAAAAATGTACTTTTTTTAAAAAGGTGCTTTTTTAAAAAAGGTGCTTTTTTTAAAAAGGTACTTTTTTAAAAAGGTACTTTTTTAAAAAGGTACTTTATCAAAAAGGTACTTTTTTAAGTATGTGCTTTTTCAATTAGGTAATATTTTAAAAATTTGCTTATTCAACAAGGTACTTTTTGAAAAGATACCTTTTCAAAAGACACTTTATTAAAAATATACCTTTTCGAAAGGTACTTTTCCAAAAAGGTTGTTTTTCACAAGGTATTTTTAAAAAAGTTATTCTTTGAAAAAGTATTTCTTTACAAAAGTACTTGTTTAGGAAGGTACTTCTTTAAAAATGTACTTTTTTAAAAGGACATTTTTTTTTAAAAGATACTCTTTTAGAAAGGTACTTTTTTTAAAAGGTACTTTTTTTAAAAGGTACTTTTTTTAAAAATGTACTTTTTTGAAAAGGTACTTTTTTTAAAAAGGTACCTTTTTTGAAGAGGTAATTTTTTCCAAAGGCACTTTTTTCAAAAGCTACTTTTTTAAAAAGGTAGTTTTTTAAAAATTTACTTTTTCAAGTATGTACGTTTTCAAAAAACTGATATTTAAACAATGTACTTCTTCAAAGAGGTAATTTCTTAAACATTTACGTTGTTTAAAAAGGCAATTTTTTAAAAATTTATTATTTTAAAATTGTAATTTTTCTTATAAGGTGATTTTTTAAAAAGAACTTTTTAGAGCAGGTGCTTTTGAATGAAATTTGCTAGATTCAAGAATTATTTTTTAAAAATATACATTGAATAAAAGGAAAATGTTGAAAAAATATAACCTTTTTTTATAATAAGAATATTTTAATAAAACACTTCCTTTTTTCGCTTTTAAAATGGTGAGTTGAAAATATAGAGTATAAAAATTTCTTTAAAAACTATTATGTATTTATGATTGTAGATATCGAATATGTTCCTTACGTTTTTGTGTCTTAAATATTCTGTCGCACTGTACTTCATATAAAAAAGAACTAAAACAATAAAGTGCTAAAAAAACTGGCTATAGAAAAAATATGATCCCACGATTAAAAAAAATATTTAGTTTTCTGTATGCCAGGAGGACACGGTGCAATTCTACAACTGAAATGACTTAATGATTGCCGCGCAAGGTACTGCAGCAGGAGCAGCTGCATGTGTGTTTGAAATCATTTCACACTCCCACATATTTTGCACACGTATTTTTATTGCATGTGAATTCCTCGCGAGCATTGAAGCGATAACTTTGGTTCGCAGTACTAAAATATTTAGAACAGTTTTAAGCTTTTAAGGAAACTTCAACTGCAAATGTTGACTGGGTGGGAATTTAATATTTGTTTATGTGTGAGTGAATGCTACGGTTTTAATTTTCATAAAAAAATTTTTTAAGCTCTTTTTTCTAGAATGCATTTGTCTGTCTGTCTGCTTCCCATTTTTCTCGTTTTTTTTCATTCGGGCCAAAGTCCATTGTTATTATTGTGATTGTGCGAATGTGACCAAAATTGGTTTTAATATCATTTTTTTCTCAATTTTTTTTTCTTGCGTGCATTTATCAGGGTAGAGGGGAGGCGGGGGGAAATTACTACGAGATCTCTATCGTTGGCTTTATTTTTCTATCTGCTCGTGTGTCTGTGTGTGTGTGTGTGCGTCTATAACCCATTTGTATTTTGAACATTTTATTTTCGATTTAAAGTTTCTCCTACAGGTCAGGAAAATTGGCAATTTTCGCAAGGAATTGTTGCATTGTCTACAGCTGAGCTGATGTTGTTTCGATTGTTGTTAAGGAAAATGCTACTGCTGTTGTTGTTATATATTTTCAATTTGTAGTGGTTTTTTTGCATATTGCCTGCGCCATAATTGCCCGCATAACAGCATTTTCTTTAAAACTTTTATTTAATAATAAATTTTAAGCAATTATTCCGGAACCATAACAATTTGCATATAAATAATTAATCTAAAGTTGCTATTAATTAATTAACAACCATGAGAGTGTGAAGCTGAAGATAATTTTTGATTTATTTAAAATTTTATTAAGTGAATCAGATTTTATCAATTGAATATTTTATTAATTGTACAAACTCATTTGGAATTCATTAAATAATTTAATAATTGTTTTAAAAAATTTTCTTTAAAATAGTGTATAAGGGAAATTCTATTTCGCTAAAAATATTGATTAAATAGTTGATATTCCTAATGACTAGGACCATCGTGGAAAGTGGAAAACGTTGAACAAAGAACGCTGATGAGATGGTGTAGCGGCCTCAAAATCAGTACTGAACCCTTCTGCTAGTTTGATGATTTAAAATATTCTAATATTCCACTCTTAATAAAAATGTCTTGAATTTAATAAAAATTCGTAAAAAATAATTTTCAGATTTATTTGAACTGAAGTCCAATAAAGGAATTCTTGTCTTAATAATATAATTTAAATTGTGAAATTTTTTTTATAAAGGATAAATGCTTTAAAAACTTGCAGTAAATCAATTACATATTGACACAAGTTAAAACGTTATATTCGACCAGGTCGAATCTTAAATACTCTTCAAATATTTGGTAAATAAATTTAAAATGTTTAACTGGGTGGCACAGAGTTCCTTTAAGACATCTCTGTACTCAATTTTAAATCTCTATTTTGACAGAGTCATTCCGGGAAGGGCCTTCTGCAAGATCAGAGAACATTTCAGCTTCTTATAGGCTTAAGGAATACAAATTATTCAATATTTACACTATTTTTGCATATAATATCGTACGTCAACGCCCACCAAAGGGGGCGGGGTTCAAAAATAGACTTTATCATGTTTTTCTACAGATGAACGTATGGGCATTGCTAGATCGTCTTAGACTTCATCACTGATCAAGAATATATATACTTTATGGGGTCCAATTCTTTTTGGAGGGTATTAAAACTGTATTTTGTCGGGGTCTCTCTGGCAAGGGCCGTGGGAAGAAATTTCACCTTTGCCATAAGACTCTAAAAATAAATATTTGGGATAATTAAATGAAAAATTTATTATGTGTGTAAAGATAAATATGCCGAGTTAAACATGTTATGACGTAAGCAGTTACGAAACAACGTAGTTAGCTGTGAAGTTATATATGCTATGACGTAACGAAATGGTAAACAATAAAGTTTTTTTATGAAAATCCATATTTAATAAATTTGAGCATTTTATGAAAATATTTACAGGCCATGAAAGGTCAATTTAGAGGGCATGAGAGTTTGTGTGATCTTGGGGGGATTTCGCCCCCAGTGGCCAAAAAAGGAGTTGACATGCATTGCCACTATATAAAAAATGATGTATGGAATAAAAGACACTCCCATAATCATTTTGTATATAAATATGGATTTTTATACAAAAAAACATTTCACTGTTTGCCATTTACGTTACGTCATAACATATATAACTTCACTTCGTAACTGCTTACGTCAAAACATATTTAACTCGGCATATGTATCTTCCCAGACATAAATTTATTTTTTTTTATATGTTCATTTAGGGGCAAGCTTAAAGATGTTATTTTTAAGGAATGTAGGCTTAAGTAAAATAATTTGTTAAATGTTTACACTTTTTTTGCATATAATAACGCCCGCAAAAGGAGGCGGGGTTCAAAATTTTCTTTTTATGACTCCAAGTTTAACGCGTTGGACTTTCTTGGACATAAAAATATATCATTTGCTTAACCAAATTACAAAAAAACTTTAAAAATTTTGTTGTTTTTAGAGGTTGGCTTACATCTTTCCCTCTGGCCCGATTCATCCCATTTACGAACTTGACCTGTGCTATCCTTCAAGATATATTTACTCCAAATTTCAAGAGTCTGGCTCTTTTCGTTTGGACTGAATCGTGATTTGCACAGACTGATGGACGGACGGACATGCTCAGATCGACTTAGATTTCATCACTGATCAAGAATATATATACTTTATGGGGTCTCAGATGGATATTTTGCTGCGTTACAAACGGAATGACAAATTTAGTTTTGGAGGGTATAAAAATTACATCCATAAGTCCGAAAATAATCCGTAATGTTGAGTTTGTTAATAAAACTGAAAGAATTAAAAAAAAATTAATGCATCTGAAGGCAGTCCATGTAACAGGGATCACTTTGTTGTATTGGTGGTGGTCCTTGCTTGAATGTTTTGAATCTGCTAACATGTTATGGCAAGAAATTTTCAGCAGTGCTAATTTATTTAGAGCCTCACTATTAATACAATTTGTAATAGGTAAAAAAAAGGTGAAAAATGCGTACAATTTTACTTCCATTCCGCAAATGTATTTCGTTGGTTATAAATTGTTGCTGTTAAATCAGTCTTTTGCAGAAGCGCTATACCTGACAAGCAGTTCGTTGTATGTAAAATTAGCTAATTACAGTATTTTGCTTATTTCGTTCCATTATTACCAACCAATTACTATCAATTAGTTGGATTTTTTACAAAATATATTTATTTTGTTTTTGTTTTTTTTGTTTTGTTTTTGTTGTACATTTAAAATTTGCTCCGCTTTAACTAACGATTGTATTTAATTATACATCAGCGCTTAACTCACTTGAGTTTTAGTTTATTTTATTCCTTTTTCGTTTCCTTTTAACTGGTATTTTCTGTTAATTTCTATTTATTTAAGTGAAATATATACGAGCACCATCTCTAAACATTTATTTTGTTTCAAATTCTATTAAGCAAGTTTGTGCACATGTTACAAATGTGTTGGTAAGTGAATTTGTAAGAAAATTGAGCTTCGTGGGGGACAGAGAGCGAGTGTTAATACACACTCACACACACACACATACATGACTAGGGATGCTGTGCTATTTGTAAATACGTTTATAAGAATAATAACAAACCATCAACCATGCACATAAAATGTTGTTAACTACTTAAGAACAACTTACGCTTTACCAAACAGGAAACAAACACAGACACACACAATTTCTGAAACATCCTCAGACATCCATTTAGGAAGTGTCAATAGTGGAACTGTATATAAATAGTACACAGACTTCTAATACTCTAGACAATGTTCTTTAGTATAGTCCTTTAACATGATACTATTGATTAACTAGTTCTTTGGGGACCATATGTATACACTGGAACCAGTTATGCACTAGTACATTTTAGTAATATTAGTCTACACTTTTAATACTTTTCTGAAATAGATGAAAATGCATAATTGGGTAACTTTTGGAGTTTTATTAAATAAAATTTAAAAAAAAAAATTTTTTAATATTAAACACAAAATTCACTGAAGTCATCAGCCGCCTCCACAATTTTTTTTCTCCTCAAAGGCATATATAAAAACAATGTCATCCAACTAGTAGACAAAAGTGGTGACTTGGAGACACTCATGCCCAGGTTTCCTTTGGGGATATTTCAAGCTACAAACAAATGAATACATACACATTTGCTATAAGGGTTATATTTATGTAGTATGTAGTGGCATGTTTACAAAATGGATGGAATGCAATACAGTTGGTTTTTACAACAAATTAGGAAAATACTTATTTATAGAACAGAAGTTGCTATTTGCGAATATCTTTTATATAATTTATCTAATGTTATTTATACTCGCCAGTCTCACTATCACTACACTGACTTAAACACAATTTTATTTTGTTTTTTTTTTCATATTTAATAAAAAGCAAAAAAAACATATACTAAAAGCATCTACAATTTTATTCAGTTTCAGTCAGTGATTACAATTGGCTGCTGGAGCAGGATAATGATAAGATTCATACCATCTGATAGTTTTACTTTCATTCCATTTCTTTTTAAACAAATTTCTTTAAAAGAGCACTTATTTGTAGCACAAATAACTTATAGTATCATCTGAAATTTACTAGGACACATGCAAATATAGAAAATAAACAAAATAGTTTGGCGGCGCACAGTGGTGCTTCGGACAAAAATATCGTACCGTACAAGAGGATACATTTAAAAAAAAAAAAAACTTTGTTTTTGTTTTAATTATATTTATTCGAGAGAACGCTATCGGGTGACGTTTTGGAAATCACCTTAAAGTCATTTATAATCTTTCAAGCATTTTCTGAAGCAAATTTCTTAAATTCATAATTAAAAAAATCTTATCACTTTTCAAATCGAAGTTCAATTAATCAAATCATCATTTGTGAATGAAAGAAATTCTAAATAAATTCGCTACGTTCTCTTCTTTTAATAAAGCTGTCATTAGCAGTCAGCCAATCGTTTTAAACAATAACGCTGCCTTTCTCACTTATTTTTAAAATGACTGGTTTGATAAAATCATCATCATCATCATCTTCATGTAGTGCTTATCGTCAATGGCACTTGTGTTTTAAGAAATGGCTTTAACTCTGTATTTATAAACACAGGGAAAAAATATAAAGAAAATGTATGAAAAAAAAATTATTTAAAAGCAAATATTTGTTTAACACTATGTACGCGGATAAGACGAAAATAATGATTTGCGTTAGGGAAGAGGAGATATTTGAAAGAAATTATTAATTGACAAGAAATTACTTAAATTGAAGACTGACTGTTTCATGGCGTCGAAGAAATTTTTTGCTTTCGTGCACTTAAAAGAAAAAAATTATTTGAAACGTAATTCTATGAAAAAAAAAGAATTTTTTCCATATCATGAATAGAATTCTGCTAGAAAAACGAGTTTTTGGTTTATATTTTTACAAGTCGGAGTTCCATTTATAGGGGCGTACAGTGCCATTACCATTTATAATCAAAATTTCTTTTTTAATCATTTCCAAAACCAAATTTTATTCCTATGTTATTCCTTAAATCACAAAATATTATTCCTATGTTATTCCTCGAATCTCAAAACATCTATATTAGTAAGGAAAAAAGTACAAGTCATTACAAAAATTTCAAGTCATTATAAAAAATGCAAGTCATTATGAAAGGGGCAAGTCTTTGTAAAAGGTGCTACTCATCATAAAAAGTGCAAGACATTGTAAAAAGTGCAAGTCATCATAAAAAGTGCAAGTCACTATAAAAAGTGCAAGACATTATGCAAAGTGTATCATAAAAAGCGCAGCTCATTATAAAAGTGCAAGTCATTATAAAAAGTGCAAGTCATTATAAAAGGTGCAAGTCATTGTAAAAAATGTAAGTCAACATAAAAAGTGCAAGTCACTATAAAAAGTGCAAGTCATTATAAAAAGTGCAAGTCATTATGAAAAGTGTATCATAAAAAGCGCAACTCATTATAAAAGTGCAAGTCAATGCAAAAAGTGCAGGTCATCGTAAATAGTGGAAGTAATTATGAAAAGTCTTTGTAAAAAGTGCAAGTCATCATAAAAAGTGCAAGTCATTATAAAAAGTGCAAGCCATAATGAAAAGTGTAAGCCATCATAAAAAGTGCAAGTCATTATGGAAAGTGCAAGACATTGTAAAAAGTGCAAGTCATCATAAAAAGTACAAGTCATTAAAAAAAGTGCAAGACATTATGAAGAGTGTATCATAAAAAGCGCAACTGATTATAAAAGTGCAAGTCATTATAAAAAGTGCAAGTCATTATAAAAGGTGCAAGTCATTGTAAAAAATGCAAGTCAACATAAAAAGTGCAAGTCATTATAAAAAGTGCAAGTCATTATGAAAAGTGTATCATAAGAAGCGCAACTCATTATAATAGTGCAAGTCGTTATAAAAAGTGCAAGTCATTATAAAAGGTGCAAGTCATTGTAAAAAATGCAAGTCATCATAAAAAGTGCAAGTCATTATAAAAAGTGCAAGTCATTGTAAAAAGTGCAAGTCATAGTAAATAGTGCAAGTAATTATGAAAAGTGCAAGTCTTTGTAAAAGGTGCAAGTCATCATAAAAAGTGCAAGTCATTATAAAAAGTGCAAGCCATAATGAAATGTGCAAGTCATCATAAAAAGTGCAAGTCATTATGAAAAGTGCAAGACATTGTAAAAAGTGCAAGTCATTATAAAAAGTGCAAGACATTATGAAGAGTGTTTCATAAAAAGCGCAACTCATTATAAAAGTCCAAGTCATTATAAAAAGTGCAAGTCATTATAAAAGTTGCAAGTCATGGTAAAAAGTGCAAGTCATCGTAAATAGTGCAAGTAATTATAAAAAGTGCAAGTCATTGTAAAAAGTGCAAGTCATCGTAAATAGTGCAAGTAATTATGAAAAGTGCAAGTCATTGTAAAAAGTGCGGGTCGGCATAAAAAGTGCAAGTTAACATAAAAAGTGCAACTCTTTATGAAAAGTGCAAAGCCATTATAAAAAATGCAAGGTCATTATAAAAAGCGGAGACTTATGCGCTCGTACCAGCGTGTATGAAGTATTAGCAATTAGTGCTCTCGATTCTTTTATAGGACTCGAAGAAATACTTCAGTCACTGCCTATCACGTAGGAATCGGTTCATTCATTCAAAAGTTATAGCAGCTTAAACATGGAAATAGTCGTGCTTTTTAGCGGTTAAAATTAGCAGGAAGTCAAAGGGATGTCCTTTAGGGTCAACCGTTTGTCTTACTTTTTAGCAAAACTTGGCAACTTTTTAAAGAAAAAATATTTAAGAAACGAACATCTTTTTGAAACAATATTATGATTTTTTTTTTCTTTATAAGAATCACATTTATTTTGAATTAACGTAGAATTTTATTCACGCTGCTAACTGGCATTTACACTGAGCGATATTCACAGCAATAGGGCACGTATATTTGCTTTAGTAATTGATCACGTTGCCTACATGACAGCCAAAAGTTCCTTCGGCTGGCATGTAGCAAATATCAATCAAAAACAAATTTATCATTAACACGAGAGTGTTTGGAGAACATTACAGATTGAAACAGGGATATTGCCCGATATTCCGAAAATATTTTATAAATTTGATATCCTTTAATAATGCCAACAATGTTAATCATTTTGCTTGCAACAACTTCTAATTACAGGCTAGGAAAACACCACAATTGGTGACAAAAACGTGAGCAAACCATAAAACATTTTCATTAATATTTTTTAGTTGTCACTAACAATGTTAATGGAAACGGGGTTAAGACGGAAATATTTTGTGTTTTTGCTCCTCTGCTACTATTTTATTATTTTATGCAGCAGACAAGTGCTGGTGTTGGTGTTTGTTTTTCTGCTGTATGCAAATATCCTGACACAAAAATAACAGAATTGTCAACACCCAGAATACAAGCAAAGAAAATAAAAATAGCAAAATTGAATGGAATAGAATTAAAATGAAATGAAATAGACAAAACTATGATAGTAAAACAATATGGGCCATGTTAGTGGAAAAAAGACTGACAACATTTTAATAGTTATTTAAGTTTCTATTCCATACAAAAAAACAAACAATATTTCTGTTTTTGGCCAAAAGCCAACGAAAACTAGAAATTTTAAACAAACATTTAAAAGGCTCTTGTACTTCAACTGAGAAAGTAGTCCTGATATGTTTGCTAAAATTTTCTTCTCTATTTTATGTTTCAAAAAAAAAACAAAAAGAATCCCTTCAAAGGACAAGAGGTACGGGTATTTAAACCTGTTCATTGTATTTTGGCTTGGAAAATGTTAAACGGAAATTGTTAACACAAATGAAAGTGTTAAGTTATAAATTTTGAAAATTGTCGTTACAAGACAAGGTAATAAGTAAAAGGTCTCGTCTGTATTCGGCTATGACGACTCTTGCAAATGCTGCACATGAATATGAAGGGAAATGGTTGTTATTTACATGCCAAAGAGCAAGTCGGGCAACGGTACTTGAATTCTAGGACACTCAACGTCGATTAAAAGCGCATTCCATCGGCAGTCATAAAACTCAAAAGATAAATGCTTGGGATGATTATATACAAAATTTAAAAAAGACTTTTTTTTTGGTAGGGTCATTTAGGGGGCAAAGGAAGAGGTAGGGGGGAGGTAGGGCAGAAATCGGCAGTCATACAACTCTAAAGATAAATGCTTGGGATGATTATATACAAAATTTAAAAAAAAAAATTTTTTTGGTAGGGTCATTTAGGGGGCGAAGGGGAAGGAGGGGGGGGGGGGGGGGTAGGGCAGAGTAGTACCAGGTTTCGTCTCAGCTTCGTCATTAAAGCTTAAAAGTGTTATTTTTAAGGAATGTAGGCTTAAGTAAAACAATTTGTTAAATTTTTATGCTATTTTTGCCTATAATAACGCCCACTGAAGTGGGCGGGGTCAAAAAATATTTTTATTTTATTTAATGGCTCCAAGTTTAAGGCGTTGGACCGTATTTGACATAAAAATATTTCATTTGCTTAACAAAATAACCAAAAAACTATAAAAATTGTGTTGTTTTTTCTGGGTTGGTTTAGTTCTTCTTAGGGGAACTTTTTTCCCTCTTGCCCGATTTAGCCCATCTTCGAACTTAACCTGCTTCAAAATATATTTATGCCAAATTTCAAGAGTCTAGCTTTTTTCGTTTGGACTGAATCGTAATTTCCACAGACGGACGGACGGACGGACATGCTCAGTTCGTCTTAGATTTCATCACTGATCAAGAATATATATACTTTATAGGGTCTGAGATGGATATTTCGATGCGTTACAAACGGAATGACAAAGTGAATATACCCTCCAAATTCTTTTTTGGAGGGTATAAAAAGTAATCGAAAAATAATTTTACTACTTTCGAAGATTACTTTTGATTGTGTTTGATTATTTTTTTGATGTGTTAACATCTATACGCGCGCCTCTAGGGCAGTAAACTATCAGTTTCAATACATACGCAAGTGTAAGGTGTAAGATGTAAGAGTAAATCATCGTTTGTTGGTTCGTTGTTGTTGCTTGGCAGTCGGTATTGAAAGTGATTATTGGGCGATTTTCATATAATTTTCCCACGCGATTTTCTCCGGAAATTCATAGCCGATTTTATTAATTTTTGGATTAAAACGCTAGTGCGAAGAGTTTAGGCCAAAAATTAAGGCGATCCGATATCGGCGAGCGGAGATTTAAGTGTTTTAATTCGGAGTATTAATTTGGAGTAATATTAAAAAAGTGTTTTATGTTGATCTTCGGTTTTGTCTTATGCATAGCAAAGAGAATAGTGACGTGGTTATATGGACATACATATACAAAAATGAGATAGCAAGCCAGCAACGTATGTAGCTTATGTACAAACATAACAATGTATGTATGTACATTTGTCTGTTGCTTTGCATTCTCTTTGTTTTTTGCGGGTTTAATATAAAATAAATAAACAAAAAGGTGTTAACACATCGCCCGTGAGTTCGAACACTCATTGATTTTTTTTTATTTTGCGAAATTATGGCAATGCTGTTTAATGTTAGTTGTTTTTTTTTTTTTAATTTTTTGTTATTATTATTGATGTGCATCGATTTGATAATTGATAACCTGTTGGCATTCTTTATGATTCTGCATTCTTCTTATTTATCACGGGTTTGTGCTCTATTCGTATAAAGCAGGGACCGAAAATAACTGCTATGTTTTTATTTCGGAGCAAAAAGGTTGCGCAAAAATGCCGTTTATATGCATTTGGGAATTTTTAACCATTATGGTCGCATTTATATTATATTGATTACCGTAACCAATTACATTCAGGAATTCTGCCTTTGTTTGGTTATAAACAACCATTATGTCAACCAGAAAAATATTTTGATTATAAATAACCATTATAGCAACCAAAAATTTTTTTTTTGGTTAAAAATAACTATTATCATAAATAATTTATTATTTTTGGTTATCACTTATAAAACAACCCCACAAAATCAACGCAGTTCCAAATTGATGGTCCGTCTCCAATACAAGTAAAGTGATCACATATTTTAACGTATGCTTGTCATTAATTTTTTTTTGTGTTTTAAATGCAAATTTTTCAAAATTATATGTATGTATAAAATGATGCGCATTCTAAATTTTTAAAAAATAATCGAATATAATCAAAAATAATCCTTGAAAGTAGTCAATTATTCTTTTGATTACTTTTGATTATTTTTGATTATTTTCTTGTAGTCCTAAATAATCTTAATTATTTTTGGATTATTTGTAATCATAATTACTTAATAATCACGAATTTTTAAAAAGAGAATTATGTAATCAATACCATTCTTTTTAAAATTTAATCTAATTGATTACTAATCGTAATCAAAATCTAACAGCTCTGCTTTTAAGTTATTTTTTGTGCCATACCGATTTACAACAGCTACATATTATCGTTGTTGTTGTGGCTTTTCTATCAAATATATTTTTTCACTACTTCAAAATACTTTTTCACTACTGTTATATTAAGAATTTAAAAAAAAGTATTTATATTGTGCATATCTAGATAAAAATACCTTTTAAATAGTATATGTTTTATTAAAATTGTTGGACGATAATATATCTAAAAGTGTACTACAAATATGTATATGTATTTATATTTTAGATCTTTATGAGCTTTTAATTTCCCTGCTGAAGTATTGATTTTATTACACTGGATTACAGCATGAATTTTCAAATTGCTTATGATTTTGTGTGTTATATAAATAAAGGACGATTTTTTAAAAACTTTCGTATTCGATTTCAAATAAAAGAAGAATGTCTGGTTCTCAAAAACACATGTATTCTTTTTCTGTAGTCTTGTAGTCGGTAGCCTGCTGTCGTAAATGTATTTAATGCATTATGGGTACGCACCAGCCAATTCACAACGTGCGATAATAGTAAAATTTCCTCGAAATAAATTTGTTTCGTTTGTTTCGTTTTCATTTTTATTGACTCCACATTTGCTACGGGGTTCTATTTTCTATTTTCTACTTTTGTTTTGTTTTCTTTTTTTTCATTTTATTGGTACAATTATTTAAATGTTATTGTTGTTGTTATGCTGTAGTATTTTTATCAAAGCCCCGGTTAACAGTTACTTTTCCTTTTCCCTTTCATTGGGTTTTTAATAATACAATCAAGCCAGCAAACACATTAATTCGAAAACAATAGAGACTGTGAAATAAACAAACACATTGAAATGTATATAATACACACATGCACACATAAATACACTGGTATTCAGTAATAAATGTCAGCACTAAATAGTGCAGGCACGTACAGTGGGTCACACTACAAATGGTCTTGGCATAGAAGTTTACAATTTTCGGTTAAACTCTTGGTTTCAAATTCTTACACAACTAGTAAATAAACAATAAACAACTAGTAAATAAATAAAAATAAATAAATTTGAAATTAATTACTGTTAAAAAAAATAATGTTATAAAGTGTGTTTTTTTAGAGTGTCACAACACCAGAGCAACGCATGCCAATTGCTAAAATTTTTAATCAAAACAATTGTTCTATTCATCAAACTCATCGAGCACTTCTTGCATTTTATGGCGTACATAAGCGTCCTTCAGGGCGGCTAATTTGAAGAACAGTAAATCGTTTTCGGAGCACATTTCCTGCTACTGATAATATGCATCCCATCTCGTGAGACGCCGAACAGTGCGCACTGAAGAAACTGTAGCCGCTGTACAGTAAAGCATTAAAGATTATCCTAATCAATCAATTCGTTGCCGTTCTCAGCAACTGGGGTTGTGTTCTTTCATTTTATGGAAGATCTTTTTACTTGTTGAAAATTGGTGTTCCAGATTGCGCCTTCTACGCACCAGCCGTGGCGGCCACATGGCAGAAATCATATTTAAATATTGATTTCATAAAATTTTCTTTCCCATAAAACCCGTTTCATTGATATTAAAAATATTGTATTTCCTTGTTTTATGACGATTTAAACACTTCTGGTTTCTTGACCACTTTTTAATTATTATTATACTCTGATATTTTTAAGCTTAAGATCTGTTTATTATAATTTAACTTTTAATTTCAATATTTCGTCATTCCTTTGTGTGACATCTTCCGAAAAATTCATATTCATATCAAATAAAATAATTAATTTCCTAAAGAAGTCACACAAAGGAGTGACGAAATATTGAAATTAAAAATTAAATTAAACTAAAGAGACCTTAAGCTTAAAAATATCAGAGTATAATGATGATTTAAACAAAATAACAAAACTTTTAAAATTCACCAAGCTGACCGTTTTATCCTATTAGGCACTGTAAGTGTACACACATACATACATACATATAAATGTATAGTGCTCACAATAGTTACCTCATATTGTTGTTGTTTTGTTATTAAATGTCATGTTTATAGCAAATGAATGGATTTGTTGTAATTTCTTTGAGTGTATATGTGTATCTATCTGTCGCTGTTATATTGTCCGAATGTCGGTATGTTGCTATACATTTCCGTTTCTTATGTGCAACAGGAGTGGAATAAGAATGCATTTCATATTTATTATCATGACTGAATGAATTGGAAAATGTTGTGGCGCTTGTAGTTGATAATAAAAGCTGGTAAATAGGAAATACCCTTCTCAACAGACCCATTCAAATACCAGTTCTTACCAGCATTTTAAGAAACCTAATACAACGACATTGCAGAAGAAGTGACAACAATTGCAATTGACACTTATTTAAATATCTTAAGAATGCACATTAAAAATTTTGTGGTGAGTTAAATAACGTTTTATTGAAAATGCACTTGTGCAATATGGGACATAAAAACTAAAATGCCCCTACTGCATGCAGGTAATACTCAAATTTCTTGTTATATTATTTTACACTAAATTAAACAAAATTTATTGAAGTGGAACTTTTTTGCGCGCATGAGGGTAACATTTTGACGGATGAAACGAAAATGTGGAACGTTTTTGTTTCTAAATACATCTTTAAAACGTATGAGTAATATGAATCCATACAAGCAAATATTAATCATACGCAGCTGTAGCGTGACAGAATTCAATTTCGTTTGGAAACCGAATTGATTCTGCATTTTGGTTGGTCAACGAAAAACCAAACTATTTTGCAAAACAGACTCATTTGTAATATCGAGCAGGGAGTTCGCTAATAAAATAAAAATGATTTCATTTTTTGAAAAAAAAATTTTCATTTTTGTAGTGAAACTTCTTTGCGCGCATGAGGATAATATTTTTACGGATGAAACAAGACACGAAAATGTGAGACGTTTTTGTCCAAGAGGAGGAAGAAAGCAATTAAGAACGATTGAGAGAAAGGGAGGAAGGACGAACGTAACATGAAGCACATAGCTATGAAGGGAGAGCAGGGAGCAAGCGAGTGAGAAACTTGTCACTCATTATTTAAGAATTTAATATACTATTTTTCATAAAATATAAAATAAAAATATTTTATACTCTCTTTTCTAAATTTAAATAAAAATAAATAATGTAAATATCGAAGAATTTAATTAAAAAAATTAAATCTATAATTTGTATAAATATTCGAATACCTAATTTAATTATCATTAATTAATTACATTTAATTAATTTTATTATAATTAAATTCCTAACATATATATCTTCCTTTTTCCCTTCCTCAAAGTCTCGGAAATCTAAAGCCTTAGATTAGCACAAACATAAACACAATTTAAAAATTACATGTATGTGCTGTGAATCGCTTGATTGTCGAATCACATGCGACTTGAAAAACGCCAATTTTTTATGAACGATTGCGAACTCCAGCACAACAATTTTGTGACTTCAAATCGAAAACGCTTTATTTCATGCGATAAGCGATTTCCATCACATGGGCGTTAGTTTTCCAAAGAAGTTTCGCTTCTGGCATGCAATTTTTTTTATTGTTAAAATATATAAACCTTTTTTCCCCTTTTTGTATAAACTTTAGAGGAAAGGAGCATACAGACTGAAAAAGTGGATTTCATCTACTTCTTCTACATCTACGACAAGTGAATAATTGTTTTTTGAACGCAAGTTTCATTAAAACTAAAAAAGTTATGAATAGCTGTAAAATATTTTTTTAAAAATAGTATATTTATTCTTCACTTAAACATCAAACACACATTTTCTTATACGAAATTTAGTCACTGTTATCCGCTTCACTATCACTAGGGCTTCCTCTGTCGGGATGGGTTTTAAGTCTAGCTATCAATTCTTTGGCAGGATTGAAAATTCCGTTGGTTTGTTGGGAGCAGATAAAGCAACGCTGGGATTTTTTATAATTTTGTAAAGCACACTTTTCGCAAAAATAGTGTTTACACCTGAAAGAAATGCAAGAAATTTTGTTTGTATAAATATTTTGCAAAATATCTTTATAATATTTATCAAGCTTGTGGTCGTTTTTTATAATATATTATTTCTTATAAAATAATTAAACAAAAACTAGCATTTAACTCACTTAGTTACAACGGGGTTGACAAAACTCTGTCGGCAAATAAAACATTTAAAAGGTAATGTTTCCTCATCGGAATGTATCTCGTATTTCGTATCATCCTCGTCAGACTCGCATTCACCTTTTTGTTGGGAAACATGATCCTTTTCCAATTGCCAGCCGGCCTTGTAATCACTACGGTCATGCAAGAACTTGCAGCTATCACCAAAGCCACAATAGCCAGTCTCCTTATAGTCTTTGCAAATATCAGGCTGATAGTCCCACCGGACGGTAGCACGTAAATGCGCGGGAGCTCTAATAGGACCCTTGCGTACCATGCCAGAACTAGCGTTACCAGCAGCCGTATCTTGCTTTTTATAGTACTGAGCATAATTATTAATACCCCGATAGATTTTATCATCAGCTTTGCCCTCAAGTTCTTCGTTGATTTTAAGTGCCTTTGCATGTATAGCCTGGGCATCGCGATCCAACTCAGTGTCAACTTCATTAATGGATGTTGCTCCTTGATCTTGAGGCCCACTTGGCTGGGCAGTCCGCTTAGATTTATAAGACACGCCAATCTTATTGTCGTTATCACTTTCTTCGCTACTGGAAGAGTTTTCTTTGTTCCTGCGTTCTCTTTTTGCGGTTATATGTTTGGTACTTTGAAAGTTGGGATTTATACGTTTACGTTTCTGTTCAGCTCTGACAACAGCCGAGGATACTATTTCTTCCTGGTCGCTTTTGTCTCCTTCTGCAAATTTATTGTTCAAAACTTGAGAACTTGATTGCAAACAAAAACTCTGATATTATCTTACCAGATTCTTCACTGGATTCTTGTTTTCTTCTAAAGGCTGGTTTCTTTATACTTCTCTTTTTAAAACCGACACTTTTTTCAGCTTGTTCAGACATCTTCGATAAACGTTTCCAAAATTGAATTGTATTGTTTACAAATTAAATGTTGGTTGTCAAAAAATTCCTGTCTTATTATTGGGGCTGCCAGATTTATTCCACAGCGAATTCATATGGAGTAAATACAGTAGAATAAAGGCGAATTAGTAATTGATGTGTCTTGCTTAGAATTATTTGAAAAACGAAAGGTGTTTTGATGCAATAAAAGGCATATCCAAAGCAAAACAAAAATTAACAACACCAAAAACCACATGTATTTTGTTGGTGGAAAATTACATAGAATTACATAGAAAAAAACATTTTATGTAGCTTGTATATAAATATTTGACAGTAGTTCGATACGTACCGAGGAAAATTTAAGACAGCTGCGCTAGTGAGAGTACCTGGTAAATCTGCCTTGGGCATATCAACTCTAGGTAGCCACAAAAGAAAAATAAATATTTATGATACGAAAACGCGCACTTACCATTACTTGAATGGTATGAACTTATATAAGGTACCTTCAAGGCACCATCTGATTTTTTATTGCGTGTAGAACTGTCAGATATTGTTCACGTTCAAAAAACGCTCCGATAAACAATTAACCCCTTTATTCATAAAAATTATGAGAGGCTTATAAGAGTGTAATAGAGCAAATTTCATATGAAATTTTGTTTTATTACGCTGTTATTGGACTCTCATAATTTTTATGAATAAGGGGGTAAGAATGTACTTGGCACATGTGCTGAAAACTAAAAGCACGTCAAGGAAGGAATTAGCACGTGCAGCTTTTCTTATATTTTCTCATGTACTGGTTGACAACGCGGAACCGATACAATAATTAAACGTCCTGTGCGCTTAGTTATTTACCCCCTTATGCATAAAAATATGAGGCTTATAAGAGTGTAATAGAGCACATTTCATATGAAATTTTGTTTTATCACGCTGTTATTAGACTCTCGTAACTATTTTATGAATAAGGGCGTTAGTCTTGTAGTATTATATTATATCATGGGCGTGATATAACAGCTACAAAGTAAAATTAATCATATCATTTGGGGCACATTAATGTACCTTCCATGTCAATGGTAGCATCATTTTCATCAATAACCTGCATAAACCAGATGTTGGTCCATGTATATACGTGTACATAATTCTCCCTGGAATAAAATATAAACAATGAACTTCACACGGCCCATGTTTCATTTACATAAATTCGTAATAGAAATTATACCTTAGTACATGCGCAAAAATGTTATGTATGCATACTTTTTAAGCCCACCGGTCTTTACCAGATATCCAAATCAAAATGTTTGCTTCAATTTTCGACAAACACATGCATGTAAAAAGCTTTTGTCGACCAACGAATATCTTGCGGAACATTTTATTGATATATACATTTGGGAATATTTAAGTTTTTCTTTTTTATTCACGTTTTTGTATTGAAACCGGATACTCAAATATGAGCTTTAGGGGAGAAAAATTCAAAATCAACTTATGTAAACTGCTTCCATGCGACCACAAATTCGATTTTG
Organism: Linnaemya tessellans; assembly: GCA_951800035.1. Taxonomy (NCBI): domain Eukaryota; kingdom Metazoa; phylum Arthropoda; class Insecta; order Diptera; family Tachinidae; genus Linnaemya; species Linnaemya tessellans. The sequence goes on along the minus strand of OX637532.1, from coordinate 6,424,743 downwards.
TGCGTACCCACTTATTTAAGTATGTAACCAATTACAATTTTATAAAATATAACAGGAAATTTTTTTTATGAAACAATTACCTTTGCTGTTTCCTCTTTGGCTAAAAATATTTAAAATTATTAAAACAATAGCGCAAGCTAATCAGACTTACTAATTTCAGCATATTTACTCTTTTAAGTTTTATTTTACAGCTTAATGAAGTAAATGTCCGAATACATATCTCTAATATTAAATTAAATTTTCGTAAAAAGTAAAAGCAAAACTAGGAAAGAAGAAGAACTGTGTAAACGAATGTTGTTCATTAACTTGCAATAAGTAGAGGTTTCATTAATTAAAAAATATATATGTATATGTATATAGCCGTAATTTATAGCTATAAAGCTTAGATTTCTAACAGTTGTTGGGCAGCAGCTTCTGCATGGGCGTCATGCTGGAAAACAGCATCTGACTCATTACCAATTTCGATTTTACCGACTTCAACAACTTCCAATTTGATGCCTTTCTTTGCATGTATCATTTTGTGGTTGCGCAGTTTATAGTTCTGTGGAAAGCCTTTGCCACAGATGTCACAACTGTAAACCATTAGATGTAACATAAATTAAAAAAAGGGTTACATATAAGTTTTCGAAAACTTACACAAAAGGTTTTTCTCCTGTATGAATCATTTTGTGGAATTTCAAAGTGTTTGTGTAAGTAAAGCTCTTGCCACAAACATCACATACGTACGGTCGCTCATTGGTATGAATGCTAGAAATGCAATTATAATAAAGTTTAAGCATTTAAAAAGGGTACATAATTACATAAAATGCATACCGATGATGTTTATTTCTTGTTGATAAATCAGCAAATGCTGCAGGACAATAACTGCACTTATAAGGTCTATTGCCTGTATGGGTATTCATATGACGTGCCAACTGCTGTCCTTGGGCAAAGCAATGACCACAAATTCTTAAAAAGTTACAAAGTGAAATGTTCTAATTTAATAAGAATCTTTTTTCTTTTCAAGTTATTAACCTAATTAATATATGTAAATTATTCAATCCTTGAAAATAATCAACCTAAGTGAAAAATTTAAATTTAGTGACTTACTCGCATTCGTGAGGCTTTATTCCTTTATGCAACTTTATGTGTTCCGTAAGTCGTCCCTGGGAAGGATATTTATTGCCACAAAAATCGCATATATATGAAGTATCCTTCGATTTCTTTTCCTTAGGCTGACGCTTCACACGTTTCACTGCGGGTGATGTTGCTTTGCGACTGGTAGAAGCTGCAGATCGTTTAACTAGGGGTCTGGATTTTTGTTTGCGGCTTTCTAAAATAAACTCCTCATCTGATGATGGTAACTCCAAATCATCTTCCATTTCAAGGTATTCAACATTGTCTTGGCTATCAGGCAAACTCTACAAAATGTAATATTTAATACTGATCGAATCTGTACAGATTGTGTTACATACGTCATTGTCAAAGGTATCCTCAGCTAGCTGGAAAACTTCTTTTTCCTCTTCCTCAGTCATTGGTTCATAAATTTCTACAAAATCATCATCTTCTTCTTGTATGTGGACCGTAAATTCTTCTTTTACTAGTCCGGAATTATCCTGCTCCAACTTGACCATTAAGCCTTCGTTCGATTCTTCAAGAACAAAGCCATCTTCCGCAGATGACAAATCGTTTGCTACCGAATCATTATTATCATCTTCAAATTCATTGCCAGCTTTCTTTTCCACCTCTACGGGAGCAATAAATTTACTTAAGTGGTTGTGAGACCTTTGGCAAGTTAAACGGAACTTGTAGGCAACTTGCAAATATTTGTAACATTTGCTGCAGATTTTATCAGGATAATGGTCAAATTGCTTAATCTTTAGATAAAATATATGTAATAAAACATTTGATTTGTATTAAATATTTATTCTATTTTTTACACTTACTGGAACACCACCACATTCCAATATCATTCGCGTTAAATCTTTTTCAGCGCTTTTGTCAAATATTGTTTGCATTTCTTCTTTGGGCTGCTTCAAACAAATTCTACACACCAGCCATTTTTCGTTTAGACCCGACCTCATTTTTCAGACCAATATATATATTTATTTCTCAATTAAGATATTTATTGTACTTTTAGGGAAAATTAAAAAGTTTTTTCTGAAACTTTTATATTTATCTCTAATTTTTCTTAATAAATTTCACTGCAAAAAATGACGCCTGTCGCGCTTGTTTTATGTTGTTTCTTTTGTCGTTGATTTGTCAAATAATCAATGTGTGGTTGACTTTATGTCAAAATTTTACAATTTCAACTCTGTCGTAATGATGCCATATTGATAGAAACGATAGCATCTATGTGATGATTAATATTTATCAATAACATCCATGTAAGTTACTTATGAATATACTGCCTGATATGAAATTAAACGCGTATTAAGCCAATATAATATTATTGTAGCTATCGTTGACGACTTCAAGTTAGGGTGGTATATAACACATGTACTTTTAACTAGAAAAAATAATTCTGTTATCTATTGTTTAACTTATCCTCTTTATTTACAACATATGTTTTATTTAAGTTTTAGGTTCTTTTTAAATTATTCGTTGTATTATATTCGATATTTCGCTAACCTTCGATTAGCAAATTATTTTACAAATTTAAATAAATAATTGAAAAATAACCTTAAGTTTTAATAAAACAAGTAACAATTAGAAAATATAATCACATAGCAGACTGATGCTTCACAGCATTATATGTAAAATGCGATTTTAATTCCCTTCACTATATTGATGGTAATAAGCTATTATAAAATTCATATCAAACTCCTGTTAAATTTTTTAATATGGGGCTAAATTTGCTTGAAAATACTGATGTATTGATATTATTGAAATAATGTAACTGCTATTTATTTTGAGTCGAATCAAAATTCTAGTCAGGCAACCCTGAGATTGTGATGCCACGTAATAGAATTGAAAGCATTTAAGAAGTGGTGAATTAAAAATATATATTTTAAACGAGTGCAGTTTTCTTGCTAATTTAGTGTTAAATAAAATATATTCGGAGCCGTTTCAATGTCTATCGTAAAAAATTAAAATTAATTATTTGTGTATGAGAAAATATTATCTCAAAAATGTTTGTAAAACGTTTCTGAGTGAATTATTCGAGTTTGTTTTGCTTAGTTGAGTTACAATTCCTTTCTGACAAGTGCATTATGTGGATGAAAGTGATCATTTTATTATATACATATATTTTTTTTGCTTATTGGAATTCATACCCTTTGGGTTTGATATGAAGGTAACGCATATGTAGTCATTAATTGATATTTACTCTACTAAAGTCCTTTTAAAAATTAATGTATGCTGAATATTTTGGTTAAGTATTCTATTAAAAATAGACAATCTAGTTAACTGACGCACGTCCTTATAATATAGAGAGCACAAATTAGAATAGAAAGTATAATAGGCTTATTGCAGATTGAAAAATATTATTTGAACGTGCGTCAGTAAACTACATGTTGTTTTTAAAAATATATATCATACTTCCTAAAACAATCTGCAAATACTACATTTTTTAATCTATATTTTCAGATAATTCCTCCCATATCACAAGCCTTTTAAATGAAGTAAATATCAGGTGAGTGATTTTCGTAATCATTTTTGTAAATGGCTGGAAACCATCTTAATCTAATAATATGTCCTCAATAATATCTGATCATTTTAAAATGCAATTCCAAAAATTGTTGCCCACAAAATTTTCATTTCAAATAGAGCCAGGTCGCATGTTTGAAGCCGGCCACCAGCCGCCGACCTAGGAACTTCATATCGGCTTCTGTTAAATGCCTGCTAATATATAAAAAAATGTACACTCATATATACGTACATAATTCCATAAAACGTAATTTTTTTTATATAAGTGATGTGTGACAGATCAATCAGTAAACATATTGATAAATAATCATATAAAGTTGCATTCCACAACCAAAAACCACAATATTTTTCACTTAGGAAGTTTTTGTACCTCAATTTGTTTCGCAAAAACAAATTATTTTTAAACTACAGGTGTAAACGCATTGTTTGCTGATAACTTCTTTTAATGCCGACATGTCAATCTTTGCACATAATTTTTCTAAGTGTATATTAATAAAAAAATTCCACCGGTTTTCCGATAAGACTTTTGTTAAAAATATATATTATAATATTTCTACTAAAAGAACATATAAAATGGATTTAAAGCTTCTGTCCACTAATAAATGTTTCGAAGGAGAACAGCGTGTTTATTCTCATGACTCGAAAACTTTAGGCTGTGAAATGAAATTCGGTGTTTTTGTACCGCCTTCCATGTTGCAAGATAATGCTGAGTGCCCTGTCTTATACTATTTGAGTGGGCTGACTTGTACTCACGAAAACTTCATAACCAAATCTGGAATCCAACAGTATGCCGCTAAGCATAATTTGATGGTTGTTAACCCCGATACATCCCCACGAGGCCTTAATATTGATGGGGAAGATGATGCATATGATTTTGGAACTGGAGCAGGTTTTTATGTTAATGCTACTCAAGAGCCATGGTCAAAAAACTATCACATGTTTTCGTATGTCACTAAGGAACTGGAAGATTTGATTAATAAGAACTTTGCAGTACAATCCAACAAGAAGGGCATCTTTGGTCATAGCATGGGTGGTCATGGTGCTTTAATTTGCGCTCTAAAAAATCCTGGACAATATCAATCTGTTTCAGCTTTTGCACCGATTTGCAATCCAATTGACTGCCCTTGGGGCCAAAAAGCTCTCAAGGGCTATTTAGGCGATGACCAAGAAGCTTGGAAACAATGGGATGCTACCAAGTTAGCCAAAAACTATTCGGGTACACCTTTAGAATTATTCATCGATCAGGGAACTGAAGATAATTTTCTGAAACAGAATCAATTGCTACCCGACAATTTAGTTGCGGCTACTGCTAACAATGATCATTTACAAACCATTTTCAAGTTAAGAGAAGGCTACGATCACAGCTATTATTATATTGCGTCATTTGTCGGCGAACACGTTGACTACCATGCAAAATTATTAAAACAGTAGCAGGAGCCAATTGAATGCTTAATTTCAGCATGTTTATTATAAGTTTTGTTTTACAAATTGTTGAAGTATGTGTACGTATAACCAAATACATATTTTTAATATTACTTTTTCTAAGCATACGAATGATCATTAAATTGCTTAGTAGGCGTTCCTTAATTTCCACTATTTTCGGTCTAATACTTTTAAAAACTTTTTTCGCAGCAATTTCTGCAGAATGTGATAGGATTGTCTTTTAAGTTAGTGAGCACAAACAAAGCGCAAGAGCGCTTATAAAATATATTTCTATTGTTTTGTTATTAAACATAAGGACGTTAAATCTAATAAAGATATGTCCAGGATATATCAAAGTTTGTCTATAACCAGAATTTAAGAAAAAAGACATGTTTTTCTGCTTATGTTTTCTAGTATATATTAAATACAACTCTCCAGGAAATGTTCAAAAAATCTGATTTGAATTTTTCAATAATTATTTTGGTTAAGTTCCCAACTATATATTAAATATAATTACTGATTTCACATAATTTTTATACAACTAAGGCAATTTGTAAATATGGGCTTCAATTAATATTGCTAAATATGTGAATTTTTTTTAAATTTTGTACACCTTTATATCTCTTCCTCTATTAGTCCACTGTCATCAGGTGAGTTTTGTACCATAACCATGTTAACTTTAGTGTGCCGCTTTTGATGAGCGTTTTTATGATGCAGCTGAGAAAATGCTCTACCACAAAAATCGCAGCTGAAATAAAATATTATTTAGTAAGATATTTGTAAATCTGAATGATTTATCTGGAACACGATGCGAAAGAAATGTTGCTTGTAAGCAGTTTCTTTCGATTCGAGTTGTAACTCCTATAAGACTGTTTTAAATATAACATACATGTGAGGTTTTTCGCCTGTATGCGTCATCATGTGAACTTTTAAGACATTGGAATAGCCGAATGCTTTATTGCAAAGAAAACATTTATAAGGTCGTTCGTTGGTATGAATTCTAAAATTAGAATATGTTGAACAAAAATCAAATTATTGGCAGCACATATTTACCTTTCGTGTTTGATTTTTGTGGAGGGATCACCAAAACTGGCCACACAATACTGACACTTGTAGGGCCGATTGCCTGTATGAGAGTTCATGTGGCGCGATAATTGTGGGGTGGTGGTGAAACGTTTCTTACATATCCTGTTTAAAATATAAATTAATTCAATTTTTCTTTAAATAGTTTAAATAATTATCTTACTCGCATTCGTGTGGCTTGTCATTAATATGAATCTTCATGTGATTATTATATTTAGTTTTATCTGTGTAGCTATTTTCACAATATGTACAACTATAAAAGCCATTAATTTTTTCAACCGGACTAAATTTTCGTTTTCTTTTCGCTATAGTTTTCTTTTTGTTTGCACTTTTGGTAATACTTTCATTAAATGTTTTCTTTGGTTTCTCTTCAATAATAATATCATCAGTAGGATCCTCTGCATACTTAAAATTTGTCATTTCATAATCGTCCTCTTCGGAGTTGATGCCTTTGCAATCCACTTCATCTACGAAATATTCTGAATTTCCATCATCACTTAGTTGTTGAATTTCCATATTATCCTCTTCCATACTAGATAGGTCATAATCTTGATCAATCAAGTTTTGTTCCGGTTCCTGTGTGGTGCCATCGTATTCTAACACACTTTCTTCAACTACATAATCTGCATCTACAAGTATTTCTTCCTCTAATTCATTGGGTTGTTCTTCAGGATTAGAATCGGAATGAATTTCAATCGCTTCCTCTATTTCTTCCTTTTGTGGTATCAGTGTAATAAACTGTTTCAGTTGACTTTGCGATTGTTGGCACAAGTCGCGAAATTTGTAGGCAGCTCGTAACAGTAAGACACAGCGATTGCAGATTTTATTAGGCAGATTATGTTCTGGATTAACCTACAAAGAGAAGGACCTATTTAAGTTTTGCGATTTGCTGTTATTATTAATTTTGTTTACCTGAATGGCTCCAAATACTTCTATTTTGTCTAACAACGTTGGGCCCAAGTCTGAGAGTTCGTCATCGTCAATGGGCTCAAATATGTTGTATAATTTAAGATTTCCATCTTTCAAACATATTCGACATATTAACCACCTTTCGGACACTTCTTGATCCATATTTCCTCTGTTTTTATTTTAAAGGGCGATTTGATTTGTTTACCTTTTCAATTTTAACAACAGCTAAATACTTGAATTTGTGAGAAATTTTTAGATAGTTGGCAAGCGAACACTAGAAATTAACAAAGTGCAAATATCTGGTTCCACAAACTCTGAGCGTTGCCACCAGCAATGCCAACCACTGTGAGGAAATAAAAATAGAAGAAAATGTTAACGCGATAAAAAAACAGTTCGAGCAATTGTTATCATACCTCTAAAATATTGTGGTACGCATGAATGTATGTTAACGTTGTGTTCTTTAAACACATTTGAATAAAATGTGTTAAAATAGTTTGTCAACAACTTAGTCCAAAATAAAATACAAAATATTGAGTACTGCATTGCATTACATGTTTGCAAATGTGCGACTACTTTGTGCAATTACAGTTTACGCAACACGTTCCACAGTCGGCACTCGTGTTAACACTTTACTGTGAATGCCACAGAAATAATACCATCTTGTGCGGAACATCTGATTATGTGAAGTGTTTTTGCTGAAGAATTTTTGAAGATTATTTAATAAGTAAAGCCGTCAATCAGAAATTGAAGCTAAAATGGAAATGTTGTTTTCCTCCAGAAACTGCATTAAATTCCTGCAGGTATTTATTGTGAATTTCGTTATTGAAAAGGCATAAATCTGTATGTTTGTGTATTAATTAGGGTATACAGCCCAGCATGTTGATACCGGGCGTTCAGGCTTTGGTGCAAACCCAACAAGTACGCTATCGTCAAACGAAACACTGGAATCCCAAGTTTAAACGTTTACGTAAATTAAAATTTGTCAAAATGGAGATACCAAATTTAAATGAGAAAGCAAAAGATTTGCCTCAAGATGAACTGAAAAAAAGAATGAAGGAACGTGGTTTCTTGCCACCTCGGCCCTGGCTAGAAAGACCTTTCCATATCAGTTGTACTGGTGGTATATTTGAGCCATATGTGCCTCCAGAAGGCGATGGTAAGAAATCGTTTATTTCTACTGCCGGAGCAAAACAGAAATTTGAATTTTTGGAAAAGAAATCCAAATCTATGTTGGCTGTACGTAAGATACGTACATATGAGGAGGACTTTGATACTAGCGACTTTCCAAGTATAGCACAAGATGTGTATTGTGCAGCTCATAACTTTCTGGCCCAGAAGGATAAACATCAGTTGCGGGAGTTTGTTACTGAGCGTGCCTACCCAGAAATGATGCACAATGTAAAGGATAAAACCATTCACTGGAGTTTTCTGAAATCATTGGAACCACCGCGTGTTGTTCATGCTCGTGTTACTGATGTGATCTCCAAGGAGAATCTCTATGCACAGGTCACTGTACGCTTTCACACACAACAACTTTTAGCCATTTACGACCGCTTCGGTCGTCTTATGCATGGCAGCGAAATTTTAGCCAAAGATGTTTTAGAGTACGTGGTATTTGAGAACCATATTTCCAATGAATATGGAAAATGGCGTTTGCATGACAAAATCATACCCGATTGGTTGCCACCTAAGCAACCATCTCTGATTACATACAAGCTAATTGAAGACCCTGTAGTAGAAGAAGAAATTTCAGCCCCGGAGGAAAACAAGCAATTAGAGGAGGGTGAAAAGAAATTGAGTGAGGGATCAGATACTGTAGCTGTCACTACCGAAAAGGCCGATCCGAAACCCAATACAACGGCCATTTGATTATATTTTTTATTGCTGGGTTGGCATTTCAAACGGCGTCGTTTTAAGGCAATTCAATAAAAACGTTATTGTTTTCTTTTAGTTAAATGCTTTTTATTTTATTTTTTGTTATTACTTTTTTGTGAATTAAATTGAGAGGGAAATGCCATGTATTTAAATAATCGGCAAAGATATTTCATGTATTTTTTAGTTACGTTTATAATTTGAAATTCGATTCAGGGGCCAAATTACCTCATTCGATATCAATCGAAATTTCAATACAATTTAAATGGAAATTTCAAACGATATCGACTGCCGTAATTTGCCCCCAGAGCTATATAAAATTAAATATATCCAGAGCAGCGGTTGTATTTCCGAGGAAAATCTTTCCAAATTAGATGGTTTGCTTTAGATTAAATTTTTAAAGTAATATGTACTTATATATCAAATTATTTATTTTCACGTTTAAATTTGTAGTTTATGTGTATTTAAAACTTATATATTATAGGTGGTCTAAAATATGCAGGAAACACAAATTTTTTTATTTCGGAGCAACCGTGTCCTAGGATTAATGTTGGGAGTGTTAAGCAATATTAAACATATATACATATGTATATTTAATAAAACAAGTAAATAAATAGCAAACAAAACCCAAATGCGCATATAGCAACATTTATATTATAAACATTTGATTGACCAGTTGTGTGCAGATTCTTGGAGTTGAAGTGTTCGGACAAGCATAACATGATGGTTCATGTTAAATATCACTACCAGAAGACTGTGTGCAAAGAATACACATAGTAACGTTACCATAATGTGTTTGCTTTGCTTAAGATACACTTTTCTCAACCGTTTCCACTTGAAGTTTCCTGCTGTTAAGCATAGTGTTTAACCCTCTTGAGAAATTTTGTAGCAAATACTAGCCCCGGTATTCATAAAACTTAAAATGAGTTTGAAATGTATTTTAATCAAATTTTTTCATACAAAATTTTCTTAAAACAGATTTCAAATACGTTTTATTTTTTTATGAATATGGGGGTAGAAGTCTATAGTCTGCTTAACCTACATTTCCGTTATTTTTAGTTTCAGGGTTACTATGAAACTATACTTAAACTGGCAATGCCGTGTGTTGTGTCAGTTGTACACAGAGCTGCCAACATTTTTAGAGATAACAAATACAATATTTAACAGATTTTGGAAAAAAATGCAGATCCATTTAATTTTTAAAGTGTTTCACAGCTTTTTCTATATTTTTTAATATCATAATTTCTGCCATAAATATTATATGAAATTGTAAATTCAATTAAGGTTTATAGATTAATTGTTCGAAATTTTTGTTTAAAATTCTGAAAGACATGATAAATATTCCAAGACATAAAGGAAAGTCAACAGCAGTTTTCAGTTATTCAACTTGCACAGCAGAGCAGAACAGCAGTTTTCGAAACCCGCGAAAATACTGAACAACAAAAATTGCAAATTTTTTTTAAATCTTTGTAATCCTCTGATGATTGCTTAGACATTCAATAATTACCCCTGGTGATGTCCATTATTTCGAGAACAAGTTCCTTTTTGTAATTATTTTCTGAAAATTTTTTTGTCTGTAAATAAATTACTCTTTTCATTTAACAGCTGATGGGGTGACCATATGAAAATGTAGGAAATAGCAAAAAATACTATATTATAAAAATTGTTCAAAATTAAGCAAAATTCGTCCGAATGATAAATTTTTGTGAATTAGTTAATGCACAGAAAATGTTCGTGCCACATGCAACGATACACTAGCAAACTATGTTTTTCCACAAAAAAACAGTTTGAATACATGAAACCTGGTCACCTGATTACTGTTTTGTTCGTCGTTCGCTGACGAAACTAATTAGAAATAAATCTATTTCAACTTTCGCTGAGTAGGACGAATTTCGACCAACACCACGATTGTGTGCATTTTCATATACAACAATTTGTTTTATTTTTGGCGACGAATATTCGCGTTCGTCGCAGTTGTGTTCCTAGCATTATTATTATTATTTTTTTTAAATGTGGACACAAATTTTTCAAGAGATCGAAAAATGGTTCTATTTTAGGTGAACTTTTGATTATCAGCATGTTTCACGACATCGAAAGACTTCTTTCTTTCGTGCACGTACATTTAAAACAAAAACAATTTAAATGTAAAAATTGTTTTTGCTCTAAATGTGATTGTTCCACAGGATTTATTAGGAATATTTTGATATATTCAATTCAATGAAGTTTGTTTAAATACCATTTATACAAATTTTTCCATTTGAATAAAAAAATTATAAATTTCTATCGTTTCTCTTTTATTAAATTTTCTAATAATATCGAGATTATATTCATTTACAAATCTAAATTCTTACCTTAAGAATTTTCAAATCCGCATTTCGCCCTTTTAAAGTGGTAAAATCTGCTAAATGCAAATAATTTCTGGCATTCTTGCCCATCGAATTTGAACTTCATAATGATTTTTAAAAATTTTGAGTTAAATTACTTTGACCTCTAAAATATTTATTTAGTTGTCCTATTTATGACTTACATGACTAAATTCTAGCAACTATGGCTTTGATCCTGTATATAAGCCAAAGGAGCATAAAACTTTGTGAATTGAAATAAGCCATTATGTTCTGCAGCTGATTTATTATAATAAGTATGTATGTATGTCTGTCATACATACTTTTACAAATGGATAGCGATTTTTTTCCTATACATATTTAATAATTCTTTGTATAATCTTCCAATAACTTCATGCGTAAATGACCCTCCACTTCAAAGGAACATTAATAATATTTATAGCGTTTCCGATAGGTAATAAATACTTACAAACACGTGTATACTTTTTTCCTACACAAGCGTATATACATACATATGCATATGATGTGTGTGTGGTATGGAACAAATTACAAGTTGCGTGTTTATTGATTCCCAATAGGAAATTTCGTAAAAGCATTTATTATCTATTTTTGTTTATAAACTAAAACTCTACTGACCTAATTCACAAAAGTATTTCGAGTTTATTAACCTCTTAGTTGACATATTTTTGTGGAAAATTGTACGAAAATGCATTTTGAATTCAGAATGGCATGATAAATATTCCAAGGCGCGAGGAAAAGTCAATAGAAGCTTTAATTATCCAACTTACACATCACAGCAGAACCGCTGTTTTCGAAAGCCGCTACTCATGGGTATTTCTGTTTGTCATCACTATGAGGTGGCTTAGTTGAATGTGATAACAGTTTTTATTTATAAAAATGTTATTAGGAAATTGCATACGGGAATTGTATCAAACCGATGCTAATACACTTTTAAACCCTGTGTCGCCATTTTGATTATTTCCGTCATATTTTATTTGCTTGCCGCCTTCCGCTTATTAGATTATTAGGCAAAGATGACATTTAAAATGCCTAAGTATTATTTTTCTAGGTTAATTATTTTAAGTGAAAAAGTATTTCCTTAATAAGAGAAACTACTAATTATACAGAAGTCACTTTTTTTTTTTAAAACTCGCAGAAAATATTTAAATAATCTTTTTGATTTTTCTGATTTTCAATGGTAAGTTATTTCTTTCTAAAATACGAAATATGCATGTTTAATTTCCAAAGAAAAAACTTAATTTTATTTAGTTACTTTCATATACCAAAACAATACTTTCATATACCCAAAAATTTCAATATTCCAGCTCTGGAGCCGTCTTTTTCGCTTTTCTGATTTCTAATATCAATGAATTTCTATCGAAAGTATCAAATATGTTTAATTTATAAAAAAAAAAGAAAAAGATGTTTAAATTGGTTACTTTTATGTGCCAAAAAAAAGTTCAAAGGTCCAACCCTGGAATCATATTTTTGATTTTTTCAAATACCAATTTCATTTTTCCTGAAGTATAAAATAGGTTTAATGAACAAAAAAAAAAAATAATAATAAAGATTAGTTTTATTCAATTACTTTTATATACTAAAACTAAGTTTAAATTTTCCAGCTCTGGAACCGTACTTTGGATATTGCTAATTTTCAGTAGCAATCCAATACATCAATCCAAGGCGAATTCATACAAGGTGAACTCATTTATGCAACTCTGTGTAAAATTTATTGAACTGTCAAATAAAATGCTTTGGAAAAAAATGGCCGCACACAAAAACAGTTCAATTTGACAGTTCAATAATTTTGCCTTGGTAAAATCTGATCCCCAATTTCTGAACTAAGGCCACCTGGTATGAATTCGCCTTGCATCAATCTAAGACCGAAGTCTCCAGTTTTCAAGGAGCTTCGGAGAACCGAATTCATGTACAGACGATTGAACGAATGATCGCTTATTTGATATATAAAAACCGAAGTTTTGTCGACTCAATGACAATTTCCTAGTGGGTGATATTTAGTGGTTTCTGCATAAATCAATGAATTATAATACGGAATTCTTGGGTATAAGAACTCATTTTTTCTGTCAATATTATTATTGTATTAAAAATACATTCTCTTCTCATTCTTAAATGAAGAATGCCCATAATCTTATCCGCCTGTTGTTAAATATGTTTGTGTGTCACATTTTTTTTATATATATTATTGTTAATCCCATTGACCCAGAAAATATGTTTTCTTTTTTCCTTCTTTATATTCATGCTGCTTGTCTTGCCGTCTTTTCAATATGCCGTCATTTAATCTTTTGAAATGTAACCTTATAATGCAATATTTTTCTGTGTGAACGTTATAAAATGCCATTTCTTCCTCTACTTCTTGCAAACTGAAGTTTAAACCCTTTTTGTCACAATAAATAAAATTTATCGCTCTGTGTGTGTAATCTCTTCTATCCATCGTTGCTACTAATTCTACCAGCGATTGCCCTTACCACAAAACAACAACAACAACAATAACAACCAGCAGCAACAGAACAGTGCAAGAATATTAAATACAACGACTTATTCAAACTGAAGTGGAGCAATTATTTAATGAAGCGTAAGGGAGAAGATCAAGAAGAAGGTCAAGGTGAAGTCTTTGTTTTTTTAATTGCAGTCAGTCAGTCGGTCGGTCGCCCACCTTTCATAGCAAGAAATAAAAAGTATAATATGGACCTAGAATTATCCATAATTCAATCAGCTTAATTTGTAAAAAAAAATTTGATTCACAAGAGGCTTAAGGTAGGATCACACGATTGCCGCAATGCAGCAATTATTGGTATATTTCATATGCCAATCGTGTGATTTCACAATTTATTGTCTCATACGACAATCGAGAACAAAATCGTGCTGATTTGCCGCAATCAAATGCAACTCTGGTGTGGCAATCGTGTGAACGGTTTATAAAAATATAAAAAATGCACCAATATTTATTGTCTTCTCGTACGTCAATCAAAGAAGACAATTCGCGTCAATAGTTAGATTTTTTTAAAATCATTGTATTCTGATAGTTTTAAGCTTAACACTAGAGCTAATGTCGACGTCGCCGACGGCGTCAAATGTCAAAAAAAAGTTGAATCGTATGAAATTGTATGAGAGCAGTTAATCTCAACACGTTGCAACGCCGTAAAAGTTCAATCTATTTTGTTTTTGCTGGGACCGGCACTCAAGACATGAACCCTATTTATGCAATGCATTGTGTCTTGGATAGTGGTGAGTGTACAGATGAAGAGAGATGAGAAGGCAGAGAATATTTCCTTCTTTACTTCTCCTGAGGAATTTTAATATGGTGTTATAATTAGTTTTTTTTTTGGTACATGATATTGTTAATACATGACCGTTATGTTGAGCCATCTTCGTCATTTAAACAGACCAACAAAAACTAACGCAATCATGCCCTAGCTCTAGATTTCGATTTAGATAAGAAACATTTTAAACCATATCCATGACTACTAAGTGCCAGATTTTCAACATCGAAATCTCTGCGTCAACTACTTCAGCCCACAGCCAAAGCCTACACACTATTTTCATGCACTCTCGCTCATGGTTTTTATTTGTATTCCTTTTTTTTTACCCACATAGAAAAAGTGATAATTAATTTTCTTTAATTTGTCCTTTAGTATTTTATTATCTTTTATAGTTTTTCATTTTCTTTTATTTTTATTATTTATGTGCATAAAATTTATTAAAATGAAATTTTGCACAAGTTTAGCTGAATGAGCTTAAAACGACTTTGCATAAATAACGAAGCTTAAGAAAATCAAAAAAAATCTTTTATAACAAAAGGCCTTATTAAAACGGGCAAAAATAATAGTGATTTCAAAAGCAACAATCTGTACGAGATAAGCAGATATATACAGAAAAACCACATGATTAATTAATTATTAATAATTGCATCGAGAGAATGAAAGGATGCAGTTTATTGGAACATTTTTTTAGCAAAAAAAAAAGAAACTCGTAAAATAAAATATTTATGGCTGATTGCAAGTAGAATAATAAACGTTTGCATTAAAGTAGCAAATTTCGTTTAATGAATAGTGGTGAGAATTTTTCGGTGTATTAGTACATGATAGTGTCAGTCGCTGCCAGTGCTATGCTCAGTGACCAGTGACTATGCCTGTATCACTGAAACAGGTTGGCAACAACTAACACAACCATGCCCTAATACTGATCAGAAGAATTCAACACAATATTTCATGACTCAGCGCGGGTTTGAACTCAGGAACGTACGCTTCATAGTCTCGTGTTCTACTACTTCAGCCAACAGCACCCACATCTTCCAAATCACATATTTTAGATTTCAAATATTTGTTTGGTTGATATTTCACAAAATTCTAATAAATATTTTTATAAAATACATACCCACTCATTATTTTGTATGGGCAAAACTATCTCCCTTAATGATGTGTGTAACTACACGTGGCCCCTGTTTACTTTCAAAAGGGGACAAGTCCATTCTTTAAGAAATCATGTCAGATAATTAAGTATTTAAATAGACTCATATAAATCAAAAAGGCCGATGTATTTTGTGTTAAAAAAAATACCTTGCAGCAAAAATTGGTGACATCACACATACTAACATATTCACTTTTAAATTGTTACAAATTGTTGAAATTTTAAATCAAAATAATTGTTCTATTCGTCAAACTCATCGAACACTTCCTGCATTTTATGGCGTACATAATCGTCCTTCAGAGCGGCTAATTCAAACAACAATAGATGGTTTTCAGACCTCATTTACTGTTACTGATAAAGTGCATTCCATGAGACTCCGATCAAAGCGCACTGTAGCCGCTCTACAGGAAAGCATTGAAGATGATACTAATCCATCAATTCGTTGCTGATCTTAGCAACTGGGGTTGGCTCCTTCCACTTTATGGAAGATTTTTTTTAGTTGTTGAAAATTGCTGTTCCAGATGGCGCCTTCTACATGCCAGCCGTGGCGACCACATGCCAGAAATCATATTTAAACATTAATTTCATAAAATTTTCTTTCCAATAATGGCCGTCGTTTTATTAATATTAAAAATATATTTCCTTGTTTTATTATGATTTAAACTTGTGCCACTCTATAAAAAATACCCTTTGACCATGTCCACACGATGAAACATTTGCTGCAGAAACATTTATTAATTCCCTTTTGAAGCTGCATTCGTGTCCACACGATTGAAACTTTTGTTTTGCAGCATACATATATTATATTCGTTTTCTCTTTCTTCTTCTTTTAATTTTTTGACGGAGAATGGCGTGCTCAACAAATGTTTCATGTACATGAAACACCGTACCCTTTTCCACTCGTCTTTCCCCTCTCATCATCAAACACAATGTTTCTGCAGCAAATGTTTCACCGTGTGGACATAGTCTTTACTATAAAAAAAATTTTTTTCAAGATATTTGATCATCTCTAGATCCCTTCAAAGTTCAAAGAATAGCTCAAAATAATAATTTTTCCCTCGAAATTTTCTCCTTTTCCCCAAAAATTGCAATAACGAACAAATTCCCTGTGAATGATTTCATACTAAAATTAAATTCCCCTTATCGTGAATGATTTTTTCCTGCGAGTTTTTTCACTTTTCCCTTTAATTTATTCACTTACCCCCTTATTCATAAAAATTAAAAGTGTCTAATAACAGCGTAATAAAACAAAATTTCATATGAAATTTGCTCTATTACACTCTTATAAGCCTCTCATAATTTTTATGAATAAGGGGGTTAGTTTTTAGTGGGCAATAGAATTGAAAATGTATGTATTTTCTATTATAATTCAAATATTAGAGTTTACAAATTTAATTTTTGGAGCAAGATCCGTTCATAAGACACAAACTGATATTTTTTGCCTGCGTCCTCGTAAAACTTATTGCTCCAATTCTAAATACTAAAGGCCTAATTCATAAAAAATATTTCATGCTTATAACATCGTTATTTGACATATTTCTATGGGATAATTGTCAAATAAGACGGTTATAAGCATGAAATATTTTTTATGAATTAGGCCTTAAGAATATTTTTAATTTATTTTGTTCGCTTTCCAAAATGTATCCAAATTATTTTACTACTAAATATTTAGCCATTCTTTTTTTTATATTTTTTAAATTATTACATAAAGGCGGATTCACCCATCTTTTCCGAACAAAAGTTTTGTCCGTACAACATTTATTTTACTGAGAGTTTTCTGCAGCACGATTCACTCATTTCGATAAATTTTGTCCGGAAAATCAAAGTTGCCATTCATATAAAAAATGAGTTTTGCAAAATGGTAGTGCTGCAGCGATTTTTTATGTTTTGCTTTGTTTTCTTGATATTTTAGATACTTGGATATTACATATTTTAAATGATTTTTCAAGAATTTGTGATAATAATAATGGACGAGAAAAGTAAATTGCTTTACCTTATGGCCATTGAATTGCATAAAGCATTGTTATTACCAGAATACATATAAAAAAAGAAACAAATAGATAATATTAGTTCTCAAAATTTATTTTTTTAGTCTCACACACAATTTAATATATCAAACACAAAATGACACCTCAACTTTATGTGAAAAAGTTTAACGTATTGGCAACTCAGTTCAATTTTGTCCGGACAAAATATAAAATTAAACCAATTCAAGCTGAGAGTTGTTCGTAAAAAATATTTTCTCTCTCTCAAGAAGAGAGACGTCAAACTACATATAAAAAAAAATTGTCCGGACAAAAATTTTGTTCGGACAACATGGGTGAATCCGCCCTAAATGTAAATTTTTCAACACAAATTCCTTTGATTTTTCACGTTGTTTTCAGTTTCTTCTCTTTTTTACATTCACTGAGAACTGATAGCGGGAATAATATCCCACAGGAGAATCATTATACCGTTTTCCCCTTCGAGTGGCATAAAAATTTCACATGAACAAAAATTCCACTTGTTATTCACCATAGGGGTGAATAACACCAATTCAAGAAATCTATAACCTAAAAGACTGACTTGGGTTCCTTAATCGAGGCAGCTGCCCTATTTTCAACATACTCGCCTCGCGTGTACTTCCCTGAGTTTGAATTTCCAATAAATATGAATTAAGCACGAAAATGCTGAAATTATTGTTTGTCTTTGGTTTTTATTTCATTTTATTTTTACGTTTATCTACTTAAAATTATGTCATACATAATTAAAATCCTTTTTTTAAATATTCTTTTTTGTGTCATGTTTGTTTTTTTTTTTTAACTTACTTAACTATTTAATTATTTATTTATGTTATAATTATTAACTATGAACAATATAAACAAATGCAAAGTTTACTCTTTTTTTTGCACACACAATTAACTTGGTTTGCAACAGTTTTGTCCGCCGAAATTGTTTTATAAGTATAAACGTTTTGTTTGCTATTCAAATAGCCACATGCGAGCACTCATTTGCACAGGAGGAAAATTTAAACGCATTGTTGTTGTTGCTGTTGTCCTTTTTCCATTTCTGTCTAGTCTTTCCCCGCATAATGGTGCTGCTGCTGGTTACATTGTAAATAATAAATAAATCGTGTGAATTTGAAATATAAAAATTACAAAAAGAAAAAAAGAACATCTAATGAAAATGAAAACGATTAAATCGTTTCAAAGACGAAAACACATCCATTGTGGTGGCGACAAATTGTTGTTGGTGATGTTGCTTTTGTTGCTGCTGTGAGTGTTAACAATGATCGGCAATGCATTAAATTCGGCCAATGCCGAATATCTTCACTCAATTACAGTCACCTGGTGACACGGCGCGGCAGTCGCCCATTATGTATGAGAAAATAATGTGACACAGTCATGCCTAAAAGCACTAGACAACAATTTGTTGTAATCATGAGATCAACTACGGATAACAGAACATAATGTAGGGTTGATAAATTGACCAAAGCCGAAATGAGGGTCTCCCGCGACAGGGATCGCATGACTCTATTAATTGATTGTGTTAGAGTAGAAGCACTATTGTTGCCGTGTTGCATGGCTGCTGGATGTTCGCCGTTAATAACATGTACAACTACCGATGCTGAATCTGTAGAAAGAAAGAAATATAATTGAGTATATTATTTATTTGCTTATATTGAAATTTAAAATTTTTATACTATTTAAAGAAATTTCAGTAAAATCATTCCTTTTTATATAAATTAATACATTGAAAGCCTATCACGCAAAATTCACGTGTGACTATGCAAATATAGAATATACATATATACTTCATGGGGTCTCAGATGGATATTTCGCCGCGTTACAAACCGAATGACAAATTGAATATACCTTCCAATTCTCTTTTGGAGGGTGTAAAAATAAGCCTACATTCCTTAAAAATAACATTATTAAGCTTCAATGACAAAGCTGAGACGTAACCTGGTGCTCCTCTGCCCTTTGCACCTAAATGACCCTATCAAACAAAAAAAAATAAATTTCACATTTACTTATCCCAAACATTTTTTTTACTGCCTATTTCCCATTGTCGAATGAATTCTTTCCTTCGTATAAATACATTTGCAACAAAATCAATTTATAAAATGTTTTTTTGCTTTAAATATATTAATACGAAAGAAAGAATTCATTCGACAATGAGAAATAGGCAGTTAGAGTTTTATGGCGAAGGTGAAATGTCTCCCCTACGACCCTTGTCAGAGAGACCACGACAAAATACAGTTTTAATACCCTCCAAAAAGAATTGGACCCCATAAAGTACATATAAATATTCAATATCAGTGATGAAGTCTAAGACGATCTAGCATTACCCATACTTCCGTCCGTGGAAAACATTATGTAGTCTATTTTTGGACCCCGCCTCCTTTAGTGGGCGTTGATGTACGATATTATATGCAAAAATAGTGTAAATATTGCAAAATTTGTATTTCTTAAGCATATAGAAGATGAGATGTTCTCTCATCTTGCAGAGGTGAAACGTCTCCCCTATGGCCCTTTCCGGAATGTCTCTGTCAAAATGGAGATTTAAAATTGGACACAGAGATGTCTTAAAGGAACTCTGTCCCAACAAGTTTTAAATTTACTTACTAAATATTTGGAGGGTATTTAAGATTCGACCCGAATATAATGTTTTTACCTATTGGTTTTAAAATGGTTAAAAAAAAACTATTCTTTGCAGCCTTGTGATTTCAGAAATCAAGCCTAATGAATTTTATTTGCCAGAAATATAACTCTATTTTGAAAGTTTTTCGATATAAGCAGACATAAATAATTGTGCAGTTTTTATTAACCTTTCTCTGCAAAAAGAAAGCAGGAGAAAAATATCCTTTTTTAAAAAATTTTACTCTTTAAGATCTGGGGCCATATTACCGCATTCGATACCGACCGAAATTTCCATACAATTTAAATACAAATTCCGTTCGATATCGAGTGCCGTAATTTGCCCCCTGTTCGGTAGAGATGGAAAATTAAAGATAGTGTTACTATCGAAATATTTCGATGGCTTGGAAAAATATATCGAAATATTGATTATAGACTGTTTCACATTCATTGGCACATAAATTGCAAAAAAAAAATTATTGAAGCAGAGGGCATTCGTTATCGATTGAAATTTGTATCTCAACTGTATTGAAACTTTGATCGATATCGAAGGCCGCAATTATTTCTGCAGCCTAACTGAATATTTTTAAATAAATTTAACGATTTTGTAGGCCACTGCTTTGCAGCACTGTTTCCCCCTTTTTTAACGAAAGTGATTAAAAAATATCGATTGCTGTTAAATACTAATCGATTGCAAAATAAAACCGACAGCAAAAAAAATCTATCGATACTGCCATGGATTCCCCTATTAGGAATTTGTGCTTTAGTTTTGACGACTAATACTCGCGGCGAAAAATTCGGCGTTCGTCCCAGTTTCGTTCCCAGTAAGAATGGATTTCAGTCGTCTTAAATTTTTTTTATGAATTTTCGAAAGCCAGTAATCGCATCACCAAAATATTCCAAATATTTCCGAAATAACTGTTGCTATTAAAATAATAGTCCCCCTTATTCTGTAACTATTTGTCGACGTCAATATACTTAAATACTGGTTGTGGTGAACAATTGAATGCGTCTAATGTCCTCACACTATTCTCTAAGGGCTACAAAGAGACTGTTAAAAACAGACAATTGGTGAAGGAAAATTGTAAATAATTGTCTTATTTTTGATATTGTCTTGTTGTTGACGTCGACAAATAGTTACAGAATAAGGGGGAATATTTCCACAGCTGCGTCTTATAGCGAAATAAGTCCTGCAACGTCCTCAATTTTTTCATGTTGTTCATTAGTCAATTCATTGTTCCTCATCATCACAATTGGCTAATAAATCCCGAGCAACAAGACTAGCATTTTTCTTTCATAGCTACACATTTATACGACTGCATATAATATATTCTACCGTTCATATTGTCATAGATGATACAGTCACAAATGATGAAGAAACAAAAAACAAAAAAAACAAAAAAAAAAAATAACAAAAAATGATGTGTCTTTATGAACTGGAACCTTAATTATACCTCAAGTACTGCTAATAAATTAATAGTGCATATTAAAATTATACTCTTTTGAATGTTTGCCATCATGTGCATGCAAACACATGTAAGTGCATGCAAACACATGCATACATAGATATGCAGACGACATGTGGCTTGTATGCACAACATGATGTTTGTGTCTAATTACATACCAGAACTGCTGGGAGAACATGTATAATTTCCAGAATCTGCTGATGTTGCCTTTGAAATCAATAATTTGCTTGTGCGCGTGGTTCGTTCCGTTATAACGTTAATGCCACCACGTTGAGAATAGTTCATTAGACGTTTTCCTTTGTACCAATAAATAAATGAAGGCGGTATGGGCGACTGCATGGCAAGGCATGTTAAATTTATATCACTGCCACTTTTAATAAACAATTCAGGATTACCAAGAATTTTCGCTCGAGATACTAAAGGAAGACGAGAGAGGAAAAGGAATTAAAAAAAAACAGAACAGAACAGAAATACCCGTAAAGGTTTAATGTAAAAGTGTAAAAATGTAAAAATGTGCAAGTTAAGCGGTTAAAGGCTAAATGTGACATTTACTTACCAACAACATTCAAACGGAAGCCTTGGCTTATTTTTGGCTCTGTAGACACTTGACACTCGTACGTGCCAGAATCTCGTGGCTGTGGTGATGATATTCTTAATGTCCATTCATCAGAACCTTCGGTGTGCAGCGATTGAAATCGTTGATCATTGGTGTAGGTTAAAATGCCTACGGTCAGTATGTGTAGGTCACGTTTTCGTATCCAGGACACCTGTTTTTTTATTTTAGTTTTTTGTTATTTTGTATTGTTATTTTTGTTATGGTTAATTAGGGCGTATATACAGCAATTTCATATGTGAGAATTGTTAATTAACTTACCGCTCTGTCTCCCAGATTCCTAACTCTGCACTGCAATAATGCTGCTTGGCCCACAATAGAAGTGACTTCTCGCCTTGATGAATTATCAAAATAGGGCTGAGAATATGGTGTTTCCCAATAATGGGAGGATACATCACCGTATATTATACGCATTTCTGTAATATATGAGAAAAAGGTTTTTAAGCCGTTTGTAAATTATTTTAAAAGCATACACACACACACAAGCACACGTGCCCATATTTGTACATATATAGGGTGTTTCAACAAGAACTTTGTTTTCTAACAAAAAAAATTTAAATGAAGATGATTCAAATTTTTACTGCATTACGAAGAGACAATTTCGGCCATTATGCATAAAAAATGATATCTGGCAAATGTCCAGCACGATCACTTTGGCTTTAAAGCCAAACCCTAACGCAAAATTTTCCATGTGGTGGTTTTGGATAACCCCAAATCGTTGAGAACGTCGCGGAATTGACAAATTTGCATCTGCTTCAACACTGTGGTTCAAGGCTGTGATGTTTTCAGTTGAACGACCCGTTCGAACACGCTTTGGTGTTGTCTCGTAATGTCAATCGGGAAATCCCGATTACGAAATTCTCGGAAAATCACGATCCCGAAATTCCCGAAAAATCCCTAATCCCGGGATTTTACAAAATAAATCCCGGGATGATGTATATGATATATGATGCATCCTATTTTAAAAGTTGAAATATTTGATTCACCCTGTTAAAAATGTAAACAAATTAATTGTTAAAAATAAGTATTCAGTGGATCAATCAAATATTTAGAAAAGTATTACAAACTAGATAAAAAATATATTAAATTAAGATTTTATAGGCTAATTGTTCGAAATTTTAATTTAAATCTCAGAAAGACATGATAAATATTCCAAGGCACAAAGATAAAAAATAATTTAAACATAAATAAGCGCAACTAAAACATATATGGAGTTTGTGCCTCCCAAAACAAAAGACGATGAGATCGGTTCTGTCTGGTTTCACTTTTTGGTGGAATTAGTGATGTCAATCGGGAAATTCCGATCCTGAATTCCCGAATCCCGTGGTTTGTGAAAATCGATACCGTTTGACATCATTAGTGTTGCCACATTTTGTATCGAGCCTGTGGACTCAAATTTAACGATCAAATTCTTATGTTGTCTGAAAATATGATGAATTTTACGAAATGTAACTTTAACAGAACCACCATTTTCATAATGGATTTTAATTATTTTAATGCGATTTTCGAGCGAAATTAAATTCATTGTTACAATTGCCAATGCATCTACTACGAATACGTCATAAAAACTAAATGTCAAAAATTGTTGGTGTTGCCACAATTGCCAACCCCAAGTCTTGTTGAAAAATCCCTTACAAACATATAGTTGCAAGATTATTAGTGTTAGTGTAGGAAAAATTTGGCCTGCGAAGTAAAGAATAAAATAGCTACGAAAAGTTCTCTAACTTCTCATCTTTCTACTTCGGGCGCAATACACTGCGTATGTAAGGCTCGTCCCCTGGGTGCTGGTCACATTAAAAAAAACGTAGTGAAATCATTTTATTAATTAACAAACAATTGCGAGAGCTATTTTCTGCAGTAATTTGCGCGTGATTAAAATAATTAAAGCCGAAGTTCACGAGTTCAATTCCACATTTCGTTATGAATATAGAATCGAATTTTTCTGATCTGCTTTAGGGCATGCTAGTGTTAATTTCTGCCGGGATGTTTCACTATTCATAGTATTGTGTACTAAAAGAAGGCACAGTATCATGTACTAAAAAATGCCTACAAAGAATTCTCTCATTTCATTGTTTTCTTGCTGCTCTCTCAACACTATCCTCTCTTTTTCATAGTTCCGGCACAATGTATTACATGAGTAGGGAGGGGGTCCATACCCACATTAAATTTAGTCAGCCTACTGTTGGAGTTTGGGAGTTAAAGAAAAAATAATATTTACTTTGTATTTGTGGCAGCTGTCCCTAATCCCAGTACCTTGCGGCTTTTCCAACAGTGGCTCCATCACATGGGAGTTCGGGAGTTAGGAAAATTACTTTACTATGACCTCCAAAAATTTCTTGAAACATGACGTTACATTTACACTTGAAAGTACTTTCATGAAATTTCTGTATACGTATAATAAATAAAAATTTTAATGAAAAATACAACTTTCTTGAAAATTTCTTGTTCGTTTACACAGGAAAGTGAAAGTTAATTTTAGCAATGTCGTCGAAGCGAAAAGTTGCAAAAATTGCTATTCTTCTAGAATTAAAACAATTAGAAATTGAGAGCCAAAGTAAAAAAAAAAAAAGAATGTAAAAGGAAAGAAGCAGTAAATAGGAGACTCTGGGTAAAACCATTGTTGATGAAAAGATGCGATAATTTTATTGTGCTTTGATCATTAAATTTTGGCTCCATTTGTATTGTTTTGTAGAGTTGCCAAACTCAACTCACATACACAAATTTATAAGGCAATAGTTGGAAATAATTATTATTGTTAATTTTTTAATGAGATTTGTTGTTACAAAAAGACATCAATTGGCTTCTTTATGTATATTTGAAGAAGGTTAGGTTAGGTTAGAAGGGCTGCCCGCCATAAGCGAGAAAAACATTCGGAGGCCATTAAGGCCCATTGTGGTGCCCAGAGGACTACACCCTACACAATCCTTTCAAAACGAAGTAGTGGTTCCTGAGAACTATCAAGAACTTCTCACGAAGACCGCCAGGGCAGCCAGCCGTGCATCCCTGAGGCAGTCCAGGTCCCGCAGGAAACGTGAGCCTAGATATCTAAGCCTATGCTCCTGCAGGGCCGGACATTCGCAAAGAAAATGCTGTGCTGACTCTTCTTCCTCCTCTTCTTCCTCAAAATAACTGGGATTTATAATTACAGTGTTTACCGCTCGGTCATTTCAGTTTCACAAAGTGTCAAAAAATTGCTTTCATGAAAAAATCGGGGAAAGCTGAGTGGAAAGTAAAATAAGTTTGAATATGTTAGTGAAAACATGTGAGTGTATTGCGACTTTTATGCAATTAAAGGGTGTTTTTTATGAAGTTTTTGTTTATACGAATCACTCTGTTGTCTGACAGCTGTTTTGATAGTTTAAAGTGACGTCTCTACTCAGTATTGTTTGGCAAACCATCATGAACAGGTTAACTCCAGAACAACGCTACCAAATCGTGGAAATTTATTTTCAAAAACAGTGTTCAATTAAAAATGTTTATAGAGCACTCAGCACGTCCGTCTGAGACCACCATAAAGAACGTAATTACCAAAAATTTCGGTTCACATTCACTCTTTTGGATGCCAAGCCACCGAAAAGAATGATAAATGTACTGTTTGGTGCGGTCTATGGGCTGGAGGAATCATCGGTCCTTATTTCTTTAAAAAGGGGGAAGGACGACACGTTACCGTGAATGGAAATCGATACAGAATCATGATCAATGAATTTTTGGTGCCAAAACTTCAAGATATGGATGTAAACGAAATGTGGTTTCAACAGGATGGTGCCACTTGTCATACTGCGGGCGAAACAATGGACTTATTGAAAGAACATTTCAACGACAAGATTATTTCGAGAAATTGGCCGGTGAATTGGCCTCCGCGTTCGTGTGATTTGAAGCCACTCGATTATTTTTTGTGGGGATACCTGAAATCATTGCTTTACGTGGATAAACCAGCAACGATTGACGCTTTGGAAGCCAGTATTCAACGTGTCATTGCTGAAATACTCCCTCAAATGCTTGAAAAGGTGGTCGAAAATTGAACCTCCAGAATGACCTTTGTGCAAAATAGTCGTGGTGGCCATATGCCCGAAATTATATTTAAATGTTAAATGACAATAAATTATCTACCAAATAAAAAAATTTTTTTGGCCATTTCATAAATTGGCATGTGTTTTATTTAAATTTCAAATCAGCAAGCTCTTATAAAAACACCCTTTACTTTCATGTGTAAATGCTAAGTAAAGAGTAGCTCCTATTAAATTTAGAGAGCCTCACTATTGCTATTTAGAAAATATGAATTTATCCAAGAAAATATGAATTTATCCAAGAAAATATGTCTTTGCGCTCCACTGTGCGCTGGCAAAAAATTATAATAATTACTTTTTATTAACATTAAGCCTGATTACCTTAATACAATTCCTGCTTGTTAAAATAATTCCAACAACACGCCATAAATTAAAATAAACCTTGACTTACTATCTCTTTCGCAGTGTCGAAAGAGTTCTTTCTTTCGTAAAAACACATTTGAAGCAAAAAGTAATTTATAAAATTTTTGTGTTTGTTAATTAATTAACTAAATAAAATATGTTCATGGAAATTGGTTACAAATTCTTAAAATAGATACTATTTCAACTGGCAAACAACAATTATCTGGTGCATTATATTATGCTGCCTTTGTATTAAAATGTATATATAGTTTTTTTTATTATTTTCCCCAATTAAATAACTCAAATTGATAATAATTTCCACTTAAATTATTTTTATTTGCAATTTTATTTGTACAAGTGGTTGTGCTGTAAGTCAAATGTAAAAAAAAACAAAAAAAAAAAACTTAGACAAAATGCCGAACTTTTCTATCATTCAGTCTAGCGAAAGCAAAAACTAAATTACATATTTTGCTCGTAGATTCATTCCATTTTGCTGTGTGTATTTCGCTTTGACTGGTGTTATTTGACCTTATTTCACTTCAATTTTTATACGTTTCGTTTAGAACACTTTTAGTATTACAACAAACTGAACAACAAGAACAACAGCAGCAGCAGCAGCAGTAACTTTGACTTAAAAAAAAAAGAAATAAAAAATAGTAAAACTAGAAATGTTCTTGAAGTTATATCTGATATATACTATTTTATGACCTCATTACTGTATGAACCGGGGGTATTCTAGCAACTTGTGTGCTGGCATGAGGTGTAAAAGTGTTGCAACTAAATTTTCTCTTCCAAAAAAGAGCAACTGAAAACTTGAAACTGTTGTTGTTGTTCATATTTTTATTTAGTTTTCTTCTGTTTTTTTTTTATTTTTTTGCAAATATTACAAATTCAACAGAAATAAACTTTCCATTTTCTGATTTATATAGATTTTGGCCAAACGTCAGCCCGGCATTATGGCTTGTTTTCTCTTTAGTCACATTTATAAGTTATTAATTATTAACAATTGCAAATTTTAAACATTTAAATAATTTATTGCTTTCTTGTGACTTTATTTGCTTTTATCATGCATTTCGATATTTAAATCTTGCCTCCTGTGTTCTGTTCAAAATTACATTTACATATATTTATTGTGTATTATAGTTTTTGACAAACGTAACTGATATAAGTATGATGCTAAGTATACACGCTGCAACCCTTGAGGCAGCCAAAAGTTAAGAAAAAGAAAATGCAGCAGTTTGGAAGTGAACTGATGATGTATATCAAAAATAGTTGCAGCTGGTTGCTTGCATCGTGGGTTGGTGCCTCTGCCAATAATTTTAAAGAATTATTATTCATATTATTTTTGAGGGGGAATAATTAAATTTTTCTTGCCGTCTTTTGAAGAGGCCAAATTTAAGGGATTGATGACAAAAGTAATTTAGTAGCCGCTTCTTTTTTCGGAATAGAACAAGAACAACATTGTGGTAATCTCAGAATTCTTAAAAACACATTAATTTAGAGTTGTGAAAATGCTGAGATTTTTTCGAGTCACACGTGATTCACGATTGAATCAGGTGAATCTTGATTATATATTGTTAAAATCAAGCGTGCGTGACCCTGATTAAAAAATTTAGTACCGTGCTTGACAGTGCGTGATTTTTAATACGTATAATATTCACGCACTCAAAACAGAAGATAAGTTTTTTATTTTTGTTATTTTTATTTTTAATACTAAGGAGATCATATATGTACAATGTACATACATGCACACGTATCTATGTGATATAGAGATACATGCATTCACGCAAGAGAACAATTTTTCTGTAAGCGTGTGCGACTTTGCAGAATTGTTACCATCGTACGTGACTAAAAATAATGCGTTTGTAAGCGTGCGTGATCGTGTGAGTGCATTAAATCTAGCCGTGCGTGAAAAAATGTGAGTTTAAAATTTTTTTACTCACGCGTACATCTCTATTTTAATTAATGTGTTAAAAGTTCAACAAAATAATAAATAATTTTTTCATATTTTAAATTTGAGTTTTAAATTTTTTTACTCACGCGCACATCTCTAATTTAATTACCGTGTAAAAAGTTCAGCAAAATAATAAATAATTATTTTGCTTTAAAATTTGAGTTTTAAATTTTTTTACGCGCACCTCTCTATTTTAATTACCGTGTAAAAAGTCCAGCAAAATAATAAATAATTATTTTGCTTTAAACTGCGTGAACAAGTAAGAATGTTATATTCGACCGTGTCGAATCTTAAATACCCTTCAAATATTTAGTAAATAAAAACACTATATTGTTTGGGGTCACCCCGGAAGGGGGCCGTGGGAGAGACATCTCACCTTTGCCATAAAACACTAAAAACTAAATTTTTAGGGTTATTAAGAGTAAAAATTTTTTTATAGCATCAGTTAGGGGGCAAAGGTGCGGGAGGGTAGGGCAGAGGAAGAGCCGAGAATATCTCCGTCATAAAAGCTTTAAAATTAAAATTTTATATAATTTGTTAAATATTTACACTATCTTTCCATGTAATATGTTACTGCAACTCCCCCTAATGACATAATAACATATAATTTGCTTAACAAAATTACA
Source organism: Linnaemya tessellans (assembly GCA_951800035.1). NCBI lineage: Eukaryota > Metazoa > Arthropoda > Insecta > Diptera > Tachinidae > Linnaemya > Linnaemya tessellans. Next base: position 6,395,373 of record OX637532.1, on the reverse strand, counting down.
AAAAAAAAAACATAAAAATTATATTGTTTCTTAGAGTTTGGTTTAGTTATTCTTAGGGGAACTTTTTTCCCTCTGGCCCGATTCATCACATTTACGAACTTGATCTGTGCTATCCTTCATAATATATTTGTACAAAATTTCTCTTCGTTGGGACTGCATCGTGATTTCCACAGGTGGACGTACGGACGGACATGGCTAGATCGTCTTAGAATTCATCACTGATCAAGAATATATATGCTTTATGGGGTCTTAGATGGAATGGCAAAAAATAACTTTGGCAACATGTAAGATAATTAACAAAATTTAATACTTCACGTAATTTTCTTTCAAAATTTATCGATTGAATTGAAAATTGTACCATAGGCAGGGCTGCCAGAAATTTTTCGTGAAAAATCAGCAAATTTCCCAAAAAAATCGGCATTATCGGCACTTCCATTTCTTAAAATCCGCAAAAAATCGGCATTAATTAAAAAACTTATTTTGACATATAAACAAAAACAATTCAATATAATTTATTAAATATTATACATAAAACAGCATTTATAGATCAATAAATTTGCACCTCACAAGGTTTGAAATTATTTTGGGGTTTCGTTTAATCTCCCAATTGGCAATTTAAAAGAAACGATTTATTATTTTATTCATTTAGAATGACTTTTACTTACAAAAAATACAGAAGATCAACTTGCTTTTTATAAAACAGTATAAAATAATTAAAAAAGATGTGTGGTGTCGTGGGACACCGGATAGGAACGCAGAATCAGTTTTGTTCCCAAACGAAATTGAATTCTGTCACGGCCCGGCTGCGTATGATTAATATTTGTTTGTATGGAATTGTATTACTCATACGTCTTAAACATTGAGTTAGAAACAAAATATCTTACGTTACGGACGTTTCTTCCCGGTTAGGGTACCCCTCCGCAACGTCTCATAAGGAACTTCGTTCCAATTAAAATATATACGTATTTTCCAATAGTATTTCAAAATTTTGCTATTATATTCCAGAATTTCCTAAAAAAGTAGGTTCTAAAATACGATTTACAAAATACAATTAAAAATTTAGAATATTATCTAATATGTAACTCTAAATCCTAAAATTTTTGAACAAAATTCGTATATCTAATACAAAAATTGGAAATAATGTGGTTTTCATAAATCAATCATAAATATTTGATTTTGACATTTTTATTAAATCGTTATTTATTTCGCAATTAGAGTTTTTCATTTTCAAATAATCTTTAGAATAAAGAATTCCTTCTTTTAAAGTTTTATTTTCTAAGGAACATCGGAATTTCGTGCACACCTACAACAAGGCAATTCAATTGTTATTAAAAGAAGAATTATATAATAATAGAATTATATAATAAAAGATGTTCCACACTATTATTAAAAAATCGGCATTTTTAGGGGTAAAATCGGCAAATCGGCATATTGAAATTTTTGAAGTAAAAAATCGTCAAAATGCCGATAAATCGGCATTTCTGGCAGTTCAGTCGTAATTAAATTTTATTCATATAGAGTGAAAATTTTTTTTAGAAAAATACTTAAAATTAAAAGAAACAAATTTAAAGGAAAGGAAACAGAATCAAAATGCTCCCAGAAGAGATGTCGTTCATAGTCCTCCATGTTGTTTTTAAAATAATCAGCTTTTCTTTGAAAATAATTTCTTTATAAAATAAAAAGTCTGAGATTTTTTCAAAACCTGCCCGAAAAATAGTTGTTTAAGCTATTTATTTTCGTGTGTGTGTAGTAAAAAAAAAATCATGGGAACAAAATGTCTACAATAAATTCTCTCTCTCTCTCTGTTCTCATCTTTTCAAAATTTGTGCCCTCAACAGTATCCTCCTTTGCTTTCCATATCTCCTACTTTTAATTAAAAAAAATTATCTTCAAATTTACCTGGCACTATTTTCAGATATACTATTTTGAAAACATATGCCATTTTTGTTGAATGTTTTGTTAAATAGTATGAAGTTTGTTGATAAAAAGAAAATAGTTCAAATAAATAAATAAATTTAAATTACCAATGACCGATTTAAATTGTTATAAAAAAAACTTCCCTAAATATTTGTTTATTAACTTTAAAGGACTGGCGAACTGTCGTCTGTAGCAGCAGGGTGTGTCCAAAGGGGCTAATCCAAAGCTGAAGTGCTCTTTTATAAAACTATTATTTAAAATTCGTTTCTACTGTGAAACGTCTAATCAAAAGCTGCTTAAATATGATGAAAAGATTTTGACATTTTGATTTTATTTATAAACAAGTTTTTGCTAGCAACAGCAACAAAATAGCATTTGTTACAAAACTCAGGAAAAAGTTTTATTTATTTATTTTCCTTTTTTTTTTTTGTTAAAAAGAAATCGTTGCATACACTCGTACGTACAGCATGAAGGAGCGCCAGGCAACTGCAGTTGCAGCAGCAGCAGCAGCAGTCAACTTTTGTTGTTTTGTTGATAAAATGAAAACCATTTTATTTTTTCCATCATTTTGTTTAAAATTTGTTACAGCTTGTTAATGTTGCTGCTGCTGTTGTTGTTGCTGTTTTTATATATTTTGCAACGAATGCATTATTTCACTAAAGCTCAAGTTGTTAGATAAAACTGTACAACAACTACTGCTACTGTCAAGTTTGGTGAACATTTTTATTCTTAATTTTAATTTTTCATTTGTTTTTAGCTTTTACAACATTAAGCACAATTTCAGGCAAAGTGTTAATTTCATATTCTTGTGAAATGCTGAATAACTAAATATTTAAATTATTTCTTTTAAATTTTCACACAATTAAACATCCATAGTTTGATGCGACTAAACATAATAGTTGGGATAAAATTTCAAGGTCATAAACAAATTGCTCTCTCTCTCTCTTTAGATTTATAAATGTCAATTAAAACAAGTAAAAACGTTATATTCGACCGGGTCGAATCTTAAATACCCTCCAAATATTTAGGAAGTAAATTTAAAATTTTTAATTGGTTGGGACAGAGTTCCTTTAAGACATGTCTGTGCCCAATTTTAAATCTCTCTTTTGACTGAGTCATTTCGGGAAGGGCCGTAGGGTAGACGTTTCCCCTCTGCAAGTTAAGAGAACATCTCAGCTTCTTATAGGCTTAAGGAATACAAATTGTTCAATATTTTTCCACTATTTTTCCATGTAATATCGTACTTTAAGGCCCACTATAGGGGCGGGGTCCAAAAATAGACTATCTCATGTTTTCCACAGACGGACGTAGGGGTATTGCCAGATCGTCTTAGGCTTCATCACTGATCCAGAATATATATACTTTATGGGGTCCAATTCTTTTTGGAGGGTATTAAAACAGACATGTGCAGCTAGTACTCTTTTGAGTCATCGTGTTTTCACACCAACATGTCCGAAAGCTTGCTGCTTGTTTACCGATTCAAAGTCAGTTGCTATTCTGCAAAACAAAAAACAAACAAAAACAAACAACTGCACTTAAAAAAAAATGGACGAATATAAAGAAATTTTTATGTTTGTAAATGGCAAAAATAATGCGCCATGCCTGATTTGTGATAAAATCTTCACAAATTTAAGATTTTATAATTTAAAAAGACATTTCACATCCATTCATAAAAATATTAATGAATTGGATGAAGAAAAAAAATATGAAATGTTCAATTCCCTGCAACAAAAAAATGCCCCTCCTCTAAGTCTGACAGTTGAAGAGAAAAAAAAACAACTAAAGAATGCTTCAATTGCCGCTGGGTTGATGTTAGCAAAACAATGTCGTCCTTTTGAGGATGGAGAATTTTTCAAGTATCCTGTTATTAAGAAGGAAATACTTAAATTATACTCCATGTTCGGGTCCACGTACGACTGTGAAGCCGCTTTTAGCATTTTAAAATTAATTAAAAGTAAATATCGCAACAAATTAACGGATGAACACCTATGTGATTTATTAAGAATAAAACTTTACGAGGGGGAAATAATCATTGGAGATGTTGATATTTGATTTTTTTTTAAGATTTAGTTTTAATTTTTAATTTTTTTAATTTTAATTTTTTACTCAGTGTACTACTTTTGTTTTCTCTGCTTTTGTTCTGCTTGCTGCGTTCAACTTAACACAGTCGCAAAATTCGTAAAACTGATTTGAAATGCGTTTGTGTCAGTTTGCACATGTCTGTATTAAAACTATATTTTGTCGGGGTCTCCCTGGCAAGGGCCTTATGGGAGACATTTCCCCTTCGCCATAAAACTCTAAAAATATTTGTTTAGGATAATTAAATGTAAAATTTATTTAAAATTTTTATTTTTTTATAGGGTCATTTAGGGGGCAATGTGGTAGGAGCGGGTAGGGCAGAGGAGTACCAGGTTACGTCTCAGCTTCGCCATTAAAGCTTAAAAATGTTATTTTTAAGGAATTGTAGGCTTAAGTAAAACAATTTGTTAAATTTTTTAACTATTTTTGCATATAATAACGCCCACTAAAGGCGCGGGGTCAAAAATTAATTTTTTTGAGTTTATCTCTCCAAAATTTAACGCGTGGGGCCTTCTCTGACATAAAAATATATTATTTGCTTAACAAAATTACAAAAAAAACTTTAAAAATTATGTGGTTTTTTAGAGCCTGCTTTAGTTCTTCTTAGGGGAACTTTTTTCCCTCTGGCCCGATTCAGCCCATTTACAAACTTGAACTGTGCTATCGTTCAAAATATATTTATACCAAATTTCAAGAGTCTAGCTCTTTTCGTTTGGAGTGAATCGTGATTTCCACAGACGGACGGAAGGTTGGACTGACGGACGGACAAGCTCAGATCGTCTTAGATTTCATCACTGATCAAGAATATATATACTTTATGGGGTCTCAGATGGATATTTTGAAAATATTTTATTTGTACTTAAATGTCACTTTTTTGCCTTTGCAATTCATCAATAATGGATGTCCCAAGGTTGCATTGGTAACAAGAGCAGCCGTGCAGTGTTGCACAGAAAAATTTCGACTTAACTTAAAACAAATTAAGTCATTTGAAATAATTTGGTCATATGGGAAATCATGACGCAAATTACTTAATTTGGGCAAATGAAATGCTTTGGCCCAGATCACGTATATGGAAACATACTATTACCTTGTGTAATTTTCAATATTTACCTCCAAATTAAGATTCGTTAAATAATTTTAAACAGATTCTAGTTCCATGATTCTATTAGAAGAAGAATATAAAAAGGATATTTAATTTGTCCTCAGATCATCATCGTATTAGAAAGTGAAACCACAGATTATTTCATTTTTATTTTACTCCTTCTGTTATATCCTAACTAAATTAGTATTGTAACCATAAACTCATTTCTCTTAGTACAATTTAATCCCCAAACCCTTTACTAACTTTTAAATCAACTCAGCTCAACAAATAACACATTCTCTGCGTAGCAGCAATAAACTTATTGAACAAAAGTTTGCAGTAACTTTTTGAAAAAAAAAAAAAAATCTAAGAAATAAAAATACTGCATTCAAAGAATTTCGTATGTGTGCCACATTTAAATAACTTTTATTTCAAGTTTTTTTTTTCTTGTTTTCATTTTTCTCTCTTTGCTTTTAATTACAAGTCAACCATACGCTTTCTTAACTTTCAACTTGAATAAGTTCGTGAAAATAAATTGAATTAAATTCTATAATAATTTCTACTTAAACTTAAGAAATAATGCATGTACGAGTATTTACAGAAGGTTGTCGAGTTTTTGCAACACACAAACACTTGTGCATGTTCATAATTAATAATACGTTGAATAACTGTTTCAATTTGTCATTCAAACACGTTTTTAAGCGCCAGCGAACTGCAGTCTTTACATGTTTTTGTAACTTTGGCAAGTCTCAAGTGACTCCAGGAAATGTTTACGCTTCTCGGTTGTGCTAATGCAAATCTAGTTTGGGGAAAATATCCTGGAATGAGGGGATCGTAAGGGAGTGAGAGGAAAATTACATTCTAGCGCGGCCACACACCGCATATAGCGATCATTCAACTTCAAAATCCACGTAATGCAGTTTTGTAAAGAAAAAGATGTGTGGTGTCGTGGGACACCGGATAAGAACGAAGTTCCTTATTGTAGAAATATTAATTTTAAGTTCTATTCGAGGTATAAAGAAAATATTATTCGGGTATACATATTTTATTATAATTTTTTTTCGCCGACCAACGAAAATACAGAATCAATTTTGTTCCCAAACGAAACTAAATTCTGCCACGGCACGGCTGCGTATGATTAATATTTGTTTGTATGGAATGGTATTACTCATACGTCTTAAACATTGTTTTAGAAACAAAAAATCTTACGTTACGAACGTTTTTTTACCGGTCATCCCATCAGGAACTTCGTTCCAATATTTGTTTTACTTGAATCAGGAGACGAGTCCTGCAATTTATTGTACCGGAAAGGACAGAGATGGAGAAGAATGAGAAGTTAGAGAATTTGTTGTAGCCATTTCAGTTCTTACTTCGTTTAAGAATGTCTTGTTACAGTGCCGATGACGTATGGTGCTGTATTGAGCTCTTTACTACATCACAGCAGCCATTAACGTTCAGCGCCCAAAGTTACGCCTTCGTCCTTGAACATGCGCAAGCATGCACTAATGCAGATATGAAAAATTCGCTATCAAACAGCGTTATTTAGCTTCGTAGACTATGTGCGCTCTGGTTGGTTGGTATACGTGGCTGCCTGTAAACCACAAGCATGCAAGTAGGATCTCTGAGATCCCGTTTTGAAAGACCACTCCACTCGTCAGCGTCAACCTGTGTAGAACCGACTCCAGATCTCGGATACGGTGATGGATGCTAGGTCCAACCTGTCGCATCGGTCACCTAGACCTACACCTGATAGCTCCGAAAGGTCGGATATTATACTGTTGCCTAAGATCTTGTGTCTCGTATGGTGCAATGCCGGGCATTCACAAAGGAAGTGATAAACTGTCTCTTCTTTGCTCTGATCCCGGCAGCTGCGATAGAATGCATTATAGGAGAAACCTATCCTACCAGCATGTCTGCCTATTGCCCAGTGCCCCGTCACTACTGCGACGAGACTTGAGATGTCCTTACGATTCCTGTTGATCAGCTGTGCTGTCCTCCTGTCATTGTAGCAGGGCTACATACTTCTGGCCACCCTACACGTGTCCAGATTGCGTCATCTGTCTGCAGCCTTCTGCCGGTAGTGGCTCTGAATGCCGCATCTCATAGCGCCATAGGGCATGGCCACCGATACAGCGGGGGAGACGTCTATAGCAGATCCAGCCCTAGCTAGCTCATCCGCCTGTTCGTTTCCAGGGAAGTTACTATGTGCGTGAACCCAGATGAGGGAAGTGTCAGTCTGATATCTCAATCTGGATAGAAGGTCCCTGCATTGAGCTACTAAGGTCGAAAAAGTAGTGAATGACCTCAGAGACAGGAGTGCCGCCTGGCTGTCGACAAAGATGCCGAACACCCCTGTCAATCAGTAACCTAGCCGCCTCCCTTATAGCCAATATGTGCGCTCTACTTCAGCCAACAAATTTCTCAATCTGCATTTATTTTCTTGAAATATCATTTTTAAAGAATTTACGTCAAGTCTATACGTGACCAATTTTATTGAAATTTCTTTTTTCTTTTCAGTAAAATACTCCATTTTAACTTTCAATGATATGACACCATTCCTTATTAATATAGCCTTCAAAACAGAATTGGAGGGTATATCCCTCTCAGACCCCATAAACTATATATATTCTTGATCAGTGATGAAATCTAACACGATTTAGCGATGTCCATCCGTCTGTCTGTAGAAATCACGATTCAGTCCAAACGAAAAGAGCCACAGTCTTGAAATTTTTTACAAATATATTTTGAAGGATAGCACAGGTGAAGTTCGTAAATGGGCTGAATTGGGCCAGAGGGAGAAAAGTTTCCCTAAGAAGAACTACAGCAACCTTTAAAGAACAATATAATTTTTAAAGTTTTTTTTTTTGTAATTTTGTTAAGCAAATGATAAATTTTTATGTCAAAGAAGGTCTAGAGTGTTAAACTTGGAGCCATAAAATCAGAAAAAATAAATTTTTGTAGCCCGCCCCCTTTAGTGGGCGTTGAAGTAACATATTACTTGGAAAAATAGTGTAAATATTTAACAAAATGTGTTGATTAAGCCTACATTCCTTACGAATTACATTTTTAAGCTTTTAAGATAAAACGGAGACGTTAGCTGTTTGGTCCCTGTCCTACCCCTTTTTGTCCCCTAAATGATCCTATAAAAAAATATATTTTTTTTACACTTAATAACTGCAAAAATTGACTTTTTAGTGTTTTATGGTAAAGGTGAGATGTCTCCCCCACCGGCTCCTACCGGATTAACCCCTACAAAATAGAGTTTTTATTCACTAAATATTTGTAGGGTATTCGACTCGGTCGAATATAACATTCTTACTTAGTTTTGCATAACACCGTATGAAACCAGCCCCACTGTGCGGAATTGCAACCAGCAGTTTTGCGATTGAGTTGAGTTTCATACAAAATTTATGTAAAATCATTGTCGATTCATTGCACTTTTTCTATTTATCACATACTATATATTTTTTTCTTGTATTCTATTCCATTGTGTCACGTTTGTTGCTCAAATCCGTTTGTTTTTAATCCTAAAATATCAAGTATTATCTTTTTGCTAATAAATTTAAATATTGATTTACTAGCTATCAACTGAATTGTCAATCGGATTTTGTCAATGGGGGTGAAGATAATTAAATACCAGCAACAGGGAAGAATTATATGTTTTCATTTAAATAAAATGCTTATGATAAATGCCACTTACATTCTCGTTGTTACGTTTTAAATATGCATACCAAGTGTTCGTAAATGCATTAGTGTTGTGCATCACACGAATAAAGTTTGTTGAATGCAATTTAATTAATATTGATAACGACATGAGATGTATTCTACAAAAGTTATGAGAAATATTCCCAGGAACAAGAGCAAATCAGCATCAATTTAAGCATCCAACTTAAATAGCAGAGAAGAACAGCTATTTTCGGAATCCACTACACTTTCACCATCAGTACTCTAGTGTATTTTTCTTTGCTACTCGCTTTTAAGGAGTTCTGTTGAAGAAGACGCCTAATTTTATTTATACAAATTTAAGAAAAACAAGTAAAAACGTTATATTCGACCGGGTCGAATCTTAAATACCCTTCAAATATTTAGTAAGTGAATTTGAAATGTTTAACTTGGTGGGACAGAGTTCCTTTATATAATATCGTACGTCAACGCCCACTAAAGGGGACGGGGTTCAAAAATATGCAATATCATGTTTTCCACAGACGAACGTATGGGCATTGCTAGACCGTCTTAGACTTCATCACAATTCTCTTTGGAGGCTATAAAAACTGTATTTTGGCTGGGTCGCTCTGGCAAGGGCTGTGGGGGAAACATTTCACCGTTGTCATTAAACTCTAAAAATAAATGCTTGGGATAATTATATACAAAATTAAAATTTCTTTTTTTTGATAGGGTCATTTAGCGGGCAAAGGGGGAGGAGGGGGTAGGGCAGCAACAGGCAGTCATAAAACTCTAAAGATAAATGCTTGGGATGATTATATACAAAATTTAAAAATTTTTTTTTTTTTTGGTAGGGTCATTTAGGGGGCAAAGGAAGAGGTGGGGGGGGGGGCTAGGGCAGAAATCGGCAGTCATAAAACTCTAAAGATAAATGCTTGGGATGATTATATACAAAATTTAAAAAATTTTTTTTTTTTTTGGTAGGGTCATTTAGGGGGCGAAGGGGAAGGAGGGGGTAGGGCAGAGTAGTACCAGGTTTCGTCTCAGCTTCGTCATTAAAGCTTAAAAGTGTTATTTTTAAGGAATGTAGGCTTAAGTAAAACATTTTGTTAAATTTTTATGCTATTTAACGCCCACTGAAGTGGGCGGGGTCAAAAAATATTTTTATTTTATTTAATGGCTCCAAGTTTAACGCGTTGGACCATATTTGACATAAAAATATATCATTTGCTTAACAAAATAACCAAAAAACTTTAAAAATTATGTTGTTTTTTCTGGGTTGGTCTAGTTCTTCTTAGGGGAACTTTTTTTCCCTCTTGCCCGATTTAGCCCATCTTCGAACTTAACCTGCTCTAAGTCTTAAAATATATTTATGCCAAATTTCAAGAGTCTAGCTCTTTTCGTTTGGACTGAATCGTGATTTCCACAGACGGACGAACGGACGGACGGACATGCTCAGATCGTCTTAGATTTCATCACTGATCAAGAATATATATACTTTATGGGGTCTGAGATGGATATTTCGATGCGTTACAAACGGAATGACAAAGTGAATATACCCTCCAAATTCTTTTTTGGAGCGTATAAAAATTGTATACGAGAATTGTGTCAGTACTAAAATGCTATTATTGTTTTAGAACACCAAAATCACATACTGGCGCCCTTTTTGGCGAATTAACTATTGTTCTACTCTATACTCAATACTTTTTTAAGCGTTACATGGTTCAGCGAAGTATTTTAGGGCTTTTAGATTTTCATTCGCAGCGCTTTGCTATAGAGGGGTTGAAGGAGGGTATTGTTAGTGTGCCTTTTTTAGTACATAATAGTGTTAATCTCTGCCAGTTAGCACACAGTGACTGGTCAGTGATCCGAGTTCGAAGTCGAAATCCGAACTTTCGGCTTCATTGTCTCATATTGAACACTTCATGGCTTTAATATCTTTGAACATTACTTGATAGTGAATTGCTCGCTGGGTTACTTCAATATACCGCTATCTTGGATTTATAAATCATTCTATTGGAATTTGTAAAAAACTATTTGCAACTGGCATCTCTATTCATGGATGTGTTTGAAAAGTTCGTGGTTGTAAATGAAATTAAAATATTTTAATTGCTTTTTGTGCTTGTAGTTGTAACCACCGTGTGGCTCAGAAATTACACAACAACAAAAAAAAAGGAACTCTATTTCCAAGAATTATTAAGAAAACAGCCACCTAAAAAACTTTTAATTCCGCTTAAAGACTTTTAGTGGTTTGTCCTTGACTTTGTATTTTAAGTTTGTACGTTCGTGAACCTCTTCTATGGAAAATAATTAAATGTTAATGGTTTGACGACAAAAATCATCAATCAAATGAAATAAATATGTAAATAAAAGTACGTGCGAGTGTGTGTAATCGCGTTCGGTAAGAAATTAAAATTAAAATGCACGAGTATTAGGAAACAATCGTTACAATCGTGTAACGTTGATAAAGTAATTATGGAATAAATAATGTATGAACGTGTTGTGTGAGACGCTACACAATACGAAAACGTTTAATTTCATATTTAAATCATGTTGCATGTTGGGTAATTAATGCAGATTAACCATTTTACTCGGAAATAAAAACAAAAGGGGAAAAGAAATATTTGATTGCCTGACCTTTTTACTGTGATTATGCGTTTAAAACTGTCGTCAACAGTTGTTGCACGTTGTTACATAATTTACATACAATTTAATTGATACTTTTCTCTGCTACTGGCGTCACACACACACACACATACATACACCCATATGCAAACATTCAAACAATATGTGTCCTTACTAGAGACAATCGCCACGCACATTGACGTCCACCAGCTCGTTATCCAGCTCATATTTTATTTATTTATTTTTCACGTAAATGTGCAAATGTTTGTGAGGATATTAAATAAAATTACTTGCTACTTGAAAACTACTGATAAACTATCTGCAGTTATTACAAGTACTTTTTATATATCATTTTAAAACACACATTCAATTACTTTCTCTCCCTCTCTCTCTCTCTCTCTCTCTCTGTGTCTCTCCCTTCTTCTTGACAGGCTGTGGACTTGACTATTTTGCTTGATAACTTTTTTAATTTTATTAACACTTTTCTCAGCCAAGTAAGTTTTTGCCTCGTATTGAAATGAAGAAATTTGATTTTAAAAATAACTAATCATTTTGAATGGATTTTGAATACATTTCAGCCGCAGACTATATAAAGAAAAATATTTTTAAACCATTACGATAGATACTAGATGTGCGTATATTCGAATTCGGATTGTCGAATATTCGGACATTTTTAGATATTCGTAACTTAGGAGAACATTTTTCGAATATTTTATAAGCAAATAAGTAAAAACGTTATATTCGACCGGGTCAAATCTTAAATACCCTCCAAATATTTAGTAAGTAAATTTAAAATGTTTAACTTGATGGGACAGAGTTCCTTTAAGACATCTCTGTACCCAATTTTAAATCTCTATTTTGATAGAGTCATTCCAGGAAGGGCCTTCTGCAAGATCAGAGAACACCTCAGCTTCTTATAGGCTTAAGGAATACACATTTTTCAATATTTACACTATTTTTGCATATAATATCGTACGTCAACGCCCATTAAATTGGCAGGTTCCAAAAATGTCATGTTTTTCACAGACGAACGTATGGACATTGCTAGACCGTCTTAGAATTTGTTACTGATCAAGAATATATATTCTTCATGTGGTCTAATTCTTATTGGAAAGCATTAAATCTGTCTTTTTCGGGGTCTCCATGGCTAGGGCCGTGGGGGAGACATTTCACCTTTGCCATAAGACTCTAAAAATAAATATTTGGGATAATTAAATGTAAAATTTGTTATGTGATTGAAGATAATAATGCCGAGTTAAACATGTTTTGACGTAAGCAGTTACGAAACGACGTAGCTAGCTGTGACGTAACGAAATGGCAAACAGTGAAGTTTTTTTTTATGAAAATCTCTATTTAATAAATTTTTTGATAAATATGCCGAGTTAAACATGTTTTGACGTAAGCAGCTACGAAACAACGTATATAGCTTTGAAGTTATATATGTTATGACCACAGTTGCCATAGTTGGTAACATTCTACCAAAATTGGTAATTCTTTTTAGGGTTGGTAACTTGGTAACATTCTACCAAAATTGGTAATTTTTTTAGGGTTGGTAACTTGGTAACTTTGTTTTTAAAGCTGGAAGTACATAACACGCGTTTCACTCGTCTACGCGTCTGTCAAAAAAGTAGGACTAGTGTAATTGTATGTAACAAGTTACATGGCAAAACGCGTAGAACGCTTGACGCGTAAAGTAGATCTACTTTCTACTTATGTACGCGCGGCGCGCGTCTTGAAAAAATGTCAGCTGTTTTTGATAGCCAGGGATGACAAATTATACAATATAACATTTTCAATGTTATCGATTAATATGTTTCTGTCGTGGATTATTATTTTTTCATTTTTATTATAATAAAACGTTTTTAATAAGCAAACACTGTCGCAATAAAGATTACTTATATTTTCAAGAGTGAAATGTATTGAAATAGTTATTTTATCACAATTGTTTCTTCAAACATATATACATATAATTTATCGATTTATTTTACGTAATAAGTACCATCTCTGTTATGTTTATTAATTTTGCAATATATATTAAAGAAGGTAGGTTAAACACAGATAATAATATTAAAGTGCAATGGATGAGAAGTTAATTAATGCCGTTAAAAATTGCGAATTTCTATACAACAAAAGATTGCTATTGTACAGAAATATTATTTAACATTTTAGCAAAATGAATTTTTGTGAATATTACACTACAGCTGATCAAATCATAAACATTGACGCATAAAACGCTTTGCATGTAACTTGAGTTGAAAAAGGCGTCTGAAGTATGAAACACATAGAACGCGCGACGCGTGAAACGCGTGTTGTGTACTTCCAGATTAAGGCTTGACAAACAATCAAATTATTGCTTTTCTTTTATCATTTTTCCGCATTACTCAACACTGAGAAAAAAATCATTTAAAACAACTGTGTGAATGTGCAAATGTCATTATGTTTGATCAGCAAAAGATTATTTTAAATGACTGCAATATTAAATAATTTATTTAAATTAAATACGGAATTCGTAGGTATAATGAATTGAAATATTTATTTATGTTCTAAAATGAATTAAAACGTTTTATGTTATGTTTTTTAAATTATGTATGAATTTTTATTAGTCGAACTTTGTAATGTAAATTGTTAATTTTTTTGGGCTTAAGTTCGAATCTGCATGACTGCAAATGATTTTTATGTTTTTTATTAATAAAAGTCGTTTTTATTATAATAGAAATAGAGATTTTTGTTTTTATAAAAAAAAAATTTTGGTAACTTTTTGGTAACATTTTCGGAAAATTTTGGTAGAAAATTTTTTTTACTCAGTGGCAACCGTGGTTATGACGTAACGAAATGGCAAACAGTGAAGTTTTTTCTTTTATGAATTAATAAATTTTTTTGAGCATTTTGTGAAAATATTTACAGGCCATGAAAGGTCAATTTACAGGCCATGAGGGTGTGTGTGATCTTGAAGGGATTTTGCCCCCAACTGGCCAAATAAGGAGTTGGCATGCGTTGCCAGTATATACAAAATGATGTATGGGATAGAAGACACTCCCATAATCATTTTGTATATATATAGGGATTTTCATAAAAAAATAAATTTCACCGATTGCCATTTCGTTACGTCATAACATATTTAACGTAACTACGTAACTGCTTACGTCAAAACATATTTAACTCGGCATATTTATCTTCACACACATAAATTTATTTTTAATTTATTTTTATTTTTTGAAAGGGTCATTTAGATGGCAAAGGAGAGGAGGGGGTAGGGCAGATTAGTACCAGGTTACGTCTCAGCCTCGCCATTAAAGTTTAAAAATTTTATTTTTAAGTAATGTAGGCTTAAGTAAAAGAATTGGTTAAATGTTTACACTATTTTTGCATATAATAGCGTCCACTAAAGGGCGGCGGGGTCCCAAAATTACTATTTTTATTTTATGGTTTCAAGCTTAACGCGTTGGACCCTCTTTGACATAAAAATATATTATTGGCTTAACAAAACACGAGACTATGATGCGGAGGGTCCTGAGTTCGAGTCCGCGCTGAGTCATGAAATATTGTGTTGAATTTCTTCTGATCAGCATTATTGCGTGGTTGTGTTAGTTGTTGCCAGTCTGTTTCAATGATGAAGGCATAGTCACTGGTCACTGAACAAAATTGGCCGCGACTGACACGATAAAAAGCAGAGTAACAGCAACACCCTCCTTCATCGGCCCTGTAGCAAAAATTAGCCGGCGAAGTAAACAAGGTGGAAATAGCTACAAAAACAACTGTCTATCTTCTCATCTTTCCTAATCTGTCCCCTCAATACTATGCCCTCGTTTTCAGTTCTGGCGCAATGCATTGCATATATAGGGGCACATCCCCTGAGTGCTGGTCCTACTCCTAAAAAAAAAAAAAAAAAAAAATTACGACAAAAAAAAACTTTAAAAATGATGTGGTTTTTTAGAGCTTGGTTTAGTTCTTCTTCAATCCATTTACGAACTTGACCTGCGCTAGCCTTCAAAATATATTTGTAACAAATTTCAAGGCTGTGGCTCTTTTCGTTTGGACTGAATCGTGATTTCCACAGCCAGACGGACGTACGCGCTCAGATCGTTTTAGATTTCATCACTGATCAAGAATATATGTAATTGTATATAGGGTCCGCAATCTAAGGTTTTTTTTCAACTAGTGCTTATTTCGTGAATGATAACACTTCGTTCATGTCTGATTTGACAGATAATTAGTTGTATCCTTCCATCCTGAACGAATATGGTTGTGTATACGTTACGTTTTCGCTTCGCTAAGTGGGCCTGCGATCGACTTGCAGAAGATGCCGATTTTGCCAAAAACATCATCTTTTCAGATGAAGCTCATTTTGATCTTGGCGGGTATGCAAACAAGCAAAATTGTCGCATTTGGGGCACAGAAAACCCGCACGCACGCATACATTGAAAAGCTGACGCACCCAAAACGAGTCACTGTTTGGTGCGGATTTTGGTCCAGAGGCATAATTGAGCCATTTTTCTTCGAAAATGAGCAAGGAGTGGCCGTTACAGTCAATGGCGATCGTTATCGGGCCATGCAGCCATTTGAATAAAATTATTTTCCATTATTAACCGGAAGGATTGTACTTTCAAATAAAAAAAGAAATTTGAGAAAATTTTCAGTAGTTTTTTTTATAGCATTTAAAAAAAAAGTTATTTGGCGGACCCTATACTTTATGACTTTGTTTTTGAAAAAGGAAAAGAAAAGCAATATTTTCCTGAAGAAGAATATAAAGAAATATTTAAAAATTTTTTATATATAAAATTGCAAGACCAAGAATAACAACAATTCACATATTTTGTGTTCATTATAAAAATTTGTCAAATAAGTGTTTACTAGACATAAAACATTTTTTATGAATAAGGACAAAACTATTTATTAAGTCTACAATTACAAATAAATAAAAAGATATTTACAAATAAAAAAAGTGTTTTTCCAGAAATTAATTTGCTATTTTCATATTTTTATTTTCCTGCTGTGCACTAAAAACTCATTTTCATTTCGAATCTTGCTGTTAACGATAATTTCATAAAGACTTATTTACTTTCCCTCGTATACAAGTAGATACTCGTACATAAACGTGGATAAATGTGTTTGCAGGCCATTTGTGTTGTTTGTCAAGAGAAAGTTTAGATAGAAAAAAGTACTTGAAAAATTCAACATAACCCGGGCGGTATAAAACATATAAAATATTATGTTTCCAGGATATAAAATATCATGTTACCAGGAAATATCGTTGTTATAGATTTCAACTAAATAAGTAGATGCGTTAGGTAGGAGAAGAAACAACATTTTATTGATTTTAAAATAATTAAGAGCTGCGTTTCGTTTGCTGGATACCTACAGGCAAAACAGGATGTTAAATATTTCCAACATCTGAACTTACAAGTGTTTAATACACGCCAGAAAAACTTTGGAAGCAAATAAGATTTAGCAAGATTTTCCTTATAGACTTTCTAGTTATAAAGCCAACGGCATTAATAACAATCAATTTGTACTTAAATTGTTGTTTTCTAATCTATTTTAATTTAATAAAAATTAATCAGTCTTAAGGAAAACAAGTCTCCTTATCGATTTATCTAGTTATTGGTAGGAAAATCCAATTATATGCTTTGGTCTTCTTTTCAAAAGTCCATTGAATGGCAGCAGTGGAAAATTTCATATAAAAGTAAAACAAAGGAAAATATGTGGGACTGGTATTTCTTTCTTGGACACAAGGTATTAACTTGTACACACAATGTACATACACATACAAAAAAAAAAAAAGAAAAGAAAAGGTAATCTCTTGTAATATTTCTTTCTCATAAGCTTGTTTGTTCCGAAAGAAAATTAAATTGAAAGATAAGACATCTTAAGAATATTTCTTTTAATAACGAAATGAAAAGAAATATTTTCACAAAGAGTTCGTTGGAAATGTTTTATGCTCTGCTGTAGCACAGCATGTGCATTATATTATTAACTATAATTATTTTATTTAACTAATTACTACAAGAGAACTTTATTCTTTTATTTTTGCTGTTTTTTGTTTTTTTGTTTTTTTTGTTTGAAATTCTTTTAGTTTTTTAACGATTGCGGACTTTTAACTATACGTACTATTTATCAAAGTTAAATGTTTGCATTATACCATTCATATTTTTATAGTTGGCTGTTGTTTTCGCTTTCGTTTTTGTTGTTGTTTTTATTTTAACTAAAATTTTCCACAAAACTATAAGCATGATAATGTATTCATGTCGTTTTCTCTCCTCAGTTTATTATGTTTCGAGGGTAAATATTTAAAATATGGAAAGGGAGAAAACGTCCAACAACAGCAACAACAAGAACAACAACGATAAGCAAAACAAAAATGTTTTTGGTCAAAAACTTTTCTTTTTAATGTTCTATCCGTAAAATGTTATTAAACCACCAAAGCGTATGAGTTATGAACAAAACTACAGTTATGGATGTTTGTGTGATTTTTCTATTTAAATATTTGTGTGTGTGTGTGTGTGAATGTATGCTTCAATATCGTACATACTTAAATAAACATGTATGGCTGGATGTGCTCCACTGCACACTCTACTCGGTGCAAAAGGCTACTGGGAGCAAAGCGTATGAGTGATGAAAATAAACACATTTATAGTTTGAATATTACTTAAGTGTAGCACAGTGGTCTTTAGCTAAAACTTTTTTTTTTATTTTTTAACAAAAATTTTGTTTATGCATTCACAACTATTGATATGATTGCTTCAAAACACAGCAGAGTGTTTGGGCGAACCCCTGCTAATAATTATGGCACGGTGCTGGAAAATGTGCACATGTTCAAATTAGTATTCTCACTTTGTGTATAATTACATGAGGTGAGTGTAATTCTTTGCTGTGGTGGGTATAGCGTGGGTAATTTCTATTTTTGATGTAGAGCGGTAACAGTTTAATACTATTTCTTGTGGAAATTTGGGTGTCATAAGAGTGGCCATGAAAATGCAGTTTCGTCAGCAAACTCTGCTGGTATAATCACAAAAGCTGTGAGAAAACTCTACATCCAAAGAAAAACATATTTTATATATAAATACGTCTTACATGTTTTTGTTGTACACTTTTAAGTACCTTATGGTCCATCAATACTGAGGAAGTATATATGGTTTGAACGCTATTTTCATGTAGATAAACACAATATAAATAACATTAAAATATAAAAAAATATTGAAGCGGCTATAACAAATCAATAAATATTTTTTATTTATTTTTGTCCTTTGCAAATACGCATGCGCATGCACACATACCAGTATGTATAAAAATGTTCAAAGTTCGTTGGGTGATTTTTTTATGAGCAGTTAGAAAGGGATCAAGTGATGTAAGTATTTTTATCGAACATTCATATGGCTGTTCTAAATTCAACTAAGATTTATAGGCTAATTGTTGGAAAATTTTAATTAAAAATTCAGAAAGACATGATAAATATTCCAAGGCACAAATAAAGTCATCAGTTTTTATGTATACTTATAACTTATACAGCAGAGCAGAACAGCTGTTTTCGAAAACCGCTACACTTTCATCATTAGTACTCATGTGTATTGTATTTGTCACCACTTATAAGGTTGAATATGATAACAGTTCTTTTTTATACGAATATTACAGGGTCCGTCAAATAAATTTTTTTTTTGAAAATGCTATAAAAAAACTACTGAATATTTTCTCAAATTTCTTTTTTTATTTGAAAGTACAATCCTTCCGGTTAATAATGGAAAATAATTTCATTCAAATGGCTGCATGGCCCGATAACGATCGCCATTGACTGTAACGCCCACTCCTTGCTCATTTTCGAAGAAAAATGGCCCAATTATGCCTCTGGACCAAAATCCGCACCAAACAGTGACTCGTTTTGGGTGCGTCGGCTTCTCAATGTATGCGAGCGGGTTTTCTGTGGCCCAAATGCGACAATTTCGCTTGTTTACATACCCGCCACGATCAAAATGAGCTTCATCTGAAAAGATTATTTTTTTTTGGCAAAATCGGCATCTTTTGTAAGTCGATCGCAGGCCCACTTAGCGAAGCGAAAACGCATTGGATGGTCAACCATATTCGTTCAGCGGAAGGATAAAACTAATTATCTGTCAAATCAGACATGAGCTAAGTGTTATCATTCACGAAATAAGCACTAGTTGAAAAAAAAAACGTTAGATTGCGGACCCTATATTAGGAAGTTGTATACGAGAACTGTATTAAACTGATGGTACCACAAGCAAGTGATATTTTTTATTTCACTGAAAATGTGTTGTGCAGATATAAATTTCAGTAAGCCAAAATTTATTTTAAATGTGGTTGATTTCTGACCGCGGAGTGATCCTAGTTAAATAGGAAGAGTCGAATTGAAAATCACTGCTGTATTAGCCACCACAAATGCTAATAATTTGGCTTTCATTTGCTGGTTTTAAATTACCGGCACATTTGGAAGCTTTAATGCTAAAACATTTGGAATGTCAAGTACATTTTAAAATTGCAATTGACAAAATATTATCGGTTCATATTAAAATCGTAATATGCACCTTTACGAGGATTTTTTCAGAGTGAAAAGTTTTGAAAACAAGTGTGGCTTTTCGCTGACCAACCAAAATATAAAATCAATTCTGTTCCCAAACGAAATTGAATTCTTTCACGGTACGGCGGCGTATGCTTAATTTTTGTTTATATGGTTTCATATTACTCATACGTCTTAAATTCATTTCATTTGAAAAACTGTCATAGTTTTTATCGTATGCGTTAAATTAATAAATTATACTATATGATTTCAATCAAAAACACCTTAAAATTTCAAAGCTTGTGGGAAATTCATATGAATTCGGTGTTGGAATTTATGCCATTTTAAATATTTTCCACCCAAAAATGAACAATCTTCTCAAACAAAGTCACAATTTTTTTTTAAAAACAGATATAAATGTTTATTACAGATTTCTAAAACCTTCATAGGCATGGAGAGTCATAGATATCGCTAACTATCAGCATCCTAGTGACTTACAAACTGAAATGTATTGCAGAAAGTTGTTGAAGCAAAAAGAAAACAAAAAAAAATATAATGAGGGTATGCAACGAAAAGTGAAAAATTTATTATTATTATGCCCTTTCAATAATGCTACACTTAAGAAAATTTTTGAGGCCCTCAACGTTTGTTAAAATGATTTGAGAAACCTGCTCTCGTCTAAGACCATTGCGGGATTTTTGTTTTAACGTAAAAACCTGGTTTTTACATAAAAAAAATCATTTTGTTAAAACCAACTTAAAACCACTTTCGAATCGGTTTTATAGTACGTTTCCATATTTGTATGTAGTTTGTGCCAAATCATTTCATTTGCCCAAATGAATTAATTTATTTATTTGTTGAAATACTTTACAAGTAAATTTGTAAAGTATTTGCTGCACAGATGCCCACCGAGTGACTAAGACCATATGTCGGTGATGTTATTAACCCGTATTTTCCTTCCGTTACTGTGACTGACTGTACACGACCTATGCGTTCATATAGGAAGTAGCAACGTTGTTAACCACGGAATATTCCTCTGAAGAACTGTAAATTTATACAGTTATCTGAGGCGTTGAAATTTATTAGTGCGAGTGAGACGCAAAACTCTCGAAAGAGAGTAAACGATCGCGGCTTGATGTTGATTTTGTTGAAGTAAAACACAAGTGGGTTTTATAATTCAATATAATAGTTCGTATATTTGCAAAGGTTAGAAACGAAGTGATCAATATATCAGTAAAGAAGATTAATGTAGGTATATCGAAAAATAGTTATGCACATTGTTAATAGCTGAATACATTAACCAATAAGAATACGACACATACTCAATGACTTAACGAAGAATTTGATAATTAGAAAGATGTAATAGCACAGTGTTGTAATTAAACAATGTGTATTTTCAACACTCTCACTCATTGTTTTAATTCCAACATTCCTAAAAGTGATAGGTTGTTTTTAAATCGCTGAGTCGTTAAAGGCTTTGTAAGTATATCAGCGCGTTGCAAATCAGTATTGACATAATTGAACTCAATAGTTTTATTTTTCTGAAGATCTCTGATGAATTGTAGTCTTATGTCAATATGTTTCGTGCTATGGTGTAATTCTGGATTTCCAATAAGTCGAATTGCACCCTGGTTGTCAACATTAATAACGGTAGGTGAATTTTGAAAATATCCAACATCAGCAAAAAGTTGTTGGAGCCAAATTGCTTCCTTGGCACCTTCACACGCCGCCATACACTCTGCTTCTGTTGTAGATAAGGCAACAGTTTTTTGACGATGACTTCTCCAAGTGATTGCACTATCGTTTATAAGATACACATAGCCTGTTGTGGATCTTCTTGTATCGATGTCACGAGCAAAATCTGCGTCTGTATAACCTTCAAACTTGAATGCATTGTGTGGTTTGTACTCGATGCAATAGTCTTTTGTTGCTTTCAGATAACGAAATATGCGTTTTAGAGCCTGGACATGACAACTTTTCGGACTTTCGGTGAATTTGCTAACTTCTCCAACTGCATACGAAATATCGGGTCTGGACACTATAGCAGCAAACATCAAGGAACCAACAGCTTGTCTAAATGGATACTGGGCATCATCTTCGCCACTTGATTTAGTTAAATATACGTTGCAATCAGATGGTGTTGAAATTGGGTTTGCATCATCCATTTTAAATTTCCGAAGAATTTTCATAATATAGGAATGTTGATTTATTTTGATGCATTTGTTGAGTCTATCCCGATGGATTTCAAGGCCAACATAATAGTTGTGTTCACCATAAGTACTGCGAAATGTTTTAGATAATTTATCAATGAAAAATTTTAGCCCACATTTGCTAGGCGACATTATTAACCCGTCGTCCACATAGAGTAGTAAAATAATTTTACTGTTTTCAATATTTCCAAAGAAAACACATGGGTCGGCACTCGATTGCCTCATTTTAAAAATTTTCAAAAAATCAATGAATTTTGCATTCCAATTACGAGAAGCTTGCTTTAGCCCATAAAGACCCTTTTTGAGACGAAAAACAAAATTTTTACCTTCGGTAACGTGGATGCCTTTTGGTATTTCCATATACAGCTCTTCGTCGAGCTCGCCGTATAAAAAAGCAGTCTTTACATCAAATTGCATCATTTCCATGTCCTCAATTGCTGCTAAAGCCAGAGCAGCTCTCACTGAATCATAACGCACGACTGGAGAATATGTTTCTTTAAAGTCTATTCCAGCCTCTTGCGAATAGCCTTTCGCGACCAATCGCGCTTTAAATATGGGTCCTTGATTTGGGTTTGATTTAATTTTGAATACCCACTTACAACCAACGATATTCTTATCATGGGGTTTCTCCACAAGTTCCCATGTTTGGTTCAATTCGAGTGAATGTATTTCTTCATTTATTGCCGATATCCAATTTTCTGCATATTCTGAAGCCAAAGCATCCTCATATGTTTCCGGTTCTGAGGTGGTTGCCAAACAACTCATATAATCGATACCAAATCGCTGAGGGGGTATAATTTCTTTTCGCAGGCCATACCGTTGGTGTTCCCTCACATCAGCTACTGAATCTGTAGAGTCGTTAGATGTCGTAGACACTTCGGTTGTTGATGCTTCTTTTTTCATCGAAGTCTTCGGAGTACTAGATGCTTGTTGTTGGAATGAAGAAATATCAGATTCATTATGATGTTCGCCGTTTTCATTATTTATCTCTTCTTCTTCCTCATCGCGATTTGACCCAACTTTTATTAATTTTTCATTAAAAACGACGTCGCAGCTTACAATTACTTTTTTCGACTCTTGGTCATACAAACGAAAATTTTTTGCTGTAGGCTCATACCCAACTAAAAACATTTTCTTCGCCTTAGCATCCCACTTCTTTCGTCCAAGCTGCTTAGGTTGGTAGACCATGCATTCGGTACCAAATACCTTTAAGTGGCTTAAGTCTGGCTTCTGACCGAACCAAAATTCGAATGGAGTTTTTGAACGATTTGCTGGCGCTGACCTATTTAGTATATAAACAGCTGTCCTCACTGCTTCAGGCCACAACAATTTGTTCAAGCTGCTTGCCAATAACATAGTACGAGCTGATTCTTGAACCGTCCTGTTGTCCCTTTCGATGAAACCATTTTGTTCAGGTGTGTACGGTGAGATCTTTTCCAGAACAATACCATTGTTCGACAGCAGTTCAGCTACATCTTTGTTTATAAACTCCGTACCGTTGTCACACCGAATACATTTCACCCGTTCGCCAGTCATGTTGCGTACCATAAAAATAAAACATTTTAGTTTTTCAAGCACTTCAGATTTGTTACATAAAAAGTAAACATACCTGAAACATGTGCTTTCATCTTTAAGCAACATGAAATAACGAGCTCCACCAACACCAGTTTCACTCATGGGGCCACATAAATCCATATGAAAATATTCACATTTAGCTGCTTCACGTTTCATTGCTCTTCCATGAGATGAACGATGCATTTTTCCTCGTTGGCAGTCTTCACAAAAGAAATTTGAGTTTTTCGTCACACTTATTCCATTAGCTAGATTTTTATTGCACATGTTTTGAATTGTTGCTGTGTTTATGTGCCCAAGTCTACAATGCCACTGTTGAAGAGAATCTAGCTTCGCTGAATTCGCCGCACAATCATTTCTTAATTGAAATATCATTCTGTATTGATTTTTAGAATCCCGAATACCAGTTGCCAAAATATTTTCGTTTTTGTCTTTCAAAACACAACGTGTGGATTCTATTACCATTAAGAAACCTTTAGATGTTGTTGACCCAGTAGAGAAGAGGTTTTGTTTTAGTTGCGGAACGTATTGTACGTTGGTGAGAATGCGAGGTATCCATTTGTTGTTTACAAGAGCGTTTATTCTAATTGTGCCAAAACCTTTAATTGGCAATCTCTCATTATTTGCAATGTAAACAAAGCGATTTGAACTTGACAGCTGTAACTCCGAAAACCACTCTCTGCGCGAAGTCATATGTTCAGTGGCACCTGAGTCTGCAATCCACACATCACTATATGGAGCTGATATGACATCTGACGTCGACGCAACAAAGGCAACCTCGTCGTCGTTTTTGCTGCTTTGCTTAGAACTTTCATGTTTCTGTTTCATTTGTTTTTTCTTCACACGACATTCTCTCTCCCAGTGTCCAACTTTGTGACAAAAATTGCACTTTGATGTTCTCTTCCTCTCTGTAATATATTTTTTGTGCTTCTCAGCTTTTGCGTTAAACGCTGCTTCTGTTACCTCTACATGATTGTTCTTTTTCATCTGATCTTCTTCTAGTTGTAGTTTTGCCATTAAATTTTCGATTGTTCTGCCTTCTTTTATATTATACCACACGGTTTTGAAGTTTTGGTACCTTGGTGGCAAACTACTTATGATTCGTACCATTTTTATGTTGTCGGATAACTTTTCACCTTGAGCTTCAATTTCTGCTGCTAATGATGACACCTTCGACACATATGCTGCAACTGACTCGTCTTCTTGCATTTTTAGAGAAAAATATTCTTCATATAGGCACATAACTTTTACTTCACTTTGTTTGTCGTGGATATTTTTAAGTTTTTCGTAGACTTCGTTTGAGTTGGTACATGACAACACATGGTTTGCCTGATCCTTTTCAATTGAAGAAATGAGTATTCCCATGGCTTTACCATCACGCTTCATCCATAAATCTTTCTGCTCCTGGGAGCTCGAGTTTCCTAACTTCGTATTCCCTTGTACTATTCCTAATAGTCCTTGGCCTTTTAAAACCGCATCGACATTGAACTTCCACAACCTGTAGTTGCTGTTGTTTAGCCGGTGAAAAATATGGATGGATTCCTCAGTCATGTTGAACCGAATTTAATTTTATTCTTTTTTTTTTTTTTAACAAAATATAAAAACTTAACAATTGCAATTACTTGAACTTTAATTTAATTAAACTCCACTGGGCCCATAACCTGTTGAAGTAAAACACAAGTGGGTTTTATAATTCAATATAATAGTTCGTATATTTGCAAAGGTTAGAAACGAAGTGATCAATATATCAGTAAAGAAGATTAATGTAGGTATATCGAAAAATAGTTATGCACATTGTTAATAGCTGAATACATTAACCAATAAGAATACGACACATACTCAATGACTTAACGAAGAATTTGATAATTAGAAAGATGTAATAGCACAGTGTTGTAATTAAACAATGTGTATTTTCAACAGATTTCCTATACATTTTTCATATGACCAAATTATCTCAAATGATTTAATTTGTTTCAAATTAAGTCAAAATTTGTCTGTGCAACACTGCTTTCCTTACAAATGCAACCTTGGGGCATCCATTATTGGTGAGTTACAAATCCTAGAATTAAGTATGAATAAATCCCACATTTAAGTATGAATAAAATGGCGCTGATTTCATAAAATTTACTAAAAACTCAATTTATTTTACAATTTCATAGATTTTCTTTTTATTTTGCCATTTAAAGTTATCAGTAAACTAAATTTTTGCTTTTTGCTTATGTTAAAAAAAGAAAAAACAAACAATACAAATGCCAAATTGGTGTCGAAAATTCGAAAACAAAATTTACTTACAAATTTCAACTTAAGTAGCTCATAATGGAAACGTACTACAGTCGACTCCGCTTTATTGGAAAAAACAAAAACTCAATTTTTTTCAGTTATGTGATTTCTTCTCTAAAACTTAGTTCGGATTACTGAAATTTAATACAGTTAAGCGTACTGCTTAAAATCAGTAAAACAATATCTTTTATATCAAATGTCTAGCCACTTGCACTGAGAATATTATAGAAAAATACAATAAATTACGTAAGAGCGAAAAGGACAAACACAAAAGATGCACGATTTTTTCAGCCTTAAGTTATGCAATCGATTTCTAATAAATAAATTTTTCATTGTTTATTTTTTCACTAAAGCGAAGTAAGTTTCACACAAAACGTAGTTGTGAGTCTGCTTTTGGTTTTCACTAATACGATATTTTCAGTAAAGCGAAGTGTCGCTAAAGCGAAGTGAATAAGACTAGCTACGTTTAAAATCAGTGTGGGGATTTGTATCGCTTTCAATAATCCGGTTTATTTTCAGTAAAACGTGTTGCGCTAAAGCAGATTCCACTGTGTTAAGCAGGTTCCCCAGTTTTTGTCTGTGCTAAGTTGAGTGCTGCCAAGTTGTATATAGGAAACAGCTGGTATTGTTTGCGTTAATAAAAATATATTTTGACGACTGAAATATGATGAAAAATTTTTTTTGACAACTTGATTTCCAAGAAGTTCTTCACTTCAGTATTTCCATAATTTTAATTTTAATTTTTAATTCATTCACAAAATGTAAAATCGTTTCTACATATTTTAGAACTTATTGTAAAACTTTTTGGTCTTTCAAACAAAAACTTCTATTGTCAATTAATTGTTGTAAAAATAGAGAACAAGTACAGCAACAAATTCTCGCATTTCTATGAGCGATTTAATTTAATTTGAACAAATTTATTATACAGCCTGTAGGTTAAAACTAAAATTTGCAGTGTGAAGGGAAAATCAGCTGTTTGTGGTTTTAGCGCTAAAACCAGGTTTCAACTTCCAGTGGTGTGAAGAAGAACTGCAACCAAATATCGTAGTACAACTAATTATTTTGAATTTTTTATACCAAGTTTTTTAATATTAATTTTATTAATTTATATTTAATTACAATCAATATTGATCTCCTTAAAACCTTAAAAGTTGTTTAT
Source organism: Linnaemya tessellans (assembly GCA_951800035.1). Classification (NCBI taxonomy): domain Eukaryota; kingdom Metazoa; phylum Arthropoda; class Insecta; order Diptera; family Tachinidae; genus Linnaemya; species Linnaemya tessellans. Next base: position 6,368,278 of record OX637532.1, on the reverse strand, counting down.
AAACTAAAACATTTATTTTGCATAATTTTGCTTAATCTCCGTGGTAACACTGATTCATAGACATTTTATTTTATGACTGTTTTGTTTTTTCTACAACTCGTGTATTTTCACTTACTTACACAAATAACTTGTGAGGTTTTTAAGTCAAATATAAATTTTCTTTGCCACTTGTCCCCTTTTATCCTCTTTGCATGTCTCCGAATCTAGCCATGTGCCACACATCACTGTACAATTACTGTTGCTAAGCCAACCAACCTGATGCATAATCATAATAAATTTTGTTCTTAATTAAGAAAAATGTTTAAACGTAAAAATTCTGTTTAAATATGTGAAGTACGAGTGTATTAAATGTATGAAAGGTCTTAAGAATATACGAGCAGTATGTGTATTTTGAGGTATGAAAAAAAAAATGTATTAAAATCATAATGATGTTCCGAATTTTTTTTTATTTTTAAATAAAGTACTTAAGAATTAAAATAAATTAAAATATTTACCATGTCCTTTTTGGCTATATCTAGTCCCGGCAGAATGTACTAGCATATGAGTAAACTAAATTCAATGGAAAATTATTTTTATATATTTTTATTTTGTCCTGCTATGGGATGTACAGGGCGTTTAAGGCAGATGCCTGCCTGGTTAATTGGTAAATTGTAAGCCTGCAGTAATTTTGTTAGTTCAAAGACTATTAGCGCACAGTGACAGTATGGAGGCATTCATTCGTAATATATCGGCCTATATGTTGGAGAAATCATGATTTTTGTTAAGGAGAGGCAAAAAAATGTTTAATATCCAATATTTTTAAATAGAAGTCAATATTCCTTCTACAATATATTTATGCCATAAAGTTCTAAAATAGATTTCTTCTCTTTGATTTTTATTAAAAGACATGTCACTATTATAAAAACCCAAAAAAAAAAGATTTTGAAAAAAATGGTTCATAGACAGTATTGAATATAGGCTCTCGATAAGTATTATTTGTTTTTCTAAATCACGTCAGAAATTTCTATAAAAATCATCTACTAAAGGGTCCGCCATCTAACGTTTCATTTTTTCAACTAGTGCTTATTTCGTGAATGGTAACACTTGGCTCATGTCTGATTTGACAGATAATTAGTTTTATCCTTCCGCTGACCGAATATTGTTGTGTATATGCTTGAATAACGCTGGGAAATATGGGCCTGCGATCGACTTGCAGAAGATGCCGATTTTGCCCCAAAAAATCATCTTTTCAGATGAAGCTCATGTTGATCTTGGCGGGTATGCAAACAAGCAAAATTGTCGCATTTAGGGCACAGAAAACCCGCCCGCACGCATACACTGAAAAGCTGACGAACCCAAAATGAGTCACTGTTTGGTGCGGATTTTGGTCCAGAGGCATAATTGGGCCATTTTTCTTCGAAAATGAACAGGGAGTGGCCGTTACAGTCCAATAGCGATCATTATCGGGTCATGTTGAACGAATTTTTGTTCACAAAAATTGAAGAGGAGGATATTTTTGGTTTCAACAGGATGGCGCTACTTGCCACACAGCCGAAGGTACACTCGATGTTTTGCGCCCTGTTTTTGAAGATCGCATTATCAGCCGCAGAGCTGATGTCGTTTGGCCACCTCGGAGCTGCGATTTGACACCGTTGGACTATTATTTGTGGGGTGCCGTCAAAGATAAGTGTTACGCCGACCAGCCAGAGACAATTGACGCTTTAAAGGACAATATTCGTGAAGCCATTGGTGAAATACAGCTGCACACAATCGGTAATGTGCTTAATGTGCTGTGGACCGATCGTGTAGGCTACTGCATGGCCAGGCGAGGCAGCCATTTGAATGAAATTATTTTCCATTATTAACCGGAAGGATTGTACTTTCAAATAAAAAAAGCAATTTTAGAAAATATTCAGTAGTTTTTTTTATAGCATTTTCAAAAAAAAAAGTTATTTGGTGGACCCAGAATATTTAGGAAATATCACGGAATATAATTTTTCGATGGGGAAGTTTTGCTAACATTATGCAATATGAGTCATCCGATATCCTATATAATTAATCTTAAGTCGAATTTTGAGTTTTAAAACGCAGAGGCCAATATTTCATCTACAGTTTGCAATCAACGCATTGTGGGGTGAAAGCCCTCACAAGTGGCGATTAATTCAAAAGATTAACTATAACTTTCACAACCGTATTTGGTGCCATATGAAAGTAGATAAAATTCTACATCACTAACTGCAAGAATAAAAGTTCTTGATAGTTCACTTTATTTGCAGTGTGTGTTGAAATTTCAATCATTTTTGTTATTTTTGCGCGCATTGATTCAAAGATAAAATTTTGATATATCAAGTGCTTAGAGTTTTTGTTAAGACTTCTATAAGTAAAAGTTTTATAATGGAACCGTCAACTTTAGGTATATGAGCATTTAAAACATTATTTTTTGTTTAGATAAATGTTTTAGAAATATTTAAAAACAAAAAAAAAATTAAATGTCTCCAAAAATTTGTTATTTTTGATATATACATTGAGTTTCAACAACTTTGCGCATGAGTGCAGGAAAAAATGCTTTTATGCTCTTAAAATATAAGATTTTAGCTAATAAATCCCAGAATACCTATTTGCGTATTTGTGCGATTTTTGAGTTATGAAGGTTTTTGTGAGAGAATTCCGGTTGCTAAAAATCAATGTGAAAAAACCATACAAAAAACAAGTCGTTTTTATTATCTTTTTTTATTATTTTTTCTAAATGCACATAAAGTATGCTTTAATTTACAGTTTAATTTACTAATTTATCGTTTTTCATTCCAAAGTTACAGCAAAAATAGTCAAATAAGACCATTTTCCCCAAAATACAAAAAAGCCCATAAAAGGTTAACAAATTTTTTTCAAAAATTTTTTTTTAAATGCTGGTTTTTTATATGTATTTATTAATACTCATCAATAAAAAATAACAAAATTTTAAAATTACGATTTCTTTGAATTAATCGCCATTTTCTCTACCATTCACCCCACTGTGCGTTCTAGTGCATTATGTAGCGTTATTTTTCATAAAATTTCTAGTTCGTGAGTTCATGAGTTTTTCATGAACGAGTCCAAATATACCAACATTTCGGTACGTTTGCAAGCATGCATGTGTGTGTGTGTGTGTGTGTGCGTGTCCACATTTGTGCATGTGTTTGTAATTTACTCAATAAAAATTACATGTCTGTTTGTTTACGTGCTGTTTTATTATTTCTGACTAAATGTGTGTCTATGCAAGGATATTTGTGTGTATGTGTGCAAATGTGTGTGTGTGCTCTTTCCCAGCAATTTCATATTTTTTTTCTTTATCATATTATTGTTTTCTGTGGCTGTATTGAAACACTTTGCTGTTATAGAAAAAACAACAAAAATAACCAAAACCATTGCCAAACTGGGGAAAAACGGTATGTTAACACACACAAGTGTAGAATATTTTTTGATGGCAAAAAAGAGAAATAAAAATGGGATTTCAACAACAACAAAAAAAATTGTATTTTTAAACCATTTTATAACTGTTTGCTATTTTATTTTCTCAGCTACAAAATAAATAATTTTTTGCTGCTGAAAATTTTGAAGCAACAAATTTCCTTCAAAACGAACGCAGAACTTCAGCATTTGGGCAATAAATTTAATATTATAGTTAATGGTGTGACTATAAATTATGTACGGCAAATTGACTATTCTTGTGATCGATCAAAGGCGATTAAAGGTCCTTAAAAAAAATTGTCATAAAATTTGTTAAGCTTGATTATTAATCAGTTGTGGAAGGAAATATTATAAGAGCATGTGTGTGTGTGTGTATGTGTATGTGTGTGTTATATGCCACGTTTTATGGGCCACATTTAAGTTCGATTTTATTTTCTCATCTAGAGTTCTTGCAGATATCACGTTCTTTGGGCAAAAGTAAAACCCATGCCGGCTTAAAACGAATTCAAATCATTTCGGTATTTATTTTTATAGTTTCTTAAACAAATTGAAAAATAATACGAAACGAAACAATCAATTGAATGTAATTCTTTATTGCTTTAAGGTATTTTTATGTACATTTTTTTATTGCAAATGCACAATCAATTATTTGATAAAATATTTCCAGTTACAAAAATATCATAAAATAACATTTTCCCTTTAGCCCCGAAAGCATATTAACGGAGTTATTCAAAGATATTTAAATTTTGTATGCCAAAAGAGTACTACAAGGAGATTTTATTGGAACTGGATTTGTTTTCCACAATAATTGTGGTATTCAGCTGTATGCGTTTCCTTTTTTTCATATTGTAATTTTCAAAGGCAGAGAAAATTTATTGCGTTGTTGTTTATGGCGGCCAAGAGCAGCTTTAATTGTAATCTTGTGTGCACAAAGGAAAAGTTTTTGCAATAAACATTCAATAGATTTGTGCTGGATTCTAGAGGAGTTAAATTCAAAAGAAATAAGTTTAAACTTGGGCGCAAAAACTTGATGCAAAACAAAGTCCCTGGGCCAAAGTAAGATTGTGTTAGGGAAGACCAAGCCTATGAGCTAAACTAAACCATGATATTGTTACTCTTCCTCAGTCGTCCTTAAGCATATATTGGGTGTTTTTTATTGAGGTATAGAACTTTATGTTGGCATCACTTTTTTAACTGGCGGCCATTTTGTCAGCTGTCAAGTGATTAATATTTAGTTTGGTTTGCCATTTCATCATGAACAGGTTGACAAAAGAACAACGCTTGCAAATCGTGCAAATTTATTTCGAAAGTAATGGTTCAGTTCGCGAAGTTTACCGCAAGCTCCGTCCATTTCATGGTCGACATAATCGTCCATCAGAGCAATTAATTCGGTTAACGATGGATCGTTTTCGCACTACGTTTACTCTATGTGATAATACGCATCCGCAGAGACGTCGAACAGTGCGCACCGAAGAAACAATTGCCGCTGTAGAGCAAAGTGTTGAAGAGGACCCGAATGAATCGATTCGCCACCGTGCACAGCAATTGGAGCTTTGTCCATCAACTTTATGGAAGATTTTGCGCAAATGAATGTGGATGAGTTGTGGTTCCAACAAGACGGCGCTACATGCCACACAGCGCACGTCACAATCGATTTATTGAAGGAAACATTCGATGAGCGCATAATTTCGCGCAATGGCCTGTCAATTGGCCACCAAGATCGTGTGATTTGACACCATTGGATTATTTTCTTTGGGGATATGTGAAGTCGCTCGTCTACGCCAACAAACCAGAAACGTTAGGGGACTTGGAAGCCAACATTCGTGGCGCTATTGCCAACATACGGCCCCATATGCTCGAAAAAGTGGTTGAAAATTGGACCTGTAGAATTGGCTTTATTCGAGCCAGCCGCGGCGGCCACATGCCCGAAATCATATTTAAACATTAATGTCATAAAATTATCCTGCCAATAAAGCCAAATTGATGGACATTAAAACGATTTTCTTGTGTTTTAATTCAATTCCAAGCTCTATACCTTTAAAAAAAACACCCTGTATTACTTGGAAATTTTCAAAGCAAGTTGAATATTGTGAGTGTAAATAATGAATTAAATTAATTTTATTAAGAGGCAAAAACTCAGTTAACAAAAATGCAATAAACGTTTGTTGTTCGGTTTGGCCAATAAAAAGCGAAAGAGAACAAGTAAAAACGTGATATTCGACCGGCTCGAATCTTAAATATCCTTCAAATATTTAGTAAAAAAACCCTATTTTTATTCTTATAAAAATTTATATTTTTATGGTATTTGGCATTTGACATCAGTTTTATACAACTTACACAGCAGAGCAGAACAGCTGTTTTCGAAAGCCGCAACATTCTGCTGTTTAAGTTGAATAAAACTGATGTTGACTTTCCTTAGTGCCTTGGAATATTAATCATGTCTTTCTGAGATTTAAAAACAAATTTCGAGCAATGAGCCTTTGAATCTTAATTCAATTTAAAATTAATTTTAATATCATTATTTCTAATTTTAATATCATTATGTCTAATGAGACTCCTTCCCATTAGCATAAAAGCAATTCACGTATGTATTAATATTTTATGTCAACGTGCAAAAAAGGGAATGAGATAACTTAAAAATAACTTTAATACATTTCTGCGACTAATTTTAAAACTCTATACAGGGTCACTGCGGGAAGGACCGTGGGAGAGACATCTCACCTTTGCCATAAAACACTAAAAAGCAAATTGTTAGGGTTATCAAATGTAAAAAAAAAAAAAAAAATTTTTATAGGGTGATTTAGGGGGCCAAGGGGGAGTGTTAGGGTAGATCAGATAGCGCCTCAGCTTAAAAATTTTATTTTTAAGGTATGCAGACTTAAGTAATACACTTTGTCAACGCCCATTAAATTGATTTTTCTGATTTTAAGGCCCCAACTTCAACGTTTTGGACCTTCTTTGACATAAAAATATATCAGGTGCTTAGCAAAATTACAAAAAAAAGCTTTAAAAATTATGTTGCTTTTTATACCCTCTAAAAAATAATTGGACGGTATATTCACTTTGTCATCCCTTATCTGAGACCCCATAAAGTATATATATTCTTGATCAGTGATGAAATCTAAGGCGATCTGAGCACGTCCCTCTCTCCGTCTGTGGAAATCACGATTCAGTCCAAACGAAAAGAGCCAGACTCCTGAAATTTGTTACAAATACATTTTGAAGGATAACACAAGCCAAGTTCGTAAATGGGCTGAATCGGGCAAGAGGGAAAAAAGTTCCCCTAAGAAGAACTAAACGGACCTCTAAAAAAACATAATTTTTAAAGTTTTTTTTTGTAATTTTCTTAAGCAAATGATATATTTTTATATAATCATAAAATAAAAAAAAATCAAACACAATACACATGAGCACTGATGATGAAAGGGTTGCGTCTTTCGAAAACAGCTGTTCTGCTCTGCTGTGTAAGTTGAATAACAAAAACTGATGTTGATTTGCCTTTGTGCCTTGGAATATTTATCATGTCTTTCTGAGATTTAAATTAAAAATTTCGAACAATTAGCCTATAGAATCTTAATTCAAAAAAATCAAGTTTTGGACCCGCCCCTTTTAGTAGGCGTTATTATATGCCAAAACAGTCTAAAAATTTAACAAATTGTTTTATTTAAGCCTACATTCCTTAAAAATAAAATTTGAAAGCTTTAATGCCGAAGCTGCGACGTCACCTGCTACTCCTCTGCCCTACCCCCTCCCTCCCCTTTGTCACCTAAATGACCTTATAAAGAAGAAAAAAATTTAAAATAAATTTATTTGTGTAAAGATAAATACGCCGAGTTAAATATGTTTTGACGTAAGCAGTTACCATGTCAAGTCAAATATCGATGTCTTACTTCCTCAGCCTCGTATCTTAAAAAAAATTTGGTTTTAACTTTTTTATATCAAACGATTGATATTTTTGTTTAAACTAAAAGAGATTAGAATATTATTACCACTAACATAAATAGATGTAATCAACTCCTTAATAATTGCCTTTGAGTTTTTACCCAAAGACCGAAGTACGATAAAAAAATTAACCGATTTATTTCTCTCCTGAAAAACTGTGTTTTTTAAGATACGAGGTTGAGAAAGTAAAGCATCGATATGCTATAACGTAACGAAATGGCAAGCAGTGAAATTTTTTTTTTGTATGAAAATCCATATTTATATACAAAATGGTAATGGGTGTGTCTTCTGTCCCATACATCAGTTTGTATATACTGGCAATGCATGCCAAGTCCTTATTCGGCCACTGGGGGCAAACTGCCTCCAAGATCACACACTCTCTCATGGCCTGTATTCACCTTTCATGGACTGTACATATTTTCACTAAATGCTCAAAAAATGTATTAATTCATGAAAACAAACTTCACTGTTTGCCATTTCGTTACGTCATAACATATTTGACTTCACAGCTAAATACGTTGTTTCGTATCTGCTTACGTCAAAACATGTTTAACTCGGCATATTTATCTTTACACAAATACAAAATTTTACATTTAATTATACCAAATATTTATTTTTAGAGTCTTCTGGCAAAGATGAAATGTGTCTCCCCCACGGCCCTTGCCACGGAGACCCCGACAAAATACAGTTTTAATGCCCTCCAAAAAGAATTGGACCCCATAAAGTATATATATTCCTGATCAGTAATGTGAAGTCTAAGACGATCTGGCAATGCCCTTACGTTCGTCTGTGGAAAACATGATATAGTCTATTTTTGGACCCCGCCCCCTTTAGTGGGCATTGACTTACGATATTATATGTAAAAATAGTGGAAATATTGAACAATTTGTATTTCTTAAGCCTCTAAGAAGCTAAGATGTTCTCTGATCTTGCAGAGGCGAAACGTCTCCCCATCGGCCCTTTCCGGAAATGACTCTGTCAAAATAGAGATTTAAAAGTGGGTGCAGAGATGTCTTAAGGGTACCCTGTCCCAACCAATTAAACATTTTAAATTTACTTGCTAAATATTTAGAGGGTATTTAAGATTCGACCCGATCGAATATAACGTTTTTACTTGTTAGAGGTTGTTTTAGTTATTCTTGGGAAAACTTTTTTCCCTCTGGCCCGATTCAGCCCATTTACGAACTTGACCTGTGCTATCGTTCATAACATATTTGTACAAAATTTCTCTTCGTTTGGGCTGAATGGTGATTTCCACAGGTGGACGGACGGATGGACAGACATGGTCAGATCGTCTTAGATTTCATTACTAATCAAGAATATATATACTCTATGGGGTCTTAGAGGGATACTTCACTGCGTTACACACGGAATGACAAAGTGAATATAACCTCCTATTTTTTTTTTTTGAGGGATATAAAAATATTATCAAGAGGGTGGTTTTCTGACAAAATGTATTTACAAATTGATATGCAGAAACCCATACTCATAATCCCATTATACTTTATGATTGCCTAAGTATTGGCAATCAAAAAGAAAAACCAAAAACAAATTGTTAAAAGATGGTCAGATGATGTGGTGAATAGCGACTACGGCGATGTTTACTTTCAGTTGTTGTGGTAATTATCTTCAAAGGTATTTAAATAAAAAAGATTTTAAATTATTAATTACCTTTTATAATAATACAGCCTGAGGTCTATTATCTTTTGTAGAAAACTTTTGTATGTATATAAATAAAAATATATAAATAAAAATATATAAATAAAAATATATAAATAAAAATATATAAATAAAAATATATAAATAAAAATATATAAATAAAAATATATAAATAAAAAAGTAAAATAAATGGTTTATAAGCAATAATAGACCTCAAGCTGAATTATTACTGAATACAAATATATTTAAAAGGTAGAAAAATTTATTAACTAAATTAAAATTATTAAAATGAATTAATGAACTCAGATCGGATTTAAGATTAAAAGCTTTTTATATTTACTTCAATGAAAAATTTCATAATACAAATTAATTTAATTTTTTGCAATTTGCTACAGTGAATACGTCGGCAGTATCACTAAGGTTTGTTTTTCAAATATGAGGTTATACCAACTTTAAACCATTTGTCTCTTTTTTAAATCTTAATTTTTAGCAACAAGAATAATACCCATTTCTTTTATCTTATCAAATATAAAATTTATGCAAAGACCTTTGAACATACATATATATATGTTCGTGTGCACATGTGTGCCTAAAATTGTGAAACAACAATGTATTAGCAACATTTTTTTATTGATTTTCAATAGAATCTAAAATAGTAGTTCAACCCTTTTGTGCTAAGAACTTCCATAAAAATATTTATATTCTGCATATCTACATAAAAATACCTTTTAAATAAAGTATTTACCCTCCATATTGGTGGACGATAAAATATCTTAAAGTGCACCACAAAAAAAAAATCTTACCCAATTTCCGCTTTATATGCTATAGTAGTAGCAACTCAAACCACACTCATGGGCATAACGACAAGTATCGTTCTCTAGTTCATACCAACTCCATTTTTGATCACACTATTATTACTTGCAAAGGCCATATTTATATCCGTAATTAACTTCAAGTCTTCGGAATTAACTTTATTAACAACAATTTAATTGGTTAGTGTCACAGCAATCCGTTTATGTCAATAGTAAAACAGTTGCCATTTTGTAGGTGAAAAATTTTATATATTTCTCTCAAAGCATAAATTTGTATGACAAAATTCAGCACTTGAACTGCTATTCATTGAAACCCCAAAAGCCGAAAGCCCACTTTCTGCACAAGCAAAACTTGTTGTCCTTGTAACATGTCACGAGTGCATTAATTAAATTAAATGGTTAGCAGTTGAGTTGTTTTCCAATGAAAAAAAAAATCATTCAACGGCCATTAGAGTAAAAAAAAAAGAAAAAAAAACGAAAAAAGATTTCATTTGAAATGCAATAAACATTGATGGAAAATAATTAAATTGCAAACTGAAAGCGCATTAACAATCTCTTACTTTATGCTCACTCGTATATTCACCTTCAATTTGTTGTATTTTATTTTAGTGCTTTAAAGCCCTAAATAAAAGATATTGTCGCAAGCAACTTCAAGGACAAGCCAGTCTGGTATCTTTTGTGTCAGTTCTATTCTTATGCGTTTTCTCCATTTAATTTTATGAAAATTTTTGCTTTTCTTTTTTTTTTTCTTTTTGTTATCATGTTTCTTAGAAAAAGCAGGGAGGGAGGCCTTTAGAAAGCTACATGGCAAACAAATTTCTTGAAATTATTTTATTACTGTGAATCATTTTTATTTGTATTTTTTTTTTGCCAATTGTATTTTTGCTAATGCCATTCGACATGATGGAGAATATTTAAGTGAATTTAAATCTTTATAGTCTTCAGACGTATAATTGTGTTAAAAAGCAGCTGCAAGATTAAATTGCAATCATAACAAGACTTTATAGAAGGAATAATTCATTTATTTATGCATTTAATTTAAATGAAAATATTTTAAATATGAAACGATGAGGGGAAAGAAATATTCGAATGGATTAAAAACTACTTTCCTTTATATGACGACAACTTGCTGGCGATTCATATTAGATTTTCCTTATAGAGTTTGCAGTTGCAGGAAATGAAATCGGACCAAGTGACCAATCTGCTATTTTATTTCTTATTTTAATAGGGGTTAATGCTACGAGTTATTGGTAGTCAATAATTTGTCTTTAACCCTTAACTACATTCGTGGAGTAATTTTTTATCCCACACCGCACTCTTTATTTTATAACTTATGCTAGGAACACAACTGGGACGAACGACGAATTTCGCTTAGTACGACGAATTCGTTGATAAAAAATCGCTCTATAAATTCGTCGTATGAAACACAATAACGACGAATAAATTAAAATAATAAGCAAACAAAATTTTAATATTTGATTTTTAAATCACTGTAATCCTCTGATGCCAGTCAGATTGTTTAGACAGTCAATAATTATCCCGGTGTTGTCCATTTTTTTTCAGAACAAATTCCTTTTTGTAAATATTTTCTGAAACATTTTTTGTCTAAAAATAAATTATTATTTTCATTTAACAGCTGATGGGGTGACCATATGAAAAAATGAGAAATAGAAAGAAAAACTATATTATAAAAAGTGTTCGAAATTAATAAAAAGTCGTCCGAATGATACATTTTTGTGAATTAGTGAATGCATTTATAATATGCACTGAAAATTTTAGTGCTACATGCAACAATACAGTAGTGAACTATGTTTTTCCACAAAAAACCAGTTTGAGTATATGAAACCTGGTCACTTTATATTGATTTGTTCGTCGTTCGTTGACGAAACAATTAGAAATAAATCTATTTCAACTTTCGCAGAGTATGACGAATTTCGCCCAACGCCACGATTGTGTGCATTTTCATATACACCAATGTGTTTTATTTTTGGCGACGAATATTCGCGACCAAAAATTCGTCGTTCGTCGCAGTTGTGTTCCTAGCATTACTTTGTACTGCAGCATATTTCATATATACGAAATTTTTTAATGTGATAAAAATGTTCTTTTAATAAAAAATAAACCAATGTAATATTTCACATTAATACTTTCTTTTTTTATGTGATGCCCTGCAAAATGGAAAGAATTTTTGCCGGGGGTTAAAAACGCGAATGTAGTTAAGGGTTAAATGTAAATAGAAATTACACAAATTTTATTTGCTTTACCCAACGTTTCGTTTGTTTTTTAAGAAATTTTTCCGTTTTATAATATGATTTATATTTATATTTGATTTTTATGCATTAAACACATTCACGACAGCAGGCTACCGACTGCAACCTGTCAGAAATAGAATACATGTGTTTATATGGGAGTGAATATTTTCACAACTACACGACAGGTTGTTGTCCGTGCTACTTTTGTGGTTGTAGTTAAATCAAATTAATTTCTATTTTCATTGGCGACAATAACCAGATTAGTGCTGCCAATCAATGAGAAGTCTTAAATAAATAAACGTTTAAAACATGTTTTAATCTAGTCAAGAATATCAAAATTATTGTAAATAAAAAGTGCATAAGGAAATAGGTCTTTCCAAATTAGAGAGGAATGTGTTATAAAATTTTTAAATTTTGTATCTGACTTATCAAGTAAAAATTTCATTACTTCAAATATTAGCCGATGCAACGATACTTAATCTTTAATTTGTTATATACTTGATAGCAGTTATCGATAAAAGATGTGGGTTAGGACACTTTGAAAATGAGATACAAGAAATAAATTAACTTATAAACTCCTTTTTATAGTTCGGTAACAAAAAGGGCAACATACAACTACAAGTATTTATTAAAAGTTCAAAAACATTTCAGCGCTTTTATTTTTATATATGAAAGTGGCACCACTGAAATTAAATGTTTACCTTGTAGCTGCTGCGTTCAAAATAATTAAGTAGCTGACTACACGGCGATAATTGCCGCTAGCAGAACTTGTAGCCATGTAGCCGCTAGCCTGTCAGAAATAGAATATATGTGTTTATATGAGAATGATTATTTTCACTGCTACACGGCAGGATGTTGTTCCTGCTACTTTTGTAGTTGTAGTCAAAATGAACACATTTCCATTTTCATAGGCGACAACAAAAAAATTAGTGCTGCCAACACAGTGAAATATCTTAAATAAATAAGCGCTTAAAAATATTCACAAACTGGTAAAGAATATGAAAATTGTTAAACATAAAAAATGTAATAGCCCTTTCAAGAATAAAAACTATTATGTAATTTTTATTTCTTTGGCGATCTCTCTCGGCTTTTATTATACCCTTCACAAAAAAGTGAAACGTCCCATTCCGTATTTTGTAGTACATGTAGTAACTAAAATTGTTATAGTATTATGGCGACAGATGAAGAAAGATGAGAATATAGAGAATTTTTTATAGCTCTTCGCCGGCTAATTCATAGTCTTGTGTTAACTACTTCAGCCAACTGCACCCTCAATTTGAAACAAATTAAGTCATTTAAGATAATTTGGGCATATGAAAAATGTACGGGAAATCAAAGTCGCAAATCACGTATATGAAAACGTACTATTTTTTCCTAAACCAAGAACGTATTATTTCATCACAACTTGTAGTTTTGCTTGAGCTGTTTGACCGAAAAATTGTTTTTATACATAAAATTCACTAACACACAGTGATTTGCAAAGTTAAGGCCTTAATACAAAATTTGCATAGTTTTCTTGAAATCAATCACAGTAGAGGAAGTTTTTATAGTCACGTCGTCAAGTTATTTTTTTGTATATGAAAAAAAGTTAATAATTAAACAAAATATGAAAAAATCTATAAAAAAATTATAAATTTTATTTACTCGATTAATAAATCGAATAATTTACAGTAGCAACTAATTGCGAACCGATTAGTTACTCTCTATGGTGGTTAGTAAATTACTCTAAACTAGAGATGTACTCGTGAATAAAATTAAGCTCACGATCATGAAACTCAAATTTTTTCACGAAACTCAAATTTTTAATCACATATACATACATAAACATAAATGGTAAACATATTTTAGAAATCGCTCGTGCTCACCTTAAAATTGTTCTCGTGTGTGAAAGTATGCGTCTCTATAACACATAGAGATGTAGGTGTGTATGTAAATAATATTTTCTTTAGTGTTAAAATTTCAATCAAAAAAACGTATCTTCTGCTTTGGGTGCGTAAATATTATACGTATAAAAAATTACGCAAGCTCCAAAATTTTTGAATCATGCTCATGCATGCACGCGTGATTGTAATAATTAAAAAATAACAATTATTTAATTGCTGTGACATCTTAGATTACGGAATATTACGAATGTCAGTAGTTTTAAATAAGAAACCTGAAGTGATTACCAGCTACAAATTTAACTACTGCGTTTTTAAGTGAGTCGTCTTATCTTTAATCATAAATCGCTCAAAATGGTCGAGTTTAGTTAACTAAAAATAGCAGCCATCAGTTTATGGTGGAATTAGAATAAAATATTTACTAAATAATTCAACGAAATATTTAAAAAAATATATATCTGCAAAACTAACAAAAAATATTCATCCTTCAAATAAGCCTGTCTCTTTATTCATGCTTTCATTCTTCTTTTTACTACTTCTTTTGTTTGCAGCGACACTGAAAAATGCACAGCAAAACTGCACAAAAATAAAATTAAAAAAAATTCTTTTTGTTTATCGTTCCATTAAAATATGCAACAACATCTACATAAAACTCCGCAATAAGTGAACAGTTTCTTAAAATGCTGTGTCAGTTTTAAAGGATTGAAACATACTTGCGCGTACCAGGATATTTTAAAACATACTTAAGCATACACTTTTGTTTAGTAGTAAATAAGGATATATTGCATTTTAAGGATCTGCTGGCAATCATTCTCATCTTGTTCGCTGATTTGCTGTTCTGACATTAAAAAACGTACGCTACTCGTTGTGGGTATGTGTGTGTGTGTGTATGTGCCAACTCAAGTGTTTTAAGGTAAACAATTTCAAGTTCGTGCAGGAATTTTGAAAAAAATTTTTAACATTTTTATTTAACTTTTTTACTCTTAAGCAGCAAAAAGCTTTTCTCCTTAACAAACATATTTACAATTTACGACATGTTCTATGAAGTTGTGTCTTTGTGTGTGTGTATGTGTGAGACTTAATGTGGCCACCAATTTTCTAAAAGGACTACGTGATAGTTTTTTTTATTAATTTTGTTCAATTCATTTTTAGTGAAAATTTTATTTTTATAATCCTCACCGCAAATGGCATGTACTTTTATTATCCTGTCGTTGCAACGTTTGAAATTTTTTCAAAATTAATTAAATGGCGAACGAACAAACATTTCAAAAATAAGACATGATCTGAGTTTGGCGCAAATTTATATTCGCCCCTATTATGAATGGCGACGTCGACGTCACATCAACTCGACAGTAAAAAATTATCACTTGTCTGCTAGTTGTCGATAACAATTAATTACTCTTGCGAATTTCATAGCATACTCTAGGGCATAACGATAGAACATGTCAATAGTAGTCAGTTGCTGTCGAAAAAGAGTGGGCAAACGACAATTTTTTGCAGTCGTCTTGATAAGGCGTCGATGTCATCATACTGGTCAAGTATAATAAAAATATGGAACCATAAAATTATATGTATAAATTTTTTAAAGTCCAAACAATTTCCTATAAAATTCTCTCATCTGGCTCTTCCATAATAGGAACAACATTGTGAATAACACACAAGTTGCTAACTAATTCTTCTGCAATAAATATAAATTGAAATATAAACTGCAGAGTTATTTGCGCTCTTAATAAATAAAACTTCATTTCTTTCTTCTTGCGCTGGAAAACAAATTCAATCAATTGTTTTTAAATTAATTTTAAAAATATACAAATGAATGCAAGAAGAAATAGAGGGACGCTGTGCCAACGAAAATGGTCAAGTGTTTTTTTTTTAATAAAATTTAATATTTTCTGTGAACATCTTATTGACAAATTCAATTCAATTTCTACTAACAATTTAATTGTATTGACAAAAAAAATTAATTGTATTTACAAAGAATTTTTTCCTGTGTGCGCGTGGCTGTTGTAATTTAAATACCTGATTTTTATTATAAATATTTTCAATAGCGTCTGGCCAATGATCCTGCTGAGTATGTTCTTATTATTTCGTATTCATTAAACTTGTCCATAACAAATAGGCAAACAAAAAATTAATGTGGATCTGTGCAAGTTTCCTCAAAATAAAATCATTTGAATAATAAAAAGTTTTTCAAAAAATTGCACATAAACTGTTTGGCAGGCACAAAGTCGCTTATACTCGCATATGCCTGAATGTATCTGCACTGTATTAAAATAAATTGCAAAATTGTTGTGTTGAATTTGCACTTAAATAGTTGGCAATCAAATTAAATTGAAGAGAGTATTGATTTAAACAAACTTAGAATGTGTAAATTCTAATGAAGTGCTAAATGCAATTTATCAAACGGGCACAAAAACTTAACGGCTGGTCGGTCCCACTATGAGTGACATTAACATTTTATATTGATTTTTTCCCTTTATTTATTTATATCTTTTATAAAATATTTTATCGCTGGTCTCTCATCTTCTTCTTTCCGTTCTTTGTTTAGCGCTGTTTCATGTACGAGTATTAAAAATATAAGCACACGAGTCTGCTGGAAAGCATGTGTGCTCATAAACGTTTGTCCGTTTATGCTTGTTCTAACATCTTTCTCAAGTTTTATTTACTTGCCACAAGGGCTAATCTGTCTCACTGGCTGTCTGCCTGTCTGTCCTACCTACACTTCAGGTGCCAGCATTCGCTGGCTACATTTATTTATTCCTACTCATTTCGCAAATAATGACATTTTTCAAAGACCTCATCATCATCGTCATTGTCGTCATCATCATCATTAATGTGGAAAATTAATTTTGAAAAATATTTTTAGTCTTTTTGTCAAGTGCTTTATTGCCAAACAAAGCACTTTTAATAGCAAATAATTAAACACAAATATAAAAAATGTTGTCGTTGTTAATATTTATTTAAAAAGAGCTGACCAAAAAAATACAATAAAATAAAAAATATAATAGCAGTCAAACAAAAAAAAAAACAAATAAAAAATAACAATAATAATAAACAACAAGTAAAAACTTTGTATACGACCGGGTCGAATCTTAAATACCCTCCAAATATTTATTAAGTAAATTTAAAATGTTTAACTTGGTGCGACAGAGTTCCTTTAAGACATTTCTGAAGCCAATTTTAAATCTCTATTTTGATAGAGTCCATCTGGGAAGGGCCGTGGGGGAGACGTTTCGCCTCTGCAAGATCAGAGAACATCTCAGCTTCTTATAGGCTTAAGGAATACAAATTGTTCAATATTTTTCCACTATTTTTACATATAATATCGTACGTCAACGCCCACTGAAGGGGGCGGGGTTCAAAAATAGACTATATCATGTTTTCCACAGACGAACGCAGGGGCATTGCTAGATCGTCTTAGACTTCATCACTGATCAAGAATATATATACTTTATGGGGTCCAATTCTTGTTCGAGGGTATTAAAACTGTATTTTGTGGGAGTTTCCGTGGCAAGGGCCGTGGGGGAGACATTTCACCTCTTTCATAAAACTCTAAAAATAAATGTTTGGGATAATTATATAGAAATTTTAGGAAAAAAAAATTTTTTTTTGGTATGGTCATTTAGGGGGCAAAGGGGGAGGAGGGGCTAGGGCAGAGGGGTACCAGGTTACATCTCAGCTTCGCCATTAAAGCTTAAAAATTATATTTTTAAGGAATGTAGGCATAAGTAAAACAATTCGTTAAATTTTTACACTATTTTGGCATATAATAACGCCCACTAAAAGGGGCGGAGTCCAAAAAAATAATTTTTTTGTATTTTATTAATATACATATATGAACTAATTCAAACAAAGCCTGTTCACTAAATGGAGAAGTTCACTAAATCGAGAGAACATCAAATAAATAATTCATATGACTTTTATTAAACAAATTTTTTATTTTTAATACGTTTTTTTTTTTAATAATTAATGAACATGAAAGAAGTCCTGTACAACAAATGAATCTTTGAACTACTTTTGAAAAATTGCTGCCGTCATCCATGCGTTTTTAGAATGGCCATAATCAACGGGTGAAGTGAAATTGTTGAAACATCTTGGGTTTTTTGCTTTCCCTATCACCAGAAGCATTTGTACAGGCCAAGGAATGTAAGACGTGCTTTTTCGGGGTTTCTTCCATGTGCATTTTTTTCACTTCTTAAAACGTATGTTTTGTCTGAAAGCAGTTTCCAAAATAGTCCGTATTGTAAACTTGATCATGTATTAAATTGTGTTCTACTATTAAAGTATGGGGTCCTTTTTAAAAGGTTCTACAAACTCCGGATATCTTTAAAAACCGTATACCAAATCGTCGCTTAAATTTCTGCAGCCACCCATCACTTGCAGTAAAAGAAATTTTTTCTTTCAATTGGTCGTTTAAATATTTTGCTTTTACTTTAATTAATTCACTTGTAATGGGTAAATTCTTAAGTCTTTGTTGATTGAACCAATAATATAGCTTCGCCTCCACCAACTGCATTTCAGCTTCTCTCAATGTTTTCCTTTTAATTTTTCCTTCACTCTTTGAAGTCATTTCCAAAATCGGCTTTTTATTTTTCTTAATAGCACAAATTGTTGACTTGGCCACTTCATATCTGTGCGCAAGAGAAGTAACGCTTGCACCTTTATTCAAAATGTCACTTTTTTCAGATAACGTTAACACCTTGCGCTTCATCTTCGATGCACTATGTAACAAACCCTAAAGACTTTAAAAAGCTTTTTTGTATTCGTACGCACACGCTTATCTCGGGGAAGAACCGATTTTTAATATGTAAGATAATCACTCAACAACTCAACACTCAAAACATTAACAAAATCAACAGTTTGAGGTTTTTCACTTATTTCGGGGAAAAACATACTTCCAATAAGACAAACATTTAAAAAAAATTAACGATTGAAAGCTGTTCACATAATAGAGATAGGCTGTGTTCACTCTTTAGAA
Organism: Linnaemya tessellans; assembly: GCA_951800035.1. Taxonomy (NCBI): domain Eukaryota; kingdom Metazoa; phylum Arthropoda; class Insecta; order Diptera; family Tachinidae; genus Linnaemya; species Linnaemya tessellans. Next base: position 6,349,329 of record OX637532.1, on the reverse strand, counting down.
CCCCATGTGTTTAAATTTTGTTGTTCACTATTCTGAATGTTCACTATTCTGTATATTATTTGCTTAACAAAATTAAAAAAAAAAACTTTAAAAACTATGTTTTTTAAAAGGTCCGTTTAGTTCTTCTTAGGGGAACTTTTTTCCCTCTGGCCCCATTCATCCCATTTACGAACTTAACCTGTCCTATCCTTCAAGATATATTTATACCAAATTTCAAGAGTCTGGCTCTTTTCGTTTGGACTGAATCGTGATTTCCACAGACGGACCGACGGACATACTCAGATCGTCTTATATATCATCACTGATTAAGAATATATATACCTTATGGGGTCTCAGATGAATATTTCGCTGCGTTACAAACGGAATGACAAAGTGAATATACCCTCCAATTCTTTTTTTGGAGGGTATAAAAAGAAGAAGAACAAAAGACTGAATTCACAAAGGCAACAACAACAACAAAAACAAGGACCCAGACAACAATAATTATTGTGAAACTACACTAACACGTCTATTACGGATTTACCTGTTTGATAACTTTTTATCGTTAAAGAAATTTTTATTAAATTGATATCAAACAATTGGAAAAGCAATTGAATTTGTGAGTATTAAAAGCTCATTAGAAAAGAGTAGGAGTAGCAAAAGCGAAACACAAATTTGTTAAACAAATAATATGTATTTCAAATGAATGGCACATTCTGATTAATCTATATTTAATGTTTCAGCTTTTTTCAGAAATCAATCATAAAGTTTCAAAAACTTGTCACTATTTAGAAGGATAATGTTGAATTTTGTGTATTTCTAAAGATATTTGAGTTTTTTAATTGTCTGTGTGATATACAAATAGGTGGCGGAAATGGAACGCATTTTGAAACAAACACGAATTGGATGTAAATTTTATTTGTTGAACTTATTAATTTTATTGTTGAGATAAGAATTCTTTTATAGGGCTCAAGGTAAAATCTGCAATACGTTGTGCTAGTTTGGTGATTTGAAATATTCTAATCCTCCACTCTTAACAAAAAATAAATTGAATAATAACAATTCATAAAAAACAAGTAAAAGCGATATATTCGGCTGTGCAGGGTCATAAATACCCTTCACAAATGTATTTCTTTGTTTTTAGAACAGAAAATAGATTTTATTCACCAAAAAAACCAAAATAAGAAACTTATTTGGTTATTTTTATGTACCAAAAATTTTGATTTTCCAACCCTGGAATCTATTTTTTAAATTCTTTACGCGAGTGTAGTTCTTCCTGAAGTATAAAAAAATTTAATTAAAAAAAAAAATTAAAATTAAAATAAAAATTAACAACTTATTTGGTTACTTTTACGTACGAAAAAATGTTGACTTTCCAACCCTGGAATAGAATTTTCAATGTTTCTAGTTTTCAATACCAATTTAATTCTTCCTGAAGTATAAAATAGGTTTAATTCATTGATAAAAGCCAAAAGTAAGAACTTATATTGCTACTTTTATGCAGCAAAAGTATTTCGATTTCCCAACCCTGGAATCAAATAAAATTTTTGTTTTTGTTTTTTAATACAAATTCAATTCCTGCTTAAGCGTAAAAGAGCTTAACGCACCAAAAAAAAGAAAAAAAAACAAAGTAGTGACCTTTTTGATTATTTTATGTGGCGAAAAAATGTCCGTTCTCCAACCCTGGCATCGAATACTTAATTTTTTTGGTCTTTAATACCAATTTAACGCATTCTAAAGTATCAAATTGGTTTAGTTCACAAAAAAAAAAATATTAGGTAATTATATGGTTATTTTTATGTAACAAAACTATGTCGATTTTCCAGCCCTGGAATAGAATTTTTAATTTAATTTATTTATTACACGAATATAATTATTGCTGTAGTATAAAATAGGTTTAATTCACTGAAAAAAGCAAAATTACGAACTTACATGGCTGCTTTAATGTACCAAAAAAATTTCGATTTTCCACACCTGGAATCAAAATTTTAATTTAATTTTTTTTTTGTTTTTCAATACCAATTTAATTCTTGCTGAAGCATAATTCACCCAAAACAACCAAAAATAGTGGCTTTATTAAATTATTTTATGTGCAAAAAATTTCCGTTCTCCAACCCTGGATTATATACAATATTTTTTTTATTATTTCTTTAATTTTCAATAGCATATCAATTGTTAGTGAAGCATAAAATAGTTTTACGTAACAAATAAAATTACATTTGTAACTTTCTTAACACTTTCAAAGACCCAAAAATATTTGAATTTCCCAACCCTGGAAATGAAATTTCAATATTTTAATATTAATTTTATGTTACCTAATTTCTAGAATAGTTTTAATTAATTTAATTTGCAAAATAGTTAAAAAAAATTAATTTCCCATCCCTGGAAATTTTTTTTTAGTTTTTAATAAAAATTTTATTGTTCCCAAAGTATGAAATTGCTTTAATTAACAAACAAACAAAAAAATAATTGGTTTTTGCTAGTTAATTTTGCCTCCAAAAATAGGTGTAACCTTCCCAGGTCTCGAACTGTATTTTTGGATTTTTTCAATAACCACCCTATTTAAGTTCATTTCCAATCCATCAGCCCTATAATGAAGTCTCTAGCTCTTGGGAAAACCGTTCACGTACAGACAGACGGACATCGCCCATTCGTCATGGCTATTCATAAGGATCCAGAATATATACACTTTTTGGAGTTCCATGTTAATATTGAGGAAATTACACACGGAACGACAAACCTTTTAATGTTTTTTGTCAAGGGTAAAAAAATAATTAACACAAATTTAAAATGTTTTATTGTTGCAAATGTTATACAATTAAATATAAATATATATTTTTAGTTTAAAAAAATTTTTATTTATTTTTTGTGTTTTAGTATAAAAACTTTTAATTCGTTGCAATAGACTAAAAATGGCAAAATAGGAACCTTAACCTTTGGCATTTTTTAGGATTAAGAAATAGATAAAAAAATTCTTTAGCTAAAAAACTTTAAGAATAGATTTTGTCCGCTGGGCAAACAATTTTGCCGCCGGCTGCAATAAGACCTCAACTTTAAGCGCAAATCTCAACACATTCGCTTTAAGTTGAGCATCAATTTTGTGTATATTTTTTGTTCTTGTTGTTGTTTTGGTAAACTGAGAATTAAATCGAATTTCGATTTCCACCACCCATTGTCATATCATGCCTTCCAGCATATCTCGTTTTCCTGCTCATTCCACAACCAACTCACACACACACACACACACACACACAATGTTCAGGTTTTATTTAGACCATTTCACAACATGTTGCACTTCAAATGCCTCTTTAGTCGTATTTCCTTCATGGCTTTTATGGTCTTGTCAGTTTTAGTCCGCAAGGATTTAATTTTAACAACAAGAACAGCAATAAAAACAAAAAAAGAAATAAGAAATAAGAAAGGAAGAACATACTCGCATCGTAATGTGTTGTACATAAAAATTACCCGTCGTTCAGTTAGCGTCATAACTGATCTTATTGTGGAGTATATTTCTATTCGGTTTTTTATGTCTTCATTTTATGGGAATTTCTTTTAATATCGACTGTAATGCTGCTCTGCACGTTGGCTGGAATGTGTGTTGCTTAAAATTTTATTGACCATATAAATGGTATTTGTTTTCAAGCTCAATTATCAAACTTTCTTCATCACGCTCATCAAACTCATCATCATTATTGTCATCATCATCATCATCATCATTATCGTAATATACATGTAAAAGGAAAAAAGTGTAATAAAGCAAATAAATAAAATTTAGCTTTTCTTGCTTGAGGTCGTCTTCACTTTTCGGAAATTCGTATTACATTGGCCAGCATCAGCTTGGAAATTTTTGCCTGAATATGTTCAGTCTATTCAATTAAAAGTTTGCATATAAAAAATTGAGCAAAAACACTTAAATTCAAGATTTAAAATGCGAAATATTTTTTTTTTTTTAATTCAAAACGCTGCAGGAATCCACAGGAAAAATATAATTTATTTTAATTTTATTGAGTTTTCTCTAAATCTCTCATTTGTTTTAATTTTTAACTTCCCTCCTGCCCCAGCCAGCCAGCCAGTCAGTCAGTCATGAGGTTTTCAGCTCACAAAATTTCCCTGTTTTCTTGTGCAAATGAAACCGGAAGTAGAAACCAAATACACACACACAAAAACCAAAAATTTTAAAATCTAATAACAGAAAAAAAAACAACAAAATGTATTCCGGTATTTTATGTAAATGAAATAAAAGAAAAATAATTTTGCAAATTTTTAATAGAAACAAATTGAAATAATAAAGAGCTGCTCGCTTGAAATTTGGACGCCTTAAGCTTTTCTCATGCATACAGTTTGATAGCAGGGAATGTGTAGCTAAACATTAAACAAAATAATATCTATTCAAATATTAAAAGATTTAAATATTTTTGCTGGGGATACATTTTTCAGCCGCACAACTTGTTTGCTATTGAAATTTCTAACTTAACCTTTTCTATCTTGTGCCAAACAAGTCATTGCCATGAATGGAAATTTTTATTTTAATACCAAACGAACTTGAATCTGACAGGGAACTGTTATGCTTTCAATTACAATGGAACAGCCAGATTTTTGTATCCTCTTCCTGCTTTATTTATAAAATAAGTTCATTAAATAAAACTGAATTAATTATCATCTCGTGTTGCGGCACACAAGTTAGAACTAAACTAAACTCTTTATGTGTTTATATTAAAATTATTGTGCATTTGCGGGCATTAATACTATTTTAGCCAATTGGCGTGAATTGAATAGTCAGAGTGCAATAATAATATTAATTATGCTGCTACATTTTGCACTATTGCCACAAGTTCTTTTATTGCAAAATACAATAAATTTCACACAGTTTTATTTAATTTATTGACTTGATTTATTTGCACAAATGTTTGCACTAATAGAACTACAAATCACTGCATTCAATTCTCTGTTTGGAAATTCAATTGCTGAGCCATGATGTTCCTAGTGAGTGGCTGGCATTGAACACCGTTGCAGACACTTCCAATTTTTTTTTTTTGACTCGTACCAAACAAATTTGAAATGCTAAATAGCTAAAACTGTGAGCACATGTTGCCACACTAGTGTGCCAGACAAGTCAAAGTGCTATATTCGGCTGTAACGAATCTTATATACACCCTTCACATGCACCCTTAACTGATAATCGGGTAAGGCTATTAACCCTTCTAAGGATTAGATTTAATGAGAGACGAATTTAAATACAGTTATTTGGTACCTCCACTCAGGCATATTTCTTTTTGGCAATACTTCTTACAATAAAATACAAAAACAGAAACTATGAAATCCGGAAATAAACTTTTTGCTGAAATTTCGTTGCTGAGCTTTGCCCGGATAAGTCAAGTGATAACCTGACATTAGACGAAACTTTCGATAGTAGGTAACACATGCAGTCTTTGAAAACAATTAAGCGAAACAAGTAAAATCGTTATATTTGACCGGGTCGAATCTTAAATATCCTCCAAATATTTAGTAAGTAAATTTAAAATGTTTAACTGGGTGGGACAGAGTTCTTTCAAGACATCTCTGTACCCAATTTTTTATATCTATTTTGACAGTCATTCCTGGAAGGGTCCGTGGAGAAGACGTTTCACTTTTGCAAGATCAGAGCACGTCTCAGCTTCTTATAGGCTTCAGGAATACAAATTGTTCAATATTTAAAAAATTTTTGCATGTAATATCGTACATCAACGCCCATTAAAGGGGGCGGGGTTCAAAAATAGATTATATCATGTTTTCCACAGACGAACGTAGGGACATTGCTAGATCGTCTTAGACTTCATTACTGATCAGGAATATATATATACTTTATGGGGTCCAGTTCTTTTTGGAGGGCATTAAAACTGTATTTTGTAGGGGTCTCCGTGGCAAGGGCCGTGGGGAGACATTTCACCTTTGCCATAAGACTGTAAAAATTAATTTTTGGGATAATTAAATGTAAAATTTATTATGTGAGTGAAGATAAATATGCCGAGTTAAACATGTTTTGACGTAAGCACTTACGAAACAACGTATTTAGCTGCGAAGTTAAATACGTTATGACGTAACGAAATGGCATACAGTGAAGTTTTCTTCATGAAAATCTCTATTTAATAAATTTTTTGATAAATATGCTGAGTTAAACATGTTGTGACGTAAGCAGTTACGAAACAACGTATTTAGCTGTGAAGTTAAATATGTTATGACGTAACGAAATGGCAAACAGTGAAGTTTTTTTTATAAAAATCTCTATTTAATAAATTTTTTGATAAATATGCCGAGTTAAACATGTTTTGACGTAAGCACTTACGAAACAACGTATTTAGCTGTGAAGTTAAATATGTTATGACGTAACGAAATGGCAAACAGTGAAGTTTTTTTTATAAAAATTTCTATTTAATAAATTTTTTGATAAATATGCCGAGTTAAACATGTTTTGACGTAAGCACTTACGAAACAACGTATTTAGCTGTGAAGTTAAATACGTTATGACGTAACGAAATGGCAAACAGTGAAGTTTTTTTCATGAAAATCCATATTTAATAAGTTTTTTGAGCATTTTGTGAAAATATTTACAGGACATGAAAGGTCAATTTACAGGCGTGTGTGATCTTGGAGGGATTTTGCCTCCAGTGGCCGAATAAGGAACCATTTTTTAAATTTTAATACTCATTTTATGGTTCCTAATTTCCACTAAAGAGGGGATATCGATCGAAATTTGTATTTAAATGTACAGAAATTGATATCAATTGTAGCCATTTGGTTTCAGGACTCTAATGGCGTAACGAAAGATTTTATAGGTTCAGAAAAATCTAGAAAATTTACTAAATAATTAGATAATGCTTATTATATCTTGCCTTTGAGTTCTCCAACATCTACGGCAGGTGAAAGAATTTTTTCACAGGCAAGTTTTATAAAAACTAAAGAAAAAAGTCGCTTAAATTAAGAAAAATAATTTTTCCATAATATTTTTTTATAACATCTACTTGAACTATTCAAATATGTAATAAAATGAACTCAAAGTTAATTTTTTATTTTCTTAATAAATAATTGCCCTTATTCTATAACTATTTGTCAATGTCACGTCAAGACAATATCAAAACCAATACAGCTGCATACTCTTATTCGGCATTAAATTAATGTGATCATAATCTTATCATTTTCTACACTTTACAGAATAGTTAGAGGCTGTCAGCAGTGATCAATACTTGCCCACAACCAGAATGCCCTATTTATAATATTGTCTTGACGTGACGTTGACAAATAGTTACAGAATAAAGGAGAACATGTTATATGAATTATTTTGTCTTTGTTTGTTTTAGTTCAAGAATTGTTATAAGAATTGAAAGTAAAATTTTATTTATTGAAATTACTTAATTAAAAAAAAATATATATTAATCGGTTAACCGATTAATAAAAAAAAATTAACCGATTAAACGAAAACATAGTTCTCATTAATAAAGTGAAAAGTATTTCCAAATGTGCTGCATTAAACTTGAGGTTGTATTTTGCGATATCAAACACACACTCACACACATACACACTCTTTATATTTGAAGTGTTGATAATTCAACACTAATTTTCGGTCTCAGTATCTTGGTATCGTATTTGAAGCGTATGAACAATTTTGAATAAATTACATTTTAAACTCATGTGAAATACTATTAACGTTGGGTGGTAAAACTTTAATGCTCCACAAGAAATCCTTAACACTTTACTGGCTAAGTGATTAGACTTTTTACTTGGAACACTAAATTTTTAAAGTTTTGTTAATGTTTACATTCTTTCTTGTACGTGTAATTAAAACCTCGTTAAATCTTCCACGCGTAAAATTGTGTATTTGCTGCTGCCTACAACAAGTTAACCGTTTGCAACGCAACCTGAACTTCATATAAGTTATTAACTATAATTTAATTATATGTATACAGTGCGTGCGTTGGCTTGAAAACGTCTACATGATATTTTTAGAAATAATAGCATTTACAGTGAAAGTGCTGTTGTTAGGCATCGTTGCTATTAAAGAGTTTTCTTTAAACTTTTTATCAATTGATATTAAATATAGTCACCCTACGCAGTGGTGGTGGCAGTGCACATATACAAATTAACCGCTAATAGAGCAAGGGGATAATGAAACGAGTGCTTTATTTTATATGTCAATGCCACCAAGCGCAACACAACATACGGTCAAGACTGGGAGATCCCATTGTGCTAGCGAACTTAAGGGCATCGATGCCAGACTTTTTGTAGACACTAAGGCCGGATTTTTGGGATCTCAGTTAAACTAGGTTTAGTTAATCTGAAAACAGATTAAGTTTTATCAAGTTTTTATAAACAATTTTGATGGAACATCTTAGTTTTGCTTAAAATGTGTGTCCTTAATGAAGTAATAAAAAAAAATCGCAGTTTGCTGGAAAGATCAGAGTTTCAGACTTCGTTAAACTAGGTTTAAACTTAAACCACCTCTCAAAAACCCGACCTAAGTGGCTAAAGGACGGCTTGATGCGGCTGGTGACAATCGTTATGATGACTTACTGATCTAAAGTATCGCAGAAGGACCTTACTAACGCAACAAAGTGGATCGTGTCGGAGAGCTGGTAGCCCTTTCAACCTAACCTAACCCAATCTCTAATAATACGGTTTGCACGGTCATTTTAATAGACATTTTTCTGAAACTACGCAGCTTATGATCATGAGTTCGATTTGGGAAACAGTCATGTCATGGCATGTTGAATTTTTTTAATCTGCTTTAGTGCATGATTGTGTTAAATGTCCAAGTGACAAAAACGCCCTATTGGCCAATAAACAGATATGTTAAAGAATAACGCCAATATCTGCCATTAATGCCTAACTTGACGGTGCTTTTAATACCCCTGTGAAAAATAGTGTTTAACACCAAGAATGATAAAATAAAGATTACGCCTTGCGCATGATTTACCGTTTGATGACGTATTTGTTCCCTCGAAGAGATTGCCAAATGTTTATTATATGCAAAACTAATACATCCTCGTACAAAATTTATATTTTATGTTATATTTGGCAACTCTTCACTCAATTTACTCAGAGAGATTTCCAACAAGCAAATGAAATCGGATTTATGAAAGTGCAAGTTTTGTGTTATATTTTATAATAAATTGTATTATGTTTTAAAATAAATATATTGAAATAATTATTAAATAACTTGCAAAAAAGTGGGAAAAATTGAACAAAGAACGCTGATGAGATGGCGTAGCGGCCTCGAAATCAGTACTGATCCGTTCTGCTGGTTTGATGATTATTAAAAATATTCTTAATATTCCAATCTTAATATAAAAATAATAAATAGAATTTAAACAAATTCATTTATTAATAATAAAAAAAATAACAAAAAATAATTTGCAGTCATGCAAGATTCGAACTTAAGCCCGATAAAAACTTAACAATTTATAACTTAAAGTGTAAAAAACTTATTAAAACTTGATTTTTAAGGCTCATAAACTGTAAACAAAAAACCTAAATTAAAGAGAAAATAGAACAAAAAAGAGCAAGCATGAAATGTGCAGTGGGCAATTGCAAACAAAGTGACAGCAAGAAAACAAGTGAGAAATAATTGTGTTAAAATGTAATATTGTGATCAAAATTCTTTTTTGTTTTCAAAAAGCTGTGTCATTTTATAGTTTTCCAAGAAATGAAGCTCAAAGGAAGTTATGGCTGATATTTTGCAAGCAAAAAAATTTGTTTTGAATGGGGAAAAAAGAAGAATAATTAGCAATTGGGTTCAATATTTATATAAAATAACTATAAATTAACAATTTCAAATAAAAACAAGTGGAAAATAAAATAATTTTTTAAAATTGTTTATTATCAAACAAATTTAATTTGAAAAATCGCAATTTGCCCCACTGTACTGTTTTTACAATAACATAATAGTTCTCCAGCTTAATTTAATTAGCCAATCAGAACACATGTTGAGTGACGTCAGAGTTCCATCATGCGCAGAAAAGTATTTTTATTTCAGCTTGTTGGCGTAATCTTTATTTTATCATTCTTGTTTAACACCACACCAAAGACACACCACTATGACTTGCAAAGAGCACAGAGGTGACTTCCGTATGTGGTTTAACTCACCATTTACAAACTCCACCATACAGTCAGTATTTAAGGAATAATCAGGGGGCCAGTCATGCTGCTTTCATCCAGTCCGCCCAGTCGTTTCGACCATTGGACAGGCGTTAGTCTTTATACACGACATTCAAATATTGTACGTGCACAAACATGTAGAGGAGCATGCGCCAGCACGTGGCACCAGCTCTAAATATTGTGGTTCAGGCCTCTAAAAGGCGTGTAACCTGTGTCACATACTAAAACCGTGTGATGTACAAGTGATAACTCTACTGGTAGATGCCGGAAAGGACACTTTTAGAGACTGAGTTTCTATCGGGTTTAACAAACCTTATGTAAAATATTTATTATAAGAAATTTAAAAAATTAAACTGTAAAAGTAAAATTATATAAAAATTTTGTAAAGGCGGATTCACCCATGTTGTCCGAACAAAATTTTTGTCCGGACAAATTTTTGTTTATATGTAGTTTGACGTCTCTCTTCTTGAGAGAGAGAAAATATTTTTTACGAACAACTCTCAGCTTGAATTGGTTTAATTTTATATTTTGTCCGGACAAAATTGAACTGAGTTGCCAATACGTTAAACTTTTTCACATAAAGTTGAGGTGTCATTTTGTGTTTGATATATTAAATTGTGTGTGAGACTAAAAAAATAAATTTTGAGAACTAATATTAACTATTTGTTTCTTTTTTTATATGTATTCTGGTAATAACAATGCTTTATGCAATTCAATGGCCATAAGGTAAAGCAATTTACTTTTCTCGTCCATTATTATTATCACAAATTCTTGAAAAATAATTTAAAATATGTAATATCCAAATATCTAAAATATCAAGAAAATAAAGCAAAACATAAAAAATCGCTGCAGTACTACCATTTTGCAAAACTCATTTTTTATATGAATGGCAACTTTGATTTTCCGGACAAATTTATCGAAGTGAGTGAATCGTGCTGCAGAAAACTCTCAGTGAAATAAATTTTGTCCGGACAAAACTTTTGTTCGGAAAACATGGGTGAATCCGCCTTAAAAGCACAAAAAGAATTTTGACAAACAACTCAAATAACAAAACAAGTTTAAAAAACGTTGAATTATCCAATTTATACAGCAGAGCGGAACAGCTGTTTTCGAAAGCAGCTATACTGTAGTTGTGATAAACAAAAGTACTCATGAGTACGGATGATAGAAGTGCTGCTTCTTCTGAAATGGAATTTGTACAACTAAACTGATTTACCCCAGGGCCTGGAAATATTTATCATGTCCTTCTGTCGCGCTCCTTAGGCGCCTGTCAATCTTAATTGAATTTGATAGGGCAAAAAATAGTTCGTAATATATAGTATATCTACATTGCACAGTGGGGCGTAAGGTGCAGTTTATGCATTAATTAAAAAGTAAAACTTCAAGTACCATGGAGACGAAATGTATTCATTTCAAGTGCATAAAAATCGTCATCACTAGGCCAGAAATTAGTGTCAAATGGTTAGAGGTACACTTGTAGTGTACTTGTACAATTAAACACTGTGGGAGAATAGTTCAAAAAATAGACAGCCAAAAGCTTAAAACTTGGCGCAATTGGAATATTACTTTCCACTAGTAATTTTGAAAAAGTGATTTATTCAAGTATTGCAAGTAAATTTGTAATAAGAATTATTTTTGGAATGTTTTTGTTTTAAAAAATTATAATTATGGGTATCGTAAGTAGAGATGTGCAGATGTCGTGAATTTTTCGTGTCACGCGTGAATCACGTGAATAGTGATTACAAATTATTACAAATTATGCGTGCTTGCGTGAGCGTGATTAAAAAATTTAGAACCGTGCGTAATAAACTCGAAGTGTTTTATTGCATATTATAGTCTGAGTTTATAACAGAAATAATAAAGGGTCCGCCATCTAACGTTTTTTTTTCAACTAGTGTTTATTTCGTGAATGGTAACACTTAGCTCATGTCGGATTTGACAGATAATTAGTTTTATCCTTCCGCTGAACGAATATGGTTGACCATCCAATGCGTTTTCGCTTCGCTAAATGGGCCTGCGATCAACATACAGAAGATGCCGATTTGGCAAAAAAAAAATCATCTTTTCAGATGAAGCTCATTTTGATCTTGGCGGGTATGTAAACAAGCAAAATTGTCGCATTTGGGGCACAGAAAACCCGCACGCATACTTTGAAAATCCGACGCACCCAAAACGAGTCACTGTTTGATGCGGATTTTAGTCCAGTGGCATAATTGGAGCATTTTTCTTCGAAAATGGGCAAGGAGTGGCCGTTACAGTCAATGGCGATCGTTATCGGGCCATGTTCGTTCACAAAAATTGAAGAGGAGGATATTGGCAACATTTGGTTTCAACAGGTCGGCGCTACGTGCCACACAGCCGAAGCTACACTCGATGTTTTGCGCCCTGTTTTTGAAGATCGCATTATCAGCCGCAGAGCTGATGTCGTTTGGCCACCTCGGAGCTGCGATTTGACGCCGTTGGACTATTATTTGTGGGTTGCCGTCAAAGATAAGTGTTACGCCGACAAGCCAGAGACAATTGACGCTTTAAAGGACAATATTCGTGAAGCCATTGGTGAAATACAGCTGCACGCAATCGATAATGTGCTTAAAAATTGGACCGATCGTTTAGGCTACTGCATGGCCAGCCGAGGCAGCCATTTGAATGAAATTATTTTCCATTATTAATCGGAAGGATTGTGCTTTCAAATAAAAAAAGAAATTTGAGAAAATATTCAGTAGTTTTTTATAGCATTTTCAAAAAAAAAAAAAATTATTTGGCGGACCCTTTATTTAAAAACAGAAGATAAGGGCTTTCAATATTAAATCGAATCAAGCTTAAAAAAATTTTAGTATAATAATTTTACTCACGCGCACATCTCTAATTACAAGCGAACGTACTCCTTTTTAATTCCTTTATGCGCCGTTGGCAACATTTTTCTGTGCTAATAACAGAATTTGAGAACAAAATGATTTTGTTGCGTGGGATATTCAATATATTTCCTATTCTTCTTTTGTCCCACTTTTTTATTAGCAAAAAAAAAAAAAATAGAGTTTCATGAAAAACTAATAACATAAATGCTGGGTAAATATTTTTCTATAATCAAATATTTTCACTTTGAATATAAATATTCATTCTATTTTAGAAAAAAGAAGAAAACAACTAAAATCCCTTTTGCAAGCACAATAATTTAAAATATTCAACAATCTGAACTGAACTGAACACATCCATTGGCAATAAAATTGTTTTCCATGCTCATTGAAACTTCTCTACTTAAGCTTCCACAAACTTAAACAATCATTTGTAAATATGACTGGCGCACTTTTTACTCGTTTCCATACAATATATTTCACAAAAAGGGATCTTTTTTTTCCTCATCCACATTTTACTTGACGATGCCTTTTCATTGCAAATGTCAAAAGCAAAACGTGAACGCACACACACACTAAAAGAAAGCAGAACAATTTGAAAGAAACAATTGTGTATCATCATATAGATTCTCAATGAATACCAATTTTAAACAATGAAAATGAGGAGGACTTTTTTTCCAGCGTAGTCGTGCAAAAACAATGAATTTTAAATAAACCTCTTAATAAGGATATACATACATAATAAATATATAACGTCAGCTGAAATGCCAACTCATGTAACTCGATTACGATTTTACTGCGGAAAAGGAAACTAAATGGCAGCCACTATTGATGTTTGTATTGATTCATTTATCGTGTATAAAAAATGTATGGTGGGAAATTATTTAGCCTTTTGCCAGTTACACGGTCTTACGGGCCAGCTAACGATAAATAATTCTTCGCTGGCATCATTTTTCTGAATACTCAGGCAAATTTTTATGATGAATAATTTCTTGTTATTTTATTCATTCATTTATTTATATGCATATTGTAACCAGCGCCATTGATACAAATAATTTCGTTTGCTATAAATAATTTTAGTGTCATGTAAATATGCTCGTATTGGTTTTTTCTTTGCTTTTTGTTTTTCTGTTTTCAAATAATGTAATAATTGGCTGTGAAGCTGTGGCTTTCAAGGCAACTCTCTCTCTGTCTCTCTCTCTCTCATAACGTATTCTTGTGACTTATTGATTAGTATTGGGGGAGGGGAAGGAGACATAAAACATGGCACGTAGTGACAGATTCAAGTTCTAAAACTTTGTATTACAGAGTCTGTCACTTGTGCACGTCTCTGCTTTTGGGAGAGAGTCGGCCAGCTGACACAATTAAAATATTCTGTGACAGCTGTCAGTTTACTACTGCTTAACATTGACAGGTTAAATAAATCTATTGTAAAGGATGTTTTTATAAGAGCGTGCTGATTTGAAATTTAAATAAAACACATGCCAAATCATGAAATGGCCAAAAGAATTTTGTCATTTGGTAGATGATTTCTTGTCATTTAACATTTAAATATAATTTCGGGCATATGGCCACCACGACTATTTTGCTCAAAGGTCATTCTGGAGGTCCAATTTTCGACCACTTTTTCAAGCATTTGAGGGCGTATTTCAGCAATGACACGTTGAATACTGGTTTCCAAAGCGTCAATCGTTGCTGGTTTATCCACGTTAACCAACGTCAAATCACTCGAACGCGGAGGCCAATTCACCGGTCCATTTCTCGAAATAATGCTGTCGTTGAAATGGTCTTTCAATAAGTGCATTGTTTCGCCCGCAGTATGACAAGGGGCACCATCCTGTTGAAACCACATTTCGTTTACATCCATATCTTGAAGTTTTGGCACCAAAAATTCATTGATCATGATTCTGTATCGATTTCCATTCACGGTAACGCGTCGTCCTTCCTCATTTTTAAAGAAATAAGGACCGATGATTCCACCAGCCCATAGACCGCACCAAACAGTACATTTATCGGGATGCATTGGTAATTCTTGAACGGGGTGTGGATTATCTTTGCTCCAAATACGGCAATTTTGCTTGTTAAAATATCCATTCAACCAAAAATGTGCCTCATCACTGAAGAGAATTTTGCGGTAAAAAAGCGGATAAAAATTTTTAATTGAACACTGTTTTTGAAAATAAATTTCCACGATTTGGAAGCGTTATTCTGGAGTTAACCTGTTCATGATGATTTGCCAAACAATACTGAGTAGAGACGTCACTTTAAACTGTCAAAACAGCTGTCAGACAACAGAGTGATTCGTATAAAAAAAATTTCATAAAAAAACACCCTTTATATTCGAGTATTTATGTATAGCGTGTTTTTTTAAGAGTGTCACAACACCAGAGCCACGCGTGCGAATTGTTGAAATTTTGAATCAAAATAATTATTCTATTCGTGAAACTCATAGTGCACTTTTTCCATTTTATGGCGTACATAAACGTCCTTAAG
Organism: Linnaemya tessellans; assembly: GCA_951800035.1. Classification (NCBI taxonomy): domain Eukaryota; kingdom Metazoa; phylum Arthropoda; class Insecta; order Diptera; family Tachinidae; genus Linnaemya; species Linnaemya tessellans. The sequence continues at coordinate 6,333,877 of OX637532.1, read as the reverse complement.
AGAAAACTAATTCGAAGAACAATAGATCATTTTCGGACCACATTTACTGTTACTGAACAGTGCACACTGAATAATCTGTAGCCGCTGTACAGGAAAGCATTGAAGACGATCCTAATTAATCAATTCGTCGCCGTTCTCAGCAACTGGGATTGTGTTATTTTATTTTATGAAAGATTTTTTTTTTCATTGTTGAAAATTGAAATCAGAAATCATATTTGAATATTAATTTCATAAAATTTTCTTTCTAATAAAGCCCGTCGTTTCATTAATATTAAAAATATATTTCCTTGTTAAACCCTCCAAAAAAGGAATTGGAGGATATATTCACTTCGTCATTCCGTTTATGACTCAGTGAAATATCCATCTGAGACCCCATAAAGTATATATATTCTTGATCTGTGATGAAATCTAAAACGATCTGAGCATGCCCGTCCGTCCGTTTGTGGAAATTACGATTCAGTTCAAACGAAAAGATCCAGACTGTTGAAATATGGTATAAATATATCTTGAAGGATAGCAAAGGTCAAGTTCGTAAATGGGCTGAGTCGGGCCAGATGGAAAAAGTTCCCCTAAGAAGAACTGAAAAGACCTCTAAAAAACATAATTTTTAAAGTTTTTTTTTGTAGTTGTGTTAAGCAAACGATATATTTTTATGTCAAAGAAGGTCCAACACGTTAAACTTGGAGCCATAAAATAAATAAACAATAATTTTTGGACCCCGCCCCCTTTAGTGGGCGTTATTATATGCCAAATAGTGTAAAAATTTAACGAATTGTTTTACTCAAGCCTACATTCCTTAAAAAGAAAATGTTTAAGCTTGATGACGAAGCTGAGAAGTAACCTGGTATTCCTCTGCCCTAGCCCCGCCTCCCACTTTGTCCCCTAAATGACCCTATCAAAAAAAAAATAAAAAAAATTTTAGATGAATTTTACATTTAATTATCCCAAACATTTATTTTTAGTGTTTTATGACAGGTGAAAGATCTCCCCCACGGCCCTTGCCAGAGAGAACCCGACAAAATACAGTTTTAATGCGCTCCAAAAAGAATTGGAAGTGTATAAAGTATATAGTATATTCTTGATCAGTGATGAAGTCTGAGACGATCTGGCAATGCCCATGTGTTCGTCTGTGGAAAACATGATATAGTCTATGCAGTTCTCGTATCCTTTTTCACAATAAAATTTGTGTAAATAGGAACTGTTATCACATTCAACCAAATCACCTAATAAGTGGTGACAAACACAACACACATGAGCACTGATGATGAAGGTGTTGTGGCTTTCGAAAACAGCTGTTCTGCTCTGCTGTGTAAGTTGAATTACAAAAACTGATGTTGACTTGCCTTTGTGCCTTGGAATATTTATCATGTCTTTCTGATATTTAAATTAAAATTTCGAACAATTAGCCTATAGAATCTTAATTCAATTTAATATAATGATATAGTCTATTTTTGGACCCCGCTCCCTTTAGTGGTCGTTTACGTACGATATTATATGCAAAAATAATGTAAATATTGAACAATATTTATTCCTTAAGCCTATAAGAAGCTGAAAAGTTCTCTAATCTTGCAGAGGTGAAACGTCTCCCCCACGGCCCTTCCCGGAATGACTGTGTCAAAATAGAGATTTAAAATTGGCTACAGAGATGTCTTAAAGTAAGTCTGTCGCACCAAGTTAAACATTTTAAATTTGCTTACTAACTATTTGGAGGGTATTTAATATTCGAACGGGTCGAATATAACGTTTTTACTTGTTTTATTATGATTTAATTTTATGTCATTCTATCAAAAAACACCCTTTATATGAGATTGTTTTTTGAATTCAGGGCTATTGAAATTTAACAAAAATTACTTGCTGTATTTCTACCAGCCAATAAAAATAAATACGAGTACACAGAGAACGTTTATATTGGAGTGTATATGCGTGTTTAAAATGCCTCTTACCTACTTTCTATTAAAAAATAATTCTATTGTGCATATCTACATAAAAATACCTTTCGAACCAGGTATGCTTAGGCAAAATTGGTGGACGTGAGATAGCCAAAAGTGTACCACAAAAAAAAGTGTGACCTATTTGTATATAAGATTCCACAAGATACATGAAGAGAAAAATATTTTACACTCTTTATTTGCTTTAAACATTTAAAAAAAGATAAGTATTAAAATTTTACTTAAAATAACTTGCATATTTTAATATAAACGGTTAAATATATCCAAAACAATTTAATGACCTGAAATTATTTGAATAGTTGTTAACAAGAAAACTCAAACACACTTGAGGAGTTGCTTGAATACAGCATGATTAACATCTGTTTTTTTTTTAAATAAAAATAACTCACTTATTTATTTGTCGGAGAAACTTTTGAATGCCATATTAATGCCCTGGTCAGGAACTACTTTATCCGTCTGCAACACCAAACGTGTGTTGGGACCATAAATATACTCACACACATGTATATTTGGTTCATATATATATGTTTTTAAATTAGCCACAGCAACATGTCTGCATTTGTTTTATATAAATATGTAATTACAACATATACTGTAGTAGAAATTCTACCACAGAAAATTAATTATCGCAAAATAAATGGAAAAATAATTTATTGATTTGTGCAAACTAAACAATTTTGGTAATGAAAGTGCATTAAAAGTGATTGAAAAATATATATGAATATATTTTGTAAGTATATATTGTGTATGTATGTGTGTACTGGTGTATATAAAGCCAATAAAATAAATCAATTTGTGAAATATTTAATATATTGAAAACTTAAAATACAAAACTGTTGACTTATGTGGTGTGGCTTAATGTATCAAAGGTATTGAAAACTGAGAGAGAAATAACTGAAATAAAATATGTTGTTGCTTTGTTGTTGTCAGCCTCAAGACTTCTAATTAATATGAAATTTATTGGCATCAATGGATACAATGTTTTCATAATTAAGAAGCAAAAAATCCTAAGTTGGGTGTTGTTGTAGGACAAATTCGAAGCAAGAAAGGAGTATGTGATGAAAATTATATTTATTGAATTATTTGAATGGCTGTTTTAATTATCTACTCGTATATCATAATTAAGTTTAGTTCATTACCTCAATATCTAAATCTGCAATCCTCAGTTTCCTAATCATATTTTCTGTATATTACATCATTCACTTTCTACATTCTTGTGAATGATATTACATTTTCCTAATAATTGAAATCTTCAAAATTTTTCCTCTAGGAAAATATTTGTGTGTTATTAACACCGCACAATAACCACCCTCGTTTCAGTCTAGAAGTTGGCGAGTGCGTAAATGCTAATAATAAGAAAAGCCCAGCCATATGGTCAGCATCATAATAGCTGATGGAGGCTTTAGTAGTTGTGGCAACTCGTGTAACTAAGGACAGTAGTGTCAAGTGCTTCAGTATAGACACGCACCTCTATAGTAAATGAACTGTGAAATATTTGTTCTCACAAAATTCCCCATAAAGGGAAAATTGCTATTGTGAATGTAATTGGAACTTCAATCACTTGATATTTAGAGTTGAAATAATAGCTTTTTTATGTTCTTTTAATTTTTTAATTTTTTTAATAACTGCCTATTTCACCATGTCCATTGAGTTATTTCTTTCGTACGGATATATTTGCAACAACAACAAAATTTTATAAATTGCTTTTGTTTTAAATGTATTTATACGTAAAAAAAAGAACTTTGTCGACATTGTGCAAATCAGCAGTATATCATCCGTATCATGAATAATTTTTCCCCTTACAATTTTTCCCTTTCCCCAAAAAAATGCAATCATGAAAAAATTCCCCGTGAATGATTTCATGCTAAAATTGAATTCCTCTTATCGTGAATGATTTTTTCCTGCTAGGTTATTCACTTTTCCCTTGAATTTATTCACTTAGTTTTCGGTGGGCAATAGAGTAGAAAATGTAAGTATTTTCTATTATAGTTTGAATATGAGAGTTTACAAACTTTATTTTAGGAGCAAGATCCTTTAAGAAGACACAACCTGATACTTTTTGCAACAAATCAATTAGCAGTGTCTTTGTAAAATTTGTTGCTCCAATTCTAAGCATTAAGAATATTTTTAATGTATGAAAATTATTTTACTAATAAATATTTAGCCATACTTTTTTAAAATTTTTTTAAATCAAAGCATAAAATGTAAATTTTTCAAATTCTATGATTTTTCATGTTATTTTCAGCTTCTTCTCATCTTTACATTCACAGAGAACTGATAGCGGAAATAATTTCTCACGGGAGATTCACAATAGCATTTTTCCTTTCGAGTAGAATAAAAAGTTTTCGTGAACTTGTTATTCACAATAGGGGTGAATGTAAAAGAGGAATAAGATTTTTATAGACTTACAAATGAAATATTTCAAATTTCAAGATGATATATTTTAAAAAATATTAAAAATATAAAATAAAAAATAAATAAAAAAAAAATTTAAAATAAAAAAATAAAACAAAAAAAAGTGGATCTTTTGATTAAGAAAAAAATTTTTGAAATATTTTTGTTTGGATTTCCTTCTTTTTGCAAGTAAAGGCCGAGACACATAGAATCCGCGTAAGTCAAAAGGTTGGCACAATGAGTAACTTTTCACTTGCAACTTTAAGGAAATAATATGGAGAAGCAATAATTATCCTATTAAGTTTAAGCAAATATGTGTTGCGTCCCACGAAAACCCCACGTGTTCACGTTTATGTAATTTTTACAATCAAACTAGTTTATATTCACAAGTTCAACCCGCATGTAGTAACATCCGGTTAAGCAAGTTTTATTAATAGTAAAATATATTTCATCCATTTTACTGAATATTAATTTCTGTGGAATTCTACTTCGCTATCGCATATCATATAGTCCTCTCAGTTTTATATAAATATAGATTAGTGTCATACTCAAGATAGATATGGCAGCAGCTGCAAGTATTAATCATATGAAGAATATCCCTAAAACTCCTTTCCTGGTTAAGACTAGTCATATTTCAAGGAATTTAAACTCTTGTCCTAATGAAAACTAATTTATTAAATAAAATATTTATTATAATAATTCTTTCCATTTATTTTTCATCATATTTAACATGTTTATTCTGTTACAAATAGAAAATAATTTGTTATTTTTTCTTGTTTACACTCTTATTCTTATACAAACACATACTCGTCGTCTCAACAGCCCAGCGAACAAAAGGCTATAAATTCAAATTAATTAAGAGTTGATAAAGAACATTTTATCAGTTTGGAGTAGAAAATTTGTTCCTAAAAAATATTGATTTTTTCAGTGTAACTTTTTGCTGTTATTGTTGTTAAATTTAATTATTTTGTTGAAATGTTTATATTCCTGATCTCGAGATATAAAATTTGCACAATTCGATAATTCCTCTGCAATTGTGGAAAAATAATGCGCTTCCAAAAGAATATTAATATCAGAAAATTTATCAAAAATCTAATATATTTGTGGTATAAATAATGAAAGAAGAGTCCTACCGCGAATAACTATTCTCTGGAAAAATCGCCAAAGTTTTTGATCTGCTATTGTGAATGTTTGTCATAACAGAGATAGCGTTATACATTAAACACATTCACGACAGCAGGCTACCGGCCACACGGCTACCGAAATGGAATACATGTGTTAATATGGGAATGATTATTATCATGGCTACACGGCAGGTTGTTGTCCGTGCTACTTTTCCCATATAAACTCCTGTATTCTCTTTCAGTAGTCGTGTGGTCGGTAGCCTGCTGTCGTGAATGTATTTAATGCTTCATTCACTCGAATTATTTTACAAAATATATTCACAAGAAATGTCAGAGAGAACATGAAGTTGTAAATCAAATGATTCACAATAATAACTTTCACTACCAAATTGTCTAAGATATTGTTGAGTTGTTGGGAATGGGAATAGAGTCTTGTTCGCAAACAAATTATTTCTGTAGCATTCACAATAGACATTATTATTTCTAACAAAAATGTATTTGAATAAAATAATTTATTTTTTGGTTTTCCTACAATTGGTCACCCCAACGAAAGGATTAAAAAGTAAAAGTCCCTAAATTTTTGTTTCCATAATTAGTTCATTAAATTTGTACAATGATATGTGGTGTTTGCTGGGATAATGGTGCTTTAACAAACTTTTATGTATTTTGTTTTTTTTTGCCCCAGAAAACATTTACTTTTATTCGCCCACTTTCCCTCAATTACTTATCGTAAGTCATCAAAATGATAAATTAGGAAATGTCGTTTATCTTGTTAAAAGAATCGGCTGTTTACTGGTTTTATTTTAGAGGCGGAGTGCTTAAAGCTGAAATAAGCAGGGGAAAAAATATTTTAAGGATACCAAGCAGTCACTGGTCACGTATATTTAAAATATGTAAATTTGCTTGCTGTTATTGTTTGAATATGATTGCGGCGGCAGTCGCTTACACATGACGTCATATGATGGAGCATTTTATTTTAAGAAAATAATTTCATAAAATTATATGTATATGCTAGTGTATTTTATCTTAATTAAAACTGCTAACGTCATAAGCATAAAAACTGATTTGGATGGGAAATGTATTTGAAAATAAATTTTGCATAAAAATGTGCTTAAAAAGTACACTTCAAGTGCACATTATTTTTTATGGTGGCTACAGCAATTAGTTTCTGCTCAGTTGTTGTAAATAAATAAAATATTTACAATTATTTTCCTCAAACACTTGAACCAATTATGTAATTGCCAGGCATGTTTTGTGTGTAATTGTGTGTTTGTGACTTTTTACATGGGAAAATTTAAAATGTAATATCTCGACTATAGAGGGCCTAGTGTATCATATAAATTCGAGGATGTTGGCTTAACGATTTATGATATATATTTTAAATACAGTGCAACTTCGATATAACGAATTCCAAGAGAAATACTTCGTTATAGCCATTGCTTCGCTATACAGTCGAATCCGCTTTATTGTAACACGCTTTACTGAAAAAAAATCGGATTACTGAAAGTGATACAAATCCCCGCACTGATTTTAAATGCAGCTAGTCTTATTTGCTTCGCTTTAGCGAAACATTGCTTTACTGAAAATATCGTATTACTGAAAACCAAAAGCAAGCCCACAACTACGTTTTGTATGAAATTTACTTCGCCTTAGTGAAAAAATAAACAATGACAAATTTATTTATTAGAAATCGATTGCATAACTTAAGGCTGAAAAAATTGTGCATGTTTTGTGCGTTAAAAATCTAAATGGCAAAATGTGTTTGTCCTTTTCGCTCTTATATACTTTATGGTATTTTTCTATTGTATTGTCAATGCAAGTGGCTAGACATTTTCGAGGAATTCGTGAAAAATGTGCATATGTGTATGTTTTACCGATTTTAAGCAGTACGCTTAACTGTAACAAATTTCAATAAACCGAACTACGTTTAAGGGGAAAAAATCGGATTACTGAAAAAATTGGGTTTTGGTTATTTCCAGTAAAGCGGAGTCGACTTTAATCATATCATCTCCATATGTGACAGCGCATAAAGAAATTTTCACTTTTTTTGTTTTTTGATGTGGACAACATCTGAGCATCGAATGAGGCCGATCCCATGCCCCAAAAGTGTTCCCTCTTCAAGATATGCGCATTTTATGAAGTGATGGTACACCAAAGATACACGTATTTAAATCTTTAAAATGGCTCTCCTGAAAAAAACCGGTTTTTACCCTTAGGTCCCTTTCTATTTTGCGCGTCACATATGACGATGTATCAAGAAATACGAAAAAAATTCGTTATAATTAAAAATTTTTCTACTCAAATTTTATTTAACTTGAGAATGCTAATAGAAGCTTATATTTCATGAGATAAATAAAAAATACAACATATTGCTATAATTTTAGTCACGTGGTATTATCAGGAAAATTATATATAAGGATCTCTGAATTGCTGGAAATTATGTAATTTTGTGTTTAACACACTTGCACGAATTTCACTTAATTGTTTTTATTTTGAAAGAAAAAATATTAGAATATAAAAATAAAAAAAAAGCAATTACAGCAAACTTAACCATAAATGCATATTTCATATGAAAATATTTCTTTGCAAAACTGCTTCATTTGCTTATTGAAGTGAGTGCTCGAAAACGAACATTTTTGACGCCATAATCGCTCTCATGTCTCTTGCCAAGAAAAATATTAAAATATTAAGCAAAAACAGAAAAAAAATCTCGCTGCGCTAACTGGCATGGATCATTAACTTTCCTTAAATAAACAATAAAATTAATCCAAATTGTGTTTTTGGCAAAGGGGGCAACTCAGTCTGCATGGCAGTGGCTGCCAAGCTTGAAAAAGCACCCGATACTTAGGGAAATGTGATTGTCTGGAAATTAATAAATTTCACATTTCTACTAAATAAGTTTTTGTTTGCTCTTATAGCGTTCGTTAGTTAAGGTGCTGTGTGTGTTTGGCATGTGTTGTTTAAGCGTAAAGCGGGGCAACAAACAAGCAAACACATAATCATTCAACTCTGCCTAAAAGTATATGTAGTTTTTGTGAAAGAGCAAATATCCTCAAACACTTATTCAATCTCTTGCACACTCACACACACACACACACACACACACTCGTTCATATTCATTCAATTTACATGTTCAAGTAACCACTTATTTTGGTAATTTATTAGCATTTCACTTACCCAATAAGATGAGAAATAATAGCTGCATATTAATCAAACTTCCTATACGATGATGATAATTTTGATGATTTATAGTTAATAACATGTTTTTGTCGTTCTAATTTTTATGGCAGCAATTTTTCCTTCCTTGTGTTTTTTTTGTTCTTTTGCTATATGATGATTATGGTTGTTGTTGTTGTTATTTTATGTATATTAATAATTGTTGGTGTTGTTGCTGTAGCTGTTGTTGCTGCTACTGTTGCTGCCTGATATTTTTAATAGTCGTCGTCTGTTTTTAAGTTGCGCTTGATTTTTTGCATATTGAAGTTTGAATTGACACTCATTTGCAATTGGCTTCATATTTTAATATATTTTATTTATTACTTTCTCCTTCCCGTTTTAATTTAAATATTTATTTATTTTTGCAATATGTATTTATAAATAACAAATAATAAATGTAGTTGCTGCTGTTGATCTTGCTATGCTGTTATATATTTTAATACACATCCGTAAAATTTTTTTTCTTTGCATGTACAGTGCTGGCTAAATTGTTGGTCAAGTAATTGAGATTTTTACTCTGTATATCAAATCAAATATACGCTGTAAGGAAACAATATAGAAAAAATATTAATTAATTACTGACTTTCCCCAGTATTCATAAAATTTAAAATGAGTTTGAAATGTATTTTAATCACATTTTTTCATACAACATTTTCTTAAAACAGATTTCAAATACGTTTTATTTTTTTATGAATGTGGGGGTTTATCTTTATTTGTGTTTACTAGGATCGTTTCGTTCCCTTGATATTTAGTTTTAATGTTCTTTTAATATCTCCATTTTTTTTTATTATCTGCCTATTTTACAATGTCCAATGAATTCTTTCTTTTGCAGAAATATATTTGCAACAACAACAAAATTTTATAAATTGCTTTTGTTTCAAATGTACTATTATACGAAAAAAAAAAAAAATAACTCTGTCGACATTGTGAAATCGCCAGTATATTATCCCTCGCAATTTTTCCCTTTTCCCTAAAATTGCTATCATAAAAAAATTCCCTGTGAATGATTTCATGTTGAAATTAAATTCCCCTTATTGTGAATGATTTTTTTCCTCCGCGAATTTTTTAACTTTTTCCTAAAATTGCAATCATGAAAGAACTCCCCGTGAATGATATCATGTTGAAATTAAATTAAACTTATTGTGAATGATTTTTTCCCCGCGAATTTTTTCACTTTTCCCTAAAATTGCAATCATGAAAGAACTCCCCGTGAATGATTTCATGTTGAAATTAAATTACCCTTATTGTGAATGATTTTTTTCCTCCGCGAATTTTTTAACTTTTCCCTAAAATTGCAATCATGAAAGAATTCCTTGTGAATGATTTCATGTTGAAATTAAATTTCCCTTATTGTGAATGATTTTTTCCTCCGCGAATTTTTTAACTTTTCCCTAAAATTGCAATCATGAAAGAACTCCCCGTGAATGATTTCATGTTTAAATTAAATTACCCTTATTGTGAATAATTTTTTCCTCCGCGTATTTTTTCACTTTTCCCTAAAATTGCAATCATGAAAGAATTCCCTGTGAATGATTTCATGTTGAAATTAAGTTCCACTTATTGTGAATGATTTTTTTCCTCCGCGAATTTTTTAACTTTTCCCTAAAATTGCAATCATGAAAGAATTCCCCGTGAATGATTTCATGTTGAAATTAAATTCCCCTTATTGTAAATGATTTTTTCCCCGCGAATTTTTTTACTTTTCCCTAAAATTGCAATCATGAAAGAATTGCCCGTGAATGATTTCATGTTGAAATTAAATTCTCCTTATTGTGAATGATTTTTTTCCTCCGCGAATTCTTTAACTTTTCCCTAAAATTGCAATCATGAAAGAACTCCCCGTGAATGATTTCATGTTGAAATTAAATTACCCTTATTGTGAATGATTTTTTTCCCGAGAATTTTTTCACTTTTCCTTAAAATTGCAATCATGAAAGAATTGCCCGTGAATGAATTCATGTTGAAATTAAGTTCCACTTATTGTGAATGATTTTTTCCTCCGCGAATTTTTTAACTTTTCCCTAAAATTGCAATCATGAAAGAATTCCCTGTGAATGATTTCTTGTTGAAATTAAATTACCCTTATTGTGAATGATTCTTTCCCCGCGAATTTTTTCACTTTTCCCTAAAATTGCAATCATGAAAGAACTCCCCGTGAATGATTTCGTGTTGAAATTAAATTACCCTTATTGTGAATGATTTTTTTCCCGAGAATTTTTTCACTTTTCTCTAAAATTGCAATCATGAAAGAATTCATTGTGAATGATTTCATGTTGAACTTAAATTCCCCTTATTGTGAATGATTTTTTCCCGCGAATTTTTTCACTTTTCCCTAAAATTGCAATCATCTCCCCGTGAATGATTTCATGTTGAAATTAAATTACCCTTATTGTGAATGATTTTTTTTTCTGCGAATTTTTTCACTTTTCCTTTTAATTTACTCACTAAGGTTTTGGTGAGGAATAGAGTAAAAAATGTAATTATTTTCTACTATAATTCGAATATAAGAGTTTACAAATTTTATTTTAGGGCCAGGATCTGTTAATAAGACACAACCTGGTACTTTTAGCAACAAATCAATTGCCGGTGTCTTTGTAAAACTTGTTGCTCCATTTCTAAAGATTAAGAATATTTGAAATGAAATTCATTTGTTGGTGGTCAAGCAATGTCTACATGCATTTCATTGGTGCTTTACCAAATCATCAGTAGACTTTAACCACAATTTTGAAAAGTTAAAAACGTCTTATCTTATGCATATACTTCTGAAAACCTTCTGAAAACTCACAGAAGTGTATGCATCAGATAAGACGTTTTTAACTTTTCAAAATTGTGGTTAAAGTCTACTGATGATTTGGTAAAGCACCAATGAAATGCATATAGACATTGATTGACCACCAACAAATGAATTTCATTTAAAATAGTATTGGGACAATATGTCATATACAAATTTCATAAGATTAAAAATATTTTTAATTTGTTTCGTTCGATTTCAAAAAATGTATCCAAATTATTTTACTAATAAATATTTAGCCATATTTTTTTCAATTTTTTTTCAATTATTACAAAAACGTAAATTTTATAACACAAATTTCTTTGATTTTTCAAGTTGTTTTCAGTTTCTACTCTTTTTTTTTTACATTCACTGAGAACTGATAGCGGGAATAATTTATCACGGGAGATTCACAATAGCATTTTTCCCTTCGAGTGGAATAAAAATTTCACATGAACAAAAAGTCCATTTGTTATTCATGGTAGGAGTTTATGTATATATTTCTTTTAATTTTTTGAGCAATAACATATTTTTTGTTATTTTCCATATAAAAAACTGGATTTTTTTTTCTGCTTAAAAAAATCCATAACTCTTTCTTTATATATTTAAGTATAAGAAATTCTTTCTTTAACAAATTTAAGAAACCTGACAAATGGGTTTTCCAGATATGCCTTTCATTTATATTTTTATTGGCTTTTGTTTAAAGTGTGCCTTAAAGAAAAAGAAATAAATAAAAAAATTTTGGCAGTTTCTTATATTTTAGTCGCCACTGTATGTGAGTTTATTTATATATTTATTTTGTTATTTTTGGTATTAAATGGATTTCATAGAACGACCCTTATAGTCTTTGAAAGGATTTTCCCAATTTACATTTCATACGTACACACACATACACAAGCACACCCCGTATGCATACAGATAGAAATATTCGCATATATTCTCATTTAATAATAACCTCTTTTTTATATTCTTCTACATATCTTTTTATTCTGTTTCTCTATTTTGTTTTATTTTTTTGTGTCCTGTGCATGAGTGTTTCTGGTTGAGTGTTTGTGTTTTATTTTTTATACATTTTTATGACCGTGTTTCTTTCCTTTTCATTGGTTCAAACAAAAAATAATATAAAATGTTTAATAAAATTTTTATAAGAAAAAGTAAAGTACATTTATACTCATGGTGTTTGTGCGGACATTAGTTTTCGCCTGAAATACAAACACATGTGCAAACATGTATGTGTAACTACATACGTGTGAGGGATTAAGTTTACACATAGCCATATCCATGCCATATACACACACACACACACACATACATATATTAATATACACATGTAGAGAGTTACTAACCCTAATTTCTTTGGCAGACCACAAAACTTTTGGAAAAAAAAATAAAAAATAAATATAAACTGAATGTGTTATTGCTCTTCGACAACTCTTGCCCTCCCACTTGTCAATGATCTTAATGGTTTTCATTAAAATTACGAATCTGCTTGCAAATTACAGTAATAAAAGACTTAGAATTTCCGATGTTTCTCAAGACTTTATTAAAGTTTTCAGGCAAATATCCCAAAAAAAAGGGGGAAATATTTCCCTATATTCAGTTTATTAGGAATGAAATTGCATAGTAGAATAAAGAAATAATTTTAGCAGAATTCAATTTGTGAAAAAGTAATCATCCTGTTTCTACTTGAATGCCTGAGTGTAGTGGTCGGCCATGTAAAGCAATCATGTTCTATTCTACAGCTCGGTTATGCACTTTTTGCTATAACTTGTGTCCTATATTGAAAGTAAAAATTCCAAAATGAAAAAATCGTTTGAAATTTTTAATTTTTGACAATTTTTGTTAAAATGCATAATTTCTTATATTCACCCCTGTCATGAATAATTTTTCCCTGGAAATTTTTTCCTTTCCCTAAAATTGCAATCATGAAAAAATTCCCCGTGAATGATATCACGCTAAAATTAAATTCCCCTGATTGTGAATGATTTTTTTCCGGAAGTTCTTTCATTTTTCCCTTGAATTTATTCACTTAGTTTTTGGTGGGGAATAGAGTAGAACATTTAAGTATTTTCTATTATAATTCGAATATTAGAGTGAATGATATCACGCTAAAATTAAATTCCCCTGATTGTGAATGATTTTTTTCCGGAAGTTCTTTCATTTTTCCCTTGAATTTATTCACTTAGTTTTTGGTGGGGAATAGAGTAGAACATTTAAGTATTTTCTATTATAATTCGAATATTAGAGTTTGCAAACTTATATTTTTTGCAACAAATCAATTGCCTGCGTCTTTGTAAAACTTGTTGCTCCAATTTTAAACATTAATGCTAGGAACACAACTGGGACGAACGACGAATTTCGCTTAGCACGACGAATTCGTTGATAAAAAATCGCTCTATAAATTCGTCGTATGAAACACAATAACGACGAATAAATTAAAATAATAAGCAAACAGAATTTTAATATTTGTTTTTTAAATCATTGTAATCCTCTGATGCCAGTCAGATTGTTTAGACACACAATAATTATCCCGGTGTTGTCCATTTTTTTTCAGAACAAATTCATTTTTGTAAATATTTTCTGAAAAATTTTTTGTCTGTAAATAAATTATTATTTTCATTTAACAGCTGATGGGGTGACCATATGAAAAAGTGAGAAATAGAAAGAAAAACTATATTATAAAAAGTGATCAAAATTAATAAAAAGTCGTCCGAATGATACATTTTTGTGAATTGGTGAATGCATTTTTAGTATGTACTGAAAATTTTAGTGCTACATGCAACAATACAGTAGTGAACTATGTTTTTCCACAAAAAACCAGTTTGAGTATATGAAGCCTGGTCACTTTATATTGATTTGTCCGTCGTTCGTTGACGAAACAATTAGAAATAAATGTATTTCAACTTTCGCTGAGTATGACGAATTTCGCCTAACGCCACGATTGTGTGCATTTTCATATACACCAATGTGTTTTATTTTTGGCGACGAATATACACGACCAAAAATTCGTCGTTCGTCACGGTTGTGTTCCTAGCATAAGAATAATTTTAATTTGTTTTTTTCACTTTCCAAAATGTATCCAAATTATTTTATTACTAAATATTTAGCCATATTTTTTTTAAATTGTTTTAAATTATTGCATAAAATTAAATTTTTCAACACAAATTCTTTAATTTTTTATGTTGTTTTCGGCTTCTTCTCTTTTTTAGCATTCACTGAGAACTGATAGCGCAAATAATTTCTCACGGGAGATCCACGATACCATTTTTCCCTTCGAGTGGAATAAAAATTTCATGTGAACAAAAATTCCCCTTTTCATTCACGTTAGAGGTGATTATTTTATAAAATGATTTTCAAACTAAATATTTTAAAACTGGTCATGAATTTCTCTCATTCCATTTGAAATTTTTGTCTCTTAAACGGACCGCTTAAAATGCTTTTTTTTTCTCACAAAATATATTCAATATCTGTGTTTTGCTTTACCAAACTCTTCAATTTCGTTAAATATTTAATAGCAGACAGGAAATAGGAAATACTTTTGAAGGTATTTTCGTCGGTCCTTTGAAAATCCGAATGGTAGATTTCAATAAAGCAATAAATTTGTGGTAATGAAGCCATAACTGGATTTTTATTGCCTGTATTTGTTATTTCGTATATTATTAATACATTTTTTATGGCTTATAGATTGAGGTTAGAGCGTTGGAGACCATTAAATTGTGGAGTCATATTTCATTGTGTTGGTGCTGTTGGCCATAAAATCGTCTCATAAGTACCATTTAAAATTTGGTGGCTTTGAAACTTTCTTCGGTTTACTGCTTTACTTGCCCTTCTATATTTTGTTTTATTTTGCTTTTTTTTTTTGATATTTTATGACTCTCCTTATGACCACTTTAAAGTGTCAAGTGATTACTTAATTTCCAATAATATTTTATTAATATTTTTTTATTGAGCTTAACAAAGGAGTTGTATTTCAATGAAATTGTAATCTTTATTCATTTCATTATTTTGATAAATATGAAGGCAATAAAATGGAGTCAAAAGAGTATTTGCAATCAAAATTGATCAGATTTAAAAATTTAATATTTTGTCCCATTGAATATGAAATTTTATAAGTAATAAAGTCTTTTATGCCCAGTGTTGTTGTTGTTGCTGTTTGTTATCTTCAATCCATATCAAATTAGACAACAAACATTAAGTTTAATTTTATTTCAAAGTTATTAAAGATTTTTATTTAATTGCTTTTCAAATATGTTCGTTTGTAGTTGTTCTGGTATGTAAGTGGGTATGCCACACAAACCGAATTTGTGCAAAACAATAGAAGAGAAAATTTTAAATTTTCTATGCTGCTCTGTACAATAGCAAAAAAAAAAAAAAGAAACTAAAGTAATAAAAGAAATATTTATTTGTTAAGCAAATTTTTAAAAATATTATCAAAAATATTTAGACACTCGTATGTGTGAGAGTGTGCTGAATAAATTTAATATATTTTATAAAAAACAAAAATAAAAAAATTTAAATAATTTAAACATTAGAGACATGTTTTGTATATACTTTCTAGTAACTTCATTAATAAATAGTTAAAGGAAATCTAAAATGGCGCCTTAAGGCATGCAATAATATTTATTTTATTCGCCAGACTCTTTGAATGCTGGGAAAGCATCAAAATCAAACCACAAACTACTCCATTTGATCAATTTTATTTCTCAAAACTTCTCTGCCAGATTTGCTGTAACCTTCAATAATTATTGTTTCTTTCTCCTTTTTTGTTTTGGTTTGTTTTGTTTTGCACACAACATATTTGTTGGGAATTAATTTTGCAATTTAGTAAAAAGTTTGTCTCTCTCACTCAGCAAATGTTTTATTTATTTGTTACTCAGCAGTAAATAACAATAACAAAAACGAGTTTTGTTCTCAGTAATTAAATTTAATTGTTTGTCTCGCTAGTTCTTTTTTTTCATTAAAAAGTTTATTTTAGTTTATAAATTCTTCAAACAAAAAAAATATATATATTTTAAACTTTTAGTGTGACTAATTCAGCAAATCACTTTGTTTCAATTCGTTTTTTCGCTGTACGATACATTAATAAATAATTAATTTATAGCAATTTTTCCAGTGAAAAGGAATTTGTTAAATTCTTGGAAAATATGTTCAAAAATTTTTCGTAGTTGGACTAAAAATTGGCAGAAATATTTTGTCACTTTTCCACATAATTAATAGAGTATAACTTGAGAAATATTACATGGATATTATTATTAAATATTATTTCATAAATATTTCTTACAACTCCTTTTAATTAAATATTAATAAGTCATAAATAATGTAATAATAAAGTGTTCAATTAAAAGGGTTTCGCTTCATATAAAAATTAATTCTATTTTTGAGCCAAAAACAAAGCAGAACTAAAATTTTGTTTGATTAATAATCCAAAACTAAAATCATAATATCCGAACTTAATTAAAGACTCATGTTGTCTTTAAAAAAATTAAATCATAATTTATGTAATTATTTCAATATAGATATTCAACTGTTTTTCTTTTTAAAAAACATACAAACTGCCGATTTAAATATATACACCGGATTATTTCTTTCTTTGACTTGAATCACTTTGTGTATAAAAATGTTAACAACAAATGGATTACAATCTAAGGGAAAGTTAATGTTCTTTCTGACATGCCAAACTTAAGAACTACTATGAATATCTTTAACAGATTCTCTTTGTTGTTCTGACTTTTGTGTTTATCTCATTAATATTTTGGTAGTATTGGCATGAAACCTATTCAATATTCCAAACTTGTCTAATGTATGAATTCATCTGACTTAAGGATTTAATTCGGAATGCCATAAGAAATAGTCCTTTAACAATTATTTGTTGCGAAATAATTGATCACAAAGTTGTGTTACTTATGCTACGGAAGATGGAAGTAAGTTTCAAAGTTGAATAGTGATATGGTAGCTTTTGGCAAATTTTGCATAATACACTACAGAAAATCTAATTACTAAAGCAAAGAGGCATCTAAAAGAATTGTAAAATAACTAATTTGCAATCAAATATCTTTGTAGCTTTTTATCAAAAGCCCTAAACACCTTGTGACGCGCGTGACATTTTCTTGAATTCAAAATGCTGGTGCCATTCTTTTACCAACTGAACTCCAAAGCTGCTATTCAGTAAGTTATTCAAGCTAATTAATATAAATTGGACGAACAGTGGCATGTGTGGTATTTTTACTGCAGTTGCTTCATTCGTACAAAATTCATTAACTTTTTCACAAAAAAAAAACAAAAAAAAAAAAAAAAAATCCAGCTTAAATGTGAACATAGAAAAGATGCGAAACAAAGCTTCCAATAAAAATTTGAAATTTTGCGTAAAACTGCCACTTACACTTGTTATGCGGGAGCTTAGTGGCTAATTCCACATGTCTTTGATGCTTGTCATAACATTTGTATTATTCTTCCCGTCTTCACTGTGCCATTGCTGAGATGTAAGACGTAGTTTGTTTGTTACCTAGTATATAATTCTTAAGAGCTCACATGAACATTTCAAAAACTACAGGAGAAAATTGCCTGATATTCTTGCAGTCTATATATTTTGATTTTAATACAGAGATCTGTTTATGTGTGCCTAAGTTTAGCAATAAAAAAAATGCAAATTGAAAGAACTCAAATCGTGACTCACACTACATAAATCAATATGATTTATTTTATAAATATTAGACATAGAATAAACTGCATTTAATAGACAACAAAATAATAAAGGCAAATTGAAAGAACTCACTTAGTGACGCACGCTACATAAATCGAAATGATTTTTTTATATAATATTACTCATAGAAAAATTTTGATTTATTAATAGAAAACAAAATAACAAATGCAAGTTGAAAGAAATCAATTCGTGACGAACGCTACATAAATCAATAGGGCTTTTTTTATAAATATTCTTCATAAAAATGGCTTAATTTAATAGTTGAAAACAAAATAACAAATGCAAATTAAAAGAACTGAAATCGTGACGCACGCTACATAAATTAATATGATTATTTATGTACAATATTATTCATAGAAAATTTTTTATTTAATAATAGAAAACAAAATAACAAATACAAATTGAAAAAACTCAAATCGTGACGCACGCTACATAAATCAATATACATATATTATAAAATATTTCTCATAGAAAATTTTTGATTTATTAAAAGAAAACAAAATAACAAATGCAAATTGATAGAACTGAAATCGTGACGCACGCTACATAAATCAATATACATATTTTATAAAATATTACTCATAGAAAATTTGTTATTTATTACTAGAAAACAAAATAACAAATGCAAATTGAAAGAACTGAAATCGTGACGCACGCTACATAAATCAATATACATATATTATAAAATATTATTCATAGAAAAATTTTTATTTAATAATAGAAAACAAAATAACAAATACAAATTGAAAAAACTCAAATCGTGGCGCACGCTACATAAATCAATATACATATATATTTTATAAAATATTACTCATAGAAAAATTTTGATTTATTAATAGAAAACAAAATAACAAATGCAAATTGAAAGAACTGAAATCGTGACGCACGCAACATAAATCAATATACATATTGTATAAAATATTACTCATAGAAAAATTTTGATTTATTAATTGAAAACAAAATAACAAATGCAAATTGAAAGAACTGAAATCGCGACGCAGGCTACATTAACCAATATAATTTCTTTTATAAAATATAATTCAGGGACAAATTTTAATTTAGTAATAGAACACAAAATAACAAATGTAAATTAAAACAACTCAAATCGTGACGCACGCTACATAGATCAATATAATTTTTCTTTAAATATTACTCATAGAAAAATGTTGATTTATTAATAGAAAAGAAAATAACAAATGCAAAGTAAAAGAACTCATATCGTGACGCACGCTACATAAATCAATATTATAATTTTTTTGTAAAATGTTATTCATGGACAAATTTTGATTTAGCAATAGAAAACAAAATAACAAATGCAAATTAAAAGAACTGAACGTGACGCACGCTACATTAATCAATATGATTTCTTTTATAAAATATTATTCAAGGAAAAATATTAATTCAGTATTAGAACACAAAATAACAAATGAAAATTGAAACAACTCAATTCGTGACGAACGCTATAAAAATTAATATGAATTTTTTTTAATAAAGTATTGTTCATAGGAACATTTTAATTTAATAACAGACAACAAAATAACAAATGCAAACTGAAAGAACTCAATTGGTGACGCACGCTGCATAAATCAATATGATTTTATAATTTTATATACATTATTTATAGCAAAAATTTGATTTGAAAAAAAAAACATTCTACATACAATAAGCAAAAATCACATTATTTTCTGTGACGCACGCTACAACACATAACCTAGAGATAAAAGACATAATTTTAATATTTGCAAAATAATAAACAATGAAGTAGTTTTTTCAAAACAATAAAAGGATTGAATGAATATTCTTGTATGAAATTTATATGTCTGCTGTGGGAGATGATTTGGTGATAATTAGAAATAAATTTTTGTTATGTTTAGAAAATTCTAGTCTACTATTCCATAAAACATAAAATTTAAGTTAATTTCACACAGTTTTGTTTGCTGTACTGTTCCTGGGACTTGTCGCTTTTTTATTTCATAAATGCTTAATTGCAGCAAAAAGATTTTTGGGTGCACTTAAAAATTTTAATTGCTCTGCCATTTTCCATTGAATTATTTAATTTCTCTATACAGTTGTTTAACTAATCTAAACAAAAGAAATTTCTGTTTGTTTTGCTAAATACATAATTACCGAAATAAAAAATCAATTAAACACTTTAATTATTGCCATTAATATTTAATTGAAAATAAATTGAATTTACAATTTTAAGTGATACCATCAATTTCTTTAGCAGTGAATATTTAAAAATGCTAAATATTTCTTAATTGAAATTGTATCTTTTATTACACTGAGCAGGGAAAATGTTTAAAATAACACCAAAAGCTATTGGACGTATATCCGCATAATTGTAAGCTTTAAAAATTATCTGTAGCCAGAAATATTTTATTTCTTTGGATCCATTTTTATTAAGCTCTTTAATAGGTAGATTATATGGAAGAAATAAAATAAAGAAATATGGAGAATATAATGCCAGCCATGCCACTTTATGTGTTTTCATTCAATACATGAACACACGAGTGTAATGGTCTCCACACACTATTTATTTGTGTATATATTTTTATTAAATGTATTGTAACACAACATCATCTCCCTATAAAACAAAATAGCAGAACAGAAACTCATAAAGGTATAAGTTATAGCACATACACAGACACAGACACACACAAGCATTTATGAGGCGCACGTCCCAGCAAACACATACACACACACCCATACATACTCAATTATCCCGACAATACTCATACCCACACATACATACAGACAAGCTTACGTACACAATACACCCGTTTAATTTGAATTTAACATGAAAAACTTTAAACTATTACGAGCTTAAAAGGGATTAAATTGCAAACAAAAACAAAGAGCAAAATTGCTCGTATATGAAACATTTTGTTTGTAAAATATATAAATATTTTTATAACTTATTTTTATAACTTGTTCGTACAAACATATACTTTTCATAATTTTATTCAAAAAAAGAAAAATACTGTTGTGCTGTGTTGTGTTGAGTTGAACGTTTCTTTGTTTTAGTTTTTTTTTTTTGCGTGTTTATTCAACCAAATCACCTAAATAACACGTACCTGACTGAGTACGTATAAAAACGTATGAATGATTAAGTAATTCCTAAATAAAGGAATTTATGTACAGGCTTAAACCAAATGGATCTTTCAGCTGAAAATTGTAAAAACAAAAACTTCAAATTTATATCATTAATTATTTGTGGGTGTTGTTGTTGTTGTTGTTATTGTTGTTGCGTTAATGTTGTTTGCTAGTGTTTTAAATATTCAATATTGCGAAGTAGCTACGGAGACTTTCCTACTAATTGTGCTGTAGATAAAACTTTCTCTTCTAAAACAAAGAAAAATGCCAGTCATTTGGAAGGCCTGCTGTTGTTTTATATTTTCTTGTTTTTCAAAATTTTATTAAACTTGTGGAACTCTTAAGCTCATAAAGTTTTGTTGTTTTATTATGAACATGATGTTGGATATTGACAATGATTAAACATTTTAAAAATTCAAATACATAAATAATAATGTGTGTGTGTACATAAAATTCGTAAAATGCCATTTTTAGAAATAATCAATACAGCAAAGAAAACAAGTTGAAAGCTGTTCCCAAACTATGAATAAAATAACTACCAGAGACTGAATTGATTTGGAAAATTAATAACAACATCTATGGGCTCAGTTCTTTAAATTTTATTGTGATTTAGATTACAGGCACTAAAAAGTCCAGAACTCCAAAGAAATAGATTTCTTGCGCCAAATACAAAATAATTGTCCTGTACACACAAGTCATATGCGGCATGTAAATTTTTTTATATTTGCGAAAACGAATTTCTGAAACAGTATTCGTGCCTACGAATACACAGATTATATGTGAAATTTAATTAAGACTGCAAATTGAAATCAGAAACAAAATTTTTTGGTACAAAATATAACTCTGCTTGTTTTTTTTTTTGACCAGCACTCAGAGGATGACCCCTACATATGCGATGCATTGTGCCAGAACTAGGAAAGTTGGTTATGGGAAGGAGGATAGAGGTAGTAGTCTTTAGTTAATAAAAAGTACCAAAAATTTTAATATTTGACACAAAATTATAAGTACTTTTTCCAAAAAGTATTTTTGCCAAAAACCAGTTTTTATATGAGAACTTTTCCTTAAAAGGACTTTCAATAAAGTATCAATAAAGTAGCTTTCCATGTCTTTTTATAAAATTACTAAAAATTTTACTTATTTAAATTCAAAAAAGTACCTTTTGTGAAACCCACTTTTTCAATAATTTTTTTATAATTAGTTTTAAAATATCTTTTTTAAAAGAATACTTTTCACGAAAAGTACATGTTCCAAAAAGTACCTTTACAAAAAAATTTCATATAAAAAAAGTACCATTTCCAAATATATGATTTTTCGAAAATATTCTTTCCAAAAAGTGCTGTTTCCAAAAAGAACATTTACAAATTTCTGTGTTTTCTAAAAAAAGGTACCTTTGCCAAAAGCCAGTTTTTAAATAAAAAGTTTTCTTTAAAAGGGACTTTCAATAAAGCACCTTTCGACGTGTTTTTTATGCAATTATTAAAAATGTTAACTATTAAAATTCAATAAAGTACCTTTTGTGAAATTCACTTTTTCAATAATTTTTCAATAATTGTTCAAAAGTATATTTTTTAAAAAGTTACTTTTCACCAAAACAATTATTAGAAAAAGTACAGCTTCCAAAAAGTACATTTCCAAAAAAGTTCATATCAAAAAAGTACCATTTCTTTTCAAAAAGTGCTGTTTCCAGAAAGAACATTAGAAAAATTGTTCGTGTTTGCAAAAAAAGTCCTTTTTCAAAAAGTACTTTTTTTAAAAACAACTTTTTTTAAAAACAACTTTTTTTAAAAACAACTTTTTTAAAAAGTCCTTTTTTGAAAAGTACTTTTTTTAAAACAACTTTTTTTTAAAAAGTCTTTTTTTTTTAAAAGTCCTTTTTTCAAAAACAACTTTTTATAAAAAGTACTTTTTTCAAAAAGGCCTGTTTTTAAAAAGTACTTTTTTCAAAAAGTCCTGTTCTTAAAATGTACTTTTTTCCAAAAGTCTGTTTCTTTAAAAGTGCTTTTTTTGAAAAGTACTTTTTTTTTAAAAGTACCTTTTTTAAAAAGTACTTTTTTTAAAAAGTCCTTTTTTTAAAAAGTCCTTATTTTAAAAACAACTTTTTATAAAAAAGTACTTTTTTCAAAAAGTCCTGTTCTTAAAAAGTACTTTTTTCAAAAACTCCTGTTTTTAAAAAGTACTTTTTTTAAAAAGTCCTTTTTTTAAGGTAATTTTTTTGAAAAGTACTATTTTTGAAAAGAACTTTTTTTGAAAAGTACTTTTTTTGAAAAGTGTTTTTTCAAAAAGTTTTTTTTTAAAAAGTACTTTTTTCAAAAAGTCTTTTTTTTTAAAGTCCTTTATTTTGAAAGTACTTTTTTTAAATACTTTTTTTAAAAACTACTTTTTTTGAAAAGTACCTTTTTTTGAAAAGTACTTTTTTCAAAATTAACTTTTTTTTAAAAAGAACTTTATTTTAAATGTTCTTTTTTTAAAAAGTATTTTTTGTTAAATGTTCTTTTTTTAAAAAGTACTTTCTTCAAAAAGTACCAAATTAATGCTCAAAGTATCTCTTTAATGCTAATGTTCAAAAATCCCTATACACTGTGTTGATAATACTTAACTCAGATGCAAAATGTTTCAAATTTTAAGCACAATTTTCCCGTATTTACCCGTTTTTGTTACCTATTTTGTCCCCTTCGAAAAATTACGCATATAATTAACTCTGCTGCCACTGAGCGATAAGAAGTCAAAATTATCATCAACAAAATAGTAGTGAAAACTAACTTTTCTTTCTCATTATTTCTAACATATAATAATTTGACAAGAAAGAAGGTCTGACATTTTAGTTGGTAATTTGAAGTTTGTTTAAACATATTTTAAGAAATAAAATACAACTATAGATTTTCAATAGAAAATTGGGTTCGTGGAAAATATTAAACACTTATTTTAAACTACACAATAAAAAAATAGAAGAAAACAATCAAATTATTCGAATGTAAATTTATTTTCCTGAATTTCGAACTTTCTTGGACAAAACTCACCGAAATGCGGAAACAATGATGGAAATGCCGCCGCTCATACAAATACACGAGAACAGCTCATGCATTGAACATACACTGGAGTTGAGAAAAAAAAAACAAATTTAAATAACAAACAAACCAACTTTAAAATCATTTCAAATTAAAATGCAAATATTTAAGTAAAATTAATATTAAAAAAAAACGTAAAAATTTCAAGCAAATATGCTTTAGTTGAACTTTTCTCAAGTTGCTCTTTTTTTCCTAGAGAAACAAAAATATTTGTTTAATAAAAAGAAAAGTTCGTACGTCAAGATGTCTTTTCGAATACTTGCAGTTTTTTATTTCCTCCTTCATCATTGTGATAAGGGTTATAATTTATGTACAAATATTATTATTTCTAATGAAATTTTCATAATAAAAGGCGCGTGGCGAAATATTGACGCAAACATTTTGACATCATTGTGTTTTTTTTTTTTAATTTATTCCTATTATTATTATTTTTTTAATGCCAATAATATTTTCCATCTTAAAAATTATGTGGTTGGTTAGTTTGCAATAGCTGGTAAAACATGACAATTTGATATTAAATTGAAGATAAGAGTGGCTACAAGGACACGAAGTATCTCCGAGTGCTCAGAATTCTATACAAGTCAAATGAAAACTGGCATTGATATAAAAAAAAATCCAAAGTTCAAAAGATTTGTTTGCGAATGGAAATGCCAGCAAAGTCTAGGATGACAAAAGAGGAGAAGCAATTCAAGACTTTAGTAATGAAGGAACTAAACAGAGCTGAAGGTGTCCATTACACTGATGCCAATATGGTTGGAGATATTTTTCAATAAATTTAAAATCGGCTGTTAAATCGAGACGAAAAATGATATCTCTCGTGTAGACACCCGTCATTCCCTCTGTAAACCATCAAGAGCCAGTTAAATGGTATATTTAATTGCCACACAAACCCACTGCAATTATAAAGACTTTCGCTGTTCCCTTTATAGAGATAAGGAAATATTAAAAATTACTTTGCATGAAGGTACCCGTTTTCCCCCTCTTATTGCTCCAACATTTTGATGGGAATTGTGCTTGGTTTTTTAATTAACTTGTATAGCATTTTGCAAACTTCATTTAATATTTTATCAGTCTTATTGTTTCCTCGTAATATTTCGCTAAAAAGCGAATTTGAATTCCCCGACTGACCCTTAAGCTGATCTCAGACACCTCCCTTCTCTTCGAGCTGAAAAGTCTAACAAGAGTTTGATAACATTTTCTTTTTATTTTAAATTCAATTAAAATTTATAGGCTAATTGTTAAAAAATTTATTTAAATTCACAAAGACATGATAAATATTCCAAGGCACAAAGGAAAGTCAACATCAGTTTGTAATTATTAAACTTACACAGCAGAGCAGAACATGTGTTTTCAAAGGCCGCTACACTTTCATTATCAGTACTCATGTGTATTTTGTTTGTCACCACTTTTATTTTAATTTTTAAACTGCAGTTTAACTTTTAGATGAATCAAATAATTCCGACGTTATTAACGGTGATTGATATAGTCTTTCGAGTCCTAAAAAAGAATTGAAAACACTTAAAAAGAATTCGAATTTCGAAATTTTTTTTTATTCACGATATTTCACGAACGCATCAAGCGATTTTTTTATTAATTTTTTTTAATTTAAATTGTTAATATTTTCAACGGGCTTAAGTTCGAATCTGCATGACTGCATATGATTTTTTTATTATTTTATTAATAAATGAATTTGTTCAAATTATATTTTAAATTCAATTACTTGAACATAAATAACAAAGAAGCTTTAGCAATCAGCAGCCGATGGCTCTGGAAAAAGCGAAAGAGATACATGGAATATTGGGAATATTAATCGTCAGTTTTGGGGAATTTCGTACTAAGCAAAAATGTAATAACTTAAAAATATGAATGTGATAACTTCTCATATTCAATTTTCGTTAGAATATTGGTTAAATAGTTGATATTCCTACTAACTAGCACCACTTGCAAAAGTGGAGAAATTGAACAAAGAACGCTGATGAGATGGCGTAGCGGCCTCGAAATCAGTACCGATCCGTTCTGCTGGTTTGATGATTATTGAAAATATTCTTAATATTCCAATCTTAATATAAAATAATAAATAGAATTTGAACAAATTCATTTATTAATAAAATAATAAAAAAAATCATATGCAGTCATGCAGATTCGAACTTAAGCCCGTTGAAAATATCAACAATTTACATAAGAAAGTTCGACTAATAAAACTTCATACATAATTTAATTTTTTTTTATCTTGGACTAGCATTCAGGGGATGACCCCCCTGATGAGACGATAGACAGTTTTTTGTAGCTATTTCAACTTTTTCTTTTTACTTCGCCGGCTAATTTTTGCTACAGGGCCGACGAAGGTGGGTGCTGTTACTCTGCTTTTAGTTCATGACAGTGTCAGTCGCTGCCAATTATGTTCAGTGACCAGTGATTATGCCTTCATCATTGAAACAGGCTGGCAACAACTAACACAACCCATGCACTAATGCTGATCAGAAGAATTCCACACAATATTTCATGACTCAGCGCGGGCTCGAACTCACGACCCTCCGCTTCATAGTCTCGTGTTTTACTACTTCAGCCAACAGCACCCAAGCAGTTGGTGGGGATGGTTTTTCAATGTCAAGAGCTGATTAGTCTGTGAATCGATCGATCAGTAAGGCCGTCATTTGAAAAAGACTGCATTAGGAAAAAAATTGGTTTTCTTGGTTTTGGAAACGCCACTAGTTTTTTTGATTCGGTCAAGCTGTTCAAAAATTATATCTCACATACTGACACACACGCACACACATACACACAGACACAAACACACGCACGCACGGACATACAGTCACCCTCACCACGGGGTAGTCAGGGAAGGCTTCATAGGAACTCAGAATATCGAGATTTGGTGAAATGTCGATTTCTACGAAACGGGGTAAAACTAATAACTTCTCGATTTTTTTTTGTGGGGGAGCAGCACTCAGGAGAGGATAGTACTGAGAGGGTTGATGAACCAATCCATTTTAACCTTTGCTTCGCCGGCCCCGATTTTTTCTTAACGAGAAGTTAAAAAAGACTGTTTGCAAATTTAGAAAATTTCGGTTCTGGCGGTTCAATTCCTAAAGGGTGTTTTTTTATAGAGTGTGACACAAGTTTAAACAAGGAAATATGTTTTTAATATCAATGAAACGGGTTTTATTGCAAAGAACATTTTCTAAAATTAATGTTTAAATATGAAAAGGCGCAATCTCCTATTTTCAACAACTAAAGAAGTCTGCCATAAAGTGGAAGCACACAACCCCAGAGAACGGCGACGAATTGATTGATCAGGATCATCTTCAATGCTTTCCTGTACACCGACTACAGCTTTTTCAGTGCTCACTGCGTTATCTCACGGAATGCATATTATCAGTAACAGTAAATGAGGTTCGAAAACGATCTATTGTTGTTCGAATTAGCCCCTCTGAAGGATTATGTACGCCATAAAATGTAATAAGTGCATGATGAGTTTGGCGAATACAATAATTATTTTGGTTAAAAATTTCATTAATTTACAAGCGTTGCTCTGGTGCTGTGACAGTCTAAAAAATCACATTTTATGCTAGAAACACAACTGCGACGAACGACGAATTTTTGGTCGCAAATATTCGTCGCCAAAAATAAAACAAATTGTTGTATATGAAAATGCACACAATCGTGGTGTTGGCCGAAATTCGTCTTACTCAGCGAAAGTAGAAATAATTATTTTACTCTGTTATTTTTAAGCTTAAGGCCTCTTTATTTTAATTTAAAATATATTAATTTTCAATATTTCGTCACTCCTTTGTGTGACTTCCTCAGGAAATGATTTTTTTTTTAAAGCAGAAATAGATTTATTTCTAACGACGATCAAAACTGTATCAGGTGACCAGGTTTCATATACTAAAACTGGTTTTTTTGTGGAAAAACATAGTTGAGTGGCACAAAAGTTTTCAGTGAATACTAAAAATACATCCATCAATTCACAAAAATCTTTCCTTCGGACTAGGTTTTATTAATTTCGAACACTTTCTTTAATATAGGATTTCTGCCTTTTTCCTACTTTTTCATATGGTCACCCCATCAGCTGTTAAATGAAAAGAATAATTTATTTACAGAAAAAATTTTAAGAAAATAATTACAAAAAGGAATTTGTTCTGGAAAAAATGGACACCACCGGTGTAATTATTGAATGTCTAAAGAATCTAGCATCAGAAAATTACAAAGATGTTTACAAACTTTAAAATTTTTTTGTTCATTATTTTATTTTATTCGTCGCTATTGTGTTTCATACGACGAATTCATAGAGCGAATTTTTACCAACGAATTCGTCTTACTGAACGAAATTAGTCGTTCGTACTAGTTGTGTTCCTACCATTACAAGGATTAAACATACAAGGATCATTTTTCAAGCTAAATGATCCACTTTCTTTTTTGTTTGTTCTTTATTCAATTAAACACAAACCAAGGGCACTTATGTATACCAAACGGTTTCTCTTATACCCAAAAAAAAACTCCCTTTACTTATGTAATACCATGCGAAGTTCGATGATGAAAATTATGAATATTTTCGGCCCATCCATCCCTTTTCGTAATCATGGCTGTTACGGCGACATTTCTAAATTGAATTATTTATTTTGCACTGGGGCATATTTAAACACATTATCCGCAGCGATGACTATTACAAAATTGGTTTAACCCCATCCACATGTTTGCATTTTATTATTATCATTTTCAAATCCCAGATGTCTGAATGAAAAGTTTAATTCTAAATATACAATTGTGAAATATTGTTTTCCTTCATTTTGTATTCAGCCATGTTTTTTTTTCCTTTTTTTTTTGCTTTCTTCTCTTTTGTTAAATTTTTCTATTCGCTACTTTTGTTGTCGCAGTATTTCCGCAAAAATCTGGCAATTGATTAATGACATTTTGCGGTTAACGCACACTAATGCCGCAGCATTATTAACAATGTTAAGACTTAGCAGAAAGTGCGAAGTACACAATCTATATTTCTATCTGCCAACGCATCCTCTTAATTGTATATGCCACAAATAAGCAGGAGTGACAAAAGGAAAAAAATCTAAATCTTTAATTTTAAAAATGGAAAATAAAATTCCCTTTAATAAACGAATTTATCTTAAATCATAAAACAAGGGTTTTTTTTAATGTTATACGAGTATTCCTAAGACTTTATCACATAAAAAAGATATATATTTATTTTTGTGTTTTCATTGTGCCCTGTTTAAATATGGCAAACCTGCTGCCACACCCCCACCCACCCATTTAGCATGTCCTTTTCTTCCTGCCAAGTAAAATTATTCACTAACAGCAGCCAGTTAAATGGACTTTGATTAAAATGTTGAAATGTTTATTGGGTTTTATTGTGATTATTTTCAGAAAGAGAAAAAATTACAGATTCAAATCTTTACTATAAAATGTAAGTTTAGCTTCTTTTTTATATATATATTTTTTTTATTTGTATTTTATTCATACAATAGAAAACGAGCAGATATTTATGTATACAAGTACAAACGCAAAGATAAAAACCCACTTTTCGCAAACATACATATAATACGTACAGTGCATAACAAAACAAAGGCAAACAGTATAAATTATTAATGACCATGACAAGCAACTCTCTACTACGACTTCTACTGCTGATAACTTTATATGCGATTTTATAGTGGATGTGCTAGTGCGAGTAGTTGTTACATTATGCATAGAAGAAGAAGAACACACACATATGTGTGTGTGTTTGAGTGTGTGTGCGCGTTAAAGTGTTGAGTTCAACCAAACAGGTACACATGTGCTCCATACAAACGCACGCAATCTTTGCTTGTGTGAGAAGTTTAGCAGTAAATTTACGGTTACGACTTAACGAAAACTTTTGCTAAAACAAATTTTCCAATGCAACTAATTTATTCCCTGATAAACAATTGCGGCTAACAACTAAACAATAAAAATTATTCAATATTGATAGCAGTTTACACGTTCAAGCTTCGCTTCAAACTTTGTTTCAAATGGCAATACACCCACATGTTTTTATGAGCAAATTTTCAAATTGACTACCAACTTGATTTCCAGTTTTGTTTGGGTTTTTCTGCCATGTAAACAGTAGTTTTTCCAAAAAATATATTTTGTTATTATATTTAAAAAAAAAAATCTATCAAATTAATAAAAATAAAGATTTATTGCTATTTATTTTAATTGCTTCCTTCTTGACGTCTCTATCTTGAAGCGAAAATTGTCTATGAAGTTGCTGGCAGCCTACGTGACAACGTCAGTTTTTATTAATTTTGACAAGCAGTACGTGTGTTCAATTTGAACAAATTTCTCGAACGTGCAACTACAGGTTAAGAAAACATCAATTATTTATAACAAAAAATTATTATAACTGGCATAAAGTTTATTGATATAAATTTTGCACAGAAACTCCATAAATAATTAATGCGAGTGAAAGGCAGTTTCACTTAAAATCAAATGTGAGATGGTGAAGGCGATTGCCAGTGAAAATCAATACAAATAAAAAATGTTTATAAGAATTCGCTTAATTTTTTCAATTTATTTTGTGAAAATTTCAACAAAACAAAAGGGTGCAGGAAAGAAACGATGCCACAAAATTCGTTATAAATTTTCAGTTTTGAAGTAAAACTTCTTGGCGCGCATGAGGGTAAAATTTTTACGGATGAAACGAAAATGTGAGACGTTTTTGTTTCTAAGCTTTTGCTTAAGACGTATGAGTAATACGAATGCATACAAACAAATATTAATCATACGCAGCCGTACCGTGACAGAATTCAATTTCGTTTGTGAACAGAATTTATTCTGCATTTTGCGCATGGAATTCTCTAACGAAATTAAAAATGTTTTAATTAAAAAAAAAATTCCATTTTTGTAGTGAAACTTCTTGGCGCGCTTGAGGGTAAAATTTTTACTGATGAAACGAAAATGTTGTAAGTTGTTGTTTTTAAATATATGTTTAAGGCGTATGAGTAATACGGGTCCATACAAACAAATATTAATCATACGCAGCCGTACCGTGACAGAATTCAATTTCGTTTGGGAACAAAATTGATTCTGTATTTTCGTTGGTCAGCGACAAACCAAACTATTTTTCAGAACGAACTCATTTGTAATATTAGGCACGGAATTCGTTAATGAAATCGAAAATGATTTCAATTTAAAAAAAAATAGTTTCATTTTTGTAGTGAAAATTCTTTGCACGCATGAGGGTACAATTTTTACTGATTAATCGAACGCGTCACGAAAATGTGGGACGTTTTTGTCCAAGAGAAGGGAGACAGCAATTGAGAACGATTGAGAGAGTGAGGAAGTGCGAATGTACCATGAAGCACATAGCCATGGAGCTAGAGTAGGGAGCAAGCGAGCGAGAAAGATTTACAGTGAAAGGGCGATGTATTGGATTGGTAATTAAATATTAAAATGGCAAATCTGTCGCAATACGTCTTGTACTACAGTAACTAGCAGATCTGTTTTATTTATTTATATTATTATTTGAATGCATACAGTGCGTTAACAGTGATTTAAATTTGTGAAATCCTCATTTTTCTAGCCGTGGATTATGTAACCAGGGACCAAATTATCACATTCGCAATTTAAATAGAAATTTCGATCGATATCGAATGCGGTAATTTGGCCCCAGGAAACGTTTCTTTCACACTATCCATTGTGACACTTAATGCGTGTACGGTGTTAAAAGTGTTTTTCTTTTTAACCACAAGTTCACCGGAATCCTCCCATTAAATTTTGGCAAGCAGAAATCGTTTATCGACAGTTACAGTAACCGTAAATTTTAAGTGGCACTTCTATTTACATATTTTTCCAATGTGTGTTAAACATTTCACTTTTAAAGCTATTTCTCTTTTCGTTTCTTGAAATGTTTTAAAAAGGTGTACATTTTTATTTACCGCCTATTTCACAATGTCAAATGAATTGTTTGTTGCGTACAAATATATTTAAAACAAAAACAAAATTTTGTGAATTGTTTTTGTTTCAAATGTATTTATATGAAAGCAAAAACTCTATCGTGATTATCGTGAAATAGGCAGTTAATGTTGGGATTTTTATTTGCCCCAATTCAACAAAATTCCAATATATATATTTTTTTTAAATAAAACAAGTAAAAGTGCTATATTCGGCTGTACCGAATCTTAAATACCCTTCACATATGTCATTCTTTTCGTTTACATTTTTCGGCTAGGAAGCTAAATGTTTGGCTTTTCTTATTTCTAATACCTCTGAACGTCTTTCAAAAATATTAAATATGTTTAATTTACAAAAAAAAAATCCGTTTCATGTACTCCAAAAAGGTCTAATTGTCCAACCATAGAATCGTATTTTAGATTTTTTGGTTTTCCTGGTATTGGTATTTACTTCTTCCTGATATAGAAAGTAGGTATAATTCATCATGAAAATCAAATAAAATGGCTGCTTTTATGAATCAAAAAATGTCGATTTTCCAACCCTGAAATTGGACTTTTAATTTTTTTGGTTCTTAATACCAATTTAACTCTTCCCGAAGTAAAAAAAGTATATAATTTTTTTTACCAATTTTGTTCTTCCTAAGTTATAACACAGTTTTAGTTAGCAAAAAAAAAAAAAAACATCATTTGCTTGTTTGATTACTTTCACGTATAAAAAATTCAATTTCCCATCCCTGGAATTTGAATTTAAAATATTTTTTTTGGCCAATGCAAATCTTCATGACGTATAAAGAGGTTTTGTTAAAGAAAAACTTAAATATTTTAACAATTTTAGTTACTACATGTACTACAAAATACAAAATGGGCCGAAAAAAAATTTTAATTTCCCATCTCTGGAAACTTTTTTTTATATTTTTAGTTTTTAATACACCATTGAGGCTTCCCAAAGCACGAAATAGGTTTAATTTACAAACATTAAAAAAACTAATTGACTTTTGGTATAAATTTTGCGTCGAGAAATAGGTGTAAGCTTCCCAGCTCTGGAACCGCACTTCTGATCTCTATTTAAGTTTCTTTCCAATCCAACGGTCCAAGAACGAAGTCTTCTGGCGGCTTGGGAAACCCGATTTCACCCACAGACGGAAGGACAGTCGGACATCGGTAAATCGTCATCGCTATTCATAAGGATCCAGAATATATACATATATACATTATGGGGTCGCATGTGAATATCGAAAAAATTACACAGGGAATGACAAACCTATATATACCCTTTCACTTTTTTGTGAAGAGTATAAAAAGAAGTATAGAACGCTCTTTAGATGATTTCCTCAATAATACGTGGGAAACATTTACCGTTTACAACCTTTCGCCAATAGAATGCATGTCTCTAGGTTGTTGTCCATGCTAACTTTGTTTTTGTAATCCCTTTAAACTAATTTCCCTTTTTGTGGGGTACAAAATGAAAACGGTATTGTATTGTAAACTAGAATATTTTAATTTTAAAATTTGAAACTAGAATATTTTTATTTTAAAATTTGAAACTATAATATTTTTATTTTAAAATTTATTAAAACTCTTGCTGGAAAACGTAAATTACAAAATTTTAATTAATAAATTAAATTTACTTAGTAAACTGCAATTTGTAAAATATTGCACAAAAACCTTTTTTTATTTTTTGTTCAGGTTAAAACAAAATTTACTTTTGCCACAGTAAATATCCATGTTTTTTCTTTCTTTTTGAAGGCGCCAGTGTGCTACTGCTAAGGTAGCCACCACTTTGCTAGATAATTTTATGCAGAGAAATAAAACTTAACATTTTACAGTCCTTAAAATTTTGTGTTTATTAAAGTGTTGCCATAGAACACTGTCTATTCAGGATATTACAATTTTGGAAATATCTTTACACACTATCTCTTTTGGTTTTTTTTTTTTTTTTTGTTGAAATATACTTCCAGCAGCCACACTCGCTCCTCCAGCACCAGCTTATTCTTAATTTAAAACATTAATTTAAATAAAAATCGATGAAAAGAAAAGCATTATAATTTGCAATTTTCATTTACAAAATAATCTCGGACAATCTCTTTCTGTGTCTTCTTAGGTTCGTGCACGAGTGTGTGTACCTTCAGTTCAAAATATGTCATTATAAAAGTTGTTTGTTTGCGAATGAAATACAAAAAAAAAAAAAAATTTAAAAAAAGATAAAATGAAAAGAGGAGCATAATATTTGTTTATATATCCAGAAGTAAAATATTGTGCTTTCTGGTTTGTGTGGCAAATTGTGCCAGGAAGAATGACTGAAAATACACGCACATGTTAGACATGAATGATGCGTTCGTTGGTGTCGTTGGGTATTCGAGCACGTACGTGTAAAAGATTATATTTTTAATGTCGTTTTTTTTGCTTTCTTTCAAATACCACATACGAGTAAAACTTCCCATATCACATTTAGTTTTCATTTACCCCACAATGTTTGTTGACTGTCCGGGTTTTTGGTTAGAGAATACACTGTACACGGATGGTTTTTGTGTAATTTTTTGTTTATCCTTAATTTTAATTTTTTTTTGCTGCTTCATAGTACAAATATTTTTGCAAAAGTACATGTGCTTTTTCACCAGCGCAGATCTGTGCATATTTTCGTGTTTTAATTTTAAATATAAAATAACATAAAATTTATTTGTCATGGTAACACTGGCCAACAAATAATCTTCAGGCAAAGCAAGTTATTTATATTTTATTTTATTTTATTTCTACCTGCTGCATTCAAACAGAGTTATTATATACAATAATAAACGGCAGAATTCTCATTTTTATGTTCATTTAAAGACTGGTAGCAGAATTAAAAAAAAAAAAAAACTTATAAATTTACAATCAAAACTATTTTTATTAGTAATTTCTAGTTATTGTTGGCCTGTCGTTATTATTACAATAATAATTTCTCAAGCTTGAGGCCATTTTATATGAAAAGTTTTTAATTTCATTGGTGATTTGTTGTCCGGAAGAAACGAAACTACGCAAAGGCTTAACGAAATATTGCTTAAAGTTTTTATAGGTTTTTTTTTTTGTTATAAAAATTGTTTAAATAATTTCATCAAGGATATATATTTTTTATATAATGAGAATTTTTCCACTAAAATCTACATAAAAACTTATCCACTTCTACCGGAAATATTATGGGATATTGTTTATGAGTAAGACTATTTATTGGTAATAAAAGTTTCTATTGTGAATTATTTGGCTATAATAGTGTTTATTGTAAACTGTTTGTCCGTACTTTAAGTAAAAGGAAAATAAATAGATTTTGAAGAAATTAGCAATTTTTGTTTTGCTGGAATGAATTATTTTGAGGATCAACCCCATATTCCTATTCCCATTATATTTATATAAGTACGGTGAATATATATGTATTTGTAATACGAGTTGCTATTGTGAATTTAAAAGTAATAATTTTTATTGCGAGCTATTTGACGAATATTTTACAAAAAACTTGTGTAAAAAATAATATGCAAGTTTTAAACAATTAATTTACTTTTATCTGGTTAATGCACAAAGAAATTATAGCGAAGTCTAGCGAAGACACATTAGAAGAAAATATGCCCAAACAATTCACAATAGAAACTATTACTCACGACACCTACACAATGGGAATTCGGATGTCCATCAAGGGGAATAAATTTCAATAACATTTTTGTTAGGGGGAGGTTTTAGGAAATATAAACACAAAAGGCAAAATTGAAAGCAAAAGTTAGGCAATAAATTTTTTATTTAATTAAACAAAAGAATAAAATCTAACGAATATGAAAGTAAATTTTGTTTGTCGATTTTATTAATATTATAAAGATAAGAATTACTTTATTGGACTCAAGTTCAAATCTGCAAATTATTTTTTGTTTTTATGAATTTTTATTAAATTCAAGTTATTTTATTATTCACTACACATTCTCATTTTAATGTTCCGGTTAAACTTAAACTTTTTAAATATTTTATTTAAAGTTCAGCCTATTTTAAGGCTTTAAAAATATTGCAAAATTAGAGAAAACATAATCAGGCATGTTCTGAAAATCACTTGTTAACGAAATGATTTCAAATCACTAAGAAGGTGTTCTGTTCACCAAAAAATAATTAAATCACGGGATTTTAAAGCGGTGGATTATGTGTTTAGCTTTTTTGGAATCACTTGCTAGTTTTCTTGTCTGCTTCGTTTAGGGCTATTTAATAAATTGTTGTAATTAATTAAAAACTTGGTATGTTTTTTATTGATTTTTGCATTACACTTTAAAATGCAATTTCTTTGAGGCACTCTTTTATTTTGCAAGAAATTTTTTCGTTCTTTGGTAAACATTACCGTGATTTGTTATTTTTGTTTGCTAGTCAGCTGTTTAGGATCTTCGAAATTGCACATGGAGTAGCCAGATTGTCAAAATATTTATGCTTGACAAAAAACGTACTAATTTATTTAATTAAAGAAACATAAAAGGCCAAAGTAAATTATTTTTAATTATTTAAGATAAAATCTTTCACACATTTGTAAAAATAAAATGGTAAAAAAACAAAGTATTGTATGCAATTAGCATCAGTATAAATTGGGCAACCTGGGGAGACCTGCTGTCTCGTGATTTCGCAAAACAAAAAACACTTCGAAAAAAATAAAACCGCGTGATTTTCAGAACAGCTGAAAATTACTCGTGTGATTTAAAAACGGCACATGATATCAAATCACGCTGTTTGCAGAACATACCATAATAATTTACATATTTTAATGACTTATTGATTTCCCCACGTCCGCACTTATAAGCATATGATTTTACATTTCAATTTATTTAGGACAACACTTAAGATGTTAAAGCTTTAAAAACTCCTTGTTTGCGATTATAAATCTTTGGAATTTGATTTTTTATTAAAATTCACTTTAATTTGATTTTTATTTGATTCCAAGTTATTGAAGCAGATTAATAAAACCTTTCTGTTGTTGTTGTTCTTACTTTAATTCCAAAGAAAGAGAATATTTTATATTTTTAATTCTTAAGTCCGTTTGATAATCACAACCAGCAGTCATAATATTCTGTAAATTTCTATATAAAATCAGGATTTTCTTAAAACATCACAAAACAGAAAAAAAAGCCAAAGAAGCAAAAAAGTAAGCCAGTAATGCAGAGGAAAACAGAATTTAAAAACAAGAAATAAAAAATATCAAGAAAAATGAAAATGCATGATGCAAAAAAAAAAAAACGAACAGCACAAAAATGAAACATTTGTTTGGAATATTAATTCAGAGTTTGAATAAATCAACATTACGAAGAAGCACTAAAGAACAACTTACATTGTCTTTGTTATATTTTTTTTTTTTGTAAAGGAAAAGAACAAAAATAACAGCAAAAATGCAGCTGCTGTATGAATTTCAATATTCATAAAATACGACTAACTTTCAATTTTAATGCACATTTTATGATTGTCGTCCCTGAGGCACGTTCTGGGTTCGGTCAAAGAAAAGCACTCGCATATGTTTCGAGCGCATGTTAACATCGTTTTAATAACCCGCATGTAAAATATTTATTATAAGACATTTTAAAAATGTTGTTCAATTAATCTGTAAATGTAAAATTACACACGAATTTGTTAAAGCACAAACAGAAATTTTGCCAAACCGCTCAGGGAACAATAGAAAATTGAAAAAAAAGTTTACTTATTCAATTTACACAGCAGAGCAGAACAGCTGATTTCGGAAGCCGCTATACTGTAGTTGTGATAAACAAAAATACTCTTGAGGACTGATGATGGAAGTACTGCTTCTTCTGAAAATAGTTGTTGTGCTCTGAAATTTGTACAACTAAACTGGTGTAACCCAGGGCCTTGAAATATTTATCATGTCCTTCTGTGGGGCTCCTTAGGCGCCTGTCAAGCTTAATTGAATTTGATAGGGCAAAAAAAAATTCGTAATATATATCTACATTGTACAGTGGGGCGAAAAACGGTCATTTTACGCATCAATTAAAATGAAAAAGTTCAAGTAACATGGAGACGAAATGTATTCACTAAAGTGCATAAAAATTCTCATCACTAGACAATAAGTAAGTGTCAAAATGGGTAGCGGTGCAATTGTAGTGGCCAATAAAAAAATAAAATTAGACACTGTGGGAAAAAACTTAAAAAATAGACAGCCAAAAGCAGAAAACTTTGCGCAATTACATATTATTTTTCTAGAGTAATTTTGAAAAAAAATATAAATCTAATCAACCATCTTTCAAGCCCAGATATTTATTTACATGTTTCCTTTAAATAACTA
Source organism: Linnaemya tessellans (assembly GCA_951800035.1). Taxonomy (NCBI): domain Eukaryota; kingdom Metazoa; phylum Arthropoda; class Insecta; order Diptera; family Tachinidae; genus Linnaemya; species Linnaemya tessellans. The sequence goes on along the minus strand of OX637532.1, from coordinate 6,295,352 downwards.
ATAAAAATTATTTTAGGAAATGTTTTTGGTTTTAAGGGATTTTTCTCAGTTTATGTGGACATAAATTTGTCTCAATTAAGCAGAGATTTTAATTTTATTTTAAAGATCGAACAAATAAGTGGGACATAAGAATGATGGCAGATCAGATTTTCTTGTTCTAAAAGCTTTTGCTTCCCTAAATTGTTTTTATATTTCTATCACACAAAAATAATTATATATTTCCGTGAAACTAAAGATCGTTATGCAAAATTTCCCAATATTAAAAATATCTCTTACATCCTTTTTATCTGTGTATTATAAGTTTTCTTTGGATACAACACCCTTGGTGTGTCAATTATAGTGAAAACTAAAAATTTTCAAAGACAAATGGATTATTTTCCTTTTTTTTTTTTTGGTTGTTGTGTTTTTGGTGTTTTGCCAAATAATTAGGTCACATTTTCATATAAAAATACACAGACACATGTAGACGGACACATACAACTAAGAGTTTTGTAAAAGCAAAAGACCATAGAGTGTTTATGCATGAAAACGAAGCTTATTTATTAAAAAAAAATCCAAGTCATGAGATAGAAGTAGTAGTAAGAAAATAGCATAACCCAGCAAACACAGTGATACAACACTTTTGTTGATATCATAAACAGCAGGAAAAGGCAGCATGAAATAATCGTATATGTAAATGTGCTAGACTTAAAAAAATTCTCTAAGAAAAATTTGCCCCTCAAAGAATATTTCGCCCCACATTCCGTAGAGAAAATGGCTGAAACTTTGAAATTTTTGATGCAGGGCAGCTACCACAAGGGAGTGGACCACCACCAGTTTTGTGGCGTCTTTATACCCTCCAAAAAAAAATTGGAGGGTATATTCACTTTGTCATTCCGTGTGTAACGCAGCGAAATATCCCTCTAAAACCTCATAAATTATATTCCCGGTATTCATAAAAACATAAAACGTATTTAAAATCTGTTTTAAGAAAATTTTGTATGGAAAAATTTGATTAAAATACATTTCAAACTCATTTTAAATTTTATGAATACCGGGGTATATATTCTTGATCAGCGATGATATCTAAGACGATCTAGCCATGTCCGTCCCTCCCTCCGTCCGTCTGTGGAAATCACTCTTCAGTCCAAACGAAAAGAGTCAGACCCTTGAAATTTGGCATAAATACATTTTGAACGATAGTACAGGTCAAGTTCGTAAATGAGCTGAATCGAGCCAGAGAGAAAAAGGTTCCACGAACAAGACCTAAATCAACCTCTAAAAAACCACATAATTTTTTAAAGTTTTCTTTATAATTTTGTTAAGCAAATGATATATTTTTATGTCAAAAAAGATCCAAAGCGTTCAACTTGCAACCAGAAAATCATAAAAATCCATTTTTGCAACCCGCCTCTTAAGTGCACGTTGACGTAAGATATTCACCTCTATCGTGTATAACAAGGGAAATTTTTGTTCACGTGAAATTTTGATTCCACTCGAAGGGAAAAATGGTATCGTGAATCTCCCGTAAGAAGCTATTCCCGCTATCAATTCTCAGTGAATAGAAAAAAGAAAAGAAACTGAAAACAAGAAAAATCAGAGAATTTTTTTTTTGTAAAATTTACATTTATGTAATAATTTAAAAAATATTTAGTAGTAAAATAATTTGGATACATTTTGGAAACCGAAAAAAAAAAACAAATTAAAAATATTCTTAATGTTCAGAATTCTAGCAACAAGTTTTACAAGACGCAGGCAATCGACTTATTGCAAAAATATCAGTTTGTGACTTATTTGGAGGGTATTTAAAATTTTTAAACTCTCATATTCGAATTATAAAAGAAAATACTTAAATTTTCTACTCTATTCCCCACCAGAAGTTAAGTGAATAAATTAAAGGGAAAAACTCGCGGGAAGAAAATCATTCACAATAAGGGATATTAAATTTTTAACATGATATCATTCACGGTGAATTTTTTCATGAAATCAAATTTTTATGACGAAGCTGAGATGGTCTCTGTTCTTGCTCTACCCTACGGCCCCAACCTTTGGACCCTAAATGATCCTATAAAAAAATTATATTTACACTTAATAACCCCAAAAAAATGTGGGAAGTCTCCTCCACGGCCCTTCCCGGGGTGACCCCGATGAAATAAAATTTTTATTTACCAAATATTTGGAGCGTATTTAAAATTTGACCCGGTCAAACATAACTTTCTTTCTTGTTTTTTTTTTCATCAGATTTTCCGTGTGTGTCGATCTTAATCAACCCAGACCTGTTTAACTTTCATGTTGGTGCTTCTGAAGTTTGAAAATATACTTGAGTTACTCATTGTAGTCTTTCTCCACTCATTTACTTAGAATTTAAACATGCAAGTAATTGCATGAAAGTCGCAATACACTCACATTTTTTTACTAACACATTCAAACTTATTTTCTTTCCACTCAGCTTTCCCCGATTTTTTCTAGAAAGTAATTTTTTGACATTTTGTTATTTTGTATATACATATACATGTATATGAAATTAATTATAATAATTTTCTTCAAATATACATAAAGAATTCAATTGATGTCTTTTTGTAACAACAAATCTCCTTAAAAAATTAACAATAATAATTATTTCCAACTATTGCCTTATAAATTTGTATATGTGATTATTTTGGCAGCTCTACAAAACAATACAATTGGAGGCAAAATTAAATGATCAAAGCACAATAAAATTAATTAATTTATATCGTTCGTACCCAATTTTATGGGATATGAATAATAAATCATACAGGCGAAATGATCTAAAATCTAAAGCTTATGACGAAATTGCAAAGGAAATGGGTATGGAAGCTGAAATAGTGAGAAAGAAAATTCGCTCGTTGCGTATTTACTGCTTTTTTCCTTTTACATTCTTTTCTTTGATTGTGGCTCTCAATTTCTAATTGTTTTACTTCTAGAAGAATAGCAATTTTTGCAACTTTTCGCTTCGACGACATTTTTATAATGAACTTTCACTTTCCTGTGTAAACGAACAAGAAATTTTCAAGAAAGTTGTCTTTTTCATTAAAATTTTTATTTAAAATATGTGTACAGAAATTTCATGAAAGTACTTTCATGTGTAAATGTAGCGTTATAGTCCTCCTGACCACGACTGTTCAAAGTTACCCTTCGTTCCCTTAAAAGTTTTGTCGTATCCCGTTTTTCCTCCCTCTCAATAAGAGGGTGGAGATGTAAGGTTCGCTCATAATCCCTTTACCTTTGCGCTCCTCTAATAAAATAAAAATGTTATATAATAGACTGCCTTCTTGAAATAAATGGCGGTACAATGAAACAAAAAATTCAGAAAAATGGGACATGAAGAAAATAATCAAATGGCAACACGGGTATAACATAAAAATGTATTACCATTAGGTTGATACAGTTCTCGTATGCAACTTCCTAATAGAACATTTTTCCAAATAAGAACTGTTATCATATTCAATTAAGCCACCACAATAAGTGGTGACAAACAACATGCACATGACTGCTGATGATGAAAGTGTAGCGGCTTTCGAAAACAGCTGTTCTGCTCTGCTATGTAAGTTGTATACATAAAAACTGATGTTGACTTTACTTTGTGCCTTGAAATATTTATCATGTCTCTCTGAATTGTTAAACAAAAAATTTCAAACAATTAGCCTATAAATCTTAATTGAATTTAAAAAAAGAACTTACAAAATTATTTCTTTTGTTTCGCTTCTCTTTCATATTTATTGTGAATTTATTTTACAAAATAATGCGGCGGAGTAAATATTAGCGATGCCATTTTTGTCTTGTTTTTCCTGTGACAATTCTGTCCTAAAATCTTTTGCTATGGAAAATATTCACAATAGCAAATCAGAAACGTAGGAAATTATTGTTATTCACGATAAGGGTGAATAAACAGAGATGGTTTCTCTCCTATGGGAATTTTTGGTATTTGCTATTTCATTAAAACAGCCAGTCTTTTTAAAATAATTATTATATTATATATTTGACATTGAAATTTCACTGTGATTGAAAACGATCGTTTAGTGTGAAAGTATAATAAAAAATAAAAAGTTATCGTGTGTTTGCCGGGTATCGGTTTGGCCAAACAAGTTGTTGCTGGTTATTTAAAAGACTCTCTTTGCCTACAATTTATAATGACTCTATGCTGAAAGCAAACAGGAACACAAATTAAAATTTATTACGTTTCATTATTCGTGCAGCAATTAATTATTAATGTAATACTTAATTTAATGTTAAACGTCTGTGTTATTTACATCTCCACTTTGCTAAAGTCAATGCCATTTGAATTAATTATGCAATTTATTTAATTATTTTTTTTTCTATTTTCCAAATAGATTTTTCTAATTAGATTTAGCAGATACTACATAATTCCAGCCATAATTAGTTTATGTCCACTTTATATACTGAACACACAATAAATAATAGATATTTAATTGGTTAATGGGGAAATTAATGCACAAGTGGAAACTTCCAACATTAAAAATAAAAAAAATTGCCACCTAAAATAAAACTTTGTTCACAAGTTTGTGCTTAAGGAACAAACTTGTCAGGATGTGTCTAAAAGCATTTTTCATTTTTAACTTTCTGCAACTACATAAGTGATGTATGTGTTTATGTATATATGTGTGTGTGTGTGTAATTACATAACAGTGCTAAACAAGTGTTATGGCACTTCATTATAAAAAAAAAATATCTATACTCGAAACTCATACAAGAAAAAGTTAAAAGCTCATTTAAGTTTTATTTCAAATTTATTTATTCGCTTTAGAGTATTAAATGCAAATTAAATTTACTAAATTATAAATATGTGCATGTACACACACACATACTTACTTTAGCAGTTTGGTTTGGTTGCATAAAATACACTAGGGTGCAAAACAAAACACACATTTTATAAATAAATTAAAATGTAGGAAAAAAAGAGAAGTAAAACTGGCGTATTTCTACGTAAAATTCTAAGATAACGAGTAGTTCACAAAATATTAAAGAAAACTAAACGAAAACTTATTCTAATGGAGCTTTGCCAAGCTAAACCACTAAATTTCATTGTTTTTTAGTTGTCATGTCTATTCAAAGTGCACGCCTTAATTCAGCTGTCAACTAAATGTTCTCCATTTCTAAACTACTGGCGAACAGAAAATCCTGTCCATCTTAAAGAAAATAAAAATAATGATAAATTAGTGAAGCCACCATAAAAATTTAATTATAAAACTTACACAACAGATAGAAACAGCTGTTTTCGGAAGCCATTACACTGTAGTTGTAATAAAAAAATACTCTTGAGTACTGATGATGGAAGTGCTGCTTTTTCTGAAAATACTTGTTGTGCTCTGGAATTTGTACAACTAAACTGGTGTACCCCAGGGCCTGGAAATATTTATCATGTCCTTCTGTCGCGTTCCTTAGACGCCTATCAATCTTAATTGAATTTGAAAGGGCAAAAAAGAGTTCGTAATATATACCTACATTGCACAGTGGGGCGAAAGGCCAAAATCAAAAAGAAAAATTTCAAGTACCGTAAAAACTAAAAGTAATCGTTTAAAATGCATAAAAATCCTCATCACTAGGCCAGAAGTAAGTTTCAAATGGTTAGAGATGCCCTTGCAGTGGCAATTAAAAAATTCAAATTAAATATCGTGGGACAAAACTGAAAAAAATAGGCAGCCAAAAGCTAAAAACTTTACGCAATTAAATTAAATTTTTCTTCAGCAATTTAGTAAATAATAGAGAACTTTATATGGGATTGGATCGAATCTTAAATACCCTCCAAATATTTAGCAAATAAAAACTCTATTTTGTGGGGGTCATGCCGGTTAGGGGCCGTGGGAGAGACATCTCGCCTTTGTTACGAAACACTAAAAAGTAATGTTTTTTTTGTGGTTATTAAGTGCAAAAAAAATTTTTTTTTGATAGGGTCATTTAGAGGGCGATGGGGTGGAGGGTAAAACCTTTTAAATTAAATTTTTAAGGAATTTAGGATTAAATTATACAATTTGTTAACTATTTACACTATTTTTTGTTTCTAAATCAATGTTTAAGACGTATGAGTAATACGATTCCATACAAACAAATATTAATCATACGCAGCCGTACCGTGACCGAATTCAATTTCGTTTGGGAACAAAATTGATTCTGTATTTTCGGTGGTCGGCGAAAAAAAAATATCATAATAAAAAATTTATACCCGAATAATTATTTTCTTTATACCTCGAATAGAACTTAAAACTAATATTTTTATAAGAAGGAACTTCGTTCCTATTCGGTGTCCCACGACACCACACTTTTTTTTTCATGTAATATGTAACTTCAACGCCCACTAAAGGGGGCAGGGTCCAAAAATGGATTTTTCTGATTTTCTGGCTCTAAGTTTAACGCTTTTGACTTTCTTTCACATAAAAATATATCATTTGCTTAACAAAATTACATACAAAAATTTTAAAATAATGTTCATCACTGATCAAAAATATAATAATCAGTTATGTCCACTGTGGGTGCTGTTGGCTGAAGTAGTAGAACACGAGACTATGAAGCGAAGGGTCCTGATTTCGAGCCCTCCTGAGTCATGAAAAATATTGTGTTGAATTCTTCTGATCAGCATTAGTGCATGGGTTGTGTCAGTTGTTGCCAGCCTGTTTCAATGTTGAAGGCATAATCACTGTTCACTGAACATAATTGGCAGCGACTGACACTATCATGTACTAAAAGCAGAGTAACAGCACCCACCTTCGTCGGCCCTGTAGCAAAAATTAGCCGGCGAAGTAAAAAAAAAAAATTTGAAATAGCTACAAAAAAACTGTCTATGGTCTCATCTTTCCTAATCTGTCTCCTCAATACCATCCCCTCGTTTTCAGTTCCGGCGCAATGCATTGCATATGTCATCCCCTGAGTGCTGGTCCTACTCCTAAAAAAAAAAAAATATCGCTCATTTATTGCAAGAACGGCATAACTCAAAATTTTCGATTTTGAGCTAAATGCGTTTTAAGTGTTCAATTGACTACAGCTCTGCAGAAAAATGAATAAATGTAAATATTTTGATATCATCTTGTAAATCAACTTATATTTAATATATCCATATAGAAAAAAGTAGAGTAAAAAATTATTGTATTCTGATATTTTTAAGCTTAAGGTCTCTTTATTTTAGTTTAATTTTTAATTTCAATATTTCGTCACTCCTTTAAATATAAATAAAATAATTAATTCCCTGAAGAAGTCACACAAAGGATTGACGAAATATTGAAATTAAAAATTGAACTAAAATAAAGAGACCTTAAGCTTAAAAATATCAGAATACAATAATAATTAAAAAGAGGTCAAGAAACCAGACGAATTTAGAGTAAAAAATTTTTAATAATTGTTTTTATATGGAAAATTTTTTATACTTTGAGTTATGACGTTATTGCTGCTAAAGTTCATTGATAGTAGTGTAGTAAACTAAAATGTGTCGTTCTTAATGCGAAAAAAAATTTTTATAATCAGATGATTTTTTTCAACAAAACAGTCACAACACAAAATATGGCAGTATTTAAGAATTTTTACTACATAAAACACATTTTACCTTTGCTTTTATAAAGGCACAACGCAAATTATGTCGCTCTTTCCGAAAACAAAACGTTGTTCACACCTTAACGACTGTGGCGTAACCAACGATCTGTCGTTGTTGTGAGTAACAGAAGAGCGAAACATGGGAATTGAAATAACGGCATATACTCGTCTCTCCCGTTCTGTTTACAAGATATTCAAATGAGTATTTTACACTAGATCGAACATGATATTGCCAATATTTCTGTATTATTGACCCAAAAATTTTGAGTTATGCCGTTCTTGCAGCAAATGAGCTATATATATACTTTATGGGGTCTCAGAAATTTCGCTGCGTAACACACAGAATGAGAAAATGGTAGCGAAAAGGTAATTCTAATCGTGCATCTTTTAAGTTCAGATATTCATGCAAATTATATGTGAAAGTGCTTTAATGGGGAATTAAAGGGATTTTCTCAGTTTAAGTGGGCATAAAATTGTTCATGCATAATCTCAATTAAGCAAAGACTTTTACTTGTGCTGAATGCTACACATTCATTTTTATATATGTACGTATAACAACGTCACTATTCTCTTTGCTATGCATAAGACAAAACCGAAGATCAACATAAAACACTTTTTTAATCTTACTCCAAATTAATACTCCGAATTAAAACACTTAAATCGCCGCTCGCCGATATCGGATCGCCTTAATTTTTGGCCTAAACTCTTTGTCGAAAACCGCACTAGCGTTTTAATCCAAAAATTAATAAAATCGGCTATGAATTTCCGGAGAAAATCGCGTGGGAAAATTATATGAAAATCGCCCAATAATCACTTTCAATACCGACTGCCAAGCAACAACAACAAACAAACAAACTCTTACACTTACACTTGCGTATGTATTGAAACTGATAGTTTACTGCCCTAGAGGCGCGCGTATAGATGTTAACACATCAATTATTAAGTTGAAGCAATTCTTTAAAAAAGTCCTCTTCTTCGAAATCCGTAAGAATTTTAGTGAAAAAGAGTTTTAAAAAAAATCTATATATATATATATATATATATATATATATATATATATATATATATTCTTTAAATCCCATTTCTCTGTTGAGCGATTGACGAGTTGGGCAAGTGTGCGCAAATAGTGCGTCTACTTGCATTTCAGTTATTGTCGCGCCTCATTTCACAAAATAAAATGCAGGAAGAAAATCTTCAATCTTCGTGCAAACACTTTCAAATTGCTTTCGGTGTATCTGTTTGGCCATGTGATGGTAAAAGCAAGATGTTGCTCAAGTTATTTTTCCTCAAGCAAGAAATTAGCATATTTGCAAACTTGTGCTGTTAAGCAGCAAAATTAGAGAAATTTGATGTGGACACAATTGCCAACTTAAAAAAGTTGTATCCTTGGTCCGCTTCGCAAAAAGTGATTTGACTTTTGCAACGAGTAGGAGTTCGAATACACTCATAATGATTGACTAAATCATTGCAGCCACACTTTCGAAAGTTTATGTACATCTCAATTACTTTAATTTATAGCCATTTAACAAGTTTAATAAGTTTGCGATGACTCATTTTGTGCCAGCCATTAATCACTGCAGAGAAATCATTCACTGGAGAGTCGATTTTTATAAATGAAGTCTCTTGTGGTTTGTGGTTGATTACAATAGATTTTCTCAAGTTCCATGACCTTGACAGCTTGCGGTTCACAACCTTAAAAATTTTCTGTGGCATTAGATGTGCCTTGACTATTGGTCTCCATCTTTCAAATAGCTTTCACTTAAACTTTTTAAACTTTATACTTTAAGATTATTTATTGTGACTCATTGTTTATGGCTGGCAAATGGTTTGAAACACATGGTGCTCTAATCGTACGCATAATCCCCACAAGTAAATAGGCAACAACAGCAACAACAAGTTTGTTGTAGTCGAGGTAAGTTGAATGACGAAATCGTTCGATTTGAACGAGCCTTATTTGAGATTCATGTACATGATATTGTGTGTCAGTGTGGGTTAGTTAATGCTGGTGCGAGTATTATGGCAGCATTTTGCTGGCAAGATTGCAGATAACCAATAACTGCTGTTTTGCTAGACAAAAGTTTCTTTTATCAGAGATACAAACGGCAAAGCTATTTTCCCTGTGAAGTTGAGTTGTAAAAATAATTTAATTTAATGTTAAGTTTTATTTTCATTTATATATATTTCACTTGTTCCCTTAAATTTCAAGCGCATGTATTTGGTTTGCCTGCTAGTAAAATATTTGATTGAGCCAATTTCTTTTTATTGTTGTATATTTCATTAAGACGATATATTATTCAGCATAAAATTATTTAATATTTTCAGCTCTAATTATTGTGTCAAATGTTTTGTGATGCCCAGGCAATTGAATTTATCTCTTTTAATCTGATTAAACAATTTGTGTGTGTGTGTCATTTAAATTAACAAATAAAATTAATTAGTTGCTTAGATGCTCTTTGTAGATACAAAAGAATCGACTCATGTCATTAAATTTGATATATAGAAAATTTAAATATGTAACGGGTAATATCTTAATAACTTTCTACTGTTTTTGTGTTTTTGTCGCATCAGCTGTTTCCATGTAACATGTTCAGTTTGGTCTATAATTTAACCTTGAGTCGACTTTTATTTTTTTTTTTAGGAGTAGGACCGGCACTCAGGGTATGACCCCTACATATGCAATGCATTGCGCCGGAACTGAAAACGAGGGGATAGATAGTGTTGAGGGGACAGATTAGGAAAGATGAGACGATGGACAGTTTTTTTTTTGTTTTTTTAGCTATTTTAACCTTTATTACTTCGCCGGCTAATTTTAGCTACAGGGCCGACGAAGGTGGGTGCTGTTACTCTGCTTTTTAGTAGACTTATAAACGAATAGGGCTGGCAGATTATAAAATTTTATTTTCAAAATTCATAATCAGCTTAGAAAGTGAATCGTGTTAATATCTGGTTGAATGGCTACGTGAGTAAACAAAGCCCGCCAATGCATCCTGAAAAATGCACTGTCTTTGGTGTAGATTGTGAACACGTGGCATCACTATTGTGAATGATAAATTTTTTTTTTTGTTATCCAAAATGGTAAAGTTGAACTTGTGTGACATGTGGTTTCAACAAGATGGTGCCACATGCCACACCGCAAGCGAAAAAGTGGCCCAATTGAGATTCGACTTCGGTGGAAAATTTGTCTCACATTAGGAACCGGTCAATTGGCCGCCTAGATCATGCGATTTAACGCCTTCAGACTATTTTTTGTCCATAGAGACAAGTTGACTTACTGGACGGCAATATAGAAGAATTTATTCGTGGGCTACCGGCCGACATGTTGCAGAGAATGTGACAAAATTGAACCCATCGTATGAACCATTTAAGGTGATATTCACATGAATATCGCCAGCTTTAAACATTGAATTATTTGAATCGTTCTTTGGACTCAAATAAAGATTTAATGCATTTCTCCAAATTTTAAATGTTTCTTTTTCAATCTAAACCGAAAACTCTTAAAAATCACCCTTTAGTAGACATTCTACTTTTAAGTGTATCGTATAGTTATTGTGAATGAAATGCTAATTGTAAGCTTACAGTAAACTGTGGCTAAGTTGGGCATAACTCTTCTTTTTATCACAGCAAAATATATGTTAAATATAAACTTTCGAATATATAAAAAAATAGTTAAATTCTTCTAGTTTCTTGACCTCTTTTTAATTATTTTTGTATTCTGATATTTTTAAGCTTAAGGTCTCTTTATTTTAGTTTAATTTTTAATTTCAATATTTCGTCACTCCCTTGTGTGACTTCTTCAGAAAATTAATAATTTTTTTTTTAAATTTCCTGAAGAAGTCACACAAGGGAGTGACGAAATATTGAAATTAAAAATTAAACTAAAATAAAGAGACCTTAAGCTTAAAAATATCAGAATACAATAAAAAATAGTTAATGTTGCGGTTATTGTGAATAAGAAAGAAAGTCGTCTGAAATGGATTTTAAGTAGGCTACCCGATCAGCTGATCGCTTAATTGAAAATTATATATATCTGTTTTGTGTTTCTGTGGCATCGTGAGACCGAACAGTTAATATATATTTTTTTCGAGTTTGTTCGTTTATTTGTTTCTTCTCATATACAAAAGATGTGTGCTGTGAAAACTTTGAAATAATCGTTAGACGTGTCTAGAATAGAATTTCGTATAAATTCTTCTACTCTAATTGAACATGAGGAAGTTATGGAATTTTTGTTTAATTGTATTTATTAATTTGGATGTTTTTATACCCTTCAAACAGGAAGCAGTAATACTTTATATTTTAAATTTTTGTTTTACCCTAATATTTCACATATGAAGTTTTAATGACACATACATTTCATCGTGTTTACAATATTGAAGTCATTATTTCATATGTAAATTACCGCACTTTTCCATCACAAATGACTTTATATAATATTTGTAATCAAAATAAATTCAAAGAAAAATGAAATAAAATAAAATTAAATAAAATACAATCAAATCACATTTTTATTAGCCCATTTACACTCACATCGCACAGGCGATGCGATGAACACAAAATGTGTAGCATTTTGAAAGCATTTATTTGGGGATGTGCACAAGTCCATTTATTTAAAATTGCTGTTAATACACTCACTTATTAGTTGTTGGAATTTTATTAAGAATTTTCTAATTAAATTTGTGCTGTTGCGGAATGTTAAATAACAATTAATTGGAATACTTTTAAGTTTGTGTTGTAGAAAACTCAAATTGATTGTTTAACAAGGGACGTTTTAATAATCTCTGTGATTTTATTTTTGAAAATATATAAACTTGAGAAACACAGCATGGAGTTATTATAATTTACTACCATTTTTAATTATCCTGCATTAATCAGTCAGTCTTCTCCATTCATTGAAATGGAGTTTCAGTTTTTTAAAACCCCTATATTTCGCTAAAATAGTTTTCGAATCCTTGTAAAGGGAATATTTAGTAACTTTGCTGAAATGTTTCAAAAAAAAAGGGTAGGAAAAACGTTCATTAATATTGTAAATAAGATAAATTAATCTCCATTTTATTACACTTAATGGCAGCATTTGTAGCAATAAAAATATTTATAAACAAAATTATATGCCTTTGATGACACACTTTTTCCTTTATTGTTTGAAATGTTTTTTTTTTCTAAAGTTAATTAACTATTTATGTTGTTTTAAAATCAATACAATAAAGTTGAAATTTTCCAGTTTGACTTTTTTGTTCGTTAGTGTACCCGTATAGTGAACATGAATATGAACATGAACAAAACCATTTTTTTTGTTGTTGTTTAATTATTGTTTTTAATATTAATCCATATTTTTTGCACAAATTTTTTTTGTTTCAAATAATAAAAACATGTTTATTTAACTACCAACAGCTCTGTGTGGCTGCTTCTATTCTGTTCTGTCTTGTTCTGTCCTGTTCTGCTCTGCTCTGCTCTGCTTCGTTTTGTTTCGTTTATACTTGTTTTGCTTTGCTAATAAAAACAGCCATTAAAAAATTGCAGCAGGTAATTGAGTAAATAATATTATAATTTTTTATTGCTTTGCATATTTTATTTTAACTAATATGTACATGTCAAATGCTGCAGCACACACATTAAAGGAATTCACAACGGTGTAGTAACTGTTGTAGCATTTGTATGTGCTAAGAGTTATAAAATCATTGTATGGTAGCCTCTTCTTGCTAATGTAATTTTTATTTATTTATTTATCAACACATTTACTTTACTTTACTTTACTTTTGTAAGTCTGCATACAACCTGTATATGCAACAATTAAGGCCCCCTTGTGATTTGCTTTATTGTATTTATTTATGTTTGTATGTATGTACACATACACTTAAGTGTAATTAAAAAAGCAATCCAAGAAGTTGTTTGGTTTTCCTTGGCCATTCTATTTAAGCATGGTGTACTATTTCTAAAGCTCTTGTCTAAAATTATTTTGAAGTAATGACTGTGGTCACTGAATAGCAAACAGGGAGCTTTAGAGAACGGAAGTCAGACAGGATAAGACACTTTAAAGAAGTTGATCAATGATATGGTGGGTGGAGAAAAATTCCCAAAACAAGCAAAACTTTTTAGAGTTTTAATAACTACAGTCAATCCAGGATTTCATGTAAATGCCACTTGAAGTTGTATTCAAAATATACGAGGCAAATGTGAATATGCCACAAAGCAAAAAGTTGTGAAAACTTCAAATAAACTGGGTTCCATACGAAAAAGGTTACGTGATAAAAAATTATTTGAAATTTTTTCTAGGAAAGTCCATCAACCAGCTCATTTATAACAACAGCTCATCAGCTGGAACAAATTTTGATGTTTTTAAAAATGGTGGGACATTAATTTCGTGCTGTCAGCAAACACATCTGCTTAACCCTTTCAGGACTGTTGTTGCATAATGTGTCATTTATTGTCCTTTTTTGAAAAAATGTCACTTATTTAGTTCAATTTTTATACCCTCCAAAAAAGAATTTGGAGGGTATATTCACTTTGTCATTCCGTTTGTAACGCATCGAAATATCCATCTCAGACCCCATAATGTATATATATTCTTGATCAGTGATGAAATCTAAGACGATCTGAGTTGTCCGTCCGTCCGTCTGTGGAAATCACGATTCAGTCCAAACGAAAAGAGCCAGACACTTGAAATTTGGTATAAATATATTTAGAGCAGGTTAAGTTCGAAGATGGACTAAATCGGGCAAGAGGGAAAAAGTTCCCCTGAGAAGAACTAAACCAACCCAGAAAAAACAACATAATTTTAAAAGTTTTTTGGTTATTTTGTTAAGCAAATGATATATTTTTATGTCAAATACAGTCCAACGCCTTAAATTTGGAGCCATAAAATAAAAAAAAAAATTTTTGGACCCCGCCCACTTTAGTGGGCGTTATTATATGCAAAAATAGCATAAAAATTTAACAAATTGTTTTACTTAAGCCTACATTCTTTAAAAATAACATTTTTAAGCCTTAATGACGAAGCTGAGACGTAACCTGGTACTACTCTGCCCTACCCATTCCTCCCCCTTCACCATCTAAATGGCCCTACCAAACAAAAAAAAAAAATTTTTTAAATTTTGTATATAATCATCCCAAGCATTTATTTTTAGAATTTTATGACTGCCTGTTTCTGCCCTACCCCCTCCTCTCCCTTTACCACCTAAATGACCCTATAAAAAAAAAAAATTTTAATTTTGTATATAATCATCCCAAGCATTTATTTTTAGAATTTTATGACTGCCTACTTCTGTCCTACCGCCTTCCCCCCTTTGCCCCGTAAATGACCCTATAAAAAAATTTATAAAAATTTATTTTGTATATAATTATCCCAGGCATTTATTTTTAGAATTTTATGACAAAGGTGAAATGTTTCCCCCACAGCCCTTGCCAGAACGACCCCGCCAAAGAGAATTTGACCCTATAAGGTAAATATGTATATTCTTGATCAGTGATGAAGTCTAAAACGGTCCATACGTTCGTCTGTGGAAAACATGATATTGTCTATTTTTGAACCCCGCCCCCTTTAGTGGGCATTGACGTACGATAGGAAAGGAACTCTGTTCCACCAAGTTAAACATTTTAAATTCACTTACTAAATATTTGGAGAGTATTTAAGATTCGACCCGGTCGAATATAACGTTTTTACTTGTTTTTTATCATATTTTACACTAGAGCTGAGGGGCATGTTTTGAGTTCATTTGGAGGCTGATCAAAGCAGTGGCGGATTTAATGATGATGGACAAAACTGACCTCAGATTATTAACGGGTTGCTTTACCGGACACTGAGGTCTCAGACGACACCAGTTTATCATGGGCAATTCTGAGACCAAAGTGTGTAGACTCTGCGAAACAGAAGAAGAAATGCCGGAGCATGTTCTCTGTGACTGTCCGGCAGTGGCGTCGTGCAGAAGGAAGTTCCTTGGTGGCAATTTTATGACAGCAGGAGAGGTGTACGATATCTCACCGGGTAGAGTAATTGGCTTTATTCGCAGCCTCAATCTACAACGGTGAACACTTGGGCTGCACAAAAGATCCTTTGGGTCGCGGTGCTTATGGCCTCATATAATAATAATAATAATAATAATAATAATAATAATAATAATAGGTTTGCTGTCGTCCCAGGCCCCATGCAATACGCCTCCCTGCCCTTTTTGATTTAAAATATTGTATTCATGTTGATACAATATTATCATTTACAAATTCTGTTCAAAAATTAAGGTGAATTTAAAAATTTCTCCTAAAATATTTATTTATTTTTTCAAATTCAAAGTACATGTGCTTTTTGCAAAAATACCACTTATTCAGTTCAATTTTTTTTTATCATATTTTACACTAGAACTGAGAGACTTATTTTGAGTTCATTTGAAGGCTGATCAAATCAGTGGCGGATTTAGGTTTGCTGTCGTTGTAGGATCGGGCCTTTTTGATTTATAAAATTTTATTCACTTTTAATCAGTTTTATCATTTACAAAAGTTTATAAAAAATTTAAGGTGAATTTAAAAATGTCTCCTAAAATACTTATTTGTTCATAAAAAGAAGAGCCTCCCTCAGATACAAAACATTTGCGCCAGCATGTTTTACAATTGGCGAAACAATTCTGATAATAACTTTTTAGTATGTGATTGAGTCCTCAAATTCTCTTCAATCTTGGGAAATGAAAAATAAAAACAAAAATAATTAATTTCCGGAAGAAGTCACACAAAGGAATGACGAAATATTGAAATTAAGTAATAAAATTAAAATAAAGAGATCTTAAGCTTAAATATATCAGAATATAATAGAAATGAAAAATATATCAGGGGCCTAATCCTTTGGCATGATTTTTGTGTTGTTTTCGGCTTTAGAATGCCAGGAATATAGGACGACGTGTTTTTAATCAAAATTTTGTATGGAACTTCGCTGCCAGCCACTTCATATTCAGCAAGAACGTAAAACGTTCCCGCTTAATTTCTCTTGTGAAGATGTTGAGTTCTTTCTAAATGGCAGCCCTGTAAATTGTGAGCGATTTAATAATTGCAATTGTTTTTGGAACGAAGTTCCTTATGGGACGATTTTCCCTAACCGGGAATAAAATGTCCGTAAGTAAGATTTTTTGTTTCAATGTTTAAGACGTATGAGTAATACGATTCCATACAAACAAATATTAATCATACGCAGCCGTGTCGTGACAGAATTAAATTTCGTTTGGGAACAAAATTGATTCTGTATTTTCGTTGGTAGGCGAACAAACAAAAAATCATACTAAAAAATGCATACCCGAATAATTATTATCTTTATACCGAATAGAGCCTAAAATTAATATTTTTATAATAAGAAACTTCATTCCTATCCCGTGTCCCCGCACGACTCCACTCATATATTTTGTAAAATATTTTTCAGTGTAAAATTTCTTCATCTTGGTCTTTTATTATTATGTATATATTTTGCATTCTAAAATTTTAGAGTTCTAAAAGTTATGCCGCTCTTTAAATCATAACGCCTTAGGTCTGAACTAAACGCACCTAGACGTAAATCCATCACGGGTTCAAAGGCACAGTAAGACATTTGAAAAATGTACAGAAACATAATCACCCCTAACACGAGTGGAATTTTGGTTCACGTGAAATGCCACTCGAAGGGAAAAAATGGTATAGTGAATCTTCCGCTATCAGTTCTCAGTGAATGTAACAAATAGAAAAAGCTGAAAACAACAAGAAAAATCAAAGAAATTTGTGTTGAAAAATTTACGTTTTTGTAATAATTTAAAAGAATTTAAAAAAAGTATGGCTAAATATCTAGTAGTAAAATAATTTAGATACATTTTGGAAACCGAACGAAACAAATTAAAAATATTCTTAATGTTTAGAATTGGAGCAAAAAGTTTTACAAAAACGCAGGCAATTGATTTGTTGGAAAAAATATCCGTTTGTGTCTTATTAATAGATGTTGCCCCTAAAATAAAATTTGTAAACTCTCATATTCGATTTATAATGGAAAATACTTAAATTTTTTACTCTATTCCCCACCAAAAACTAAGTCAATAAATTAAAGGGAAAAGTGAAAAAAATTCGCGGAGGAAAAAAATCATTCACAATAAGGGTAATTTAATTTCAAAATGAAATCATTCACAGGGCAATTCTTTCATGATTGCAATTTTAGGGAAAAGTTAAAAAATTCGTGGAGCAAAAAAATCATTCACAATAAGGGTAATTTAATTTCAAAATGAAATTATTCACGGGCAATTCTTTCATGATAGCAATTTTAAGGAAATGGTAAAAAATTCGCGGAGGAAAAAAAGTCATTCACAATAAGGGTAATTTAATTTCAACATGAAATCATACACAGGGAATTCTTTCATGATTGCAATTTTAGGGAAAAGTTAAAAATTCGCGAAAGAAAAAAATCATTCACAATAAGGATAATTTAATTTCAACATGAAATCATTTACGGGGAGTTCTTTCATGATTGCAGTTTTAGGGAAAAGTGAAAAAATTCGCGGAGGAAAAAATCATTCACAATAAGGATAATTTAATTTCAACATTAAACCATTCACGTGGAGTTCTTTCATGAGAGCAATTTTAAGGAAATGGTAAAAAATTCGCGGAGGAAAAAAATCATTCACAATAAGGGTAATTTAACTTCAACATGAAATCATTCACAGGGAATTCTTTCATGATTCCAATTTTAGGGAAAAGTTAAAAAATTCGCGGAGGAAAAAAATCATTCACAATAAGGGTAATTTAAGTTCAACATAAAATCATTTACGGGCAATTCTTTCATGATTGCAATTTTAGGGAAAAGTGAAAAAATTCGCGGAGGAAAAAAATTATTCACAATAAGGCTAATTTAATTTCAACATGAAATCATTCACAGGGAATTCTTTCATGATAGCAATTTTAAGGAAATGGTAAAAAGTTCGCGGAGGAAAAAAATCATTCACAATAAGGGTAATTTAATTTCAACATGAAATCATTCACGGGCAATTCTTTCATGATTGCAATTTTAGGGAATTAAAGGGTGTTTTTTTTTGTAGAGTGACACAAGTTTATAACATAATAAAACAAGGAAATATATTTTTAATATCAATAAAATGGGCTTTATGCGAAAGAAAATTTTATTAAATATGATTTCTGGCATATGGCCTGCACGTCTGGCACATAGAAGGCGTAATTTTCAACAACTAAAACAATCGTGCATAAAGTGGAAGGACACAAGCCCAGTTGCTGTGTACGGCTACGAATTGGTTGAAGAGGATCATCTTCAATGCTTTCAGTGAGCTTTGATCAGCGTCTCACGGGATGCACATTATCAGCAATAATGAATGTGGCCCGAAAACCATCTATTGTTCTTCGAAGTAACCGCTTTGAAGGACGATTATGTGTGCCATAAAATGGAAGAAGTGCGCAATGGGTTTGATTAAAACTTTCAACTATTTGCACGCGTTGCTCTGGTGTTGTGACACTCTAAAAAAATACGTTTTATATCTCTAAATTCAATGTGTTTTTTCCTATGTTTCGCTCACCAACAGTTTCATTAGCAAGTTACTATGAAAAAATGTATTCTATTTTATTTTTAATAAAATATGTATAATTAATTTTAAATCTAATTCAAGCCTAATTTCATATGTAAGAGTATTTATGAAAGCTATTGGGGTGAGTGGTGCCCATTTACATAGCCCTTTGTCAGTAGTTCACATTGTTGTGTATTGTATGTATTTACATATATACGCATGTATGTATGTATGTGTGTGTGTACACTCGTACTCTTGGAGAGTGCAAATGAAAATAGTTCATTGGAAAGTACATTTAAGAACAGCGTTTATTTACATGATATAAAACATGTGTACGTAATTATTATAATTTATGATGATTTATATGTAAAGGCGCACATACACACATACAACATATTTTAAAAACACAATTCTATTTTTTTTTTGTTGCTGTCGTGCAGATGTGTAAATAAATACAACAATAAACCCGGGCACACTAACTTTCTTAAATTTACACACCAGTTAATGTTTGTGTCATATACATTTAAAACAACAACAGCAACCGAACACCAACCGCAGATATGAAAACAATTACAGGCACATGTGCGCATACACACACATACGCATACACAAATATCCCCATTAACACTCCTTTTAATAATAATTTTGTATGTTACACATATATTTTTGTTTTTGTTTTTTTCCTCGTTTTATAATTTACGTTTAATATTGTTGTTGTAGCAGCAGTGGTGGCAGTGGTGGCAGCGGTGGCAGCAGTAAATTTCTTGTGCCATTATCCATTTCTATAAAAACAGATTTAGAAAGAAGGAATCATTTTCTTCAGCCAAACGAGTACAAAGCAGCTTTTATATTCTATTTGTACGATTGCTTTCAGTTTTATCCACACACACACACACACACACAATCACATTATAGCCACAGGAGTTTGAACGAGAGTGTGTGTATGTGTTTGTGACTTTGACGTGTATGTCATTTGCTAGTAGCAGCGTATAAAAGGTGGAGGGGGCTGTGTGTATGTGTGTGTGTATATTATATTTTAATATCCATTAAGGAAGTCTGTTTGTGTATTAAAACAACAGCAACAACCAGAAAAACGACAGCCGTTATCGTGTCACGTATTAACAAAATGGTTTGTTCTTTTAAACTGTTACCTTTGTAATTATCACTATAAATGTTGACCGCTGTTGCAGTGCATGCACATGCATGTTGTATGCAAGTCTTAACACACACACACACTAAAATGCCACTCTCTATGCTCAAGCATATAAAACAGAGAGAGAGCGCGCGCTGAAATAATAACTTTTTCGTATACAATTTAAAATTCCTTTTCAGCAAGACCTGCATCCTTTATTTAATTTAAGCATTAAATAATGAGAGAATTCTCTTTTAAAATGGAGACGCAAATATGTGTTGTTTTTGGCGAGAGTTTATTTATAACTTAGGCACATACACACACAAACGTACATACTCAAACCGGCCGTAAAAATTCCGTTTGTTTTAGCCATTTCTCGTTTTTTGTTTTTATTTTTTATTATTTTTTTTTTCTCTACTGTAAGTAAAAAGTTTAAAGCAGCTTAACATTTTTTTGGAAATTAAGGAATTTTTGTGTACTTTTTTTTCATTTCAAGTTTCTTATTTGATTTATTAATATTTTACTTTTTTAAGACGTTTCTGTTTTTACAAGCAGATCATCTTTTTTTAATAAGGGATTTGTAGTAATCATAATAATTCCGAACGCTCTAGCCAGAGTAATAAAAAATGAAAAAGTGTGTATTTTTAGAAAAGCAGATTAAATTTCGTATCTTTTTTTTTTGCATTGCAGAACATGGTTAAGGGGAGGTGCAAAAAATAATATGATTAAATTGAAAAATTTACAAGCAATAATATTCTATGCCATAAGAATAAGCTGTAAATAAGCAGCAAGAACTACAAGTATATTGTTTGCCAAGGCAAATAAATTTATGGTGTTGGTTTGGGGTTGGCTTGTAAAAAAAAAAATATAATGAAAATATGCTTGGAGTAAAAAGAAGCCCTGCGTCGCTAAAGCAAACAACTGTTTTTAGACTGTACGTTTTCGTGTAATTTCAAATAATAAAACAATTTTTTAAAGCTGTTGCTGTTAGACAAACAGGCACTGTATATAAAACGCAATACCAAGAGTCCTGGAAATGCTGGAAAATGGACTTTTAATACACAAATCTTTGGATTTTTAAAGTATGACTTTGTGTTAGATATTTTTATTGAACTAAAAGTTCAATATTGTCGGATTAGCTAATCAATCATAATTTTTGCCCGCCATCTAACGTTTTTTTTTCAACTAGTGCTTATTTCGTGAATGGTAACACTTAGCTCATGTCTAATTTGAGAGATAATTAATTTTATCCTTCCGCTGAACGAATATGGTTGTGTATACGCTTGAACCACAGTGGGAAAGTGGGCCTGCGATGGACTTACAGAAGATGCCGATTTTGCCAAAAAAAAATCATCTTTTCACATGAAGCTAATTTTGATCTTGGCGGGCATGTAAACAAGCAAAATTGTCGCATTTGGGGCACAGAAACCCCGCACGCATGCATTGAAAAGCCGACGCATCCAAAACGAGTCACTGTTTGGTGCGGATTTTGGACCAGAGGCATAATTGGGCCATTTTTCTTCGAAAATGAGCAGGGAGTGGCCGTTACAGTCAATGGCGATTGTTATCGGGCCATGTTGCACGAATGTTTGTTCACAAAAATTGAAGAGGAGGATATTGGCAGCATTTGGTTTCAACTGGACGGCGCTACGTGCCACACAGCCGAAGCTATACTCGATGTTTTGCGCCCTGTTTTTGATGATCGCATTACCAGCCGCAGAGCTGATGTCGTTTGGCCACCTCGGAGCTGCGATGTGACATCGTTGGACTATTATTTGTGGGGTGCCGTCAAAGATAAGTGTTACGCCGATAAGCCAGAGACAATTGACGCTTTAAAGGACAATATTCGTGAAGCCATTGGTGAAATACAGCTGCACACAATCGATAATGTGCTTAAAAATTGGGCCGATCGTGTAGGATAATGCATGGCCAGCCGAGGCAGCCATTTGAATGAAATTATTTTCCATTATTAACCGGAAGAATTTTACTAAAAAAGAAATTTGAGAAAATATTCAGTAGTTTGTTTTTATAGAATTTTCAAAAAAGAAAAAGTTATTTGGCGGACCCTATTGAAAATAATTATTGGGCCTTATTACGGTTCTCGATTCGACTCGAAAGAATGTAATAGATTAAAGAAAAATACAAGATTTTTCTTTAGTCTATTACAAACGCTCGAGTCGATTCGAGAACGGTAATAAGGCAGATTATTTTTTTGTTTTTAAAAGGACCAGTACACAGGGAGTGACCCATACATATGCAGTGCATAGCGCCGGTAATAGAAACGAGTGGCCATTTCACTACTGTTCCCTCGTTTTTATTATTCAACTTACACAGCAGAACCGTTTTCGAAAGCCACTACACTTTCATCGTCAGTACTCATGTGTATTTTTGTTTTACCACTTATGGAATATGACAAGAGTTTTTACTTTTAAAAGGGGCTTCTCAAAAAGAACTTTGTTTTTTAAAACAAAATAAAGAAAAAAATTTAAATGAATTTTTATTGTATTACGAAAAAAAAATGTCTGGCAAACGTCCACCATGTCAGTGATATCCACGTCATCAATAATAAACAAAAACTGAGTTGTTAACATTGCGCTATAATGTGAACCATTGACCGTTACGGTATTTCCAGCCTCGTGAACGAAAAAAATGGCGCAGACCACATAGCGAACCATACTGTGACACGTTGAGCATACAAAAGCTTCTCCATAATCGCTCTAGAATTTTCAGAAGCCCAAATGTGGCAATTTTACATGTTGACAGAAGGTCCCAGGAGAACGAGTATGTTGTCCGAATATATCACAAAATTTACGAAATATAACTTTAACAGAACCAGCATTTTCATAGTTAATGCGACTTTCGAGCGATTTTTTTTTTTATTTTATTTTATTATCTTGGACCAGCACTCAGGGTATGACCCCTACATATGCAATGCATTGCGACGGAACTGAAAACGAGGGTATAGTATTGAGGGGGACAGATGAGCAACGATGAGAAGATAAAGAATTTTTTTTTTAGCTATTTCAACCTTTTTACTTCGAATGCTAATTTTTTGCTACAGGACCGACGAAGGAGGGTGCTGTTACTCTGCTTTTAGTACATGATCGTGTCAGTCGCTGCCAATTCTGTGACCAGTGCTATGCCTTCATCAGTGAAACAGGCTGGCAACAACTAACACAACCATGCACTAATGCTGATCAGAAGATTTCAGCATAACATTCATGACTGAGTGCGGAGTCGAACCCAGGACCCTCCGCTTCATAGTCTTGTGTTCTACTACTTCAGCCAACAGCACCCACAAATTGAATTCAGTGTAACAATTGCCAATGCATCTACTACGAATACGTAAAAAAAACTAAATGTCGAATCTATCATGTTGTTGGTGTTGCCACCTTAATTTTATTAAGGAATTGCATACTAGAACTGTTTCAAACCGATGCACTGTGGGGTGAAAGCCCTCAAAAGTGGCGATTAATTCAAAAGATTAACTTTAACTTTCACAACCGTATTTGTTACCATATGAAAGTAGATAAAATTCTACATCGCTAACTGCAAAAATAAAAGTTCTTGGTAATTCACTTTATTTGCAGTGAGTGTTGAAATTTCAATCATTTTTGTTATTTTTGCGCGCATTGATTAAAATAGAAAATTTTGATATATCAAGTGATTAGAGTTTTTGTTAAGACTTCTATAAGTAAAAGTTTTACAATGGAACCGTCAACTTTATGAGCACTTAAAAAAAATTTTGGTTTAGATAAATGTTTTAGTAATATCTAAAAACAAAAAAAAATTAAATGTTTCCAAAAATTTGGTATTTTTGATATATACACTGAGTTTCAACAACTTTTCGCATGAGTGCAGAAAAAAATGCTTTTATGCTCTTAAAATATAAGATTTTAGGTAATAAATCCCAGAATACGTATTTGCGTATTTGTGCGATTTTTGAGTTATGAAGGTTTTTGCCAAAGTATCCGGTTGCTAAAAATCAATGTAAAAAAACCATACAAAAAAACAAGTTGTTTTTATTACCTTTTTTTTTAATTTTTTCTAAAGGCACATAAAGTATGCTTTAATTTACAATTTAATTTACTAATTTATCGTTTTTCATTCCAAAGTTACCGCAAAAATAGTCAAATAAGACCATTTTCTCCAAAATACAAAAAAACCCATAAAAGGTTAACAATTTTTTTTTAATTTTTTTTTTAAATGCAGGTTTTTTAAATGTATTTATTAATACTCATCAATAAAAAATAACAACATTTTAAAATTACGAGTTCTATGAATTAATGGCCACTTTCTCTACCATTCACCCCACTGTGCGATGGTAAGACTCTTCTAATCCCAGTGTTGCCGTTTGATTATTTTATTTTTGTCCCATTTTCTGATTTTTTTTCTACTGTTTTATTTTTTCTGCGGTAATTTGTGCATTTGCACAGAGATGCCACCTGGTGGAAAATTACAACGATGTCGTTAACATAAAATGAGGGAATCACATGATTGTTATTGCCACTGGCTGCAATTGGACGCAAAATTTTGATTTTATGGAAGCGTTAAAGATGGCTGAATCTTTCTACAGAACTTGTAAATGTAATCGCTTAAAAACTGAATTTAAGCTGCTGTAAAAGAAATGCGTTATTATTCAAATGAATTTTGTGGGAAGAGCAATGCCACACTAAAATCCTGAGCGAAACGATTACATTACTTTGCAAAAGATTTCAAAGAATTTTTGCGAAAAGTCTGCATCAATGAATTTGCTGTTTTTTTTTTCAGCCCAAGACTCATTTTAACAGTTTCAATTTTCGTGGAAATGTAAATGTAAGCCATTTTCGTAAATATTATTTCAACAAAGCGCAACTTTAATTGATAAAGCCTGCAAAAGGGGCTTTTGTGTTTAGCAATGAAGCGAACATAAGGAAAATATTGTGTAAATGAGCAAAGTTTTATAATCTAAAATAGAAAGGGAATTGGAAACTGTAATTAGATTTTACTGAACAGCAGTTAAATCAGCAGCCAAGGATTTGTTTTGTAATACAGGACAAAACATGAAACAAAAAGGGAAGTGTGGTCCTGCCACATGCAACAGTCAGTCTATGGGAACAATGAAATCGTTTGCCATAAAATGCGATTGAGTATTTTGTATTAGCGACTAAAATTTTACAGTTTCGTTATTAAATGACTTAATATTATTTTTTAAAAATGTTGGCTTATAATTTGTTATTCCTTTTTTTTTAACTTGAATTAGTTGTTAACAAGCCGAAGTACTGGTGATGAAAGAGCACAAAAGAATTGAAAAAAAAACAAGCAAAAGGCACAACAATAGAGTATTTGTTTTTATAGAAAAAATAATTCTGCCACAAAAGGTTGCACATGCCTTAAGGCGTACCTTTAAACAGCTTTTAATACGAGAAGATAATGAAGCAAATATTAATTTATTGCTCCCAAGAGCGCGCCCATAAATATTTTTAATGTTTCTTATATTTAAATATTTTTAAAATATAAATTTATATTCTGTTTTAGAGCTGCATTAAAAACACACAACTTTAGAGTTTTACGTTCTTTCTTTTTTTTCCAAACAAATTAAAAATGTATGATTTCACGCCTGTGAGCTATTTCTTTAACAGCTTTAATTAAGGTGTACAAGCAGAGCTTTAACGACCGCTTTTGGTAGGAAACTATAAAAGTGTCAAACATAAAAGGTAACATTTAAATCTAAAAGCAAACAACAAAGTCAGAGAACTAAGTTTGGAGAACCAGGTGATTTTATTGGCCCTTAAGTTTACACAACGAACTCCAAGGACTGGCTGGGACTACTTGTACTCTACATAAAAAGTTTTATTTTATAAAATAGACTGTATTTATATTAATAGTCGTTGCAACTTGTCCTGCACAACTTTATTTCCGAAAATGGCCTGTTAACCAGCTCCCTCACTCTTGCAACTTAACGGCACCGAACTACTTTTTAGGGGACTCTGTTAAGTCCTAGTTTAATGCCGACAAACCAGCAACTCTTGGAACATTAAAAGCCACCTTGACGCCGTACCGCCAGATTTATTACGAAAAGTACACCAAAGTTGGAAAGAATGCATGGTCCAAGTAAAAGGTAGCAGCGGCTTGCATATGCCCGAAATTATATTCCGAAAATAAATGCCATGAAAACATTTATTTAATTAAAACAAAATATTTTCCAAAAGCATTTCTTTCTGTCTTGACCAGCAAGGAAACCTGAAGCCAAGTGTTCCCAAGTCACCACATTGTCAACAAAGTGTCTTGTTAATTGCATTAGATGAAAAAAAAAATAGAAAAATTGTGGCGGCGGATTGAAAGTAGTTAATGGACTTATAAGAACTATATTACTTATACAATTTAATTGCTCAAATAGACTGACTGTTGCATGCGGCAGGACTACACATCCCTTTTATTTCATGTTTTGTCCTGTATTACAAAGCATATCCTTGGCTGCTGATTTAATTGCTGTTCTGTAAAAACGAATTACAGTTTCCAATTCGCTTTCAGTTTTAGATTATAAAACTTTTGCTCGTTTTCACAATATTTTCTTTGCGTTCGCTTTATTGCTAAACACAAAAGCCCCTTTTGCAGGCTTTATCAATTAAAGTTGCGCTCTGTTGAAATAATATTTACGAAAATGGCTCACATTTACATTTTCACGGAAATTGAAATAGTTGAAATGAGTCTTTAAAAAACAAATTCATTGATGCAGACTTTTGGCAAACATTTTTTGAAATCTTTTGCAAAGTAATGTAATCGTTTCGCTCAGGATTTTTGTGTGGCATTGCTCTTCCCACAAAATTCATTTGAGTAATAACGAATTTCTTTTACAGCAGCTTAAATTCAGTTTTTAAGCGATTAAATTTACAAGTTCTGTAGAAAGATTCAGCTTCCATAAAATCAAAATTTTGCGTCCAATTGCATCCCGTGACAATAACAATCATGTGATTCACTCATTTTATGTTAACGACATCGTTGTAATTTTCCACCAGGTGGCATCTCTGTGCAAATGCACGAACTACCGCAGAAAAAATAAAACAGTAGAAAAAAAATCAGAAAATGGGACAAAAATAAAATAATCAAACGGCAACATTTGGATTAGAAGAGTCTTACCATCGCACAGTGGGGTGAATGGTAGAGAAAGTGGCGATTAATTCATAGAACTCGTCATGTTTAAATGTTGTTATTTTTTATTGATGAGTATTAATAAATACATATAAAAAACCAGCATTTAAAAAATAATTTTTGAAAAAAAAATTGTTAACCTTTTATGTGCTTTTTTTGTATTTTGGAGAAAATGGTCTTATATGACTATTTTTGCGGTAACTTTGGAATGAAAAACGATAAATTAGTAAATTAAATTGTAAATTAGAGCATACTTTATGTGCCTTTAGAAAAAATAATAAAAAACGGTAATAAAAACAACTTGTTTTTTTAATGGTTTTTTCACATTGATTTTTAGCAACCGGAATTCCCTCACAAAAACCTTCATAACTCAAAAATCGCACAAATGCGCAAATAGGTATTCTGGGATTTATTACCTAAAATCTTATATTTTAAGAGCATAAAAGCATTTTTTCCTGCACTGATCCGCAAAGTTGTTGAAACTCAATGTATATATCAAAAATACCACATTTTTGGAGACATTTAATTTTTTTTTTTTGTTTTTAAATATTTCTAAAACATTTATCTAAACAAAAAATAATGTTTTAAATGCTCATATACCTAAAGTTGACGGTTCCATTATTAAACTTTTACTTATAGAAGTTTTAACAGTTTCCAGTTAAACACAAAAAAAGATACAGTCGACTCCGCTTTACTGGATATAACCAAAACTCAATTTATTTTCAGTTATCCGTTTTTTTCTAAAACATAGTTCGGATTACTGAAATTTGTTACAATTAAGCGTACTGCTGAAAATCAGTAAAACAATATTTTTTATACCAAATCTGTATATGTTTTTTTACGTCAATTTAATGTAAAAATTTTATTGAAAAAAAAAATTATTCATAGAATTATTCATTTAGTTGTTGAAATTTTTCACGAATTCCTCGAAAATGTCTAGCCATTTTCATTGACAATATAATAAAAAAAATACCATAAAGTACATAAGAGCGAAAAGGAAAAATATTTTGTGCCACTTAATTTTTTAACGGACAAAATCTGCACAATTTTTTCAGCCTTAAGTTATGCAATCGATTTCTAATAAATATATTTGTCATATATAATTTTTTCACTAACGCCAAGTAAGTTTCATATAAAAAGTAGTTGTGGGCCCGCTTTTGATTTTCAGTAATACAATACTTTTAGTAAAGCGATGTTTCGCTAAAGCGAAGTGAATAAGACTAGCTGCGTTTAAAATCAGTGTGGGTATTTGTATCGCTTTCAGTATTTCGATTTTTTTCAGTAAAGTGTGGTGCGCTAAAGCAACTAGTGAATCACTAGTTCCAAAACTCCAAAATTTAACATCAACATCTATTTCCAAAAAGTACCAAAAATTGTAAATTAGAATCACTAAAATTGTACTAGTGAATCACTAGTTCCAAAGTCTACATATGGTACCAAAAGAACTAGCTAGTCCATAGTACCAATTTAAACAGCGAATTTTCAATGCTACGCACATATTAAATGTTTATAGTAAATAGGATTCTCTGCGATATTATAAGTCACTAGTATTGGTGACTGTGTCTATAGTTAGTCAGTACAGTCTCACTATTGATATATCCTGCACTGGTACAGTCATTGTAGGTTTTAATGCAGCTAAAAGAAACGCAATCATGCAATCAGAAAAATGCAGCGTCATGTTCATAACTAAGTGTGGAGTCGAACCTGGTGTATTCGGCTTCTTATTCTTCCATTAACCAATTTAGCCAACAGCACACTCAAATAAACAATTTTCAAAAACCAAATTTGCATGAAAAATATATGTATCAGTGGGACTCTAGAGTATATTCTTTCAATACAAAAAAACTTTCGTTTAAAGCCTGAAAAATATTAAAATATTTTTGTAATAGAAAATACCATTGAAATACACCGAATCAAATTCATTAAATTGTTTATTTTAAATAAAATCAATTTCAATTTGAAATGTGTGTCCATTTAGTGCCGCAAATGTCATGGCTAAATTATCTTTACAACTTCGTATTTTGAAATACAATCTTGTTGTTTTCATTATAAAACAAAGACTACGTTTCAATACACTTTCATGTTACACACCAATACACATGCACAAATCCAGATAGCTTATTATATGTGCAACACATTTCGCCATTAATTAATAAATTTTCTCATTAATTTCATTATTATAAATATTTTCTGTAGTTTTCCCACTTTGACAACTATTTTAAAGAAACTTGTTTCTAACTAAAATTGCAAAACTTAATTCATAAACAAAATATCATGCTTATGATATTCTTATTTGATAATTTTCGTATAGATCAAATATTTTTTTTTAGGAATTACACCTTAATGCTTTAAACACATTCGAGTCAGCAGGCCACACGAACACATGACTACAAAAGCCGTTGGCTACAATCGTCACTTCGTAGTCAGCTACTTAATTATTTTTGAGACGGCAGCTACATTGTCAACATCCCATTTTAGTAGTGCCCCTTTCATATATAAAAATAAAAGCGTTTATTTTAAATCGGTTTATAGACCGAAACAAAATTAATAATAAAAACACTTTATTTGTTTATAGCTCTTTATTGTTGTTTGCATTTGTAATAAATACATATTGATGTCCTTTTTTTGTTTGTGGCACTATGAAAATGAGTTTATGTTTTAATTCATTTGTGACCAAACTAACGTCTTTTATCGATAACGGCTATTAAATATATACAAATTTAGAGTATTCAAAATAATGGAATTTTTAACTGAAAAGTCAGATACAAAATTTCAAAATTTAATAATACTTGCAATATGTGAATAAATTTGAAAAATATGTCTATCAATAGAAAGACATTTTGGAGTACTTTGAAATGTTGCGCATATCGTTTATATGGGCCCTATATTCTAGGAGTTATTACCAAAAAATAAAAATAAAATGATATATAAATAAAATTAAAAAATAAAAGCCGAGAGAGAACGCAAAAAAGTAAATAAATAAAAATTACAAAATAATTGTTATTCTTGAAAGGGCTATACATTTTTTATTTTCAACAATTTTCATATTCTTGACTAGATTAAAATATTTATTAAAATTTTTATTTATTAAAGGCTTTTCATTGTATTGGCAGCACTAATCTGTTTATTATCACCTATGAAAATAGAAATTAGTTTAATTTGACTACAACCACAAAAGTAGCACGGACAACAACCTGTCGTGTAGTCGTGAAAGTATTCACTCCCATATAAATACATGTGTGCTATTTTTGACAAGTTGTAGTCGGTAGCCTGCTGTCTTGAATGTGTTTAATGCTTAAGGCAGCAAATATATTCAATTGAGTTGTATGCTTTTTTACTTGAATGCACAATTTAAAGAACACCTAAGAATATTATGAAAGATGTACACACATACATAAAACTCTCTGTCTCTCTCTCCCTCTCTCTCTCTCTCTCTTTAAACTCAACGGTATTTTGCTTTAATTATAAAGGGTGTTTTTTTATGAAGTTTTTTTTATACGAATCACTCTGTTGTCTGACAGCTGTTTTGACAGTTTAAAGTGACGTCTCTACTCAATATTGTTTGGCAAATCATCATGAACAGGTTAACTCCAGAACAACGTTTTCAAATCGTGGAAATTTATTTTCAAAAACAGTGTTCAATTTAAAATGTTTATCAGCTTTTTTACCGCAAAATTCTCTTCAGTGATGAGGCGCATTTTTGGTTGAATGAATATGTCAACAAGCAAAATTGCCGTATTTGGAGCAAAGATAATCCACACGCTGTTCAAGAATTACCAATGCATCCCGATAAATGTACTGTTTGGTGCGGTCTATGGGCTGGTGGAATCATCGGTCCTTATTTCTTTAAAAATGAGGAAGGACGACGCGTTACCGTGAATGGAAATCGATACAGAATCATGATCAATGAATTTTTGGTGCCCAAAACTTCAAGATATGGATGTAAACGAAATGTGGTTTCAACAGGATGATGCCACGTGTCATACTGCGGGCGAAACAATGGACTTATTGAAAGAACATTTCAACGACAACATTATTTCGAGAAATGGACCGGTGAATTGGCCTCCGCGTTCGTGTGATTTGACGCCACTCGATTATTTTTTGTGGGGATACCTGAAATCATTGGTTTACGTGGATAAACCAGCAAAGATTGACGCTTTGGAAACCAGTATTTAACGTTTCATTGCTGAAATACTCCCTCAAATGCTTGAAAAGGTGGTCGAAAATTGTACCTCCAGAATGACCTCTGTGCAAAATAGTCGTAGTGGCCATATGCCCGAAATTATATTTAAATGTTAAATGACAAGAAATTATCTAGCAAATAAAAAATTTTTTTGGCCATTTCATAATTTGGCATGTGTTTTATTTAAATTTCAAATCAGCAAGCTCTTATAAAAACACCCTTTACTTGTATCCGGTTACGTATGACTAATATAAATTAAATTAGTTCATCTTTAATATTGCAATAATTTCCTTTAATCATAAATTAGGCTCTTGCAAATTTTAAACACAAAATTTTATTTAAAAAGCCATAAAGCTGCAATGCACAATATATTTTCAAATCAATTTAAATAATGAGTTTCTGTTTAGGCCACATGAATATTAATAAGCATTCAAAACGAAAATTTTTATACGAAAATCATATGGCAGTTTACTGCAAAACATAATTACATACAAACAATATTTTTTTTCTGCTGGAAAGTGCCTATAGAAAAGTGTTGTAACCTTTATATTTGACACGGATTAAAGAGAAGCATGCCTAATGCAAGCAGTACTGGGATTTTAATACAAATATTCAAAATTACCTATACATAAAGCCATTGTAAATTAATCGCTTAAAGTAATAAAGAACATAATAAGCGGGTTTAGGTTGATTTGAAATTGCTTGTGACAAAGTGAACAACAGGTGGAAGGTACTCATGCATAATAAATATTATTTTATTTTAGAAAAGTTACTGTCGTCTATTAACATTAAGTCTTGCGTTCAAAATCCCACCTGCAAGTGCTTTTATAGGCAATAACTTCTGTATTATCTTTGAAAATGTGTGTTGTGTAAATTTAATGATTCTCTTTTTATATTCTTGCTTGTGGAATTAATCAACGTGAGTTGGTATATTTCAATGGTATTTTCTTTTACAACAGAATTTGAAAATTTAACAGCCTTTAAAAGAAACTGCTTTTGCCTTGAAACAATACCTGAAATAAACAAAGAACAAACAGCAAGAGATAAATCCATCTTTACTTCTTGCTGGGAGTCTATAACTGAGGGCGCTACACGGCATATGACTCCTAATCATTTAATGCATTGTGTTGGATTTATGAGAAGGAGAAGATAGTGTTGACAGTTCAGATGGAGAAAAATGAGATAAGAGATAATTTTGTAGTAGGTAATTTTATTTTTTATAATTTTGTATTATAGTTATTTAAAAAAAACGTGAATTATTTTTTATAAAAAAAATATTAAATTCTTCTGGTTTCTTGACCTCTTTTTAATTATTATTATATTCTGATATTTTTAAGCTTAAGGTCTCTTTATTTTAATTTAATTTTTAATATCAATATTTCGTTACTCCTTTGACGAAATATTGAAATTTTTGATAAATTTTTTTGGAAAGGGGTACCTCTTTGCAAAAAATCAATTTTTTGGTTGAAACACAATTTTTTCCAAAAGGCATTTATTTCTAATAAATAAATTGAAAGGGGAGTTTCGAATGCGAAGAAGCTTCCGAAAAAACTTAAATCGCATGCATTTAACAAAAAAATATTTTTGACCAATTTTTTTGCAAAAAGTCAATTTTTTGGTTGAAACACAATTTGACCCAATTTTACCCAAAAGGAGTTTATTTCTAATAAATAAGTATTGAAAGGGGAGTTTCGAATGCAAAGAAGCTTCCGAAAAAACTTAAATCGCATGCATTTAACAAAAAATATTTTTGATCAATTTTTTTGCAAAAAGTCAATTTTTTGGTTGAAACACAATTTGACCCAATTTTACCCAAAAGGAGTTTATTTCTAATAAATAAGTATTGAAAGGGGAGTTTCGAATGCGAAGAAGCTTCCGAAAATATTTTTGACCAATTTTTTTGCAAAAAGTCAATTTTTTGGCTGAAACACAATTTGACCCAATTTTACCCAAAAAGAGTTTATTTCTAATAAATAAGTTTTGAAAGGAGTTTCAAATGCGAATGGGCTTCCGAAAAAGCTTAAATCGCATGCATTTAACAAAAAATATTTTTGATCAATTTTTTTGCAAAAAGTCAATTTTTTGGTTGAAACACAATTTGACCCAATTTTACCCAAAAGGAGTTTATTTCTAATAAATAAGTATTGAAAGGGGAGTTTCGAATGCGAAGAAGCTTCCGAAAAAGCTTAAATCGCATGCATTTAACAAAAAAATATTTTTGACCAATTTTTTTGCAAAAAGTCAATATTTTGGTTGAAACACAATTTGACCCAATTTTACCCAAAAGCCGTTTATTTCTAATAAATAAGTATTGAAAGGAGTTTCAAATGCGAATGGGCTTCCGAAAAAGCTTAAATCGCATGCATTTAACAAAAAATATTTTTGACCAATTTTTTTGCAAAAAGTCAATTTTTTGGCTGAAACACAATTTGACCCAATTTTACCCAAAAAGAGTTTATTTCTAATAAATAAGTATTGAAAGGAGTTTCAAATGCTAAGAAGCTTCCAAAAAAAACTTAAACCGCATGCATTTAACAAAAAAATATTTTTGACCATTTTTTTTTGGAAAAAGTAAATATTTTGGTTAAAACACAATTTGACCCAATTTTACCCAAAAGGAGTTTATTTCTAATAAATAAGTATTGAAAGGGGAGTTTCGAATGCAAAGAAGCTTCCGAAAAAACTTAAATCGCATGCATTTAACAAAAAAATATTTTTGACCAATTTTTTGCAAAAAGTCAATTATTTGGTTGAAACACAATTTGACCTAATTTTACCCAAAAGCCATTTATTTCTAATAAATAAGTATTGAAAGGAGTCTCAAATGCGAAGAAGCTTCCGAAAAAACTTAAATCGCATGCATTTAAATTTGGAGTGACGAAATATTGAAATTAAAATAAAGAGACCTTAAGCTTAAAAATATCAGAATAAAATAATAAAAAATTATTTGTTTCAATATTTTTCCTAATTTTATTTTAATTTTTTTTTTGTGTAATTTATTGTTCAGTTTTTCGTTTTGGAAAATTTTTCTTCATTTTTGCATGTTGAAAAATTTATAAATAAATTTATTCATAAATTTATCCTGCACAAAATGTCAATAGTGAAGCTGTACTGACTTACTGTTGACACAAGCACCAGTGCTAGTGACTTATAATACTCTAGACAATGCAATTTACTGTAGACATTTAATATGTGTGTATCATTAAAATCCATTACCGGCATTGGTACTTATGATAAGCTAGTTTTTTGGGACCATATGTAGATATTGGAACCAGTGATTCACTAGTACCTTTTAGTAATACAAGTCTACACTTTGTATACTTTTCTTAAATAGATGTTGGTAATGGAAATGCATAATTTGTTAACTTTTGAAGTTTTCTTGCAAATTATTAATAAAACAAAAGACAATAATTATAATATTATTTCAATATTAAAACAAAAAAAAAAAAGATGTGTGGTGTCGTGGGACACCGGATAGGAACGAAGTTCCTTATTATAAAAATATTAATTTATAGTTCAATTCGAGGTATAAAGATAATAATTATTTAGGTATGCATTTTTTATAATGATTTTTTTTCGCCGACTAACGAAAATACAGAATCAATTTTGTTCCCAAACGAAATTGAATTCTGTCACGGCACGGCTGCGTATGATTAATATTTGTTTGTATGGAATAGTATTACTCATGGTATAATAAAACAAGGTACTGCCACTGTGAGCTATTAAATTTAAAATAATTTTCTGACAATTTTAAGGATTCTGACATTCCCATAAAAATTAAGTTACCATATCAT
Source organism: Linnaemya tessellans (assembly GCA_951800035.1). Classification (NCBI taxonomy): domain Eukaryota; kingdom Metazoa; phylum Arthropoda; class Insecta; order Diptera; family Tachinidae; genus Linnaemya; species Linnaemya tessellans. The sequence continues at coordinate 6,260,075 of OX637532.1, read as the reverse complement.
TTTAAGTTACCCGTTTTTTTTCTTTTCATTTGAGTTGTTAAAATTTTTAATTGCATCGATGTCATAATTAACAATAATTAAAATCCGTTTGCCAATTAATTTATTATAAAAATCTTGTCGTGATTTTGTTAAATTGTCTTATTGATCAATGTAATGGTTTCAATATATTTGCTTCAATGCAAAGCAACACAATGACTTTATTTCTTGTGGAAATGCATAGAAACTGGGATTTTTCGTAATTTTCTATATTCTTTACATTTTATATAGCTTTTATTAAATTATTTTAGCAAAATATTGCAAAATGTTTATGTTCAAAACCTCAAAATGAAATTTTTCTCTCGGTCAATATGCAAAAACGATTCACAATGAGATTTTGAGCGGGATATTCTATCAATGTTGTACGTTCAGTATGTTTAAATTTAAAATGAGGTAATACAATGAAATATGTTAAAAGAGAGGGGATAAAATAATAGTTAAATACCATGGTATAATATATTATAATGGTGCTTTGTCCGTGATCTCATGAAAATGTGGCTTGGTACTAAAAAGGCCATTATTTTGGAAATTGCTGAACTGGACACCTTGAAATTTAAATAAGTTAGAGATCAAGGAATGAAGTTTAGTATATACAATTTAATTAACGAAATTGCTAGACAAATGGAAAAACTTATATATGTACATATATATGACATTTTTTATTTAACATATTGTTGTCACAACACTATTTTAAATGAAATTTATTTGTTGGTGGTCAAGCAATGCCTATATGCATTTCGTTGGTGCTTTACCAAATCATGGTTAAAGTCTACTGATGATTTGGTAAAGCACCAATGAAATGCATAGACATTGCTTGACCACCAACAAATAAATTTCATTTAAAATACATATATGTATATATATATATATATATATATATATATATATATATATATATATGTATATATATATATATTTATATATATGTATATATATATATATATATATATATATATATATATATATATATATGTGTATTACAGATTTTATTTAAAAATTTCCAAATAAACAAAATTTTTTTTTATAATGTGGCAACGTCATATTCAATATGATGTAGAAAAATAAACTTCAAAAATCCTTATTAAAATTTAATAAAAGCAAGTGGCACTACCTTGTATTTATATACCTTGGTATTACTCATACGTCTTACACATTGATTTAGAAACAAAAAATCTTACGTTACGAACGTTTTTTTCCCGGTTAGGGTACCCCTCCGCATCGTCCCATAAGGAACTTCGCTCCAAAATACGATTTATAAGGCCTTTGGGTCATCTGCCGTTGCCAAAAAAAAATTTTCTCATCAAGGACATATTGCCCATTTGCTGCAAGAACGGCATAACTCAAAATTTTCGATTTTGAGATAAATGCGTTTTAAGTGTTCAATTGACTATATATCTGCAGAAAAATGAATAAATGTAAATATTTTGATATCATCTTGTAAATCAACTTATATTTAATATATCCGTATAGAAAAAAGTAGAGTAAAAAATTTTTAATAATTGTTTTTAGATGGAAAATTGATTATACTTTGAGTTATGACGTTATTGCTGCTAAAGTTCATTGATGGTAGTGTAGTAAACTAAAATCTGTCGTTCTTAATGCGAAAAAAAATTTTTATAATCAGATGATTTTTTTTTTTTTTTTACAATCATCTGATTATAAAAATTTTTTTTATAATCAGATGATTTAAAAAAAAAAAAAAAAAAAAAAAAAAAAAAAAATCATTTGATTATAAAAATTTTTTTTCGCATTAAGAACGACGAGAAAAAAAATTTTTATAATCAGATGATTGTAAAAAAAAAAAAAAAAAAATCATCTGATTATAAAAATTTTTTTCGCATTAAGAACGACACATTTTAGTTTAGATGATTTTTTTCAACAAAACAGTCACAACACAAAATATAGCAGTATATAAGAATTTTTACTACATAAAACACATTTTACCTTTGCACTTATAAAGGCACAACGCAAATTATGTCGCTCTTTCCGAAAACAAAACAATGTTCACACCTTAACAACTGTGGCATAACTAACGATGTGTCGTTGTTGTGAGTAAAAGAAGAGGGATACATGGGAATAGAAATACCGGCATATACTCGTCTCAAACGTTCTGTATACAAGATATCAAAATGAGTATTTTACACAAGATAGAACATGATATTGCCAATATTTCTGTATTATTAACTCAAAAATCGCGAATTTTTAGTTATGCTGTTCTTGTAGCAAATGATAGATAAATAAAACGTAGACACTTTATTGACAATGTCGCCAAACTGTCACCAAAATAACAGACAAAAGTGGTGACTTGGAATCACTCGTTTCCAGATTTTTTTTTATGGGAATTTATAGTTTGAAATAATTTTTTTTGTAGTTGTTAAATAAAAAATTTATTTCATGCAAATGAAATAATTTAAATTACACAATTTTATATCTCTGTTGCAAAAGCCTCACAAAGAACTGATAAAATATTGAAATAAATACTGTTTTTATATAAAAAGTAATTGATCTTTCGCTTAAATAACAATAATAAGCAAATAAAAAAGATCGAGTGAATTTCATAATATTATTTTGGTGGGGAAATTTCTCTATAATATTGAATCAGAATCCAATACTACATTCGTTGCTTAATGACAGTGTCAGCCACTGTCAGTACTGTGCAGTGGCCAGTGTCATGCCTTCGCCATTTAAAAAGGTTGATAGCAGTTAACTTTATTTTAAATTAAGCGAACATTTAAAATATAGTAATTGATTAATGTGGTCTTGTCCAGTGCTGGTTTGTTTTGCCAACTTCGCAAGTTATGCAGGCTAGTTTCTCAATTAAAATTATACTAAAACAAACAAACGGAGATACTCAGAACAGAAATATTTGTTTCTTATGTTGTTTTTTTTTTGTTTCTTTGGCGACCATTGAATGCAGGCTAACAACTGAAAGCCATGTGCTATATTTAAGCCAACTTCCATGTCAGCAACCTTGAAACCTTGAGACTTGTAGACTGGTAAGAGCCCAAGAACTGTAAAAATAAAACGTCAAATAGAAATAACAAGAATGCTTGACATAAGTGCTAATATTTACTACAAACAGTTTGACAAGTGAAAATATATGAAAATAAAAGGACTAAAAACACAATGCCGCCTTTATATTCATGCTTCAAATTTATTATTAGTGTGTGACTAACAGCGACTGCAGCACAACACAAAAATTCCGCCCCATATTCATGACTTGACTGAGTTTGGCAGCGAACCCATAATCTTAGGCTTCTCAAGCCAGCCCGTTAACTTATTTAGCCAGCAGCAAACCCACAGTATTTTTAATTAACTTTAGACGAATATCTGGCGTCCATTTCGTTAAAATTTTATTGCATTGTGGTGTTCGGCTGCGTATAATTTATGTATAGTTTAGCATCAAAGTAGTACGTAAAGTAGACGCCTGCTGCTGCATTAAAAATGAACTCTTCTTAAAAATAAACTCGCTTCAGTCCATCCACGTATTTCTTAACTATTTTATGATAAAATTCTATTAGCACTTAAGTGTGGAACTTAAACTCTAATTGGTATTAACAATTACGTATTTAAAAATATTTTAAAATCGCTTGCCAAGCTCTACACTGCAAAACTAATAATCAAAGAAACTTTAGCTGAAAACTTCTGAAATTAACTAGAAATTTATCTCCCTACTGGAGTCGTTGAATAATTTATGTTTCAAAATATATTTCCGTAACGTAAAGACTTCTTAACACGCACTAGCTTAATACCCTATTGTATGTTTTATTTCAAAAGCAAATCCGGATGGCTTTTCACCACAGGCGATTTTAAATATCCTCCCATTAAACCAACTGGCCAGAAAGAAGCCACAAAGAAAAGATGCATTGTGCTACTTGTGTTATGCTTTTAAATTGTAAAATAAACTTATATTAAAAAAAAAAACTCATTTGAATAACAAAAATTAAAAATGCCGTAAGTTTAATATTAAGTTTTTTTTTTCTTTTTTATTTCACATCTTTATGCTTTAAAATTAATATGCCAAGCAGAACTGTTAAGCAAAAAATTTATGTATCCCAGTAAGTTTTGTATTACGGTAGCTGCTTTGTTAACTATCATTTCATAATATTTTCACTAAACATTTAAAATAAGCTGATGTCAGTTGTTATGGCTTCTTTGAAGAGAATAATTTCAAAATATTCCCCAAGGTATTTTACTCAAATATGAGAGAAAATTAATGGCTTAAAAAGACAACATTTTATTATTAGAAAATGGGTCTTCCAAATAAAATCAATACAATTCCATACTTATTTTCACTTATTTTCAATTCATATTTATTTTCACTGGAAATCATTTATTCTTATTTTTTTTATAAATATTTAATGCATTTGCGGTTGTTAAATGCAATAGTTTATAGCTAACATACAGTGTAACTTTCTAGTGGGATATTTTTTTTTTTTTTTGGACCCTCACTCAGGATATAAACCCTACTGATGCAATCAAGAATGATAAAATAAAGATTACGCCAACAAGCTGAAATAAAAATACTTTTCTGCGCATGATGGAACTCTGACGTCACTCAACATGTGTTCTGATTGGCTAATAAAATTCAGCTGGAGAACTATTATGTTATTGTAAAAACAGGACAGTGGGGCAAATTGCTATTTTTCAAATTAAATTTGTTTGATAATAAATAATTTTAAAAAATTATTTTATTTTCCACTTGTTATACCCTCCAAAAAAGAATTTGGAGGGTATATTCACTTTGTCATTCCGTTTGTAACGCATCGAAATATCCATCTCAGACCCCATAAAGTATATATATTCATGATCAGTGATGAAATCTAAGACGAACTGAGCATGTCCGTCCGTCCGTCCGTCCATCCGTCTGTGGAAATCACGATTCAGTCCAAACGAAAAGAGCTAGACTCTTGAAATTTGGCATAAATATATTTTAAAGCTTAGAGCAGGTTAGGTTCGAAGATGGGCTAAATCGGGCAAGAGGGAAAAAAGTTTCCCTAAGAAGAACTAAACCAACCCAGAAAAAACAACATAATTTTTAAAGTTTTTTGGTTATTTTGTTAAGCAAATGATATATTTTTATGTCAAATACGGTCCAACGCCTTAAACTTGGAGCCATTAAATAAAATAAAAATTTTTTAGGCCCCGCCCACTTCAGTGGGCGTTATTATAGGCAAAAATAGCATACAAATTTAACAAATTGTTTTACTTAAGCCTACATTCCATAAAAATAACACTTTTAAGCTTTAATGACGAAGCTGGGACGAAACCTGGTACTACTCTGCCCTACCCCCTCCCTCCCCTTCGCCCCCTAAATGACCCTATCAAAAAAAAAAATTTTTTTTTAATTTTGTATATAATCATCCCAAGCATTTATCTTTAGAGTTTTATGACTGCCGATTCTGCCCTACCCCCCATCTCTTCCTTTGCCCCCTAAATGACCCTACCAAAAAAAATTTTTTTTTCAAATTTTGTATATAATCATCCCAAGCATTTATCTTTAGAGTTTTATGACTGCTGATATCTGCCCTACCCCCCTTCCCCTCTTCCTTTGCCCCCTAACTGCCCCTACCAAAAAAAAATTTATTTTTAAATTTTGTATATAATCATCCCAAGCATTTATGTTGCTGCCCTACCCCCTCTCCCCCTTTGCCCTCTAAATGACCCTATAAAAAAAAGAAATTTTAATTTTGTATATAATTATCCCAAGCATTTATTTTTAGAGTTTTATGACAATGGTGAAATGTTTCCCCCACAGCCTTTGCCAGAGCGACCCCGCCGAAATACAGTTTTTATACCCTCCAAGGAGAATTGGACCCTATAAAGTAAATATGTATATTCTTGATCAGTGATGAAGTCTAAGACGGTCTAGCAATGCCCATACGTTCGTCTGTAGATAACATGATATTGTATATTTTTGAACCCCGCCCCCTTTAGTGGGCGTTGACGTACGATATTATATAAAGGAACTCTGTCCCACCAAGTTAAACATTTCAAATTCACTTACTAAATATTTGGAGGGTATTTAAGATTCGACCCGGTCGAATATAACGTTTTTACTTGTTTTTATTTGAAATTGTTAATTTATAGTTATTTTATATTAATATTGAACCCAATTGCTAATTATTTTTCATTTTTCCCCATTCAAAACAAATTTTTTTGCTTGCAAAATATCAGCCATAACTTTCTTTTAGCTTCATTTCTTGGAAAACTATAAAATGACATAGCTTTTTGAAAACAAAAAAGAATTTTGATCACAATATTACATTTTAACACAATTATTTCTCACTTGTTTTTTTTGCTGTCACTTTGTTTTCAATTGCCCACTGCACATTTCATGCTTGCTCTTTTTGTTCTCTTTTCTCTTAATTTAGGTTTTTTGTTTACAGTTTATGAGCTTTAAAAATCAAGTTTTAATAAGTTTTTTACACTTTAGGTTGTTTAATAATTATTTTAATATATTTATTTTAAATTATAACACAATTTATTATAAAATATAACACAAAACTTGCACTTTCATAAATCCGATTTAATTTGCTTGTTGGAAATCCCTCTGAGTAAATTGAAAATCTCTCTGAGTAAATTGAGTGAAGAGTTGCCAAATATAGCATAAAATATTAATTTTGTACGAGGAAGTATTAGTTTTGCATATAAGAAACATTTGGCAATCTCTTCGAGGGAACAAATACGTCATCAAACGGTAAATCATGCGCAAGGCGTAATCTTTATTTTATCATTCTTGGATGCAATGTATCGAGGCTGAACTAAGAAAGTAGGGAATAGTCTTGACAAGACAATTTCTGCCACAGTACCGATAACGGTAATTTTGCTACTGCTTGTTTTTTTTGCTAATTTTACTCTCCTCTTATTGTATATTTTCCTTAGGTACTTTTTGCAATAAGAAAATTAAATATCCGTAAATTGTTTACAAATTTTCCTTCTCAGAAATCGAAGTTAAAACAAGAAATTTGATATTTAACATTTAGCCTGATTGTGTAAGTCGTTGGCGTTTACGCCAAAGAAGTTTTTTGTACAAAGTTAAACTAACACACAAGCAGTTTTCTTTAATCTACTGCGAAAAATGACTGACACAATCAAGCGGACTATCGCCCCTATCATGAATAATTTTTCCCTTGAAATTTTTCCCTTTTCCCTAAAATTGCAATCATGAAAAAATTTCCCGTGGATGAAATTAAATTCCCCTTATTTAATTTATTCACTTAGTTTTTGGTATTATATTCTGATATTTTTAAGCTTAATGCTAGGAACACAACTGCGACGAACGACGAATTTTTGGTCGCGAATATTCGTCGCCAAAAATAAAACACATTGGTGTATATGAAAATGCACACAATCGTGGCGTTGGTCGAAGTTCGTCATTCTCAGCGAAAGTTGAAATACATTTATTTCTAATTGTTTCGTCAACGAACGCCGAACAAATCAATATGAGGTGCCCAGGTTTCATATACTCAAACTGGTTCATTGTGGAAAAACATAGTTTGCTACTGTACTGTTGCATGTAGCACTAAAATTTTAAGTACATACTAAAAATGCATTCACAAATTCACAAAAATGTATCATTCGTACGTCTTTTTATTAATTTTGAACACTTTTTATAAAATAGTTTTTCTTTCTATTTCCCACTTTTTCATATGGTCACCCCATCAGCTGTTAAATGAAAATAATAATTTATTTACAGACAAAAAATGTTTCAGAAAATAATTTCAATAATTATCCCGGTGGACAACACCGGGATAATTATTGAGTGTGTAAACAATCTGGCTGGCATCAGAGGATTACAATGATTTAAAAAAACATATATTAAAATTTTGTTTGCTTATTATTTTAATTTATTCGTCGTTATTGTGTTTCATACGACGAATTTATAGAGCGATTTTTTACCAACGAATTCAGCGTACTAAGCGAAATTGGTCGTTCGTCCCAGTTGTGTTCCTAGCATAAAATGTATTTATTTTAATTTAATTTTTAATTTCAATATTTCGTCACTCCTTTGTGTGACTCCTTCAGGAAATTAAAAAATATCAGAATATAATAATAATTAAAAAGAGGTCAAGAAACCAAAAAAATTTAGAAAATTTAAGTATTTTCTATTTTAATTCGAATATTAGAGTTTACAAAATTTTATTTTAGGCGAAAAATTTGTTAATAAGACGCAAACTAATATATTTGTCATACTTTTTTTAATTTTTTTTTTTTATATTATTACATAAATGTAAATTTTTCACCACACATTTCTTGGATTTTTCGTGTTTTTTACGGCTTCTTCTCTTTTTTACATTCACTGAGAACTGATAGCGGGAATAATTTCTCACGGGAGATTCACCATAGCATTTTTCCCTTCTTCGAGAGGAATAAAAATGTTACGTGAACAAAATTACCACTTGTTATTCACGATACGGATGTATATAAGAACCGTAGAATTATTTATATATATTTTTGACTTTTCAGAACTATTTTAGTAAAAATTTTTAAGGCTTGAAGTCTTTTTATAAAAATGGTTTCAAAATATTTATTAATGTTGATTTCTTTTCTAAAAAAAATGCTACATATTTTGCACTTTTCAATAAAAAAATGGCAATATTATGGCATTTGGAAATAGTGAATTTATTACAAATAAATGTACCATCTCTTGCGAAAAATTATTTTTATTTTAAAAATGCGCCAAATTGTAGTTTTTTAGGAAAACAGTGATAAAATGTTACATTTTTTTCAGAAAAGAAATCACCATAAGGTTTTCACTATCTCGCCACTGGTTGGGCGGAAAAAGAAAAGATAAGAAATATTTGGCGAAATATGGAAAATATAAATAAATACTTTAAAATTTGTTATATAAAAAGAGATCACCGCTTTTAAAAAATTATTACTAAAAAAAAACTGCAGAATATTTAATTAAGAAAAAAAAACTCCCAACACTAGTTAAAAGCATACACTGGAACGATAACTCCTCCAAGCTTTCTTGAATGCATTCTTTTAAAACAATTACTCTTTTCGGCTTTAAAATCATAAATGTTCCCTCTTTTTAAATTCATTTATTTATTAAGCCAAAAATTTTTATGCAGGCAAAAATAAAAGAACTTTTTGAATAGCCAAGAAATCAAATCTTTTTGGAAGAGGGGAACTAAAGAAGTAGGATAAATATTCTATTAATCACGTAGTCACACTAATTCTGTGACAGTGACTAAGAACTGCTTCCTTCTTCTTGCTTAACTTAGTTAATTTCCTTAACAGTTCATTCAAAGTTTCATTTTGATTTATTTGAAGTTAAGAGTCAATTATTGTTATTCTTCACAAGGACTTGACTGAATTTATGGTATGCAATCTGCTTTAAATACTAAAAGATTTGAAAAACCAATTAAGCAAAGAATAATTGCTGGCTTGTAAGCTAATTTATTATATTTTATTATATTCTTTACATAAATATTTCATACGTGCCAGAATTAAAGTAGCAAAAGTACTCCGAGCATTCACTCAAATGCTTACAAGTGCTTTTATGCTTACGAAATAAATAAAGTTATTAAGTTAATAATCAAGTAGTTTTTATTTAAAATTAATTACAAACAAAATTAAAGAGGCCATTTATTTATTTGTTTATATTGAATGGACACTCAAGAAATGATGCTACTTCTGGCGTGCCTAGTGTCGAATGTATAGAATTGCTTTTACTTCAGGCAAATATTGAAATGTTTACTGTGAAATATTTTATAAGATTGAGTTTTTAATGCAAGTTTTTTTTAATAAAAATGGCAGTTAAAATATGCAAGAAATAAAATTGAAACAGGTTTTTATTGCAATTTTCATAAAAGACTTGAAATTTCAAGAATTTTTTTTCTATTCGATAAGCACTTTAATCATTATGCATTAAACACATTCATGACAGCAGGCTACCGACTACAACCTGTCAGAAATACACGTGTTTATATGAGAATGAGTATTTTAGTTAGACTTGGGTCCAACTAGCTCATTCGCTCAGTTTTGACAAGAACCTCTGATCAAACCCATTTAAATTATATAGGTTTGATCAGAGGTTCTTGTCAAAACTGAGCGAATGAGCTAGTTGGACCCAAGTCTAATTTTAGTAGACTTGTACCGAACTCTTTCATTAGTTCGTTTTTGACAAGAACCTTTAATCAAACCAATGTAATTTAAATAGGTTTGATCATAGGTTCTTGTCAAAAACGAGCTAATGAAAGAGTTCGGTACAAGTCTATATTTTAGCGGCCACATGGCAGGTTGTTGTCAGTGCTACTTTTGTGGTTATAGTCAAATTAAACTAATTTCTATTTTCATAGGCGACAATAAATAAATTTGTGCTGCCAACACAGTGAAACATCTTAAATAAATAAGCGTTTAAAAATATTTTCAAACTGGTCAAGAATATGAAAATTGTTAAAAATAAAAAATGTAATAGCCCTTTCAAGAATAAAAATTATTTTGTAATATTAATTTATTTTTTTTTTGCGATTTCTCGGCTCTTATTTTTCCGTTATAACTCCTAGAATATAGGACGCTTATAAACGATTTGAGTATCATTTCAAAGTACTCCAAAATGTCTTTCTATTTTTAAACATATTTTTCAAATTTATTCACATATTGGAAGTATTATTAAATTTTGAAATTTTGTATCTGAATTTTCAAGTAAAAATTCCATTATTTTGAAAAAAGCTCGATGCAACGACATTTGAACCCAAATTTTGTATATAACTTGATAGTCGTTATCGATAAAAGACGTGAGTTAGATAACAAATGAATTAACTCTTAAACTCATTTTCATAGTGCCACAAACAAAAAAGGACATCAAAATGTATTTATTACAAATGCAAAAACAATAAAGAGCTTTAAACAAATAAAGCGTTTTTATTATTAATATTGTTTCGGTCTATAAATAGATTTAGAATAAACGCTTTTTTATATACGAAAGTGGCACCACTAAAATGAGATGTTGACAATGTAGCCGGCGTCTCAAAAATAATTAAGTAGCTGACTACGAGGCGACGATTGTAGCCAACGACTTTTGTAGTCGATGTTCGTGTAGCCTGCTGCCGTTATTGTTTTTAAAGCTTTAGAAGTTGTTTAAATATTTTATTTTAGCTTGCTTTAAGTAATACACATTTAAATTGATCAGTTTTAGATATATTTGATCATGATTGGACGTGTTTCAACATGACCAAACAATTCTTAAATATCCCTATTACTCTTTAAGCTAAAACTATACCACTTCAAATGATTCGATTTACTGCACAAAAAATAGTTCTGAGAACCAAATGAAATAACAGCTGATTTTCAGCAAATAAAATTATTTGATAGCAAACAAATATTTACCATTCCACAGTATAATATAAATCAGTTATCTTAATTGTAGATTTTAATGTTTTTTTTTTATTAAATAAATTACAATTTTTGAGCACTTTCATTAAATAATTATTTGGTGCAAATGAATATTTCGGTCTGAACGCGCGCCTGGCAAATATGATCCCCTTAATTTACTTAACACTATTGGCCAGCTGTTTGAACAAACAAAACTAATCAAATATTTAAGAGCAGTTTGTCACACGCTTAAAGCAAATATTAGAACAAATATTTTTATAAAAAAAAAAGAAAAAAATACACTGAGCTCTTAAAGCCTTGTATAGTTAGTGGAATCACTCCAATAAAATACATGTAGATATTCTGATATGTATTTGTAGGTTGCGATTGCTTTCTATTATTGTTTAATAACAAACTCAATGGCGTTTGAAACGGAGAAAAATTGTTTACATCTGGCATACGTGATGTGGGTGCGTTATCCGTTAACCCCAACAAAATACGAGTACATAACAGGTCCTTGGGATTATCGGAGAGCATAAATGTTTTTGGCAGATACTTTTAGGCAAGTGGAATAACTTTTTAATTAATTGTCTGTTAAAAAGAAATAAAAAAAAAAATATATATATATTGTTCTAGTGTTTATTATCCACCACATAAAGAAGTTACATTCCTTCACTACAGGGCTGACTGACTGGCTTTACTGTGCACACAATATTAACAAATAGTGTGAAAGCCTAGCAACTGTCCGAAAGTTATATTAAGGTTTTGGCTACAACTGCCACCAACCAGCTGCTTAATATGCTGCCTGTACATACACACATACCACGTAACTTAAAGGAATGTATAGAGTACATACGCCCAACAAGCTCCAGAGAATAAGAAACTATTAACAAAATTTAGCCCAAAGAATACAAGTGTTGATTATTGAAAATAGATTATGAACACATGGTTTATGCCAACGAATTGGTCCGTAATTGTCTTTTATATTCCACTCAAATTACGAAATTTGAAAGTTTTATTACAATATATTTGCACATGATGCTACCCAATGGTGCACAGTGGGGGATATAAAAAAAAAAATAGAAGTATATCTACAGTTTTCTAAGCTCATGCAATACTTTAGGGGTTGCAATTATATGGAATTTGTTATAATAGCCATAGCCCGTTTAGAATTTGCAGAAAAAGAAATAATTTTTTTCTAAAATCCCCCTCATAGTGAGTCGTAGAAAAATGCTGAAAACAATAAAACATAATTTAAGTAAAAAAATATTTAAGCATTGAAAATATCATGAAAATTATGAAATATATATTTTAAACCATAAATAATTATGGCGTTTTCATTTCTAAAAAAACAAGTAAAATTTTTTCACTTCTAATCGAAAAATTTGCATTGAAGCGGATTTTTAAAACAATAATATATTTGCCTAAATAATGGTAGATTAATTTGTAATAGATTTACAATTTCGAAATGCCATGATGGTGCAGTTTTTCATTAAAAAGTGTAAAAAATGTAGCATTCTTTTCCAGAAAAGAAATCAACATTAGACAACAGCAGGCTACACGGCCACACGACTACTTCATTCTTTTGAAAGCGGCCGTTACAACGTAAACAGCTGATTTCAGTGTTGGCACTTTCAAATTAAGAAATAAAATCGCTTATTCTAAGTCGAAACAATTTAAAAACAAATCAATTTATATCTTTATACTTCTTCATTGTTATTGCATTTTTAATAAATACTTATATTTCGTGATGTTCTTTTGTTATTTTTGTATCTAAAGCGCTTCTTCGATAGCGGCTATCCAGTATATCTCAAATTAAATCCAGTAAGATTCTCTATAAAACTGTATACAAGCTTAAGAAACGCTGCTTGGGACATTTTTTAAAATAATGAAATTTTTACCTGAAAAATCGTTTTGGTTATTCACCCAAAAATACAAAAAAAAATTTATAAATTTCTTATCACTCGCAATGGGTTAATAAGGTTTAAAAATGTCCCTAAGAACAAAATGATATTCTAGAGCACTTTGAAATAATACTCATATACCAGGTGTTCTCTATTCTATTGGACATCACAAGTGCGAAGCCAAGAGACTTCACCGAAAAAAAAAGATGAGGGGTGTCGTAGGATGCTGGATAGGAACTAAGTTCCTTATTATAAACATATGAATTTTAAGTTCTATTCGAGGTATAAAGATAATAATTATTCGGGTATAAATTTTTTTTCGCCGACCAACGAAAATACAGAATCAACTTTGTTCCCAAACGAAATTGAATTCTGTCACGGCACGGCTGCGTATGATTAATATTTGTTTGTATGGAATCGTGTTACTCATACGTCCTAAACAAAAAATTTAGAAACAAAAAATCTTACGTTACGGACGTTTTATTACCGGTTAGGGAAAATCGTCCCATAAAGAACTTCGTGCCAAAAACAATTGCAATTATTAAATCGCTCACAATTTACAGGGCTGCCATTTAGAAAGAACTCAACATCTTCACAAGAGAAATTAAGCGGGAACGTTTTACGTTCTTGCTGAATATGAAGTGGCTGGCAGCGAAGTTCCATACAAAATTTTGATTAAAAACACGTCGTCCTATATTCCTGGCATTCTAAAGCCGAAAACAACACAAAAATCATGCCAAAGGATTAGGCCCCTGATATATTTTTCATTTCTATTATATTCTGATATATTTAAGCTTAAGATCTCTTTATTTTAATTTTATTACTTAATTTCAATATTTCGTCATTCCTTTATGTGACTTCTTCCGGAAATTAATTATTTTTGTTTTTATTTTTCATTTCCCAAGATTGAAGAGAATTTGAGGACTCAATCACATACTAAAAAGTTATTATTAGAATTGTTTCGCCAACTGTAAAACATGCTGGCGCAAGTGTTTTGTATCTGAGGGAGGCTATTCTTTTTATGAACAAATAAGTATTTTAGGAGACATTTTTAAATTCACCTTAATTTTTTAATAAACTTTTGTAAATGATAAAACTGATTAAAAGTGAATAACATTCTATAAATCAATAAGGCCCGATCCTACGACGACAGCAAACCTAAATCCGCCACTGATTTGATCAGCTCAGTTTGGAGAAACAATCTTCCACTTGCTGACTGGGACGTCTTAAGCATTGATTTAGAAACAAAAAATCTTACGTTAGAGACGTTTTTTCCCGGTTAGGGTACCCCTCCGCATCGTCCCATAAGGAACTTCGTTCCAAAAAATAAACAAAAAATTTTTTTATTTTTGAAAAGACTGTAATACCTTAAGCACTATTTATTTTCAACAATTTTCATATCCTTGAACAGCTTAAAAATTTCAATCGCTTATTTCTTTAAGATTTCTGACTGTGTTGGCAGCACTATTCTGCTTATTGTGGCCCTATGAAAATAGAAATTAGTTGAATTCGATTACAAGCACAAAAGCAGCACGGACAACAACCTGGGAAAATAATAATTCCCACTAATGTATTCTATTTTTGCCAAGTTGTGGTTGGTATTTATGGCTTTAGAACTCCAAAATATTATATATTTTAATATATAATTTTGCAACAAATTTAACGAACACAAAATACCACTTATAACATCTGCCGCAAAAAGAAATAAGTGCTTAAAAGGACTTAAGAAAAATAATTGTTTTTTTCTATCTGAAAAGTTTATAGTCCTACATGATTTATTTCTTGTGTAACCCTTTCTGGTTTACTTATACTACGGCCATTCACAACTTCAAGTGGCTTCTATAACATGGAAGGAAGGACTGAAACTGTGTTAAATAAAAATCTCCCCCAGATATGTAAATATATTTATCATTAATCGTAAAGAAATTGAAAAAAAAAATTCGAGAGAATTTATCTTTTTCCCCTCATAAATTTAGATGTCTGTTCACGAATTTGCAAACTCATCATTAATCATTTCTGGAGACACTGTTTTAAAAAAATATCTTTGCCAAAAAAAAAATATATATGTTTCATTAATCTTTGCCAGGAAACATATGACGTTAACCCAAAGTTTTTATTATCCATTTTCAAATTTGACATTGACGTTTCACAATTATCTAAATGTTAAAAGCAAAAACGCAATATATCGTTATTGTTTCTAAAAGGTTATATTTTTCTAACAATTTCATTTTAATTATTCTAAAAGTTTTCACCTTGATGCTAGAGTTAATGTCGACGTCGTTGACGGCGTCAAATGTCAAAAAAAAAGTTGAATCGTATGAAATTGTATGGGAGCAGTTAATCTCAACGCGTTGCAACGCCGTAAAAGTTCAATCTATTTCAACTTTTTCGGCGTTGAAACGCCGTCAACGGCGTCGACATTAACTCTAGCATGAGTAGCATCTTTGCACCTTTGGCCTATAAACTTCCATTGGCTGCCGCTAAGCGTGGAGATATGTTTCCTTTTGGCGTGCACCGAAT
Organism: Linnaemya tessellans; assembly: GCA_951800035.1. NCBI lineage: Eukaryota > Metazoa > Arthropoda > Insecta > Diptera > Tachinidae > Linnaemya > Linnaemya tessellans. Next base: position 6,244,290 of record OX637532.1, on the reverse strand, counting down.
TTATAACAATTGATGTATTGAACACATTCACAACAGCAGACTACCAACTACACGACTACATAAATAGAATACATGTGTTTATATGGGAAACGTAGCACGGACAACAACCTTCCGTATAGCCGTGAAAATAGTCATTCCCATATAAACACATGTATTCTATTTATGTAGTCGTGTAGTCTCTGTTGTGAATGTGTTTAAAGCATTATTTTGTAAAAACGAACATCATAAAGAAACAACTAACTACACTTTGTCAAATTGCGTTTATAGTATTCTTGAACATTTTTAAGAAAATATTTGCACTTTTAGCGTTTTTTTTTAGTTTTAAAAATATTTTTAAAATTTCGTTTACATGAATTTGTGAAAAAAAAAAATTTGCGTATTTTTATGGATAAATCAACAAAATCTCAGGAAAAAAACTTTAAAAATGAACTATAATCTCCAATATTTTTTAACCTTCAGGTTTCCTTTTTTATAAAAAAAATATCACTTACTTTAAAATAATTCGCCATTAATTTTTGCATTAAACACATTCACAACAGCCTGCTACCGACTACACAACTACAGACATTGTGTACATGTGTTTATACTAGACTTGGGTCCAACTAGCTCATTCGCTCAGTTTTGACAAGAACCTCTGTTCAAACCTATGTAATTTAAATGGGTTTGATCAGAGGTTCTTGTCAAAACTGAGCGAATGAGCTAGTTGGACCCAAGTCTAGTTTATACGGGAATGATTATTTTCTAGGTTGTTGTCCGTACTATTTTTCCGATATAAACACAAATATAATATTTCTGTAGTCGTGTAGTCGGTAGCCTGCTGTCGTGAATGTGTTTAATGCTTATATTTTATTTTAAAAACAATAACACGTAATTTCATAAACATAATATTTGAAATCAAATAAAGGGTCTTCCAACAAGGACTTGCAACTTCAACTTTGCCTATTGATAGCGGCCATTTTGTTGAAGTTACATCGTCAAATAAGCTGTTATTTTTCAGTTTAAAAGATGTATAAATTCTAAAATTGTTGTATCAAAATGAGTGTTCTGTTTGGGCCAGTTTAATACTCAATTTTTTGTATGTGAACACACAAAATTGTCGAATTTATGACGCTACCAATTCAAATGAAATCCAAGAGAGAAAAAGTTAGTATTTGGTTTGGGTCTTGGGGTGGCAACATCATCGCTCCATATTTCTTTGAAAACGACGTTGGCCAGACCATCACTGTCGACGACAAATGATGCACGAGAGGTTTGAGGTCATGGTCATATCACGTAAAGGTGATGTGACCTGGCCATTGAGGTCGAGAGATTTGACCCCGTTAGAACTTTTTATTGGGGTTTTCGCAAGTACTCAAAACCAGCATAACCCATGCGATCAGCCAAATTTCTCCACAAAACATTGATATTAAATTTTTTTGAACACGGGAAAATATAGCCTTATTCTATACCCTTAACTACTTGTCGACATCACATCAAGACAATATCTGAAGTAAAAAGATTGCATACTCTTTTTCTGCAGTAATTGACAATTTCTAACAGCCTCCTGCTATATTCAAGGCCTTAGAGGGGAGGGTCAGCCTGTCAGAAGCAGTTAATTATTGCCCGCAAGGAATGGGTAAGTGTACCATTTTTGATATTGTCTTGAGGTGATGTTGACAATTTCTTACAGAATAAGGGAATTATTTATAAGCTTTTTGTACAAAAAATTTTTGTGTTGCAATCAAATAAAGTGCAAGTATCTCTTGAAACGCATTAAACATATTCTTTATTTTCAGGTATCCCCATCAATACATATTTGCAAAAATTTCTTGATCTTCTTTGAACCTAAGGTGAGTGGCTTTAATACTCTTTATATATTTCCCCTTATTCCGTAACTATTTGTCAATGGCACGTCAAGACAATATCAAAAATAGGACACTTTCCTACTCCTTGTAGAGAATATTTAACTTCTTCTGACACCCTGCAACTACTCTCTAGGGTCTTGAATATAGCAAGAGGCTGTTAGAAATTGTCAATCGCTGAAGTAAAAGATCACATAAGTGTTCTATTTTTGATATTGCCTTGACGTGACGTTGACAAATAATTACAGAATAAGGGTGATTGTCATACTCTTTTATATATTAACACCATCTGGTATCGAAGCGGTTGCTTAGAAGTTGAAAATTTTAATGACTGAACAATAAGATATTCATCCCTATTGTGAATAACAAGTGGAATTTTTGTTCATGTGAAATGTTTATTCCAATCGAAGGGAAAAGTCGTATGCTAAATCTCCCGTGAGATATTATTGCCGCTATCAGTTTTCAGTGAATGTAAAAAAGCGAAGCAGCTGAAAACAACATGATAAATCAAAGAAATTTGTGTTGCAAAAATTTATATATATGTAATACTTTAAAATTTTTTTTTAAATTATGGCTAAATATTAGTAGTAAAATAATTTGGATACATTCTAGAAACCGAAGAAAACAAATTAAAAATAGTCTTAATGCATAGAATTGCAGCAACATGTTTTACAAAGACGCAGGCAATTGATTTGTTGCAAAAAATATCAATTTGTGTCTTATTAACAGATCTTGCCCGTAAAATAAAATTTTTACACTCTAATATTCGAATTATAATAGAAAATACTTACATTTTCTACTCTATTCCCCACCAAAAACTAAGTGGACAAATTAAAGGGAAAATTGAAAAAAATTCGCGGAGGAAAAAAATCATTCACCATAAGGGGAATTTAATTTTAGCATGAAATTATTCACGGCGAATTTTTTCATGATGGCAATTTTAGGGAAAAAGAAAAAAACTCGCGGGAAAAAAATCATTCACGATAAGGGAAATTAAATTTTAGCATGAAATTATTCACGGCGAATTTTTTCATGATTGCAATTTTAGGGAAAAAGAAAAAAAACTCGCGGGAAAAAAATCATTCACAATAAGGGGAATTTAATTTTAGCATGAAATTATTCACGGGGAATTTAATTTTAGCATGAAATTATTCACGGGCAATTTTCTCAAGATTGCAATTTTAGGGAAAAATTTCCCGGTAAAAAATTATCCAAGATAAGGGCGTTTAATTTCACTGGCAGGATTTAATACATTTATAAAATATTATTGTTCGGTCATTTTATATTGAAGATTCCACAAAAGGAAAAGGAAAACATCCAAGATTTTTTTTATAAAATAAATTCACTTGCTCAAAGAAAAAATTATTTTTTTCCAGCCGGCCCACTTTTGCAAACTCATTTGGTTTTAATTTACTTTCTTTTTTGCCAACATTATCTTCTTATTACTTCATTAATTGTTTTCAACGAAACTCAATTAATTCAATTTGCTTTAAGTGCATGGCGAAGACAATTTTTTATGAATTTCCAAAAATGCTTGCATCCTAAAAACCGTTATTATCTTCTTGTGGCAACTCTTGTTATAAAAGTAAGAGTAAAATGATGAATTAGACTAAGTACAGTTACATGGTTGCTGGTATTCGTATAAGAGTTTTACCCATTGTGCTGTTAAAAATAAAATATGAAAAAAACCATTATATTTAGCATGTGTTTTTTTTCATGTTCACATTATGAAAATATATTAAGAACATAAATGCAAGCACACACACATGAGTACATATACATACATGCATAAACGTGTTCAAAAATATATTTATTAATGTATACACGTGTGTGCACTCGTGAATGGGTGTGTGTGTGTTTGTTTCTTAGTGTACGTGTGCAAGTCACAGTATGAATTCATGTTATTATATTTTTTCGCACAAAAGGTACTTAAATTACATACTAATTGCCCCATTCACATTTTTAATGTATGTTGGCATATGTGTAACAGAGCTGGGAAACGAGAAGAAAATAATAAACTGTTATAGTCTTAAAATGTTTTCAGAGATCATCACATGCATGCGTATTCATGTTTAAGCTTGCTTTATCATGTCGTAGAAACTAAACCGAATGATGTGAATTTTTCTTTTTATTTTATTGATATTTGTTGTTAAATATTTTATGGTTTTTTATCTAAAACAGAAAATAAAATAATTCACTTTATTATAATTCAAATAATTTCAAATTAAAATTGAATGAATTAAAATTTATAGGCTGATTGTTCGAATTTCGGTTAGTTTTGAATACAGAAGGACATGATAAATATTTCAAGGCACAAAGGAAAGTCAACATCAGTTTTTATGTGCACAACTTACACAGCAGAGCAGAACAGCTGTTTTCGGAAATCGCAACGCTTTCATCATCAGTGTTCATGTGTATTGTGTTTGTCACCACCTATTAGGTGGCTTAGTTGAATATGATAACAATTCTTATTTAAAAAAATGTTATCAGGAAACCGCATACGAGAATTGTATCAACCTGATGTTAACACATTTTTTGTTTTAATACCCGTGTTGAATGATTTTCCAGAGACCTGCGAAGCCATTCATTCGAATTATCCATATATTAAATTAACGAATTTCAAATTATCTGGAGTTGGCTGTATGTCGAAAATGTCAACAACCTGTAACACTCCGGCGCCATTGCATTTGCAACAAAAATGAAATCTGTTATAGATTTTAATGTAATTATGGGGCTGCTCTTGACGCTCAGGCAATCAATTAAAATCTAGTTGATTCTTTTTTAACACAAGAACGTATAGCTAATCAATAGATTTCTTTAAATTACTAAATTTGATAAAAAAAAATTTTTGGTGAATTTTTCACAGTACAACGAATGCTCGACTTTCTCAAACGAATTTATTTCGAAGCCACTTAATTTTTCATATTGTATTTTTCTAAATAATGTACGCGTATTAAAACAATGAAATAAATTTCCCTTACTAAAAGCGTATGCAATTTTGGGGATTTCTCCCCGCATTGGGGATTTGTTTTTGTAATTGGGCATAATAAATTCAATACAATTCCCAGGGAATTTTTGTAGGAAAATCTGCTTTTCATTTGGGATTTTCAGTTACAACATGTTATAAATCGTTATTTATGTATAATTATGGAAATTTTTTTTACTGATCAAATGCATATAATTTTAGAGGTTGCATTTTTCCCTCTAGTATTTGAAGTTTGTATGAAAAAGAAAAACATTTATTTATTAAATAAGAACTTAATAATAATTAATTGTTACAAAAGCCATCACCAAAAACAAAAACAATTTTTTTAAATCTTTATAATTTTAATTTTTTGCTTTATATTTAATTTTCCCTTTTTGGGCGAGATTTACAAAATTAAGCTCATAAGTGTTTATGACTGCCTCAAAATCATGTATGTGCAGCTTAAACGAACAAACAATATATATTAATTTTCAAAGTAGTAGTTTTTCATGCCAAGATCCTGGTGGTTCGAAACTCTTGCAAGAGCTTCTTCAACAGGGAGAAATGCTTGAAATTAAAGAGTTTCTTTTCTATTTAAAAGAACCAAAAAAACAAAATGCGCAATGAAGCATGAATAATTACACACCTAAAAAATATGTAATTCAGTTTTCTCGACAAATTTATTCCCAAGCGAAAAACAACCAAGTTCTCGATATATACAACAGAATCTAAAATTTCGTTCCACATACACACAAATTTTAAAAAGTAATCAATATGTTAGAAAAATTATTCTCTTACGTCGGGTCTTTAATGATCACATCGTGAATAACAAGGGGAATTTTTATTCACATGAAGTTTTTATTCCACTCGAAGAAGGGAAAAATGCTATCGTGAATCTCCAGTGAGAAATTATTCCCGCTATCAGTTCTCAGTGAATGCAGAAAAAGATAAGAAGCCGAAAACAACATGAAAAATCAAAGAATTTATGTTGAAAAATTTAAGTTTATGCAATAATTTAAAAAAATTTAAAAAAAATATAGCTAAAAATTTAATAGTAAAATAATTTGGATACATTTTGGAAACAGAAGAAAACAAATTAAAAATATTCTTAATGTTTAAAATTGGAGCAACAAGTTTTATACAGACGCAGGCAATTGATTTGTTGCTAAAATATAAGTTTGTGTCTTATTAACAGATCTTGCCGGTAAAATAAAATTTGTAAACTCTCATATTCGAATTATAATAGAAAATACTTACATTTTCTACTCCATTCCCCACCAAAAACTAAGTGAATAAATTCAAGGGAAAAGTGAAAGAACTCGCGGGAAAAAAATCATTCACGATCAGGAAATCATTCACAGAGAATTTTTTCATGATTGAAATTTTAGGGAAAAGGGGAAAATGTCGAGGGAAAAATTATTCATGATAGGGGTGAATATATCTCGTATGTACACAAATGGGAAAAAATTTTAACAAAAACTGTTCTCTATCCTTCACAAGGAAAGCGTATACAGCCAAGTATAGAAAATAAATTTATATACCGGATGTTAGTTTTAGATGGCCGAAAACGAAATTTAGAACCAACGAAAAAATTATAACATTTTTTCTTAGCCTGGAATTTTTTTCGATACTGCTGCAGAAGATGAACTTGCTAACTTCGTGGTTTTTGTATTTGCTGAACAGCAGCCGTAAATGTAACTAGACTAGACTTGTGTCCAACTAGCTCATTCGCTCAGTTGTGCCAAGAACCTCTGATCAAACCCATTTAAATTACATAGGTTTGATCAGAGGTTCTTGTCAAAACTGAGCGAATGAGCTAGTTGGACACAAGTCTAAACTAGACTACTGGTGAATTTTCAACCAATTTAACTAGAGCTAAGAAAGGCTTTTCAGATGTTATAGGGACTCTGCTCTATTCATTGCAAGCATTAAAAATTACTTTGCTTTTAAGTTCTAATGCCGTAGTAGCAGGTCACAATGTCAACTTGTCCTTAATTAAGGGCAATAGTAGCAACTGTCCATCCCTGACATGAAGTACATTATTTGGCAATGTATGCTTATATGATTGAGCGAATAAATGGGTGGATATGCATGTGTGTGCGCGTGTGTTGTGTGTATGGTGCATGTGATGTATAATCATATATTACAAAGTTCATAAATGTAAATATTATTTGGACTATAATTATATTTAAACACTCTACAGCGGTTATTTTCCTTTATGATGGCAAACTAATTGACCTTTAAAGCAAAGAAAGAAGGTAAAAAAAGAAATATGCAAATTTTTTAAAAACATCCTTAGGAAGTTGGATTTGGTGTTACGGTAAAGAAAAACACTAGTAAAAATGTTTAACGAAACTTTTGTGAGAATTTAGATTTTTGTTTGTAATTTCAAGTAATTTTTTTTTTTTTGGTTTATAAAGAACTTAAGGAAACTCGGCTGTCTTACATTAAAAAATATTAGAAATCCTCAATCATTAAGATTGCTTTTATATAAAGTATATAAGAGCATAAGGTTTTAACGGCCACCCAGCCAGCCAGCTCTTCCTTCACTGTGATTTTATTTGCTTTTTAATAAAAAGTTGATTTAAAAATATTTTCAAGTACGTGTTTCTTTATGTTATTATTTTCATTATGTTTCCTTTTTTTATAGTCCAATCATTAAAATGTGTTAATGTGATTTCCGTTTTCCTGCTCCAAACTCCGCATGCTTTTCTTGTATTCACGTTCCTTATATTTTCTTTAATTTTTTATTTTATTTTTTTTTTTTTGTTTTCTTTTTTGCTGTGTATGTCTTTTATTATTTTTACACTTTATGGCATTTGTTCCATTTACACTTCATCTAATTACACATAAATAATTTTTTTATTGTTTCAAATTTAGTTTTATAGTATATTTATATGCATGTGTGTGTGTTTGCGTGTATATGTGTGCACTAAGGGGACTTACACTCTCACATGCATCTCACATGTAAGCACGGGATATCTGCACTATTGGCATAAACAAATACACTTGTATTAACTCATAAAAACTCTTTACATTTGTATTTGTGATAGTGTACAAATACAAGTGCATCTGCGTGTATATTTATTTTGTTGTCATTTTTGTTGCTGTTGTTGTTGCTTTTTTGTCGCTTTCTTTAATTTTTTCTCACATTTAGGTGAGCATACAATTTATCTTTTATCGATTTTCTTTTTTGTTTGTTTGTACCTTCACTTTTTGCTTTTACATTTTCCAGTAGTAGTTTAATCCTTTTTTTTTTGTGTGTTTGTTTCTTTGTGTGTTATCGTTTTCACCGTAATACATTAACACGCACAATTTCCGTTATTCTTTGTATTAAAAAACTGTAACCATATTAATTCTTAATCCTTATTTCATTACTTGCTTTTACACACAAGTTTTCTTTTCGCTTGGTTTTTTTGTTTCCATTTGTTTTTTGGGGCTACAAAAAGTAAAACTCTTTTCAGCATTTTTGTTCCATAAAATTTCACTTCACCACAGTGCCCACGTTTACATTTTGCGTAATCAGTGTCCTGGTCATAACGTATCCCGAATGCGACTGTTTTACTCTGCCATTATCCTTTGCAATTACATGTACAATGTGAAAGTTTACCGTTGAATACTACTCTCTCTCTCTCTCTCTCCCGGTTTTGCTCTCTAACTGGCTCTCTTTACTGAGATTGAAATACTATGTGATTTGTATAATACATTCAGTGTTGCCAAAATGTTGGTTTTAAAAAATTAAGGGGTAATTTTTTAAATGATGTGATAAGTAAAATTTATTAATAAAAAATTTAAATATTGAGTTGGGCTACGCCTTAAATGTTTCATATGCTGGGTCCAATTTTGGCTTGCTGTATCCAATATAACAGGTATTATCTTAGGGATACATTTTTCAATATTGGCTTCCAGTGCGGCAGTCATTGCGGGCTTATCATAACCCCACAAAAAATAGTGTAGAGGCGTTAAATCAAACGTAAAATAATGTGTTCACCGAACTCTGCTCTCAATTGGATCCCGTTGAAACCACATGTCAGCCAAGCTCTTCCATTTTGGCAAAAAAAATCATGTTTAGTCATCGCACAATAGCTCTTGGCATGCACAGTGGCATTCATGCCTTCGTCTTCTTTGAAGAAATGATTCCGCCGGCCTGTAAGCCACCCCAAACAGTGCATTTTGCGGCATACATTGGCAGTTCTTGCAGTGCTTCTGGCTGCTCTTCACACCAAATACGGCAATTTTGCTTGTTCACATATTCACTTTCTTACCGAGCATGAATTTTAATAACGAAATTCAATAATCTGCAACCATTTTTCGTTTGTAAGTCGCTTGAAGGTTAAATTAGAGACCAAACTGAACATGTTTAACAGTTGCATGTTGCACAACAACATCTGAGCTGGTGAAAATAGTGTTGCCAAAACGAAAGATGCTTAAAAATCACCCTTTTGAAAACAGACTTAAATTTATGCCGTCTGCTCATCTGTATAATAAAATTGTTTTTTTGATCAATCTGCCAATAAAAGAATTTAAAATTCAATTTGCTTAAAATGAATTAAAAAAAGGCTTGAATTTGTATTGAAAAAATCTTGATTTGGGACTAAAAACCAGTATCGTGAATAACAAGTGGCATTTTTGTTCACGTGAAATTTTTATTCCACTCTAAAGCCTAGTACTCTGTTTAAAATTGCATGTGAAATTCTGACAGAACAAATACAAAAAAATATTCAATCGAAATATATGTGGAAAAATGTTGCTAAACTAAAGGGTGTTTTTATAAGAGCTTCCTGATTTGAAATTTAATTAAAACACATGCCAACTTATGAAATGGCCAAAAAAAAAAAATTGTTTATTTGGTAGATAATTTCTTGTCATTTAACATTTAAATATAATTTCGGGCATATGGCCACCACGACTATTTTGCACAAAGGTCATTCTGGAGGTCCAATTTTCGACCACCTTTTCAAGCATTTGAGGGCGTATTTCAGCAATGACACGTTGAATACTGGTTTCCAAAGCGTCAATCGTTGCTGGTTTATCCACGTAAACCAATGATTTCAGGTATCGCCACAAAAAATAATCGAGTGGCGTCAAATCACACGAACGCGGAGGCCAATTCTCCGGTCCATTTCTCGAAATAATGCTGTCGTTGAAATGTTCTTTCAATTCAAGGCCATTGTTTCGTCCGCAGTATGACACGTGGCACCATCTTGTTGAAACCACATTTCGTTTACATCCATATCTTGAAGTTTTGGCACCAAAAATTCATTGATCATGATTCTGTATCGATTTCCATTCACGGTAACGCGTCGTCTTTCCTCATTTTTAAAGAAATAAGGACCGATGATTCCACCAGCCCATAGACCGCACCAAACAGTACATTTATTGGGATGCATTGATAATTCCTGAACGGCGTGTGGATTATCTTTGCTCCAAATGCGGCAATTTTGCCTGCTCCATTCAACCAAAAATGCGCCTCATCACTGAAAAGAATTTTGCGGTAAAAAAGCGGATAAAAATTTTTAATTGAACACTGTTTTTGAAAATAAATTTCCACGATTTGGAAGCGTTGTTCTGGAGTTAACCTGTTCATGATGATTTGCCAAACAATACTGAGTAGAGACGTCACTTTAAACTGTCAAAACAGCTGGCAGACAACAGAGTGATTCGTATAAAAAAAAAACTTCATAAAAAAATATCCTTTAGTACTCTGTTTTAATTATGAAAAACATGTGAAATAATATGAATGTTATTTATTTCGTACGATAATTTTTTGAAACTAAAAATTTTCTCATAGAAAATGGAAAAAATAATTTCAATTAAAAAAAAAAACTGAAACTGAAATAACTGATGTTGCGCCACATTTTCCACAAATTCAAACAGAGTACTAGGCTTAAGGGAAAAATATTATCGTGAATCTCCCGTGAGAAATTATTCCCGCTATCAGTTGTCAGTGAATGTAAAAAAGAGAAGAAGCTGAGAACAAGATGGAAAATCAATGAAATTTGTGTTGAAAAATTTATATTTATATAATAATTTAAAAAATTTAAAAAAAGTAAGGCTAAATATTTAGTAGTAAAATAATTTCAATACATTTTCGAAGCCGAATGAAACAAATTAAAAATAATAGAATTATAGCAACAAGTTTTACAAAGACGCAGGTAATTAATTTGTTGGAAAAAATATAAGTTTGTGTCTTATTAACGCATCTTGCCCTTAAAATAAAATTTGTGAACTCTAATATTCGAATTATAATAGAAAATACTTACATTTTCTACTCTATTCCCCATCAAAAACTAAGTGAATAAATTAAAGGGAAATGGGAAAAAAATCGCGAGAAAAAAATCATTCACGATAAGGGGAATTCAATTTTAGCACGAAATCATCCAAAGGGATTTTTTTTCCATGATTGCAATTTTAGGGAAAAGGGAAAAATTTGGAGGGAAAAATTATTCATGGTAGGGGTGAATAACCTATTTGAATAAATATTCCCTATTTTAATAGCACCATACAGTGGTTTGTTGTCGGGGACGTTTACTTAATATGGTGCACAGTGTATTTGTATACGCCTAGGAAATAGAAAAAATCATCTATTTATCAAATACAATAAAAAATTATAATGGTTGTCGAATCGGCTTTAACATGCTTCACTAAAGGGAAGAATTAGACAATATTTCTTTTACAGAGGATTTCGATTTAAAAAAAAGCGAGTAGTTAAAAATAATGGATTTTGAATTAAGAAAACTGTATTCCAGAAATTTAGGGATTTTTATAGCTTTTTTTCAGAGTAAAGAAATAAACCGGCCTGGCAATAATGAATGTTTTCTAGTAAACTTCATATACAACATATTCACTTTGCTCACATGCTCTTATACGTTTGCATCGTTTTTAAATCTTGGCTATTTTTATGCATTTAGTGCAGTGCATTGTTGTGTACGTATGATTTGTTCTGCTACTAAATGTTTTGTTTTTCGAAGAGATTATGACGTATTACTTATGAAATATCTGTTTATAGATGAATTTACATTTTGCTGTGCACAGCATGCATGAGCATGTATATATAGTATACGTGTGTGTGTGTGTGCATGTGGGAGTGTGTTCGTGTCAGTCCATCTAAGCATTTATGTTCATGTAAATCACAGTGATTTGTTAAAGTTTAGTCGTTTTTTATGTCTTCCCATTACAACGTTGATGCTTCCAACTGTTAAAATATGTAAAATCAGTTTGTATCATGAATTTAAAAATAGATTGAATACTCGTATTCACAATGATTAGGTTGACAAATTTGCTTTCAACGACTTCTTGCAGATAGCCGGTCGTCGTTGTCGTCGTCGTAGGTTTAAAGGTAAGTGGTAGTTGCTATAAATGAATATTAGATGTGATGCAATAAATCAGGAATTGACTAGCATATAAATTCGATAAAATATCAGTCGCTTTTTCTTTACTTCAGTAAATTATTGTTGACTTTAAAAGGCAGATTTTAAGTTTTTATATTAATATGCTTAATTGGACAGTGATTGATGGTTGTTGGAATTAAAAGGCTAACCCCGGTATTCATAAAATTCAAAATGAGTTTGAAATGTATTTTAATTCAATTTTTTCGTACTAAATTTTCATTATATTCTGATATTAAAAATATCAGAATATAATAATAATTCAAAAGAGGTCAAGAAACCTGGAGAATTTATACAAAATTTTCTTAAAACAAATTTCAAATACGTTTTATTTTTTTATGAATACCGGGGTAATAATTTAACTGATCTGGATGGCATTGTGAAGATATTAAGTTGGTGTATATGATAAATTTCGGGCCTATTACCCACAGATAAGGAAATCGCTTGTATTAAAAAAAATTTCCTGTATCGTGAAGTCTCCCTGTTACCGATTCAGAACTATACAATTAAAATAATATATTTCGACTTTTTCTCATTCGCTTATTTCGTAAGACGTTTTCCCGGACACGGTTTTTACAACGTGAAATTGATTTTGTGTGAAACATTTACTCTCGTTAAGCCTTTTGGTAACATAAAAAAAATTGTGTGTTTTTAAATTTATTTGTGCTTAATGTTGCAGATATTCAATTTCACTTTAATTTAACTATAGCAATTAATGGCAACCTTATTTTAAAAAAAAATTGCTGCTTTAATATTTTTTAAAAATCAAGACCACAGTGTAACACGTTTAATATATAATTTTCAATAACATCTTCTATTTTAATAAATAAAAAAATGTTATTCCGCACTAAAATCTCCTACTGAACTATAATTAAAAGCATTTTGGTTACTAACACTACAATAATACAAACAAATTTTCTTTAATAAATATTTATAAAAAAAAACAACTTTAGATTTAATAAAAAATTCTTAAATTTTCTGTGAAAACCATTTTCGTATTTTTAATTAAATGGATTGTACGTGTGTGCGTGTATTGGAAGCATTTTAATTTATTTCTTTCTGCTATATTTTCAATAGAACGAGTATCTTTGACAAACATAACTGGGATATTAGCAATATATGCTATCGTGTCACATGGTAATAAAATTTTAACAAATTGTCTGCTGAACTTGTTTCAGAGGCCGCCTTCAAACGGAAATAACAGCAAACGTTTCAAAAAAACTGTGTAAAATACCAGTTATACAGAAAATTTAAAATCAATAATTCTCTAATTTTTAGTAATAATATTGAGCTTGAGGCTTATTTTTATAAAATAATAACTACAAAACTATTTTTTTGATGTGTAAACATTTATATGCTGGGGGGTAAAAATATTTTTCACAATACAATCACAAATTTAGAGTAAGATCAAATCGGTGTGAGATATATATGAGTGTATTAGTGTAATCATACGTACAACAAGAAGTACAGAGAAACTTAACAGCTGCATAGAAATACACTCAACACCGTCTAGTGTGCAATAGATTTGTGTCCAACTAGCTCATTCGCTCAGTTTTGACAAGAACCTCTGATCAAACCCATTTAAATTACATAGGTTTGATTAAAGGTTCTTGTCAAAACTAAGCGAATGAGCTAGTTGGACACAAGTCTAGGGTGCAATAGTAGTAGTCGTACATTGTGTTATCGTAGGCAAATAATAACACATAAATCAAATGAGTACAAAAACATTTAATTTTAATAACTTTTAAAAAGATTTTTTGCACTTTTAATAAGAAATTTACTAAAAAAAATTTTTTTTTTTTTATAAATGTTTTTTAAATATATATGCATGTATAGGTTTAAATATTTTATTATTGCTCATATATTGTAAATTTATTTAAATTTGTTTGAATCTTTTTGTATTTTGTTGACAAATAGTTTTGTTTCACAAACAACATAGTTTTTCATATCAAATAAAATAATTAATTTCCTGAAGAAGTCACACAAAGGAGTGACGAAATATTGAAATTAAAAATTAAACCAAAATAAAGAGACCTTAAGCTTAAAAATATCAGAATACAATAATAATTAAAAAGAGGTCAAGAAACCAGAAGAATCTAAAAAAATACCAAAATAAGGAAAACAAAAAAACTAAACTTGCCAAACTAAAAGTCTTCTTCGTCTTTGAGATTGTCATTTATACAGGCAACAAGAAGTACAGACAAACTTAACAGCTCCATATAAGCACTATCTAGTAGACTTGGGTCCAACTAGCTCATTCGCTCAGTTTTGACAAGAACCTTTGATCAAACCTATGTAATTTAAATAGGTTTGATCAGAGGTTCTTGTCAAAACTGAGCAAATGAGCTAGTTTTACACAAGTCTACTATCTAGTGTGCAATAGTAGCTACTAATTTTCGTTAACATAAAATTGTACTACCGCTGTACAATTCGAAAGCCATTGCTGTGAAATAACTACATGCATTACATTGCAGTAAACAGCTGATTAATAGCTTTTTCATTACTAGATGTTTACACATCTTCCTTGTGATCGGGCTCACACTGCTTTTTTTTTATATTTATATCTATATATATATTTTTATAGTTATTATTTAATAAAAATAAGCCTCAAGCTCAATATTATTACTAAAAATAGAAAATCAAAGGCTGAAAAATTAGAACAATATAATAATTCTCTAATATAGAGTCAACGGAAATCAGACATTTGAATATAGAAATGATCGTTCTAAACTCCACAGTTAAATTAAATGTTAAATAAATTTTTTTGGCCGCAAATTTTTGCCTCAAAAATAAAAACCGTAAGTGATATTAAAAATTTGTTTATAAACACCCCTATTATGAATGGCGACGTCCACGTCACATCAACTCGACAGTAAAAATTAATGATTTGTCTCCAAGTTGTCGATAACAATCAATTACGTTTGGCAATTTCGTAGCATTGTCTAGGGCATGTAATATCGATAGAACATGTCAATTTCTGTCGAAAAAGAGTGGACAAGCGACAATTTTTTGCTGTCGTCTTGACACGGCGTCGATGTCGTCATTCACAATAGGGGCGATTAAAGAGTTTTACTTCAAGTTCGTTAAATAAAACTCTTTTGAACAGTTTTATTTTTCCGGTCTGAAATAAAACGAATTTAGTTTATTTTCTTTTTAATTTCTTTTTCTGTTGAATCTATCTCATATAGTCCGTAAATTGTAAATTATTTTATTCATTTAATTTAACTAACATGACTTTTTTCCCTCAATATGTATTCTGGTCGCTCAATACCAATTAAGGCTAGAGAATGTTCTTTCCAGGCAAGCACAGTGGTGAATTTTGAAGAAAAAAAATTAAATTCTTCGGCAGTTGAGAAATTGTAATAAAACTTCATACTTTAAAAATAGGCCACCTCTAGGTTATGAAAAAATTTATATCTATGCTATGCTGCTACTTTTTATGCAATAAAAAAGTTTTTTTTCTTATATATTTAATAAAATATAAAATAAATACAATAGAGTTGTAGCCAAAGTAATATTTGAGTGTTTCCTTCGTCTTCCTACTAGACTTGGGTCCAACTAGCTCATTCGCTCAGTTTTGACAGGAACCTCTGATCAAACCCATTTAAATTACATAGGTTTGATCAGAGGTTCTTATCAAAACTGACCGAATGAGCTAGTTGGACACAAGTCTAGTTCCTACTAACACTTATTGTGAATAATCCCTTAAACCTAAATATTAGCGATGCCATATATTTTATGTTTGTGAATCCACTAACTAAACCTGTGTTATGGGAAATATTCACAATAGCAAATTAAAAATGTTGGGATATTTTCATAGGAATAGTTATAAGTGTGATGAAATAATTAATCAAATCACAAATGCAAATTGAGGAGTTAATTAAGAAATAAGTGATTTTATTAAAAAATATATATTTAAAAAAAATAAATAAACAGGGATGTTTAGGTGTAATTTCAAATAATAAACTTAAACATAATTCGTTCATTTTGAACGAAATATAATATGAGAATCAACTATCTTTTAAGTGCACACATCTTTAAGGCCGAGGCACATAGAATCTGTCATACGTTATGCGTTCCCTTTTTTAGCTGACATGAACGTAACGACGGAGAAGGTTGGCACAATGAGTACTTTTTTCACGGATATCAAATCAGTTGTTTGTTCTCCATTTTATTTATTTAAAATAAATTTATTTATATTATAAAATTTTTTATGTATGATTTAATTTTTCCTGAACATAAAACACAATAAAATGAAAATAGTGTGAAAAACTTACTGATGTCTGTCAAAGTATTCAACGTACGTCAAAAGTTAAAAGCCAACCTTCGTACTTTGCGTTGACGCAGAAGTGCTGAATGCGACAATCCACATAAGGCAGCATGTATTTCAACTCAGCTGCCAGTTGAAAAAGGCGACGTATAACGTATGACCGATTCTATGTTCCTCGGCTTTTTGTCAGTAAGAAACTCCCCAAACCTGATGACTATTATTCAAATATTAAATTTTCTCTTTGTTTTGGTTAAATAGGTGATATTCCTACTGACTAGTACCACCTTGAACAGTGGATAGACTGAACAAAAAATGCTTATGAGGTGGCATAGTGGCCTGATCTGTTCATTATAAGAGATATTAAAAAAAGAAAAATTCTTTTTGATTAATAATTCTATTCTAGAGGTGATTTACTTAAACGAAAACTTTTTTGAGTTGAGGAAAAACTTAATTCAAATTTATTTAGGAATTTAAAGTCCATTAGTATCACTGCCAAATAAATAGTTATTTAATTAAAATATTAACCGACCAGTCAAGAAATATTTTTAAATACTCCACTCCTACTAAGAATATCGAATTGAAAAGAAATTATTTTTGCTTAATAACTTAATTAAAAAATTAATTGAAAAAACAAAATAATGATTTCATGTGAAAAAAATATTTGCATTAAAACTCTTTTAGTATCACTGTAAAATAGTAATTTAATTAAAATATTAACCGCCCAGTCAACAGTTAAATTGAAAAATTTAGAAAATATTTATTTTGCGAAATAAGTGTTGCATGCAAAATATTACCAAAATTGGAACGCGAAATATATCGCAAAATATGCATGTACTCGTATGTGTGTAGCGCATATTTTCTTTTTATAAAAATTGAAAGCGATTAAAAACTAGAATTATATAAAAATACATACTTATGTTGGTGTGTGTGTGTGAACATATTTTATTGTGCCTAAAAATATTTAGTTTTTTCATTTCCAACTTATTTAATTTATGAAATAGAAAGTCATGGCTACTAAAATTATTTTCACACTTGGTTTCTCATATCAACAGCAAGGCAAATAATAAATTTGAATATATACTTTGATATTTGTGTTGTTTTTGTTGTCATATGCTCGGCAAACACTATAAACAAAAATTCATAAATTCTCAGTTGAATCATTTTACCTCAACAATTTAAATTTTTAATTCAATTTATTTCTGTTTATTAAATACTCTTCCAGTGTTTGTGTGTGCGTGCGTGCATGTGTTTACTATTTGTATTTGTTTTTGCATTATTATTAATTTTTGTTTTCATCATTTAAACTTGCCCATAAACACTGCATAAGAAATAAAGTCATTAGAATCCAGCAGCATCCTCGAAAAGTGAAAATGAATACACCAGCATGCTACTCGTCGTTCAACACCCACATGCATACACAAATACACACAAATTCTGATCCAAGCAAGACAGTTTGTGTTATTCAGACAAATTTATTTCTATACTCACACACACACACTCACACGCACACACTCGGTCTCATAAATAAATACACAAACTTGCTTAAGCACAACCAACAACCAACATCTTTATTTCTCTTATACCAGCAGTAATATTTCCATTAATGACATGCGCTGTTTGGACACACTTTCTTTGAAAACTAATTTCTTGAATTCTTTGCTCCAAAAACTTCCTGCTGTAATGAGATGACAATTTTTTTCTTATAGAATTTAATAAACAACGTAAAGGCGCTTATCAAAAATATATAAGAAAGTTCTTGGAACTTGAAAACAGCAAAACAAGACACAAGACAGCAAGAAAACACATATGCAAACTGTAAGAATATTCGTTGGTAATAATTCGAGTGGGTATTTCGATTCTCTGCAGAAAACATTTTAAAACTCTAAACTAATTGGATGGCCATATAAAGCAACAAGACCAATCAAATCCCCATCAAGTTAATCAGCTTAACACAAATAAATAAAAATGGAAAAAAAAAATCAAAACGCACTCAATAAAAACATTTAAACAAACATCACTTTTAAAGAAAAGAATTTAATCGTTTTTGTACCAACTGCTCTCATCATAAATCGTTATTGCATATCATCATCATATACCAGTGCATGCATACATACAAATACACACACACATACATACTTGCACATATACTTACATATGTAAATGTTTAATAGAAAACATTTAATATACCAATATTTGAAATCTAAATATTATAACAGATTGTTATAATTGTAATTCAAACCTTTAGTAAAATCAACAACAAAAAGAAACGAACACATGCACACTCCAGTATACAAGTAGACTTACGGACTCACACCGACTGACACACACTTGCAAATATTTGCCAGTAAGTGTTAGTAATCCCCCACGAGCAACAGAAACAGCGGCAGCGTTAACAGCATGATGAAAATATTTTAAGAATTTTTTATGCAGTTTCTTAAATGCAGCCAGTACTTTCAAAGAACAACATAAAATTCGAAGAGTTTCTTAAATCCTTAACTGTTCCTCCCAGTCCGCAATAACTTATTTTCTGAAATAATTGGTCTTAAAAGGCAAATAATTATGCCCAATGAAATTATAGTTTCATGACATCTCCTCTATTTAGAAAAATAAACTAAATTTAAATATGTAATAGAGATTTCATTAAAACTTTATAAAGCACAGTGGGGAATTTCCATAAAAACGAGTGGAAATAATTCTGCAGTTTTTAAACCAGTAGTCTCTCTTTAGAAAAATGTCTAAATTTAAAAATGCAATTGCAATTTCATCAAAAGTTTACATTGCACAGTGGGGAATTGCGACAAAAAATATAAAAAAATTTAAATAATTCTGCAGTTTTTAAACCAGTAGTCTCCCTTTAGAAAAATAGTCCAAATTTAAAAATGCAATTGCAATTTCATCAAAATTTTACATTGCACAGTGGGGAATTGCGACAAAAAATATAAAAAAATTGAAATAATTCTGCAGTTTTTAAACCAGTAGTCCCTCTTTAGAAAAATAGTCCAAATTTAAAAATACAATTGCAATTTCATCAAAACTTTACATTGCACAGTGGGGAATTGCAACAAAAAAGTGGAAATAATTCTGTAGTTTTTAAACCGGTAGTTTCTATTTTTAAAAATACCCTATATATAAATATATAGTAGCGATTTCATGAAAACTTTGCAACGCACAGTGGGGAATTTGGAAAAATAAAATTTTAAAAAATTAAATAGTTCTGCCGTTTTTAAGCCGTTAGTCTCTCCTTAGAAAAATAGTCCAAATTTAAATATGCGATATCAATTTCATCAAAACTTTACATTGCATAGTGGGGAATTTCGACAAAAAATATATAAAAAATTTAAATAATTCTGCAGTTTTTAAACCAGTAGTCTCTCTTTAGAAAAATAGTCCAAATTTAAATATGCAATTGCAATTTCATCAAAACTTTACATTGCACAGTGGAGAAAATAACTTTAACGTTTTTAAATCAGTAGTCTCTATTTGAAAAAGCAGCCCAAATTTAAATATGTAATGGCGATTTCAGCAACACTTCACAATGCACAGTGGGGAATTTCGACAATAATAAATAAAAAATTTAAACAATTCTGCAGTTTTTAAACTTGTAGTTTGGAAAAATAGCCTAAATTTAAACATGTAATAATGATTTCATCCTACAATGCACAGTGGGGAATTTCGACAAAAAAGTATAAAAACATTTAAATAATTCTGCAGTTTTTAAGCCGGTAGTCTCTATTTGGAAAAATAGCCCAAATTAAATAGCAATTTCATCAAAACTTTACAATGCACAGTGGGCTATTTGGACAAAAAAGTGGAAACAATTCTGCAGTTTTTAAACCGGTAGCTTCTATTTTTAAAAATACTCTAAATTTAAATATGTAATAGTGATTTCATCAAAATTTTACAACGCACAGTGGGGAATTTGGACAAAAAAATAGAGACAAATTTAAATAACTCTGCAGTTTTTAAGTCGTTAGTCTCTATTTAGAAAAATTTTATAGCGATTTCTTCAAAACTTTACAACGCACACTGGTGAAGTTCGACAAAAAATAATAATAATTCAGCAGTTCTTAAAAGGGTAGTTCGGCCAAGCAGCATTTAAAAAGGTTGCGAGAGTTTAACGTTTTTATTTCATATCTTCAAAGGGGGCAGAGCCACGTTAGTCCAAAGTGGGCTATCTCGAGGTTATGCAAAATTCTAGTCTATGCCAAACTGATAGTTTTCATGTGATACAAAATATTTTTGCCGGCCGAGTTTTCTATATAAGAGCCAACATAATCTGCTGTGTGTGTGTATGGGTTTCTGCATATAGTTCCGGATATGTCCGACTAACAAAATTTAAATTTTTAACTTTTTTTTAGCTTACTCGCTCCACTGCTTTTCTAATAAAGAAGTCAAATCTAATTAAAAATTTGCTGTTTGGAAAGTAACGAAATACTTATACGAAAACAACAAATATTGCCAATAGTACCCACTACTCTGTGACTTAAAAGAAATACGTGAATTTGTTTCTCTCTCTTTTAAATATTTGCTACGCGTTTATTTGTGGACATTTGCCCATACACGTCAGTCTATTTGGTGATGTAATCTTGTGTGCGAGTATAAATAAATCGTAAGCAGGCAACTTGTCCTAGAACATCATTATCACAGATGCTTTATGTTGACTTCTTTAAATGCCAATTACGTTAAAAGTATCATTTTCTGGCTTTGGCTTTCAATTTATTTAATACATTTGCACCGAATCACCTGTTTTCTATTTAATTAACAGCCACGTTTATTTATGAACAATTCACGCACACAAATTTTTAGGAAATAATATTCCTTTATCTTTACTCCCACAAATAAACGATACACCAGCACATTTGAAAATAAATTATTTATTTAATTTGTAAGTTAGCGTATTATGATACTTTTTTAAACGCCTCTAGCGAATATTGCGTAAATAGAGTATCGATTTTATTTCTCCTTTGGGAGCTTAAATTGGTTTGTTAACAGCAAAAAATAAAACACAAATACAAATACACGACAATAGATATTAAAATAAACATTAGACCGGATACACTAGCATAAATCAAATATTTAAATATTTATTTTAATTCATTAATAAATAGCAAAAACTTTCTTTGGCAAACATAAATAAATTTAGAAATCGTTAATTTATAAATTAATACGTGAACTGAAATGTTCGTGCTGCCAGTAGGCTGGTGATTATAAACGGCCGTGCATGCCAGTTAAGGTATTTCTGATTAGATGGCTATAATATCGCTTTGAAATTTATGAACGTTTAAAGCTTTACAGCCACAATGGCATTGTGCTATTAAGTAAAGTGTTAGATTGATTGTAGTTAAAACTCTGATTACGAAGCTAAAGGTGTCATGAATATGGAATAAAATTGTTCTGATCTTCATTAGTTGGTACTGGTGTAAATAACGACGGCACAGCAATACCCTACGGTGTCCGCATTATAGCGAAAATTCACCGCCGGTCTGAAGTAATGAATCAAATAGGAGCCACGAACCATTAACCTTCATTTCTGTCCATTTAACAATAACCCTTTCTTACCATCCTTCCGACACAATGCCTTGAACGAGCAGCGATCATTCGCTGGAGCTGTTTCTAAAACATATGAAGCGTACGGCTGCAAAAGGCATCAATTTATTTATAAAATATGTAGATATACTTTTCCGTTGGAAATGTTTTAGTGCGTGCTGTAGTAGTTGATGTAGTAACGTAAGCAAAGGACAACGAAGTCGAAGATCGTAGGTTCGATCCCTTACTCAGTCATAAATTTTTCTAAGTTGCCTTAGTGTGTGTTTGGCGCTGAATAGTACAGACAGCAACTAACACAATTCTATAGTGAAAAGTATGATCTTTCGTTTGCATTGCAGCATATATTTAGGCGAAGTTAAATAATAAAATAAATAATGGCAACCACAAATTTGTTTTCTCAGCTTTCTATAATCCCTAAAATATCCCCTACTGTTGGCAATTCCGCACTTTATATTTCATACACTTGGTTGCGATTCTAAAAAAAATAGAAATAGTTTCAGTAAAACTGAAGTGAAGACAGAGAGAGCGAGAGATTAAAAACAAACATTTCCAACAATAAATTTTCACAGAATTTGTCCTGTTCTAGATCACATGAATTTGTCCTGATTTATGGCAATTTCTTTTCTGGAAAATATGTAACATTTTGTCACTTTTTATTTTAAAAAACCACTATTAGGAGCAATTTTGAAATAAAACACATCTTCATAAGAGATGGTAGCTCAATTTCCAATACATTCACTATTTTCAAACGCCCTAATGTTACCATTTTCCATTGAAAAGTGCAAAAAATGTAGCATTCTCTTTTAGAAAAGAAAACAACATTAGATCGTCGCAAAAAATGAATTTTTTTTAAATCAATTTCTTAAAATAAATTATTTTTAAACTAAATTTTTTTTGCAAAAAATTTTTTTCAGAATTTCCTTTTTCAAAAATTCTTTAAAAACACAATAATGTGTTTTAAAAATACGACCTAGAAAGTCTTAACAAATGGATACTGGGAAATTTCCATTTACCAATATTTTCGCCTTAAATGTCGCACTTAAGTTGAATCATTATAACGGAAAGAAAAGCCAATGGGATTTAATTCTAACATCTCCACAATTCCCAAAAACAAAATTTCAAAATCCCGAAATTGGGATTTTCCAGTGCTTTCACTTAATTTTTTTTATAATACGCCACGAGCAGACAATATTTTTCGAAAAATTTAACAGCACAGTAGACTTTAAGGTGGATTGAAAATTTTGATTGCAGCCTAGCGATTTGCAAAAACAGGATTTAAAACTGATAACTGCATTAAAAATGAATGTAATATAAAATTAAAAAAAAAAAAAATCTGGGAATAAGATTTTTTTAATAACTGTAAATATGGTTTAGCTATTTTTGGGAAATATTTTGTAATGAAAAACGGCCTCATTTCTACAAAAAAACGGTGTATTTCTGAAAATTATTAAATTTAAATTTAAAATTATTATACTCTAATATTTTTAAGTTTAAGGTCTCTTTATTTTTATTTAAAATATATTAATTTTCAATATTTCTTCACCCTTTGTGTGACGAAATTTTGAAAATTTATATACAATTTTAAATAAAAATAAAGAGACCTTAAGCTTAAAAATATTAGAGAATAATAATAATTAAAAAGAGGTTAAGAAATCAGACTATTTTTAAATTAAAAATGATTAAATTATTAAAATATATATTAAACATTTTGTTTTTAAATGTTGTAGTTAAAATTATTTTTCGTCGAAAGCGAAAACTAATACTTGGGTAGGAAAAGTTGCCTGCAAAAAATTTTTATTCTCAGGTCAGAACTATCAAGTTGGGCATAGGCTTGAATTTTGCTTATCTTCAAGGTAACCCATTTCAGAGTGCCATGGCTCAAACTCAAAAACTGCAGCATCTCCTTAAATGATGCATGAATAGTTATTAAAATCGGTCTTCTGGTTTAAGAACTGCAACATTATTTCCATTTCCGTTTTTCAAATTAACTCAAAAGCTCTGGTTTCTTTTCCAATCCAAAACATTAAAATTTCGCAATTGATTTCATTCTCTTGCAGCCTGCATGGATATAAATTTATGAATTAATTTTATTATAAACTTTCTTCTGTAGAATCTTTGAAAACGATGAGAGTTTATACAAACAACACACGTACACACGTACACACACACACACAAGTACACCATCTTCATAATACACTATTTCCTCTACATCTTATTCACACTCGCTCACGAAACAGCCCCATACACACAGACATTAAAGCCAACATTGAATAAAAGCCAAACACAGCTACTCTGCTTGTGTATTTATGAGGAAAGGTGCACTGCACAAAATGATGGCATAAAATCGTTAATTCTAATATTTCACTGTCAAAACTTCTATAATTGAATTTCTGCATACACAAGAATTTACTTTAGTTTTTGCTGCTGCCATTTTCCTTTTTATTTTACTCTTATATTTTTATATGTTTATTTTTTTGTTCTTAATTTCCTTTCATTCTTTATTTCCTTTCCTTTTCAGCAACAATAAATGGTATAACGGAAAGTTTGACTGCACTCGTACCTTGCAAACACTTTAGCTTTTCAAGTCTTACATGCAAAAAAAAAAGAAGTGCAATATTTTTTTGTTTGTTTTTGTTTTCTTTTTGTTGCATACAACACAATGCAGCAGCAACAGCAGCAGTAGTTTATTTTTTCTTGAAATTCCTACGTTGCAAACGCTAATTCCAGCTTTAGTAGCAGTTGTTTCTTTCTGGTCTTGTTTGTCTTAATATTTTTTTTCTGTTTTTCTTTTTTTTTTTTTTTTGTTGCCGTAATATTTTTCTATAATACATATTTTGCTTGTTTTCAGAGCAAACACCTTCATCTATTTCTGGCGCTTAATCTTCTTCTTCGTTTTTAAATATATGTATATATGTATATACATACTTATATAAAGCATAAAAGTTTCATGAAAATAATCGCGCAAATATGTTTGTGTGAATGTTTGGGCAGTTGCGAACTCGTGCTTTCAATCGGAGATGAATTTTTTGTTTGAATGGTACATTTTCGCTATTATTGTGTACGAATCTATTGCAGGGTTGCATTTCGAATTTTCAATTCATCTCAAATGAATATGTGAAATGTTTTCTATATTTCTTCGAATAAATATTTACTGTGTAATTCGTAATAAAATATTTTATGTTTATGAAAGTTCCATAGAAATATGTGAAATAAGCGGTTAATAAATATGAAATATATTTCATGAATTAGGCCATTTCAAAAGTCCATAAGGCTCGATTCACACTATGAAAATTTTGTTTCTGAAATTCTTGTGTTGTGTGAGAACGATGAAAATGTGGCATTTCTAAGAAGGATTTTTCAACAAGAACTTTGTTTTCTAAAACAAAATAAAACAAAAAATGTTGATGAAGATGATTAAAATTTTTATTGTATTACGACGAGAAAATTTCGTTAATTGTGAATGCAAAAAGATATTTGGCAAATGTCCACCACGGCCACGCTGGCTTCAAACCCAAATCCTTATATAAAATTCACCATGTGGTGGTTTTGTTTAAACCCAATTGTTGAGAACGTCGAGGAATTGATAAATTTGCATCTGCTTCAACACTGTGGCTCATGGCTGCGATGTTTTCAATTGAACGGCCCGCTCGAACTAGACTTGTGTCCAACTAGCTCATTCGCTCAGTTTTGACGGGAACCTCTGATCAAACCCATTTAAATTACATAGGTTTGATCAGAGGTTCTTGTCAAAACTGAGCGAATGAGCTAGTTGGTAGACTTGTACCGAACTCTTTCATTAGCTCGTTTTTGACAAGAACCTATGATCAAACCCATTTAAATTTCATTGGTTTGATTAAAGGTTCTTGTCAAAAACGAGCTAATGAAAGAGTTCGGTACAAGTCTACTAGTTGGGCACAAGTCTAGCTCGAACACAAGTTGGGTTGTTGGCACATGTTCTATCGAGCCTGTCGACTCAAATTTAACCAACAAATTTTTATGTTGTCCGAAAATATCAGGAATTTTTATGCAAAGTAACCTTAACAGAACCACCATTTTCATAGTGGATTTTAATTATTTTAATGCGATTTTCGAACGAAACTGAATTCAGTGTAACAATTGCCCTACTGCATCTACTGCGCATACATCAAAATCGCTAAATGTCAAAACCATCATGCTGTTGGTAGTACCACCGTTGCAACATAAAGTTCTTGTTGAAAAACCCTTTAATTTAAATCCAGCCTAAACTTTAATTTCTTTTAGTCTTCAATCTTTTGCAATATTTTTCCTCTGTCGCATAAAGATATTTATTTTTGTTTACTTCTCTGCAAGAAACTTTTAAATTTAAAAAAAAACCGAGAATTATTGGAAAAATCGGAAAACGTGATAATTTTGTTAAAATCGGTGTCGACGTTCTGAATTCCTAAAAAGCTTTCCCGTCTACTGCTGAGCGGGTGCTGCATGCGTGTTTGTGTGTAAGTGGGTGAATTACTTATAACTTTTGAATGGCTGGACCGAATCGAACCAAACTAGTCGCGTTGCAAAGAGTTCTATCAAACTTAAATTGACTAGGAATTAGACTTGGGTCCAACTAGCTCATTCGCTCAGTTTTGACAAGAACCTCTGATCAAACCTATATAATTTAAATGGGTTTGATCAGAGGTTCCTGTCAAAACTGAGCGAATGAGCTAGATGGACCCAAGTCTAATCGTTAGACTTTAAGAAAACTAAAAAAATACTGTTTTTCAAATATTTTTTTTTTTATAACTTTTTAACGTTTTTACCGAAATCAAAAACTACTCAACTCTTGACATGGAACAGCCACATCGGACGGCACTTACCTGGTAAAAATCAGCTGATCGCTTAGCGAGATATCGTGAATGAAAAAATGAAAAAAAGTGATTTTTTATAAAAATTCCGAAATAATAAAATCCTTCTGGTTTTTTTTACCTCTTTTTAATTATTATTATACTCTAATATTTGTAAGCTTAAGGTGTCTTTATTTTTCTTTAAAATTTATTAATTTTCAATATATTAATTATATATTTTTATTTAAAATATATAATTTCCTGAAGAAGTCACACAAAGGAGTGATGAAATATTGAAAATTAATATATTTTAAATAAAAATAAAGAGACCTTAAGTTTAAAAATATTAGAGTATAATAATAATCCAAAATAATATTTCTGAAGCCAAATTAATGCATTCGATATCGATCGAAATTTCAATACAATTTAAATAAAAATTTCGATCGATATCGAATGCCGTAACTTTCCCCTTGATCAATTGGTATTCTCAATTCTTTTTTAGGAGTCAAATAATACCCTGAGTATCAGTTGATTTATTCAAAAGTTGCAGCAGTCTGAGAATTAAAACCATAGCTTGAAAAACTCTCATTAGTCTTATTGAGCTCGAAGAGCTTAAGAGCATAGAACAGTACAACAAAGCATGTTACGATGGCTCTACGGGAAGTTGCAGGGATGGCCATCGATTCTGAAAAAATTTATTTTCCGGAGAATAATATTTTTAATGAGTGTTTTCTGGGGAACGATTCACTCATTTGAGAAATTTTATCAAGAAAATCAAAGCTGGCGTATGTAAATAAAATGTATTCGTTTTAAAAAGTGGCACAACAGATTTTACTTTTGCTATTTTTGGGCGATATATTCATTTTGTATTTGCTGGTAATGCATGCCAATTCCTTATTTGGCCACTGGGGGTGGAATCCCTCCAAGATCACACACACTCTCATGGCCTGTAAATTAACGTTTCATGGCCTGTAAATATTTTCACAAAAAGCTCTAAAAATTTATTAAAAATGGATTTTCATAAAAAAAACACTTCACTGTTTGCCATTACGTTACGTCATAACGTATATAACTTCACAGCTAAATACGTTGTTTTGTAACTGCTTACGTCAAAACATGTTTAACTCGGCATATTTATCAAAAAATTTATTAAATAGAAATTTTTATAAAGAAAACTTCACTGTTTGCCATTTCGTTACGTCATAACATATTTAACTTCGCAGCTAGATACGTTGTTTCGTAACTGCTTACGTCAAAACATGTTTAGCTCGACATATTTATCTTCACTCACATAAGAAATTTTACATTTAATTATCCCAAATATTTATTTTTAGAATCTTGTGGCAAAGGTGAAATGTCTCCCTCACGGGCCTTGCCAGAGAGACCCCCTCTGGCAAGGCCCTCCAAAAAGAATTGGACCCCATAAAGTATATATATTCTTGATCAGTGGCAAAGTCGAAGACGGTCTAGAAATGCTCATGCGTTCGTCTGTGGAAAACATGATGTAGTCTATTGGACCCCGCCCCTTTCAGTGGACGTTGACGTACGATATTATATAAAGTAACCCTGCCCCATTCAGTTAAACATTTTAATTTTACTTACTAAATATTTGGAGCGTATTTGGCATTCGACCCGGTCCAATATAACGTTTTTACTTGTCATTATTAATTTTGTTTCGATTTACAAATAGACTTGGAATAAGCGCTTTTATTTTTATATATGAAAGTGGCACCACTAAAATGAGATGTTGACGTTGTAGCTGCCGCGTTCAAAATAATTAAGTAGCTGACTAAACGGCGACAAGTGTTGCTAGCGGTACTTGTAGCCATGTAATAGGTAGCCTGCTGTCGTGAATGTGCTTAAAGCATGAATATGTAAATTTTAAGATACAGCAACTCAATTCAACTTTTATTTAGTTTATTGGCATCTCATTTCAAGTTTGTTCTGAATAATGCTAGGAACACAACTGCGACGAACGACGAATTTTTGGTCGCAAATATTCGTCGCCAAAAATAAAACAAATTGTTGTATATGAAAATGCACACAATCGTGGCGTTGTTCGAAATTCGTCATACTCAGCGAAAGTTGAAATAGATTTATTTCTAATTGTTTCGTTAACGAACGGCGAACAAATCAATATAAAGTGACCAGGCTTCATATACTAAAATAGGTTTTTTGTGGAAACACATAAGTTCACTACTGTATTGTTGCATGTAGCACTAAAATTTTCAGTACATACTAAAAGTGCATTCACCAATTCACAAATATGTATCATTCGGACGACTTTTTATTAATTTTGAACACTTTTTATAATACAATTTTTCTTTCTATTTCTCACTTTTTCATATGGTCACCCCATCAGCTGTTAAATGAAAATAATAATTTATTTACAGACAAAAAATTTTTCAGAAAATAATTACAAAAAGGGATTTGTTCTGAAAAAAAAAAATGGACAACACCGGGATAATTATTGAGTGTCTAAACAATCTGGCTGGCATCAGAGGATTACAATGATTTAAAAAACAAATATTAAAATTTTGTTTGTTTATTATTTTAATTTATTCGTCGTTATTGTGTTTCATACGACGAATTTATAGAGCGAATTTTTACTAACGAATTCGTCGTACTAAACGAAATTCGTCGTTCGTACCAATCAAGGCGAATTCATACCAGGTGGCCTTAGTTCAGAAATTGGTGATCAGCTGTTACCAAGGCGAAATTATTGAACTGTCAAAGTGTTCTTCTGGCTTTTCGTTTTTGTGTGCGGCCATTGTTTTTTCCAAAGCATTTTATTTGACAGTTCAATAAATTTTACACAGAGTTGCATAAGTGAGTACAGCTTGTATGAATTCGCCTGGGTACCAGTTGTGTTCCTAGCGTAAATATAAAATTAAACCAATTCAATGTGAGAGTTCTCCGGAAAAAATAATTTCTCTCTCTCTCTCTCTCTCTGATAGAGACGTCAAACTTGATATAAAAAAAATGTTGTCGGAAACAAAATTTTCTAAAGCAGGCATGTTTGAATCCGTTTCCCTATATTTTTATTTTCGATTTATTTAATATTTTTATTAAGCCGCTTTCGCATTTCTTGCCTAAAACGCCAACAGGCAACTAAAGTGCACACATTTTGACTCAATACAAATAACTTCTCGGTGGCACAGCTGTTCACAAATCCCAACGGCTGGATTCCTAAGCGTACGAATTTAAGCTGTCATGCTACACTTCATACTGATTGACTACCCCATTGCAGCGAGTGCAAAGCAAATTTGTTAATAGCTGGATTTAGGCATGAGCACACCCACACACACACACACAGCATTTAAGCAACAAGTATTTATGGTAACGAAATTGCCAAACACGTCCAATAACTTTTGTGTTAAAGTGAACTTTAACATTTAAATAAGCAACTCATAATTTAAAAATGCAAACTGCTCTTGTCTATTACCAATTGGCTGAGTCAGCGTCACATGTGTGTACTCGTGTTGTATCTTCTACTTTTTTCTTTTTTTTTTAATTAAGATGGAAAAGTACAATTTTTCAATGATTTGGTACAATTCTTACAATTCAAATTTCGAATCCCTTCTGTTTTGCTGAACAACTAAAGTGCATTCAATTGTAATAGATGTGGCATAATGTGGAGTCTATGTGATGGTACGTACGCTGTGCATGTTTGTTGCACTTTCACAGAATAGTTTATGGTTTGAACTTGCATGGCAAAAATTTAAAAGAAAAAAACAAGAATCATAGTTTTGCTTTTATATATACGAGCACAATCTATATATAGTTTTTATTTTGGTTTATTTTTTTTATTTGGTATTTTGCTGCTTTATTCATTCATTCCATTAGGATGGCAAAGAAGAAAACTTTTTCTCTCTTGAGATGCTGGAAAATTGTTAAGTAAGCCAAAGAATGAATGAATGTACGAGCAGCGATGATGAAGATTCAGCTGCTGAGGAAGTGCTAGAATATAACTAACAATATTAGAAATTATAATACTCATTGTTACGCGCAATATGTTTTTAGCTGTTCGAATTGCCATCAATTAAAAATTGAATTTGTTGAATTCGCTCAATTTTTTTTTAGAAATGGGGTCACCCTACCGGCGGTGCTGGCTGGCTGGTTTCATTAGTTTATTGCATGGCATTTATTTGCTTTTACAAACTTTTTTGTAATATTTATTATTTAGTTTGGATTCAACTAAACTAAATAGTGGGAAACTTGTGGCAATATTTTTTGGAAACTTTTCCCTTATCAACTCAGAAAGGTAAAAAAGAAAAAATATCTATAAAAAAGTTTTTTATTTTCTATGTTTTTCAAAAACTTTTAACAAATTAAATTCAGTAAAATGTTATTGTGCTTTCCTTAATTGAACCAGGGCTTATTAAGTGCATAATAATTTAGTAGTACACTAAATGGTAAGAGCTTGACTTGAAAATACCTTGCAAATTGTTTACATATTAGTATGCCGTCCAAAAAGAAAATGGGAGTTTATATTCACTTTATCGTTCCGTATGTAATGCAGGGAAATATCCTTCTCAGACCCCCTTAAATATATATTTATATATTCTTAATCAGTAAAGAAATCTAAGGCGATCTAGCCATGTCCGTTCGTCCGTCTGTGGAAATCGCGATCCAGTCCAAACGAAAAGAGCCAGACACTTGAAATTTGCTACAGATAAATTTTCAAGGATATTACAGTTCAGGTTCGTAAATGAGCCGAATCGGGCCAGAGGGGAAAAAATTCCCCTAAGAAGAACTAAACCAACCTCTAAAAAACAACATAATTTTTAAAGTTTTTTTTTGTAATTTTGTTAAGGAAATTATATATATTTTTATGTCAAAGAAGATCCAATGAATTGAACTTTAGACCCCGCCTCCTTTAGTGGGCGTTGACATAAGATATTATATGCAAAAATAGTATAAATATTTAATAAATTGTATTACTTAAGCCAAAATTCCTTAAAAATTAAATTTTTAAGACAAAACTAGGATGTTCGTTGATCTTTCCCTGTTCTAACCCCCCACCCCCTTTGCCCTCTAAATGACCCTATAAAAAAATTATTTTTTCTATATTTAATAACCCCAAAAATTAACTTTTTAAGTATTTATGACAAGGGTGAGACGTCTCCCCCATGGCCCTACCCGGGCTGACCCTGCCAAAAATAGAGTTTCAAAATTGGGCACAGAAACATCTTAAAGGAACTCTGACCTAAGAGGTTAAACTTTTTTCTATATTTAATAACCCCAAAAATTATCTTTTTAATTATTTATGACAAGGGTGAGACATCTCCCCCGGGGCCCTAACCGGGGTGACCCGGTCAAAATAGAGTTTTAAAATAGGGCACTGAAAAGTTTTAAAGGAACTCTGAACCATCAGTTTAACATTTTAAATTTATTTACCACATATTTGGAGGATATTTAAGATTCGACCCGGTCGAATATAACGTTTTCAATTGTTTCTTTTTTTTAAGTAATTATCGGGCAGATTTTTTCAGCAATTTTAATGGGAAAAATTGTCTTCCATTGCGTCAAACGTTGCGGTATTGTCGCCATAGACATAAGCCTTAATATAGCCCCACCACAAAAGGCGTTAAATCGCACGATCTGGGCGCCTAGTTGACAGGCCCCAAATATGAAATAAACTATTCATCCAACTCGCCTCTCATTTGGGCCATTGTTTTGTCAGCCAAGTCCAGCCCTTCCAATTTGGACAAAAAAAAAAAACTGTAGCCATTCTACGGTCCAATCATGCCACCGGCCTATGAATCACACCAAACAGTGCATTC
Source organism: Linnaemya tessellans (assembly GCA_951800035.1). NCBI lineage: Eukaryota > Metazoa > Arthropoda > Insecta > Diptera > Tachinidae > Linnaemya > Linnaemya tessellans. Next base: position 6,211,688 of record OX637532.1, on the reverse strand, counting down.
CACCGAACGCAATGCTTCTGGCTACCCTTCATACCAAATTTACTTCTTCAAGTATCCATTCAATCAGAAATGATCCTCGTCGATGAACACAAGAAGTGCCGAGCCTGAATTTTAATAATAAAACTCAATCATTTCATTTGTAAGTCGATTCAAAGATACATTATAAACCAAACTGAACATGTTTTATGGCAACATGTTACACGAAAACAGCTCATGCGACAAAAACAGTGTTGCCAAGCAGAAAAATTCAAACAAATCTGTAAATTCTGTATTAAAAATAAAGAATATTTTTTTTGAATACAATAATTAAAAAAAACTGTAGCCATCCCACAATAGCGTTCGGCATTCACAGTAAAAAAATATCGGTCCAATCATGCCAACGGCCTACGAACCACACCAAACAGTGCATTCCACCGAACGCATTGGCAGTTCTTGCATGCTTCTGGCTACTCTTCATACCAAATTTACTTCTTCACGTATCCATTCAATCAGAAATGATCCTCGTTGATGAGCACAAGAAGTGCACGATGCACTTTCTTAACCCAGCCTAAATTTTAATAAAAAAATTCAATCATTTGCAAGCGCTATTCGTTTGTAAGTCAATTCAAACTTAAATTATAAACCAACCTGAACATGTTTAATGGCAACGTGTTGCATGAAAACAGCTGATGCGACAAAAACAGTGTTGCCAAACAGAAAAATTCAAAAAATCTGTAAATTCTGTATTAAAAATAATGAATATTTTTTTTTAAAACAATAATTAAAAAAAGAAAATAAGAATGCTGAAATGCGTATTTATTTTATTTAAAAATATGTAGTAGCCCAAATTAAAAACATTCTCATTCCCGAGAGAAATTGAAAAGTAAACTTGAACATGACTAAAATTATTCATTGAATTGATGTGTGTGTGTGTGTGTGTGCAAGCAGCTAGACTCCACACAACAACAAAAGAAAAAAAGCAACGCCTAAAAAAAACAAACGTCTCTTAAATAAACAAATTCCATTTACAAGTTCTTTCAAGTCATTCCACTATATGTGATAGTAATTTTGATCGCCTATTTAATGAAATACCGCACTTTAGCACGTAATTTTTAGAAAGTTTGCTCATGTACAGGATTTTCCCAAAGAGAGTTTTATGCTTAATCAAGTTGTATGAAACGCTAACTGTACTTTTTTCACTGAACAAGGACTCCGGTTTGTTTGTTTTTGTAGTGTGTTCTTGCCACATACACATACATACATACACACACTAACATATTCATGTACTATTTAAGTAGACTCTACACAATTACAATTTATGTCTGTCATGTTAAGTGCACCCTCCGCTCCCTGTATTTAAATTTCTCGTTTATGCGTAAATTCCTTTTGTAGCAAAAATATTAATAGAAAAAAGTGAATTTAGATTTAATTACAATCACCAGAACGAAAACATTTTGCCCATTTTAATCTCTTTAATTGTACTCAGAGCTATTGTGTACTAGATTTTTCTACCTTCTTCGTCAGACAATAGGAATTTCACCAACTTTTATGGGGAGCGTGATAAATAAGACCAGCAAATGTTCCAGCAGATATTTCCCACAACTCACCATTAGCATGCAAAGCCAAAAGTTCATTTGATACAACTGAATAACTGGCTTTTTTGTATTAACGAGGAAAAGTTTGTTGCTAGTATTTTGGGGCCAATACACGTGTACAATGTGTTGTGACAAGTGTTGTAATTTATTGCCAATAATCAATACGTCAGTTCTTGCAGCACCTTATGTTTGAATAAAAAGGAGAAAAAACAAGTTTTGGAAAAAGTTTACTCAAACTTTTGCCAAAGTTTAAATAGCAACAGCGTATAAACACACAATCGTAAAATGTCTATGTTGATTTTGAATGTGTGTTCTTTTGCTTATGGTGACTCTGAAAATCGTTCCAATTATTATAATCGATTTAAAACAATTTACAAGTTATAAGTAAACTTTTTAGGAGGCCTCAAAACCAATCATGTAAATTACGCTTGTCAAAAGTTTATATTCACTTTTAACCAAAAGGACAGGCTATAATTTTTTGAAAGGAAACATTATTTTTAATTAAATCTGGTAAAGGATACTTACAGGAAAAGTTTGCGCTTTATGGGGTACTTCTTGAAATAATTTTATTAAAGTTATGAGCTTTGAAATTGTTTTTAAGCTAGACTTTAAAAAAATACTTTATTATAAAATAATTATTTTCCAGATGTACAGAAATTGTTACCAAAACGATCTTTAGTTAAAAAAAAGTAAAAAGGTGTACTATTTAACAAACGTATATTTTAAAAAACAGTTCTTAATACTTACTTTTTAAAAAGCGACTTTCAAAGTACACGCTTTTAAAAAGTTATTTTTCACAGACATACTTCTTCAAATAGGTACTTTTAAAAAAAAAATGCTCTTTCAAAAATGTGCACTAAGTGACAAAAGTACTTTTTAAAAAGTAACCCTGAAAACTTCCCTCCTTCTTAAAAACAGGCTTTTAAAGTATATAGTTTTTCAAAAAGGTACTTTTTCAAAAAGGTGATTTTTTAAAAAAGTAAATTTTCAAAAGTATATTTTTTTAAAAGTATATTTTTCAAAGAGGTGCTTTTTTCAAAAGATGCTTTATTAAAAACTCGCTTTTTAAAAAGATAATTTTTGAAAAGATTATGTTTGAAAAAAGTACTTTTTTCAAAAAGGTACTTTTTAACGTGATGCTTTGTCAAAAATGTCCTTTTTAAAAAGATAATTTTCGTTACAAGGGCATTTTTTAAAAAGGTGCTTTTTAAAAAGATAATGTGCACTATTTAACAAAAGTACTTTTTAACAGGTAGTTCTAAAAACGTCCTTCTTAAAAAAAGACTTTTAAAGTACATACATTTTCAAAAAGTAACTTTTTTAAAAAAATGCTTTTTCAAAGAGGTACATTTAAAAAAAATGCTTTTTCAAAAAGTCGCTTTTCAAAAAGATAATGTGCATTATTAAACAAAAGTGCTTTTTAAAAAGTAGCTCTAAAAACTTCCTTCTTAAAAAGAAACTTTTAAAGTATGTATGTACATACTTTTTCAAAAAGGTGGTTTTGTGAAAAGATGCTTTGTCAAAAAGGCATTTCTTAAAAAGGTAATTTTTCAAAAGCGTATGTTTTAAAAAAGTACTTTTTTCAAAAAGGTACTTTTTTAAAAAGGTACATTTTCAAAAGGGTACTGTTTCAAAAAGGTGCTTTTTTAAAAAGTTGCTTTGTCAAAAAGGCGTTTCTTAAAAAGGTAATTTTTCAAAAGCGTATTTTTTAAAAAGGTACTTTTTCAAAGAGGTACTTTTTCAAAGAGGTACTTTTTCAAAGAGGTACTTTTTCAAAGAGGTACTTCTTCAAAGAGGTACTTTTTTAAAATGATACTTTTTTAAAAATGTACATTTTCAAAAGGGTACTTTTTCAAAAAGGTGCTTTTTTTTAAAAAAGTTGCTTTGTCAAAATGGGGATTTTTAAAAAGGTAATTTTTCAAAAAGGTATTTTTTAAAAAAGTACTTTTTTTCAAAAGGTACTTTTTAAAATTATGCTTTATGAAAAATACGCTTCTTAAAAAGGTAATTTTTCAAAAGGGTATTTTTTAAAAAGGTTCTTTTTTTCAAAGGGGTACTTTATCAAAAAAATTTTAAAAATTGTTTTACTGTATTACTTAGCAAAAGTATTATTTCACAAAAGTTACTTTTGAAAATATATATTTTTTAAAAAGTCCTTTTATAAAAATATATTTTTTAAAAAGTCCTTTTATAAAAATATAGTTTTTAAAAAGTACCATTTTAAAGTACTTTTTAAAACATATCTTTTCAAAATATTTCTTTTTATATATGTAAAAAGTACTTTTTCAAAAAGGTACCTATCAAATATTCTCAGTTACCTTTTAGTACTTGATTCTTAAAAATGTTCTTCCTTCTAAAATACCTCTAAAATATACATAAAGAGAAAATTCTGATAAGGTGTAAGGGAATGGTTTAGGGATAGACTAAAATTATACAGAAGCGAAAGTGTGATATTTTAAGGGGGACAGAGGCTGAACTAACGGTTGTGCTAAGCTGATTCGATAAGGAGAACATTGAAGCGCTACCAATTTTAGTCAACAGGGAAGTCAAATCTTATCAAAAAATAAAAAATTTTATATGATAAAAATAAAATTTTTTATATGATAAATACCATTACTCAGTTAAATAAATAAATTAAAGTTAAATGTTTTAGGAAATTCAAAATTTCCCCTTTTATTAACTTGTTAATTATAAAACCATTTTCAAAAATATACCTACACCATATATATAAATACATACATACTTATTTAAAAAGGCGACACTATGGGGCATATCACAAAAAAAAATTAAAAATATTAAATTTTATAGAAATGAAAAGTTTCATAATACAACTATTTTTATAGCAAATGATGAAGTGTAAGGCCTGTTTTCTCGAATCGCAAGGCTACAATCAAAGAACTTTTCGAAAAAGTTCTGCGTCTTGCCAAAAAATAAGAACAATGTGAAAATCCTAATTTGGGATTTTGAAATTTTTCTTTGGGAATTATGGCGGTAACAGATTTTCTTTTCATTATATTAATTAAGCCAATTTGCAAGAATTTTCGGCCGAAATTTTATATCATATTTTTCTTTATGCAACATAAGACCTTCTGCTGTATTCATAATGGCGACTTAAAGACTGCTTTAAAATAAATTTTGTACGAAAATTATTTATTAAAGCACACTTCAATTATACATCATAATTTATAAATACGTACTTTGGCTCTATATGGAAATGATTTTGAAATTTAGCTTAACCGTAAAATATATTATTTACGCTCCTTAATTAAAACGAACCTTTGGAACTTTAGCCCTGAACTCTTTGCCAAATAGCGCATAAAGTTAATGACCCAAAATATCAACTCCAAAATGAAGATTGAAAGTATAAAACAAAAAACTGTTTTAAGTTTCCTCATAAATACGCTGCACTAGATATCCACATTGAAATTTTTCTGGGTCTTTGTGCCAAATTATTTATTAAACAACAAAGTAACAGCTAACCTTTATTATTTTATGTAAATTACGATGCAAGACAAAAGTAGCGGCGTTTCCTTTTTACATATTTTTTTTTATTATACTTTACTTATGTAAACTTTTTTAGACCGTTTTTGCTCTAAATATTCATAATCTTTCGCTAAATTGATTTATAATTAATTTCCGCCGCTTTTCGATTATAACATGTAATATTCATAAACTTACACAAACACACACACATACACACAGAGGCACACATTTAGAGAGACGGCTGGTGTATGACAAATACCCGCATACTTATGAAGCCATGAGTGAGTCTGTAATTACATATTGTCAAATATTCGAGAATCGGGTATATATTTTTAGTTACTATTGCCTGGGCATTCCGTCACATATGTTGTCAGCTAATGTTGCTTTATAAGATGTAAGAATTTTACAATATCTGAAAATACACAGTGGGGAGTTTTGGAAACAAAATTTTGTAGAATTCTGTAGTTTCTAAACGGTTAGTCCGCTAGCAATAAAGACGTAAATAAAATAAGATTTTTGATGTGTTAACATCTATACGCGCGCCTCTAGGGCAGTAAACTATCAGTTTCAATACATACGGAAGTGTAAGTGTAAGAGTTTGTTTGTTGTTGTTGCTTGGCAGTCGGTATTGAAAGTGATTATTGGGCGATTTTCATATAATTTTCCCACGCGATTTTCTCCGGAAATTCATAGCCGATTTTATTAATTTTTGGATTAAAACGCTAGTGCGGGTTTCGACGAAGAGCTTAGGCCAAAAATTAAGGCGATCCGATATCGGCGAGCGGAGATTTAAGTGTTTTAATTCGGAGTATTAATTTGGAGTAATATTAAAAAAGTGTTTTATGTTGATCTTCGGTTTTGTCTTATGCATAGCAAAGAGAATAGTGACGTGGTTATACGTACATATATAAAAATGAGATAGCAAGACAGCAACGTATGTAGCTTAAGTACAAACATAACAATGTATGTATGTACATTTGTCTGTTGCTTTGTATTCTCTTTGTTTTTTGTGGGTTTAATATAAAATAAATAAACAAAAAGGTGTTAACACATCGCCCGTGAGTTCGAACACTCATTGATTTTTTATGTATTAATATTTATTATTATTATTTATGAAAATAAATAAATAAATAACATATATGGCTAAATGTTCTCAGCTAAATAAAAAATAACGTCGAAGTAATTGATTTAATGAAAGAAAATCAATTGCGATTCGTTTCTGTGATCCCCCCAATTCCCAAGGAAACTTTCAAAAATTCCAAAATTGCCGATACTGTATGTAATGATAATATAATTCAGTTAAGAATTTTTTTAGTTAAGATATCTTTTTATACCCTCCGAAAAAGAATTTGGAGGGTATATTTACTTTGTCATTCCGTTTGTAACGCATCGAAATATCCATCTCAGACCCCCTAAAGTATATATATTCTTGATCAGTGATGAAATCTAAAACGAACTGAGCCTGTCCGTCCGTCCGTCCGGAAATCACGATTCAGTCCAAACGAAAAGAGCTAGACTCTTGAAATTTGGTAAAAATATATTTTGAAGGATGGAGCAGGTTAAGTTCGGATATGGGCTAAATCGGGCATGAGGCAAAAAAGTTCCCCTAAGAAGAACTAAACCAACCCAGAGAAAACAACATAATTTTTAAAGTTTTTTTAATTATATTGTTAAGCAAATGAAGTATTTTTCTGTCAAATACAGTCTAACGCTTTTAACTTGGAGCCATAAAATAAAAAAAAATTATTTTTGGACCCCGCCCACTTTAGTGGGCGTTATTATATGCAAAACTAGCATAAAAATTTATCAAATTGTTTTACTTAATTCCTTAAAAATAAACTTTTTTAAACTTTAATGACGAAGCTGAGACGAAACCTGGTACTACTCTGCCCTACTCCCCCTCCTAAATGACCCTACCAAAAAAAAAAAATAAAAAATAAATTTTAATTTTGTATACAATTATCCCAAGCATTTATTTTTAGAGTTTTATGACTGCTGATTTCTGCCCTAACCCCTCCTCCCCCTTTGCCACCTAAATGACCCTACCAAAAAAAAAAAAAAAAAACATTTTAATTTTGTATACAATTATCCCAAGCTTGTATTTTTAGAGTTTTATGACTGCCGATTTCTGCCCTACCGCCTCCCCCCTTTTGCCACTTAAATGACCCTATAAAAAAATATATATATATATTAATTTTTGTATACAATTATCCCAAGCATTTATTTATAGAGTTTTATGACAAAGGTGAAATGACTCCCCCACAGACTTTTCCAGAGCGACCCCGCCAAAATACAGTTTTAATTAAGAGAATTGGACCCCATAAAGTAAATACATTCTGGATCAGTGATGAAGTCTAAGACGGTCTAGCAATGCCCATACGTTCGTCTGTGGAAAACATGATATTGTCTATATTTGAACCCCGCCCCTTTTAGTGGGCGTTTTCGTACGATATTATATAAAGGAACTTTGTTCCACCAAGTCAAAAATTTTAAATTCACTTGCTAAATATTTGGAAGGTATTTAAGATTCGACTCGGTCAAATATAACGTTTTTACTTGCTTTTTTATTTCCCCCAGTGTGCAAGGTTACATGGCCGGTAAATTAATGATTTTTTTTCTCTTAAGCTATTTATTTTTTTTTGTTCATATAAATTAGCACATTAGCAAACAAAATATATTTTAATTAAATGGTTTTTTAATTAAACATATTTTTTAAAATGGATTTATACTAATAAATAAAAATATATAATTTAAATTAAGTGATTTTTTTTTATTGTATTCGCTTATCCAAATTCGTTATTTAGATATATGGGAATATTTTTAAGCATTCACTTACCTTGTTATAATAAAAGAAAAATATTGCCTCTTATTCTGTGACTGTTTGTCAACGTCACTTGAAGACAATAGCAAAACTGCATAAATTTTTTCTTCGGAAGAATTACTTTCAACATTCTCTTCTTTGGCGTTAATGAATAATCAGAGACGGTCAGCAGTATTCAGTTGTTATCCACAAGCAGATTCTAACTGCCCTGTTTTTGATATTGTCTTGACGCGACATTGACAAATAGTTACAGAATAAGAGAGATTATTTCAGACACTGTGCAATCACAATACAAATGATGATACAAGAGTCTGCAGGCCACTTAACAATATCTTAAGATCTGACAAGCGTCTGAAAGAAGCGTTACATTAATAATAATATCAAATGTATTCGTCTGATTGTTTAAATACCGTCACTTTCAAAGTGACACTAAGCGACTAATCGTGTCTACATGTCTGTTGTCTTAGGAGTAGCATAAATTGCAAGTGCACAAGTGTGCATGTATAGTGTGCCCTTGAACAATTTTATTTTTTATAATTGATTTCTTCATGCAGATTCTTTTTGTTATTATTAATTCTTGCTTTAGATTTTTGATATTCCTTTTATACGGCATTTTTTCCTTCCAGCAAACAAACAAAAAATAATGCAAAAATATATATAAAGTTAAGAGAGCACTTAAGAGAAATCTTTTCATTTGTTTAAATGCTTTCACAGTATAATTTGTGCTATTGAAGTGCTGCCATTATTTAAATTTAATTAAATTAAATCATTTCTATTGAAATATAATTGTTGAAATAATTCCAAAAAAAAAAAATAACACAAAAAAAATTTTAGTTCAAACAGTACGAATTAATAAACGAGTACACAGTGAATAGATGCCTTTGAACGGCTGAGTATGTGTGTAAGTGTGTTTCAGTATGTGTGTATGCAATAGTACGTGTAGACATACATTTTTGGAAATTAAATTATAATGCATACTTGTGCATGTAAAAATATATTTTTTTTTAATTTCTTTAATTTAACTTTTTTTCATTATTTTTATTCGAGTACATGTACAGTATAACAGAAGTATGAGTTTTGGAATTAATTTATCAAAAATTAAGGTTTGAGTTCGATTCCAGAGTTTCGAGTAAAACCAAAAAAAAAGTTTGCTGCTGCAATTATAAATTGCTTTGAAAAATGTATGTAAATATTAATTCAAATTCTTTCTTTCAATTTAAAAATTGAATTATTTTTTCTATAAAACTTTAATAACATTTTATTTTAAGTTTTCCTAATTAAATAAGAATAAATTTATTTGTAAACTTTTAGTTATAATTTTTTAAGCTTGAGGTCTTTTTATATAAAAAAAAATTTTAATTATTTAATTGCTGATTCTTTGAACTTGAACACCATATTCATAAAAAAAATGTATTTGTAATCCATTTTAAGAAAATTTGTTATGAAAAACTTTGACCTAAACACATTTCAAACTCGTTTTAAATTTCATGAATATGAGGTTTAAATTTTATAAAAGAAATTGAAATATGTTTTCTTATCCAATAAATAAATAATACACGAAGAAAAAAATTATTTTGAAACTTTATAATTCAGAAAGGACGAAATTGGTATTAAAATCTTATAAAATCAAAATTTCGATTCCAGGGTTGGACAAATGAAATATTTTATGGTACATTAAAGTGACCAAAAAGTTTAAAAATTTTAATAATTTGTCAAGTACAACTGCGTTACACCTCATTAAGAACGGCATTGGCAAAAAAATAAAAATTATCTTCCAGAGTTGGAAAATCGAAATTTTTACTACATAAAAGTACCCACATAAATTCCAAATTTTGTGTTTTTAGTGAATTAAACATATTTTATACTTCAGGAAGAATTAAATTGGTATTAAAAATTTTTTAAATTAAAAATTCGGTTCCAGGGTTGGAAAATCGAAATTTTTTAGTACATAAAAGTAACCACATAAATTCCAAATTTTGTGTTTTTAGTGAATTGAACATATTTTATACTTCAGGAAGAACTAAATTGGTATTAAAAATTTTAAAATTAAAAATTCGGTTCCAGGGTTGGAAAACCGAAATTTTTTGGTACATAAAAGCAACCATATAAGTTCCAAATTTTGTGTTTTTAGTGAATTAAACCTATTTTATACTTCGCTAAAAATTAAATTGGTATTAAAAATTTTAAAATTAAAAAATCGTTTCCTGGGTTGGAAAACCGAAAATTTTTGGTACATAAAATTAACCATATAAGTTCCCAATTTTGGTTTTTTTCAGTGAATTAAGCCTATTTTATACTTCTCTAAGAATTAAATTGGCATTAAAAATTATGAAAATTAAAAATTCGGTTACAGGGTTGGAAACCCGAAATTTTTTAGTACATAAAAGTAGCCATATAAGTTCCTAATTTTTGTTTTTTTTCAGTGACTTAAACCTATTTTATACTTCGCTAAGAATTAAATTGGCATTAAAAATTATGAAAATTAAAAATTCGGTTGCAGGGTTGGAAAATCAAAAATTTTTTAGTAAATAAAAGTAGCCATATAAGTTCCTAATTTTGCTTTTTTGTGAATGAAATCTTTTTTATACTTCGGGAAGAGTTAAGTTTGTATTAAAAACCAAAACAATTAAAAATCCAATTTCAGGGTTGGAATATCGACATTTTCTGATTCATAAAAGCAGCCATTTTATTTGTTATTTTTGATTTTTATAATGAATTATACCCACTTTATACATCAGGAAGAAATAAATTGGTATTTAAAACCAAAAAAATCTAAAAGACTATTCTACGGTTGGACAATTAGAACTATTTCGGGTACATAAAACGTTTTTTTTTTAACTTTTTGTTTGTAAGTTAAACATATATAATATTTTTGAAAGACGTTCATGGGTATTAGATATAAGAAAAGCCAAACATTAAGATTCCTAGCCGAAAAATTCAAACGTTTTCTTAAATATAAAAGTAACCGATAACATCATTTTGATATTTTAATTAAACCTATTTTCTGTTTTTGCATGAAAGAAAGAAAGAAGAATTACATATGTGAAGGGTATTTAAAATTCGGCACAGCCGAATATAGCACTTTTACTTGTTTTATAAAATAATAACTTTAAAAAACTATTATTTATTTATTTATTTTTCAATATTTCGACATCCGCTGGATGTCTTCTTCACGATAACAGTTGATTATAATTCAATAACAAAATTTTGAAATAATTTAAAAAATTTTTATAAAATAATTAAAAAATTTTTTGTAAAATAATTTTAAAATTTTTTATAATATAATTTTAAAGTTTTCTTATTGTTACTCAATTATAATCAATTGTTATGCTGAAGAATATATCCAGACGATATTGAAATATTGAAAAATAAATCAATAATAGTGTTTTTTTTAGTTATTATTTTATTAAAAAAGCCTGAAGCTCAATATTATTACTTAAATTAAAAAATTAAAAGCTAAAAAATTAGAACAATATATTATGAAAAAATAAAAAGATATTTTAAAAAATTTTGCATAAAAAGACCTCAACCTTAAAAGATACCTAAATAATATTTAAAGATCTTATTCTATAGAAATCAATTTATTTTTAAATTTTTGCAAGCTTTCTGTATATATACAATTTTTCACTATTTAAATTTAAGTGCAAATTTAAAAATTTTTTATAAAATAATTTAAAAATTTTTTATAAAATAATTTAAAAATTTTTTATAAAATAATTTAAAAATTTTTTATAAAATAATTTTAACATTTTTTATAAAATAATTTTAAAATTTTTTATAAAATAATTTAAAAAAAATAAATTTAAAATTTTTTATAAAATAATTTTAAAATTTTCTTATTGTTAATCAATTGTTATTTCGATAACAAGATTTTAAAGTGAAAATTTATATATTTTTTTTAATTTTTCTAAAATATTTAAAAATTTACCCTTTTATCCGTATTTTTACCATTTTTACCCATTTTTACTTCATAAACACTTGACACTTTTCTCCAATTCTAAAAAGCCAACAATGCTTTTTATTAATTATTTTAATAAAGTTAATAATATCTGTTTGAGAAGTGCCAAATAACTTAAGTGGGTAGTCGTATTTCTAGCAGCTGAAATAGTTCTTTAAAAGTAGCCTCCATAATTTATGCAAATCATGACTGGAAATTCAATGCGAGAACTATTAATTATTTGGAAGCAACCAAGTCTACAAAAGAAGTTACAATAAATCCATATCCACCATCATTAATTCAACATGTTGCTACAACTTGGCTTTACTTCATGAGCCGTTCTGCTGTTTCCTCTTCCTTTTGGCTTGAAGTGTCAAGTCAAACTTGTTGGTTTGATTGATCTTAAATAAGTAATTATGCTGTTGCTGTTGTTGTTGTTTTGCTGGCATGTATGTATTTCTTTTATAAATTCAACTAATTATGTAAAAAAGGAAAAAGAAGTACGTCAAAGCTCAAGCCATTAGCTATTTATTTACACAATGGGATTATTTCGAACTCCATTATTTTTGTTTTTATATTTAAGGGTAGCTAATGAGCTTCAACTGAAATATATGCACAAGCCTGTGAAATATTTATAAAACTAAACGAAAGCTTTTTGCCTGATTATATGTGAAGGCGGCAAAGGTTTTAATATTGAGAGCCATTGACTAAATAACATAAATTATTTAAACGCCTAGACTTAAAAAACAAAAATCGTTTCCTTGTGTATCACAGAAAAGAGGGTTTACTTCCAGGAATAGCATTAAAATAGAAAAACATTTATTTATTTATTGCGCATCGCATTTATTAATGTGTACACAATTTTTGCATCAATATTTATTGCTTCTTTCCAAAAAATTATTTTGTCGCGTTACATTAGAGTGATGTGTTCATCGATTAGAAGCAGCTGTTAACAACTATGAACTTTCTAACGGCTGCTTCAAATTTGTTAAAGCCTTAATCTCATACTCATTTGGAATTTCAAGTATTGAGTTGTATGTGTCCGTTTTTATACCCTCCAAAAAAGAATTGGAGGGGGTACATTCACTTTGTCATTCCGTTTGTAACGCAGCGAAATATCCATCCGAGACCCCTTAAAGTATATATATTCTTGATCAGTGATGAAATCTAAGACGATCTGACCATGTCCGTCCGTCCGTCTATAGAAAACAGGATTCAGTCCAAACGAAAGGAGCCAGACTCTTGAAATTTGCTACAAATATATCTTGAAGGATAGCACAGGCCAAGTTCGTAAATGGGCTGAATCGGACCAGAGGGAAAAAAGTTCCCCTAAGAAGAACTAAATCAACCTCCAAAAAACAACATAATTTTTAAAGTTTTTTTTTCGTTAATCAAATGATATATTTTCATGTCAGAAAAGGTTCAACGCGCCATAAAATAAAAAAAAATAGTTTTTGGACCCCGCCCTCTTTAGTGGGCGTTATTATATGCAAAAATAATATAAAAATTTAACTAATTGTTTTACTTAAGCCTACATTCCTTAAAAATAATATTTTTAAGTTTTAATGACGAAGCTGAGACGTAACCTGGTACCCCTCTGACCTAACCCCTCCACCCCCTTTGCTGCCGAAATGACCCGTTCAAAAAAATCAAATTAAATTAAAAATAAATCTATGTGTGTGAAGATAAATACTCGTATGCCCAGTTAAACATGTTTTGACGTAAGCACTTACGCAATAACGTATTTAGCTGTGAAGTTGACGTAACGAAATTGCAATCAGTCAAATATTTTTGTTTTTTATGAAAATCCATAAAAATGTATACAAAATGATTATGGGAGTGTGTTCTATTCCATACATCATTTTGTATATACTGGCAATTCATGCCAACTCCTTATTTGGCCACTTGGGGCAAACTGCCTCCAAGATCACACACACTCTCATGCCCTGTAAATTGACCTTTCATAGCCTGTAAATATTTTCACACAATGTAAAAAATTTTATTAAATATGGATTTTCAATAAAAAAAAACTTCACTGTTTGCCATTTCGTTACGTCACAGCTAGCTACGTTGTTTCGTAACTGCTTACGTCAAAACATGTTTAACTCGGCATATTTATCTTCACTCACCTAATAAATTTTACATTTAATTATCTCAAATATTTATTTTTAGAGTCTTATGGCGAAGGTGAAATGTCTTCCCCACGGCCCTTGCCGGAGCCACCCCGCCAAAATACAGTTTTAATACCCTCCAAAGAGAATTGGACCCCATAATGTACTTATATACATATATTCTTGATCAGTGATGAAGTCTTAGACGGTCCAGCAATGCCCATACGTTTGTCTGTGGAAAACATGATGTAGTCTACTTTTGGACCCCGCCTCCTTCAGTGGGCGTTTACGTACGATATTATATATAAAAATAGTGTAACTTGTGAACAATTTTTATTCCTTAAGCTTATAAGAAGCTGAGATGTTCTCTGATCTTGCAGAAGTAAAAACGTCTCCCCCACCGGCCCTTCCCGGAATGACTCTGTCAAAATAGAGATTTAAAATTGGGTACAGAGATGTCTTAAAGGAACTCTGTCCACATCAAGTTAAACATTTTAAATTTACTTACTAAATATTTGGAGGGTATTTAAGATTCGGCACGGTCGAATATAACGTTTTTACTTGTTTTTTTCTACAATTTAAGTAAAAGAACTGATCTGTGTCATTGTGTTTGCAAAAGTATGCAGTCGTCATCTGTAAAACAATTTCTTTAACAATATTTTAAAAATTTCATCAAACAAAAGTATTTGGGGTTTTTTTTTTTTTGGTAATTCTTTCAATGAACCTTTTGTTGCATTCTTAACAACAGCAAAAAATATATCGAAAATATTTCGAAGCTTTAAATAATAAAATTAACTGAATTTAAGAAAAACATTTGCAGACAAATTTTTTGTGTTAATCTACCCGTATAGCAAACGTTTTATGAAGATTTGTAAAACATTTAAAAATAAAATTTTATTTTGTTGCATGTTTTTAATTCTATGTGAAAAAAGGAATCACAAAAATTAATATAAAAAAAATACCCTGTTGATATAGTGTGCAATATTTTGGTTGTGCCAATCAACAAAATTGTTATAAATTTAATTAAAATATTAATTTAATAAAATAGTAACTGTGAGACAAGTCATGCCATTGGCTTTTCTTTGCTCAAAATGTCTTATTAAAACTGTTCCCTGTTATCATGAATAATTTCCCGCCTTAAGTTTTTCTCTTTTACCGTATTTTCAATCAAGAAAAACTCCCACTAGCAAATTTTTTTTCTTATATAATTCAGTCGAGTATAATAACGTGGAAAATTTTTCGCTTAATAAAATTTCCCTAATCAATAATAAATTTTTTTTTCTTTGTAATTCAGTCGAGTATAATAACGTGGAAAATTTTTCGCTTAATAAAATTTCCCTAATCAATAATAAAATTTTTTGTAATAATTTTTTAACTTTTATAAAAAATTCATTTCCAAATAGTTCACCACCTGTTTTTGTAAAGAAAATTAAAATTTTCATTTGGAAGTTTGTATTGAAACAACAATAAAAAATCTCAATATTGTTACTGTTTTCAATATAAAATCCCAAAGGAAATTTCTATTTTACTTATTAAAACAGACAACTATTTTCCGTTTTTTTTTGTTGTATGAGAAGAAACAACTCTTACTTGAAGGAAATATTTTTGATTTGAGGAATATTATAATTGTACTCTCATAAAATGTAATTCTTAGACTTATAATTAAATAAATTGTTATAGTATTTCTTCAAACTATTAATAAAAAATGTAATAATTCCCTCAATTTCAATTATAGTAGCATTTACGGTGTTAAGATTTTCACAGCACTTACCTTTTGTATGTGAGAAGAAACAAATAATTAGACGCTCGAAAAATGTGTTCAAATTTTACAAAAAAAAAATTTATAAAATTTTTAATTAAAATTTACAGGCTAATTTTTTTAATATATTTTTTAAATTCAGAAAGACATGATAAATATTTCAAGACACCAAGAAAAGTCAACATCACTATTTAATTATTCAACTTACTCAAAAGAGCAGAACAGCTGTTTTCGAAAGCCGCTATATTTTCATCATCAGTATCTACTCATATGAATTTTGTTTGGCTCTACTTATAAAATTTTGTTTAATCGTAAAGTCAACGCTCTTGCTTAAAAATTTTGATTTTCTAAGTTAACAAATCCATAAAAATAAAAAAAAATATTTTAAATGCTTCTCTATTTAGCATACGAACTCCAGTCGCTCTTTTAAAAGTCTGGAGTTTCTTCATCAAAAAAGTGTATACAAAACTGTAACCAAATTGTCTATAGCAGCTCCATGTGCTACCTGCTGCTGTTCATAGTCAGCTGTCACAATAATTTTAACTATACAGTCAGTCGGTTAAGCATTTAGACTGGTAACAGCTGAACGAACTTGATTTACTTAATACACTCAGTGGAAAAAATGTTGTATATTTTCGTTTCAAAAATAATCAGTTACACTGTACAATTTAAACAGCTTTAACGGCCATTTTATTTAATTTGTTTCTTCTTTTTGTGTTGTTGCTGCTTCTGTGTAATAACATCAAGTTTCAGTTGTATAATATTATTTTTAAAGCAGAAAAAACCTCATACCGGCACACATACAGACACAGTTACCACTTTTATCTAGTCATATGCAGATGTGAATGTGTCAGTCGTGCTTTTTTTTCTTTTATTTCTTTATGTGGGCATGTGTGTAAGCACATACTTAAACAAACGTTGTAGAAGAATTATAAAAAGACTGTAAACATTCTATAAAATACTGGTACTTTTTCAAACTCACATCCATGCACCTACACACACACACACACACACACACACACACTCACTCACTCTTGCTGGAAAACAAAATTTTATTTTTGAACTTGATTTCTCTACTTAATTGAATTACCAAAAGTATTAAATTTGTTGCTGTAGCTGTTGCTTTTTTTAGAAAGATTTAAAACACAATCAAACAATAAATTTATTGTTGTTTTATATTCCGAAAGGAAAAAAAATATGAAATTCTCTTTCACATGCCGTAAAACAATGTGAATTTCCTTTGTTTTAGCTTCTGTTTCTCTTGCTGATTTTTTTTATAACATATTTATTTTTTTTTCTTTTTAGTTTTAAATCACTTTAAACACCACATGCTAATGTTTGCCTGCGTGCAAGTGTGTGAGTGTGTCTGTGTGTTTATCCATATAAACGAACGTTCAATATGAATTGAAAACGAGGGGATGTGGTTTGTCCCCATTTTACATGCTTTAACTCCAGCCGCTGGCTTGTCAATAAAATAAACTCTATTTACAGTTGTCCTCACATAATGCTCTCGCATCATAGTGCAATTGATAGTTACACCGAGTACCTAGTTGGCGGCCAAAAAATTCCATTTTCTAAAATCCCCACAGTTATGCAATAGTTTTTGCTCTTCCAGCTCATGTGGGAGTTTTTAAGTAGCAAGACTTATTTTTATAAAATTACTCATCCATATAAACATGGTGAGTAAGTTTTCGCCCCATTTTTATTATTATCATGCGAGCATAACACGCTGAGAATGAACGAAAAAGTAAAGTGCTTAGCAAAGCAGAAATCACTTTGAAATGTTTACGGACGGCATTTATTGTTGCTCGTGTAGGAAATACACAACATTTTATTATTTATCTCGTTACTTTTACTTTATTTCGTCATTTCCTTGGCTTTTACATACTTCTTTTACGAGTCTGTTTTGTTTTATGGCTGGTGTATGAAAATTATATTGTTTGCTAATATCTGTTGCAAATTGCGAAATCAGACAAATTGTATTCCATTTTATTCATGAACTCAAATGGAAAAAGAAAACGTATTTTCCAGGTTTTCATATGTTTACAGTTTCTTTTGTGCCGTCTTAACAAATATTTATTTATTTTCATAAATAAATTTTGTGTGGGATTTTAGGGATTATTGTGATCTAAATGATGATTTAAGTGGGGGAGTTGCCAGCTGTAGAAATACTTAATTTATGTGTGTGAAGATAAATATGCCGAGTTAAACATGTTTTGACGTAAGCAGTTACGAAGTGAAGTTAAATATGTCATGACGTAACGAAATGGCAATCAGTGAATTTTTTTTTGTATCAAAATCCATATTTATATACAAAATGATTATGGGAGTGTCTTCTATCCCATACATCATTTTGTATATACTGGCAATTCATGCCAACTCTTTATTTGGCCACTTGGGGGCAAAATCCCTCCAAGATCACACACACTCTCATGGCCTGTAAATTGACCTACCATGGCCTGTAAATATTTTCACAAACTTAATTCAGCTATTCCAATTGTTGTGTGTAATAGAAGACACTCCCATAATCAATTGTTATTTACTGGCAATGCATGCCAACTCCTTATTTGGCCACTTGGGGGCAAAATCCCTTAGGCTACAGGCCATTCTCATGGCCTGTAAGTTGACCTTTCAAAAAAATTTATAAATATGGATTTTCATTAAAAAAAATTCACTGTTTGCCATTTCGTTACGTCATAACATATTTAACTTCACAGCTAAATACGTTGTTTCGTAACTGCTTACGTCAAAACATGTTTAACTCGACATATTTATCTTCACTCACCTAATAAATTTTACATTTAATTATCCCAAATATTTACTTTTAGAGTCTTATGGCGAAGGTGAAATGTCTCCCCTACGGCCCTTACCAGAGAGATCCCAAAAATACAGATTTAATGCCCTCCAAAAAGAATTATACCCCATAAAGTATATATATTCTTGATCAGTGTTGAAGTCTAAGACGATCTAGCATTGCTCATACGTTCGTCTGTGGAAAACATGATGTAGTCTGTTTTTGGACCCCGCCCCCTTCAGTGGGCGTTGTCGTACGATATTATATAAAGGAACTCGGTCCCAACCAGTTATACATTTTAATTTTACTTACTAAATATTTGGAGGATATTTAAGATTCGACCCGGTCGAATATAACGTTTTTACTTTTTTTTTAATTTTATTTTTTTTTTTTTATTGAAGTTTCTTATGGGACGCTGCGGAGGGGTACTCTAACCGGGAAAAACCCTCCGTAACGTAAAGCAGCATGGCCACACATCAAACTGACGCTTAAAACTTTGCTTTTCTTTGATAGTGTTAGTGAAAAAAACTCACACGCATGGTTTGATGTGAGTTTGAAGGATATCAAAACAATTTAGATTTTCACTGCTAAACAGAATTTTACCAGCACATACACAAGTTTGAAGCATCAGTTTGTTTTTGTTCCTAAATCAATGTTAAAGACGTATGAGTAATACGATTCCATACAAGCAAATATTAATCATACGCAGCCGTGCCGTGGCAGAATTCAATTTCGTTTGGGAACAAAATTGATTCTGTATTTTCGTTAGTCGGCGAAAAAAAGATGTAATAAAAAATTTATACCCGAATAATTATTTTCTTTATACCTCGAATAGAACTTAAAATTAATATTTTTATAATAAAAAACTTCGTTCCTATCCGCTGTCCCACGACACCACACATCTTTTATTTTATATTTTAAGTAAACAGGATGTGCAAAAATAAAATTCGAAGAATTATTTTTAAATTACAGTAATTGTAATATAATTTTCTAGATTCCGAGCTAATATGTTTATTTATTTTCTGTACATATTTATTCGTTACTTCATTATCCAATAATAATAATTGGGAAATTTTATGATTCATAAAAGAGGGCATTTGATTAATATTAAAATTAATTAAAAGATCGGCACTTTAGATATCCTTTTACGTTGTATTATTATTAGTGCGCATTAATAACAAAAAAAACATTATTTATATAATATTGATCACTGTAATGTAACGTTTGGTGGCATTAATGAATTTTATCGTAGCTTCAATATAAGAAGCTTAACTTTGATTTTTTCATTTCCGTTACTAAATGCTTTTCTTACGATAAAGTTTTCTATTACAGCTATAAAAATTAATACAAACACATCGAAATACATTCAAATAACAATTAGTTAATGATGATTAAATCTATAAATTTAAAATCCTTTTGAACTCCCGAAAAACTTTACTTTTTATAATCAAATATTCATGTCATCTATTCAACAGATAAAATTTATACACGATTTAATTCTCTCTAAATCTATGGATGTTTGACTGCTTGCCGCGTATTGTACAGCTTTATAAAAGCTCCTATTTATGCTCCCTATGTAGTGCATAGTTTTATTTACCGAGTTCATTAATTCGGGCAATTGACTATGTCATTTAATGTCAATTAAATCTTAAAAAAAAACAATTCAATTGTAATTACAAACATTAACCAGACTACAGTCATTTATAAAATCGTTACTCTCAAACCAACTTAAACTGTATCCTTTCACATAGAAAGTCTTTGTTTCATTACTTGGATTACATTTACAAGTATTTACATTAATACTTTCTCTCACTCTCTCGCTCTCTCTCTCTCTCACTCCCTCTCTCTCTACATATCTGCTAACAGATAAATATGCAGCACCCACATCATTTGAAGTCTTAAAAAATCATTTACTGCTTTTAAGTACTAAAAGAAAATTAACACTCCACAGCACATTTTGTTGTTGAAGTAAATGTTTTGACAAGATTTCCTTGTTTTAAATGTCCGATAAAATAATCGTGCCAGGAATTACTTTGATGTTCCATTTGCAAGCCGAGACAGAATTAAACACAAATCTTTTTGTTGTCGTTGTCCTCTATTTGTTTTTTTTTTCCTTTTTTTACATAAAAAAATTCTTCCTACGTATTTTATTTATGCACAAACAAACACACACACACCGCTCTACATACACAATATCCCAAGTATTCTTTTTTTGCATTTTGTGCGTAACAGAAAATATAATCTCAATTTGTGTGACACACTGAGACATTAACTTCTTACAAGACTTTGCCAGCAGATAAATAAACTAAATGTTGTTCTACATTCCTAGAAACAATTAAGGCCGTCAAATGAAGAACACACACACACACATATACAGAGATACATTTAATACATACACATACTTAAGGACTAACACATACACATTAAAGAGAACAATTTTATATATAAATAATTATAAAAGCGGCAGATGTACAGAGATGTATTAATAAGAATAAGAAGGCGAAGTAGGGAAATATAATTTGTATCGTGGAAATAGAAAAACGCTGTTGTGTACCCGTTTCAAAATATTAATTACAAAATTATGAGCATTAAACATTTTTTCGTAGCTGCTGTTAAAAACCTCTTTATGTCTGTAATATTGAATTCAATTAAGGGCCATTATTACAACTTCATTTTAATTAAAAGTATGAAAAGGTTTTCATTATTACGACGTTACTTTTATGTAGCAGGTAAAATGAACTTGCCTTTAACTTATTGCTCGCTTTAGCTACAAGTGAAATTGTAGGAAAATAAAAAACTTTTTATACGTGCGTTAAAATCCTACTTCGAAATAAAACATGAAGTTTGATAATAACTCTTAGATTGATTGTCTAAGATTCGTAAGGCAAGATAAATATTTCGAGGAAGAATGGAAAGTCAACTTCAATTTAATTATACAACTTGCACTGCAGAGCAGAACAGCTGTTTTCGATAGCCACCACTTTTATCAGTATTATCAGTACTCTGGTGTATTTGTATACCCTCCAAAAAAGAATTGGAGGAAGTATATTCACTTTGTCATTCCGTATGTAACGCAGCGAAATATCCATATGAGACCCCATAAAGATTATGTGACGCGCAAAATAGAAAAGGGCCTTAGGGTAAAAACCGGTTTTGTTCAGGAGAGCCATTTTAAAGATTTAAATACGTGTATCTTTGGTGTACCATCATTTCATAAAACGCGCATATCTCTGGCAGGGAACACTTTACGATCTGAGCATGAACGTCCGTCCGTCCGTCTGTCTGCGGAAATCACGATTAAGTTCAAAGGAAAAGAGCCAAACTCTTGAAATTTGGTACAAATATACCTTGAAGGATAGCACAGGTCAAGTTCGTAAATGGACTGAATCGACCCAGAGAGAAAAAAGTTCCCCTAAGAAGAACTAAATCAACCTCTAAAAAACAACATAATTTTTAAAGTTTTTTTTTTGTTAATTTTATCAACGGGCTTAAGTTCGAATCTGCAAGACTGCAAACCATTTTTTTTTTTTTATTTTTTTATTATTTTTATTAATAAATGAATTTGTTCAAATTCTATTTTATTAATTTATAACGCCCACTAAAGGGGGCGGGGTCCTAAAATTTATTTTATTTGATTTTATGGCTCCAAGTGTAACCCGTTGGAACTTTTCTAACATAAAAATATATAATTTGCTTAACAAAAAAAAAAAAAACAGTCTTGCAGATTCGAACTTAAGCCCGTTGATAAAATTAACAATTTACATAAGAATTTCGACTAATAAAAATTCATACATAATTTAAAACATTGCGGGGGCACGCGCACTTGTTCATTGTAAATTGACAACTAAATTCAATTACTTGAACATAAATAACAAAGAAGCTTTAGTTATCAGCAGCCGATGGCTCTGGAAAAAGCAAAAGAGAAACATGGAATATTGGGAATATTAATCGTCAGGGTTGGGGAATTTCGTACTAACCAAATATGTAATAACTTAATAATATGAATGTGATAACTTCTCATATTCAATTTTCGTTAAAATATTGGTTAAATAGTTGATATTCCTACTAACTAGCACCACTTGCAAAAGTGGAGAAATTGAACAAAGAACGCTGATGAGATGGCGTAGCGGCCTCGAAATCAGTACTGATCCGTTCTGCTGGTTTGATGATTATTGAAAAATATTCTTAATATTCCAATCTTAAATGACCCGTTCAAAAAAATTAAATTAAATTAAAAATAAATTTATGTGTGTGAAGATAAATATGCCGAGTTAAACATGTTTTAACGTAAGCAGTTACGCAATAACGTATTTAGCTGTGAAGTTGACGTAACGAAATGGCAATCAGTGAAATTTTTTGGTTTTTTTATGAAAATCCATATTTATATACAAAATGATTATGGGAGTGTCTTCTATCCCATATAGCATTTTGTTTACACTGGCAATGCATGCCAACTCCTTATTTGCCCACTGGGGGCAAAATCCCTCCAAGAGCACACACACTCTCATGGCCTGTAAATTGACCTTCCATGGCCTGTAAATATTTTCACAAAATGTAAAAAATGTTATTAAATACGGATTTTCAATAAAAAAAAACTTCACTGTTTGCCATTTCGTTACGTCACAGCTAGCTACGTTGTTTCGTAACTGCTTACGTCAAAACATGTTTAACTCGGCATATTTATCTTCAATCACATAATAAATTTTACATTTAATTATCCCAAATATTTATTTTTAGAGTTTTATGGCAAAGGTGAAATGTCTTCCCCACGGCCCTTGCCAGAGAGACCACAAAAAGTACAGATTTAATGCTCTCCAAGAAGAATTGGACCCCATAAAGTATATATATTCCTGATCAGTGAGGAAGTCTAAGACGGTTTAGCAATGCCCATACGTTCATCTGTGGAAAACATGATGTCGTCTATTTTTGGACCGCGCCTCCTTCAGTGGGGGTTGAGGTACGATATTATATGCAAAAATAGTGTAAATTTTTGAACAATTTGTATTCCTGAAGCCTATAAGAAGCTGAGATGTTCTCTGATCTTGCAGAGGCGAAACGTCTCCCCCACGGCTCTTCCCGAAATGACTCTGTCAAAATAGAGATCTAAAATTGGGTACAGAGATGTCTTAAGTTAAACAATTTTAATTTACTAACTTTGGAGGGTATTTAAGATTCGACACGGTCGATTATAACGTTTTAACTTGTTTTTTTCTTACTATATGCGCTATAGCTGGGTAACCTTTTTGGACTAAAAAACTAAACATAAAGATAAAAGCAACACTGGGAGCAAACGGCAACTGGAAAATTCGCCATAACTGTTTTCTAACCAAAAGCTATAAAACACCTCAATATCAAGTTGCAATTTATTATTTAGGACTTTTTTATCTTGGACCAGTACTCAGAGGATGATCCCTACATATGCAATACATTGCGCGGGAACTGAAAACCAGGGGATAGTATTGAGGGGACAGATTAAGAAAGATGAGGATATAGAGAATTTTTTTGTGGCTATTTCAACCTTTTTTTTTTACTTCGCCGGCTAATATTTGCTACAGGACCGACGAAGGAGGATGCTGCTGTTACATGATCGTATCAGTCGCTGCCAATTATGTTCAGTGACCAGTGAACATGCCTTCATCATTGAAACAAGCTGGAAACAACTAACACAACCACCCACTACTGCTGATCAGAAGAATTCAACACAATATTTCATGACTCAGCGCGGGCTCGAACTCACGACCCTCCGCTTCATAGTCTCGTATTCTACTACTTCAGCCAACAGCAACCACTTGTTTATTTATTTACCAAATCGGATAAACGGCTCAATAGTTATGCAACCAAAGTATTTTATTTTCGGGACAAAGACTTGTGTCCAGTAACCAAAGGACAGCAAATAACATGCCTTATAACTTAATAACAAATACCGTACAACAATACCAGTGGCCAAATTACCGCATTCGATATCGATCGAAATTTTCATACAATTTAAATATAAATTTCGTTCGATATCGAGTGCCGTAATTTGCCCCCTGTATTGGCCTGTATAATTAACAATTTTCTAATCCAGCCCCCATGCGGGCAGAGATTCATTGAAATGCCAGGAAGTGGCAAACTAACGATCGTAAGTGTTGGATAAAAGAAGGATGCAAAAAATTCGTTTATAGAAACGATCACAAAAAAACTTGCGTGCACTGGAACAAAAAAAAACTTTTTCAGAAATTTTGTGGGAATAGCAGAAAATTTTGTGAGAATAGCAAAAGCCTACCAACGATCATATTCGAACTGAGAAGGCCACGTTGTTGTGCCACTGTGATGGATCTGTGAAACTGTGTTTTTCTTTTTTTTTTTGCTTTCTAACTAAAACATGCAATTGCAGCCAAAAAAAAAAAAATTTTTTATCCTGCACACGATTTTGTTGTTAAACATTTTGCAAATAAACACACACTCAAACTTACATTTAAAATAAATGTTTGTGTGCTTGTGTTAGTGTATGCATTTATACTTAATATAGATAATTTATATCGCATGTGCATTTGTTTATATGAATCAATGTATTGTTCTGCATAACTGTCATTTACAGTATTAACGATGCTTTTCTCTATCAAACTGTGCGAGCGTGTATATTGAAACTTGCCAACACACAAACAAACATATGCACAACCAAATATATGCATAAGTGTTCAAATTTGTACAAATGGATGTACATACATATGTACATATGGATGTATGTATGCCTGTATGTGTGTATGTAGATTTATAAGCATGTAGGCTTCATGTACAGGGTGGCTCAGAATGACCGAAGTGGTGTGAATTCCTTATAACTTTTTTATTATAATTTCTTTTCCTTTTCTGTTCAGTATTTTGTAAAGAAGACTTGGACAATTTATAATGGATCAATACACAACTGAACAACGTGCCCAAATCGTTGAAATTTACTTTTCAAATCAACGGTCGGAGTCCATTGTGTTGACTCAGCGTGCATACCGTCGTCAATTTAATGTGCGGGTTGCACCCTCTCAGCCAACACTAAACCGTCTGGTTGCAAATTTTCGACAACAAGGAGCAGTAAGGAACCTTCCTGGTTCCGGCAGACTAAGAACTGTCCACACGTTTAACAATATTCAAGTGGTACAGGAGAGTATTCGGTAGGATCCAGAAACATCAACCAGGAGACGTTCGACACAACTTGGCATCTCAAGAGGGTCGCTGCACCGAATTTTGCATACGTGGAAAACCATCCGCAAATATGGTTCCAACAGGATGGAGCCACCCCGCACACTGCGAGGGCCACAATGGCTCTTTTACGCGACATCTTTGGTGAAAGAATAATTTCGCGTAGAAGCAATTTTAATTGGCCTCCGCGTTCCCCGGATTTAACCGCTCCAGACTGTTTCCTTTGGGAAAGTTTATGTTAATAAGCCTAGGACTATTGAGGAATTAAAAACCAATATTCGAGACGAAATTAACAACATAACAGCGGAGGTTTTGCGAAAGGTCATGGAAAATGTGTTGGAAAGAGCACACTTGTGCGAAGCAGAAAATGGCCACCACGTGCAGGATATCATTTTTAATAACTAATCTAAAAATATTCCCTATAAATTTACTGTATTTAAAAACAAAAAATTAAAAAAATATGTCTTAAATAAAAAGTTATAAGGAATTCACACCACTTCGGTCTTTCTGAGCCACCCTGTACATTTAAGTAAAGGGATATACAAACATTTATACAGTTATAAATAAATATTATACAATTGTTCATGTGTGTATGTATGTATGCCTGTGTGTGTCTCATTTAAATTTGCACACACACACACACACTCACAAATACATATGCAACGCTCTTATGCTTAACATAAATGTCTACTCATGTATGTATGTGTGCGAGTATGTATGCATAAATGTACAGATGACAGACCGAAGAAGTATAATAGACATATCGAGTTTAATGCTTCATATATATGCTTGCATGCACATGCATGCATACAAGTGTAGTACATAATACATCTATAGATACAATTGTATGCACATGCAACATGCCACATATATATTTATTAAAAGTTTTCCTTCTTATTTTCTTCTCTTAACTCTTTTAATACACTCAGTTACTCAGTCACTTATTACTTATTCGTTTATGGTAAATATCTATAGACAACCATATACATACTACATATGAGTACATATATTTGGTTCATTTCTTTGTCTGCCTATGAAAGGGTGTGTGTGTGTGTGAGTGTGTCTCTTCGTCGTTTTCTGGTGCATGCGATTGTAGTTAATTCCTATAACTACAACTTTAAGTTATTCTTGCACAAACAATTACGCCTATCGAAAGAGATTATAAGCAAAAAATACGTATATATCACTTGCACACACACACATATGTACATACGTGTACACCAAGAAAAAAATACCGTGTAAAACTGACAAAAAAAATATCACTTATATGTTTTATTGTGTTTGAGCGTTATTTTCTATTAAATCAAAATGATTTTTCAAGATCTGGCAGGCAACACCTGCCCAATTTACCTGATGAATTTTAATTCATGAATATTTTTTATCTCTCTTTCAAAGTATCTTCTAAAATCATCTAGCATGTACACGGTGATTTATAATTCAAGTATATTTATATTTTAGGGCTGATTTTTTAACTTACACTCGCTTGATTTTCTTTGTTTGATCATTCGTATTTATATACGAGAAAATATAATAATAAAAACATAAAACAAAAAGTTCGAAAATTAATGCAAAAGGAAATACAAAAAAAATCATGAAAAACAGAAATCGTGTTTTTTTTTATCTACTCCTACTTCGTCTCTACAGCGCTCACCTACAAATAAAAACTGCATGAATAATATTCATGAATAAAATTCATAGTGTAAATTGGGCCTATGAAACAATTAGGATACGAGTAAGTGTTTATTAGTCTAAGGATCGTTGTAAGATATCCTATAATAATTACATACACGTATAATAAATACTGGGTGTCCGCCGGGAAGGTATACTACTTTGTTTTGCCGCCATTTTGGTAAACATTAATCTTGACAGTTCATATTTGACAGTCGTGAAGTAGACACGTGGCAAATTTATTATGGAAAAATATTCGATGCCACAACGCCTACAGCCAGGATTACAATGGAATTACTGCGAGACTTCTTTCCATAAGAAGTTATTTGAAGAAATGCTGATGTCGATAGGCCTCCACGGTCGTCTGATTTGACTGCTACGGACTTGTTTTTTGTAGGGATATCTGAAAAGCAAGTTTTATGCAAACAAACCAGAAACGCTTGAGCAACTCAAACAAAAAATTCGTAATGAAATTAATGAAATACCGCATGAAATGTGTGAGAATGTAATGAAAAATGTGCCATTAAATAAAACATTTATGAATATAAGATCCATTCTGTTTCATTTGTGGGTGCTGTTGGCTGAAGTAGTAGAACACGTGACTATGAAGCGGAGGGTGGTGGTGAGTTCGAGCCCGCGCTGAGTCATGAAATATTGTGTTGAATTCTTCTGATCAGCATTAGTGCATGGGTTGTGTTAGTTGTTGCCAGCCTGTTTCAATGATGAAGGCATAGTCACTGGTCACTGAATATAATTGGAAGCGACTGACAGTATCATGTACTAAAAGCAGAGTAACAGCACCCACCTTCGTCGGCCCTGTAGCAAAAATTAGCCGGCGAAGTAAAAGGTTGAAATAGCAAAAACAAAAACGACTGTCTATCTTCTCATCTTTCCTAATCTGTCCCCTCAATACTATCCCCTCGTTTTCAGTTCCGGCGCAATGCATTGCATATATAGGGGTCATCCCCTGAGTTCTGGTCCAAGATAAAAAATAAAAAAAATTTAATTATTATTAGGGCAACCAAAAAAAACAGTTTTAAGCTCTTAAAAAAAAGCTTTTAAAAACATGAAAATAAGCAGTTTAAATTAAAAAGAAGCAGTTTAAATTTATTGTTTATTTTTAATTTTATTAGCTAAAAGCGTTATTACAGTGAATTAAAAATTGCTGCGACAAATTTTTGAACAGAAAACTTTGTCTGTTTGGAATCAGCACGATCTTATACATAGAAAAAGTTCGTTCTACGTCTACTGATGTTAGGGGAGCATAATATTTGAAATCGAGTATTAGCTACGAAGTATATTTTATACGATTAGACTCACAGTTCTGCTTGCCACCCACCCAAAATATCACCAATATCTTTGAGTACGAAAAATCCTTCATTTATCAATAAAAATTATTTAATTGAATTAAGATTCTATAGGCTAATTGTTCGAAATTTTAATTTAAATCTCAGAAAGACATGATAAATATTCCAAGGCACAAAGGCAAGTCAACATCAGTTTTTGTTATTAAACTTACACAGCAGAGCAGAACAGCTGTTTTCGAAAGACGCAACCCTTTCATCATCAGTGCTCATGTGTATTGTGTTTGTCACCACTTATTAGGTGGCTTAGTTGATTGTGATAACAGTTCCTATTGAGCACTGATGTTGAAAAGGTTGCGTCTTTCGAAAACAGCTGTTCTGCTCTGCTGTGTAAGTTGAATAACAAAAACTGATGTTGACTTGCCTTTGTGCCTTGGAATATTTATCATGTCTTTCTGAGATTTAAATTGTAATTTCGAACAATTAGCCTATAGAATCTTAATTCAATTTAATATAGAAATATAAAATGTTCGTTAAAATTCTTACTACAAAAATTATTTAAATTTTATACTTATTTTTTCTCCTATATCCCCTGGAACATCGGCAATTTTTCTTACAGTGTCCGTAACTATATACACTTGGGAAATCAATGAAAGATTTTTTGTTTGCATTTTGTGATAACGTCGTGTGAAAACCCGAAATTTGCAGATATATAAAATATTTGGTTACGCAGTTCACTTTCATTTATTAAAGAGTGACATATACGCACAGATGAAGAATCAGTGGAGCTTAGACTTGAAAAGATTTGTACGAATTCATCAAAATATTTTGTATAATAATTAACAGCCATTATCCAACTGTCCCATCGAGCTGTCACTGGGTGTGGAGGAAGTGGTATATTTGGCGTTGTTTCTCGTAAAATTTTAACTCTTGCAGGAAATTTAAGGAATGTTTTTTTTGTATTTGCAATAAATGAGTCTACATTTGAGTATCATTCCCTCAAGCCTATAGTATACTAAAGGGTGTTTTTTTATGAAGTTGTTTTTATACGAATCACTCTGTTGTCTGACAGCTGTTTTGACTGTTTAAAGTGACGTCTCTACTCAGTATTGTTTGGCAAATCATCATGAACAGGTTAACTCCAGAACAACGCTTCCAAATCGTGGAAATTTATTTTCAAAAACAGTGTTCAATTAAAAATGTTTATCCGCAATTTTTTACCGCAAAATTCTCTTCAGTGATGAGGCGCATTTTTGGTTGAATGGATATGTCAACAAGCAAAATTGCCGTATTTGGAGCCAAGATAATCCACACGCCGTTCAGGAATTACCAATGCATCCCGATAAATGTACTGTTTGGTGCGGTCTATGGGCTGGTGAAATCATCGGACCTTATTTCCTTAAAAATGAGGAAGGACGACGCGTTACCGTGAATGGAAATCGATACAAAATCATGATCAATGAATTTTTGGTGGCAAAACTTCAAGATATGGATGTAAACGAAATGTGGTTTCAACAGGATGGTGCCACGTGTCATACTGCGGACGAAACAATGGCCTTGAATTGAAAGAACATTTCAACGACAGCATTATTTCGAGAAATGGACCGGTGAATTGGCCTCCGCGTTCGTGTGATTTGACGCCACTCTATTATTTTCTGTGGGGATACCTGAAATCATTGCTTTACGTGGATAAACCAGCAACGATTGACGCTTTGGAAACCAGTATTCAACGTGTCATTGCTGAAATACGCCCTCAAATGCTTGAAAAGGTGGTCGAAAATCGGACCTCCAGAATGACCTCTGTGCAAAATAGTCGTGGTGGCCATATGCCCGAAATTATATTTAAATGTTAAATGACAAGAAATTATCTACCAAATAAAAAATTTTTTTTGGCCATTTCATAATTTGGCATGTGTTTTATTTAAATTTCAAATCAGCAAGCTCTTATAAAAACACCCTTTACTAATAATATAAGTACATGTAGACACTCACATGTTTACAAAAGTGCTGCCTCTGGAAATATGTCCTCTTCGACTACATGTCACATTTGGGTTTTGGGACAAAAATACTATCAAAATTTTACGGCATGTATCACTAAGTTATTTAAAAAATGCAACCAACATGCTGAAAATTCTAGTTACGTCATCACTACATGCGCTTGTTGCTTTTTTCATATCCTGTAGTATAGGCTTTACATATTCACAAACTAAAAAAAATATTGCCACATCAAAAAAATAAAAATTTTTTAAAAAATTTTTTAAAACAGTTTAAAAACAAGCGTAAAATGTCAAAATAAGTAAAAACCGATATTGCTAAAATAAGCAAAAAGAAGCCGATATTGCCAAAATAAGCAAAAAAAAAAGCCCTAACAAATGCAGCTCATGTTATATGTTTTTTTTTTTGCGCCAGAAATCTGTTTTCAATCAAAAACATTCTATCTTTGGAAACAAAAA
Source organism: Linnaemya tessellans (assembly GCA_951800035.1). Taxonomy (NCBI): domain Eukaryota; kingdom Metazoa; phylum Arthropoda; class Insecta; order Diptera; family Tachinidae; genus Linnaemya; species Linnaemya tessellans. The sequence goes on along the minus strand of OX637532.1, from coordinate 6,180,611 downwards.
ATAAGCACTGGCTTTTTTATTTTGGTTGCCCTATTCATTATAAACAACAAAGTAGTATACATTCCCGGCGGACACCCTGTATTTCAAGGAACAAGGGAAAATAAGCCATTATATATTTGTGTGTAGTGGCTTTCGAAAACAGCTGTACTGAATAATTAACTTTAAGTAGACTTTTTTGTAGTAAAACTAGCACGCATGAGGATAAACTTTTTTAAAGATGAAACGAAAATATGGAACGTTTTTGTTTCTAAATATACCATTAAGACGTATGAGTAATACGAATCCATACAAACAAATATTAATCATACGCAGCCGTACCGTGACTTTTACTACGAAAATGAATTTTTTCGAGGACATATCAGGCATGCAAAAGTTGCTGGAATTGTAATTTCTAGCGCTATCTGCAGGCCCAAAGTACAATGGCATCTCCATGACTAATTTAGCGCTACAATCGAGTCGAACTTGAACCTATTTCTTTGTGGGAGTGTGGGAACAGTTATTATTTATACAAATTTTTTTTTTATTTTCTCGGGAATCAAAATCCGATACCGTTTGACTGAAAATTAAAATTATTTTCGCTTCAATTTTATTTGCCATGTACACACAAACTTCAAGATACTCGCATATAAATATGTGTTCGTATAAATACTCACACATTTACATACACAGATATACGTACAAATTGATTGTGGGTCTGTGTGTGTTTGTGAGTGTTTTTATAATATTTTATTATATTTTTTTTTTTCCTTCAAGAAAACAATTGTTAAAAGTTTATTGCATATTTATGCACACACATAAAATTTGTATCTGACTTGTTTTGCTTTGCACTTGTGCACAGTGTTAATCCTTCTAATTATGTGTTTATAGTTGAGTTAATTATTAAATATTGCAGCTAAAAGTGATTTGTACAATACACACACACACAAACACATACACGCCCACACACACAATATATTTACACAATATGCAAAAAGCATTATACAGCAGCAACTTCATTTAAGAAAATAAGAAAAATTAGGTCTATATAAAAGGGTTTAAAATATTTCTGTTAAGAAAAAAAACCTGGCTCCAGTTAACGAAGGAAAAAAATAATATACAGTCGAATCCGCTTTAGCGCAACACGCTTTACGGAAGAAAATCGGATTATTGAAAGCGATACAAATCACCGCACTGATTTAAACGCAGCTAGTCTTATTCACTTCGCTTTAGCGAAACATCGCTTTACTGAAAAATCGTATTAGTGAAAACCAAAGCCAAGTCCACAAATACGTTTTGTATGAAACTAACTTCGCTTTAGTGAAAAAATAAACAATGACAAATTTATTTATATAGAAATCGATTGCATAACTTAAGGCTGAAAAAATTGTGCATGTTTTGTCCGTTAAAAAATGAAATATCAAAATGTATTTGTCCTTTTCGCTCTTATGTATTTTATGGTATTTTTCTATTATATTGTCAATGCAAGTGGCTAGACATTTTCGAGCAATTCGTGAAAAATTTCAACAACAAAATGTGCACATATGCATGTGTATGTTTTACTGATTTCAAGCAGTGCGCTTAACTGTAATAAATTTCAGTAATCCGAACTACGTTTTAGAAAAAAATCGGATAACTGAAAAAATTTGATTTTGGTTATTTTCAATAAAGCGGAGTCGACTGTACTTATATTTCCGAAAAGAATTTTTTCTACAACTCTTTTCTATCTGTGTTTTTTTTTACTTATATAGGGTGTTTTTTATTGAGTGACATAAGTTTAAATCATAATAAAACAAGGAAATATATTTTTAATATCAATGAAACGGGCTTTATGCGAAAGAAAATTTTATGAAATGAATGTTTAAATATTATTTCTGCCATGCTGGCACATAGAAGGTGCAATCTGGAACATTAATTTTCAACAATTAAAAAATCTTGCATAAAATGGAAGTACACAACTCCAGTTGCTGAGAACGCGCGAATGCTGCGACGAATTGATTGATTAGGATCATCTTCAATGCTTCCCTATACAGCGGTCACAGCTTCTTCGGTGCGCACTGTTCGGCCTGCACATTATCAGTAACAGTAAATGAGGTCCGAAAACGATCTATTGTTCTTCGAATAGAATAAGTGCACGATGAGTTATTTAAGACGACTTTATGCATTCAATATACGCTCAGAATTTTTATTTTGAAAATTTTCATGATTAGAAATTCAGTAGGGGGTTTTTCAATATTTTCGGTAAAATTTTGCAATCATTTAAAATAATTGGAAAATAAATTCCGTTGGATAAAAAGTATGTCAATACAAAAATATTTTATTTATTCTGTTACACTGTGCTTTGATCGCTGTTCAAGCATTCGAACAAATAGCAAACATATTTATTTGTATTATAATAATACCGCTTTTATATGGAGTTTAACTTTAAGTTCACCCAAATACACATGCAAACGCCTGTGTGTGTTTGCGTACATGTATGCACACTCACACGCGCACACTTATACACACTTGTGAATGACTATATTGCATGTGCACGAATTCACATTCAGATTTCACCATAAAAAAGGAAACAAGTACAAGAACCCAATCTTATTGTGCTCATCGCTATTATCAGTTTCAGGTGTCAGTCGCACACAATCGCACACTCATATTTTCTTGCACACACACGCACACAAACTCGTACAGGCGAGTACATACTTTTGTTTGTGTTATAATTCTTTCCCAACAACTAGTGCGTTAGTAATTGTGTGGATTTATGTGTGCATGTGTGTCAGTGTGTGTGAGTGTGTGCGCGCGTGCTCTTGTATTTAGTGAATGCATAAAGATTTAAACGAACTTTGCATGTGGAATCTTATTAAACTCTAGCAAAAGAACTTTATAAATTGTACCTATCATCGCCGTAAGTTTCATTTCTTTTGTTTTCTTCATACTTTTAAAATATTTAATTTTTTATTTTTTTTTGCTTGTGTTGTTGCTTTTAACCGCTTTAGATTTCTTTTGTCTTAACACTTTTTGTCGCGTGTGGGTGTAAATTGTTGCAGGTTCTTTTACAAACTTTAGCTGGTTGTGCCAGCAAAGCAAAGGGTTAACTGCAGATTATACAACGAGTGGGGAAAAAACGCAAGCTCCTTGATCTACTTATTTGCTAGAAAATTTACCACGATTTATTGTGTGCAATTAATTTGTTAAAATTTCACGAAAAAGGAAACAATGCTTGTCTAGAACCTCCCATAAACACACACACACACACACACCCACACACATACATACAACCATATTTATGTGTATAAATTTTAAGTGTAAGACACTTGCAGAAATTTTGTTGCTTCTTTTTTTGGTTTCGTAAGAATATTTTTACTGCTTTTTAGTCAAATGGCAACAATTAATTAGTTGGAAACTTTTACGGAGCAACTAAATTTAGTGCAGTGGAGTTTTAGCAATATTTTTACAACATGGGATTTCCAATAATAATTTAATCTGGAGGGATTTTATAACGAATAAAGGGATGTTGTTGAAAATATATATTTTTTTTCATTGTAGCCAAATTCAATGCTGCCATATTAATAAATTATGGTAGGAACACAACTGCGACGAACGGCAAATTTTTAGTCGCGAATACTCGTCGCCAAATATAAAACACTTTGGTGTATATGAAAATGCACACAATCGTGGTGTGCACGAACGGGCTGACTGTCTGGCGTACAGAGGAGCCCATCGTAGATTCATAGGACCGGAACCCTTCTCAGGAGGATATGTCAAAGAACAGAATGACTCCTGGGCTCGAGTGGAGTTTAATCGCCACTGGAAAGCCCTTCACGGCCTAAGACAGGCAAAACGTTTCATTACGTTATCTCGGAACAAATCCCAAAAATTAATTCTGATGGACAAGAATGACATCAGATTATTAACGGGTTGGTTTATCCGACACTGCGGTCTCAGACGACACAAGTTTACCATGGGCAATTCTGAGACGAAAGTATGTAGACTCTGCGGAGCAGAGGAGGAGACACCGGAGCACGTTCTCTGCGACTGTCCGGCAGTGGCGTCGTCCAGGAGGAGTTTCCTCGGAGGCAATTTCATGACTCCAGGGGAGGTGTACGATATCTCACCGGGTAGAGTAATTGGCTTTATTCGCAGCCTCAATCTACATCGGTGAACACTTGGGCTGCACAAAAGATCCTTTGGGTCGCGGTGCTTATGGCCTCATATAATAATAATAATAATAATCGTGGTGTTGGCCGAAATTCGTCTTACTCAGCGAAAGTAGAAATAATTATTATACTCTGTTATTTTTAAGCTTAAGGCCTCTTTATTTTAATTTAAAATATATTAATTTTCAATATTTCGTCACTCCTTTGTGTGACTTCCTCAGGAAATGAATGTTTTTTTTAAAGCAGAAATAGATTTATTTCTAATTGTTTTGTCAGCGAATGACGATCAAAACTATATCAGGTGACCAGGTTTCATATACTAAAACTGGTTTTTTTGTGGAAAAACATAATTGAGTGGCACAAAAGTTTTCAGTGAATACTAAAAATACATCCATCAATTCACAAAAATCTTTCTTTCGGACTAGGTTTTATTAATTTCGAACACTTTCTTTAATATAGTATTTCTGCCTACTTCCTACTTTTTTCATATGGTCACCCCATCAGCCGTTAAATGAAGAGAATATTTTATTTACAGAAAAAACATTTTTCAGAAAATAGAAAAGAAATTTGTTCTGACAAAAAATGGACACCACCGAGTTAATTATTGAATGTCTGAACAATCTGGCATTAAAAGATTACGAAGATTATTAAAAAATTCGTAAATTTTTGATGTGTTAACATCTATACGCGCGCCTCTAGGACAGTAACCCTGCAGTTTCACAAGTAGTGGCTGGCAACTTTCCCCGACTACATCGCCATTGATTTTTCATTGACTACATCGCCGATTACATTGGTACTCAGTGGTAATCTGTAAGGTAGTGTCAGAGAGAAATGTAACCGATAAATACGTCGATGAAGTAATCGACGAACAGTAAGGCATTACCAATGCGGACATCGCCTTGTTAAATTCGCCGCTCAAAAGCATTTCTGGTAGTTTAGCGAGTCGTCGACGAAAGGTTTGTGGTAGTCGATGAACTCATCGGCGTAGAGTCGATTACCAATACTGCAGGGAAACTATCAGTTTCAATACATACGCAAGTGTAAGTGTAAGAGTTTGTTTGTTTGTTGTTGTTGCTTGGCAGTCGGTATTGAAAGTGATTATTGGGCAATTTTCATATAATTTTCCCACGCAATTTTCTCCGGAAATTCATAGCCGATTTTATTAATTTTTGGATTAAAACGCTAGTGCGAGTTTCGACGAAGAGTTTAGGCCAAAAATTAAGGCGATCCGATATCGGCGAGTGGAGATTTAAGTGTTTTAATTCGGAGTATTAATTTGGAGTAATATTAAAAAAGTGTTTTATGTTGATCTTTGGTTGTGTCTTATGCATAGCAAAGAGAATAGTGACGTGGTTATACGTACATATATAAAAATGAGATAGCAAGACAGCAACGTATGTAGCTTATGTACAAACATAATAATGTATGTATGTACATTTGTCTGTTGCTTTGAATTCTCTTTGTTTTTTGTGGGTTTAATATAAAATAAATAAACAAAAAGGTGTTAACACAGCGCCCGTGAGTTCGAACACTCATTGATTTTTTTTGTTCATTATGTTAATTTATTCGTCGTTATTGTGTTTCATACGACGAATTTATAAAGCGAATTTTTACCTACGAATTTGTCATATTGAACGAAATTCGTCGTTCGTCCCAGTTGTGTTACTACCATTAAGTGACATAAGCTCAGGGTTGCCATTTAGATGCCAATCAGCTGTTCCTGAGTTTTGATAACGGGAGCGTAGCAACATTCGAGTCTGTTCTACAGGACACCTATAAGCTGTATCTACACAAGATCTTGGAAGATGTCGTAGCCTGACTAGTGGTGTTGGGCTGTGGCTGGTGATGTCGCTGAGAACGAAGAACCATCATCAGATCTACTCTACAGCGAAATTTGCACATGTTCTAATACAAAGAGAGAGAGAGAGCGTAATAGAGCCAACCTTAATCTCAACAATAAAAGGCCAATGGGATGTTGTGTACCTACTGTTATTGGCGAACTCTACAGGGCCATAATAAAGGGCTTCAGGAAATTGTGGCTCTAAAGGCGCATTCACCCATTGATTCTGAAGAAAATTATTTTCCGGAGAATAATAAATATTTTTAATGAAAGTTTTCTGGGGGAACGATTCACTCATTTTGAAAAATGTTATCAAGAAAATCAAGGCTGCCGTATGTAAACAAAATGTATTAGTTTCAAAAACTAGCACAACTGATTCTACTTTTGTTTTTTTTTTTTTTTTTTTTTTTGGGCGATGTATTTTCATTGTTCTTCATTTTAAAATATATTTCTTTATATATATATATATATATATATATATATATATATTAATTATTTTATATAGGAAATTGTCAATCACAATTACAACACAACTTCACAGCACAAAATGAATATGTAAATTTTAAGATGCAGCAACTCAATTCAACTTTTATTTCGTTTATTGGCAACTCATTTCAAGTTTGTTCCGATTAAATATAAAATTAAAGCAATTCAAAGTGAGAGTTCTCCGGAAAAGATAATTTATCTCCCTTTCTGAGAGAGACTACAAGTTACATATAAAAAAATTTTGAGCGAAACAAAATTTCTTTAAGAATGCATGGGTGAATCCGCCTTAAAAAAAAGCACTTATGTGATAACACACTTGATGGATATCGTCTTTTGTACAGAAAAATTTAAAACGTTCAAATAAAGATTTCCATCATTATATAAATATGTCACATATTTTGTGGTACACCTTAAATACCGCATGGTTTAATAATAGTAGTCAAACATACTTTTTTAAAAAGCTATTTTTGAGTAGATATGCACAAAATAAATATTTAGCGGTTTTTTTAGCAACAGAAAAAAATAATTTTCCAAAATTTTCTTTGCGTGTATCTTCCCATATCTATGGCTTTACTTCCAACATTTACACTTATTCATTCGCTTTGTTTATCATTTGGCATTTAAAATGTATCTATGGCTTCTATTGCCTCTTTGTGTGCAGATATGGAGTACTCGTATAATCAATTTCAATTGAAAATTGAATTAAATTTTGTGTATGAGAAGAAAAAAAAAACCCCCCCCCGCAACACGAAAAAATCATTAATTGATCCATTTGTTTGATACGAACCCTACGAAATTTTGCAACAATAAATATAAAACATGCAATAAGATTCAACAGAAAATACGAAGGCAGAGAATAAGAACCAAAAACTCAACAAGCAAAAAAAAGAAAACAAACAATAGTTAAAAACTAATAAATAAAACACGTTGAGAGTGGTAGAAGTGGTAAGAGCTTTTTCCTGCAAGAGGAATCAAAAGTAATTACTTATGTTGTTGTTGTTGATGTATGTTCTCCGTGCAAATATATTTACACTCATGTAAATCCTTATGTGCTAAATATCCTTTTAAAGCACAAATTGTTCAACATTCTATATGTGAAATTATTGCAGAAATATAAAAAAGAGGGCTAAAGATCAAATACCAAAAACATGTTCAATGATTGATTTTCCTCTATAAATTAAATTAAATATAAAAAAAAACTCTAAACACTTGTAATACAAGTATTAAAAATAAATTCAAATTTATTGCACCATATGAATCTACAAGTTAAAGAAATATAAATAAATATTAAAATAATTAAAGAAAAACATAATTTTATATTATAAGAAGACTGCTTTTGCCAGTAAAATATTCATAAATAATTTTTATACAAAAATTAAATGTCCTGTTTAAATGTTGTGCACTTGCGTTAAATGACAATAGGAGACATAAATTGTACGATCCAGGCCACAGAGCTGCCACTTTGCTTATCAGCCTAAATACCTCCTATTTGACCTATTTGACTTTCTTCCAAGTTTCATGGGCATACGAGTAAGTATGTGTGTATGATCTTTTTTATGTGTCAACAAATTAATTGTTCAATGTCTGCCTAAGAAAATTTAAAATTTTCAAAAAAGTTGGGAAGTTACTGGTTTTACCCTGCTTTGAAAAAATCGAGTTTTCATTTATATATAAATATAATCGGCAAAGTCTTGATATACTGAACTTTGAGGAAACACAAAAAAAAAATCGTTATAACTATCAAGAATGATAAAATAAAGATTACGCCTTGCGCATGATTTACCGTTTGATGACGTAGTAGCCCCCTCGCAAAGGTTACCAAGTCTGTATCATATGAGAAATTTATAATTTCCTACAAAAAATTTATGTATTTTGTAATAGTTGGCAGCCCTGTAATTAATTTACTCAGAGAGTTTTAAAAAAGTATTTCATCGGTGCTTAATAAACAACGAATTTCGTGTCATATTTTATAATAAACACATATAAAAAATATTAAAATAATTAAAATTATAAAAAAGTGTTTAAATTTGGTTGTTTAAATGCTGCAAAACTAAGAAAAATAAAAAACAAAATAAAGTGAAGAGATAAGAAAGAGAGCAAATATGAAATGTGCAGTGGGCAAATGCAAAGAAAGTAACAGCAAAAAAACAAGTGAGAAATTATGTTAAAACCTAATATTTTGAGTATTTTTAATAAAACGTTTGTGTTTTCAAAAAGCTGTATCGTTTTACATTTTTCCAAACGATGAAGCTCGAAGGAAGTTACGGGTAATCTTTTGCAAAAGAGTGAAGCCTGTAAATGTGGATAAAGAAATAATTTGTGCTTTACATTTCAAGCAAGAGGATTTTGAAAGAAACTTGAAATTTGAAATGGGTAAGTTAAAACAAAATTAATTCTTGCAGTACATTACTAAGGCGTTATGAATAGGATTTAGCAAACGGCGTGCAAAAATATTAAAATCCCATGCAGTTCCCTCTTTAGACACTAGTGCTATTGAAATTGAAACGACAACTGCTAATGAAACTGAAGTTGCAAAAGTATGTATATGAAAGACTATGTGAAACTGAAAAACAAAATGATATTTCGAATAGTTTTGAAGAAAAAATGGTCACGGAAAATGCTCCACGGCCGACTGATCTTGAAGATCTTGAAAAAGAAGATGGCCTCCAAACTTACAATAAAACTTTGGAAATGAAAATGTATGTACATTTTTTAACATTAAGCAAATATTTATTTGAATCGTTTTTAGAGATGCACTTCTCAAGGAAAATTTTAGGCTGAAAATAGCAAAAAGTCAGTGTGATGTCATTATAAAAAATTTATCATGTCGTATTCAGAAATTAAGCTTTGCAAACGTTAATCTTGAGAAGGCCTTGAGACGTTTGTTCTCTATAAAAAATTTTCTTTTTGAAAACTATCTATATTTTATTTGCAGCAATAGTGAAATATTGTATTAAAAGTAATGAAAATCTATATATGGAATTATTATAAAGAATTTGTTTGCTTTCAAAAAATTTAGGTAGAAAAATAACAATTTGTCCCACTGTCATGTTTTTACAATAACATAATAGTTCTCCAACTGAATTTTATTGGCCAATCAGAGCACATGTTGAGTGACGTCAGAGCTCCATGATGCGCAGAAAAGTATTTTTATTTCAGCTTGTTGGCGTAATCTTTATTTTATCATTCTTGATAACTATAGTTTTCTTTATTCAAATTCAATTTAACACCAGAATGCCAATAAAAGATTATATTTCATGAGGTAAATAAAAAATAAAACATTTTGCTATAAATTAATTTTTACTTCACTCGTACAAATTTATAAATTTCTTGTGGATAAAAAATTTAACTTCAGTAACGCAAAGTGATTTATGAAATTAGGGGTTTAATATTAACAGCATTATGATAGTAGGAAGCTGTAATCTGTTGAAGTTTTTTAAAATTTATAAAAATAAATCTTCTGAAGCTACAGCGTAGGGCTTTGATGTGTGTATTGTCCCTCCCTTAATTAAAACAAGGACTTCAAGTTCTGTGCGCTGAATTGTCCAAATATGTAAATATATAAATAAATATTGAAAAGTGTTTCTCTTCTATCAAAAACGAATGGTGTCAAATCCATACTCTTATAAATACTCGTATGTCGTTATATTGAAATTTAATTTAAAAATGGAATTACGAGTGTAACTTATGTATGAATGAATGTAGTATATATGTATGTGTGTTTGTCTGTAGGTGTGTAATTGTGAAAATTTATTTGCCGAAAAATTGTTATAAATACTTCATTTTATTATTTATTGCTTTTTTAAACATATTTTTTTTTTTATTTGACATAAACTTTGCCATCCAGCGTTGCCATTTTAGTTTTTCTGCTGTTTTGTACTTTGCAAATATTCAGCTAGATAACTTATCCTTAACTAAATAAAGAAAATATGAAATTAACAAATAAATAAGTAAGACCATATTTATACCTTGCAATAAACGCCGCAACTTTTGCATGCAACTTTTTGTATATCGGTAAGAAATGTAGAGAAGAAAGCGGGGTTGAAAAAGTAAATCAAATATTTTGTAAGTGGAATGCGAATCAGTAGTAATTTTATTTCTCGGAAATATTTCAACGAAGTCAAGTTTTAAAATATCTACAAAAAAATTCTCTATCTTCTCAACTTTCTTAATCCGTCGTCCCAATACTATCTTTCCTCTCCTTTTTATTTCCGGCGCAATGCACTGCATATGTAGATTTCGTGCCCAGAGTGCAGGTCCTATTAAAAGTAAAATATATAGAACTTCCTGCTAATTTTCAACGCTAAAAATGGTATTATTTTAATCTTCAAACTTCGATATCATATACTTATAATTTCGCATTGTTTTGAAAAATTCACTTTCTTATAATTTTTATTTTACGATATCTGACGAATGCAAGAACCGATTTTAGCCCGTTTCCTAGCGCTGGACGTGGATTTCGATCCTCAAGAGCTGATTAGTTTTTGAAATCGATCGAAAAAGTCGTTTAAAAGTTATTCTAAAAAAACAGCTTTTAATATAAAGGGCCCGCCATCTAAAGTTTCATTTTTCAACTAGTGCTTATTTCGTGAATGGTAACACTTAGCTCATGTCTAATTTGACAGATAATTAGTTTTATCCTTCCGCTGAACGAATATGGTTGTGTATACGCTTGAACAACGCTGGGAAATATGGGCCTGCGATCGACTTACAGAAGATGCCGATTTTGCCAAAAGAGATCATCTTTTCAGATGAAGCTCATTTTGATCTTGGCGGGTATGTAAACAAGCAAAATTGTCGCATTTGGGGCATAGAAAACCCGCCCGCATGCATTGAAAAGTCGACGCACCCAAAATGAGTCACTGTTTGGTGCGGATTTTGGTCCAGAGGCATAATTGGGCCATTTTTCTTCGAAAATGAGCAAGAAGTGGCCGTTACAGTCAATGGCGATCGTTAGGGGGCCATGTTGAACGAATTTTTGTTCACAAAAATTGAAGAGGAGGATATTGGCAACATTTGGTTGCAACAGGACGGCGCTACGTGCCACACAGCCGAAGCTGCACTCGATGTTTTGCGCCCTGTTTTTGAAGATCGCATTATCAGCCGCAGAGCTGATGTCGTTTGGCCACCTCGGAGCTGAGATTTGACACCGTTGGACTATTATTTGTGGGGTGCCGTCAAAGATAAGTGTTACGCCGACAAGCCAGAGACAATTGACGCTTTAAGGGACAATATTCGTGAAGCCATTGGTGAAATACAGCTGCACACAATCGATAATGTGCTTAAAAATTGGACCGATGGTGTAGGCTACTGCATGGCCAGCCGAAGCAGCCATTTGAATGAAATTATTTTCCATTATTAACCGGAAGGATTGTACTTTCAAATAAAAAAAGAAATTTGAGAAAATATTCAATAGATTTTTTTATAGCATTTTCAAAAAAAAAAAAAGTTATGTGGCGGACCCTTTAGCATATTTCCTTTTTATCTTGTAAAACATTTCAGCATAATTTTGTCTTAACTATTTGGCCACGTACTAATTGCCTTTTCTGGCAACACGGCGGCTGCTGCATAAAATCATCATATTTATTTTATATATTTTATTTCGACAAAACAGCAGCAACATGTCAATTCAATTATTTGACCGCTTATTGTTTTTCATACAACATAAAACATGCATAGAAAAACATGTCACTAAACGTGCGGGTGTGCATGCACGCTACACACATAAACAGGGTAACCGACAAATGTTTAAACAATTTTTATTAAGCGCAATCAAAACATATTTTCAAATAATGGCATTTGGCCGCAATCACCTTTATTTTACACATGAATAGTCAGCCACTTTTGTGGTTTTGCTGGCAGTTGATATTATAAATTTTGTTTTTAGTATTTTCTCTCTTTTTTTTGTCTTCTACACATCCATTCGCATGTATTTTTGCCCAACATATTTTGTATTACATGGTACGTGCCACACACGAGTCTTTTGCGCGCGTGTGTCTGTATTTGTGTGTGTGTGTGTGTGACTGAATGTGTGGAAATCATCAAGGACCTAAAGACCATACAAGTCAAATCATATTATGTCAATCATGACTTTTTATGATTCGCACTTTAATGTTTTTATTATATCATTTACTAACTAACTGTTGTACTTGTGTGCCGCTGTTTGCCTTACCAACACGCGCACAATTTCACACATACACACACTCACATACACATACCCATAAAATCTGTGTAGCTGCTTGTGTGGGGGCTTTATCAGAAAAAACGAGTCTAAAAGGTGCGAATATATGCCATAATCCAGTTAAATTTCTATTTGAAGGACGTTTATAATCCCCAGTTGACATTTATTGTTAAAAATAGAAGAAAAAAAAAAAAGATTTTAGCGTCGACAAATAAAAGATCAAGCATTTTTAAACTGGATTTTTAATAAATAATTTAAGGTTTCTTTCATTAGTGGAATAAAAAACCTTTTGAGTAGAATTAACTAAAGCTTTAAATGAGCCTGAATAAAATGTTAATACACGTACGCATTTACATATGATATTCAGCGTATTGTTGTGGACAAGATAAAATTATTTCATAAACTAGGCCACATGGCTACAGTGGAACATGGTTATTATGATTGTGGAATAATGCTGGAAAATTCGTTTTTAAAATTAATCTTATAAATGGGCAGCCAAATGGAAAAAGAAAATAAAATCTCTCGTGTAGGTAACCGTTAAGCCCTCTCTAAACCATCAAGGGTCCGTTAAATGGTGTATTTAATTGACACACAACCCCACAGCAAATATAGAGACTTTCACTATTCCCCTTAAAAGAGATACGGAAATATTGAGAAATTCTTTGTATGGAGGTACCCGTTTTCCCCCTCTTGTACTGCGTTTTAAAAACTTCATTTGTATGAGGGGTATCTGTTGCCCCCATTCTCTTTAATATTTTATATTATTTCCTCCTAATATTTCGCGAAAAAGCGAATTTGAATTTCCCGGTTGACCCTGAAGCCCATCCTAGACACGTCCCTTCCCTTCGAGCTGAAAAGTCTAACAAGAGTTTGACAAAAATTTTTTATTTTTATTTTAAATTCAATTAAAATTTATAGGCTAATTGGTAAAAAATTTATTTAAATTCACAAAGACATGATAAATATTCCAAGGCACAAAGGAAAGTCAATACCAGTTTGTAATTATTCAACTTACACAGCAGAGCAGAACATGTGTTTTCAAAGGCCGCTACACTTTCATCATCAGTACTCATGTGTATTTTGTTTGTCACCACTTTTATTTTAATTTTTAAACTGCAGTTTAACTTTTAGATAAATCAAATAATCCCCACGTTATTAACGGTGATTGATATAGTCTTTCGAGTCCTAAAAAAGAATTGAAAACACTTAAAAAGAATTCGAATTTCGAAATTTTTTTTTATTCACAATATTTCATGAACGCATCAAGCGATTTTTTTATTTATTTTTTTTATCTTGGACCAGCACTCAGGGGATGACCCCCTGATGAGACGATAGACAGTTTTTTGTAGCTATTTCAACTTTTTCTTTTTACTTCGCCGGCTAATTTTAGCTACAGGGCCGACGAAGGTGGGTGCTGTTATTCTGCCTTTAGTACATGACAGTGTCAGTCGCTGCCAATTATGTTCAGTGACTAGTGACTATGCCTTCATCACTGAAACAGGCTGGCAACAACTAGCACAACCACGCGCTAATGCTGATCAGAAGAATTCAACACAATATTTCATGACTCAGCGCGGGCTCGAACTCACAACCCTCCGCTTCATAGTCTCGTGTTCTACTAAATACTTCAGGTGAACAGCACCCACGCAGTTTTGGTCCAGTTGGTGGGGATGGTTTTTCAATGTCAAGAGCTGATTAGTCTGTGAATCGATCGATCAGTAAGGCCGTCATTCGAAAAAGACTGCATCAGCAAAAAATTGGTTTTCTTGGTTTTTTGATATACGGTTCCTATTCACAGGAAACACCACTAGTCTTTTCGATTCAAAAATTATATCTCACATAATTACACACACGCACACGCACACACACAGACACAAACACACGCATGCACGGACATACAGTCACCCTCACCAGGGGGTAGTCAGGGAAGGTTTCATAGGAACTCAGAATGTGGAGATTTGGTGAAATGTCGATTTTTACGAAACGGGGTAAAACTAATAATTTCTCGATTTTTTTTTGTGAGAGCAGCACTCAGGAGAGGATAGTACTGAGAGGGCTGATGAAGGGATCCATTTTAACCTTTGCTTCGCCGGCCCCGATTTTTTCTTAGCGAGAAGTTAAAAAAGACAGTTTGCAAATTTAGAAAATTTCGGTCCTGGCGGTTCAATTCCTAAAGGGTCTTTTTTTATAGAGTGTGACACAAGTTTAAATCATAATTAAACAAGGAAATATATTTTTAATATCAATGAAATGGGCTTTTTAAATATGATTTCTGTCATGTGGGCGCCACAGCTGGCGCATAGAAGGTGCAATCTGAAATACCAATTTTCAACAATTAAAAAAATCTTCCATAAAGTGAAATGACACCATCCCAGCTGCTGAGAACGGCGACGAATTGGTTGATTAGGATCATCTTCAATGCTTTCCTGTACAGCGGCTACAGCTTCTTCAGTGGGCAGCTGCAGATTCTGTTGCCTCTCACGGGATGCACAGGCTCAGTAACAGTAAATGTGGCCCGCAAACGACCCATTTTTGCTCGAATTAGCCGCTCTGAAGGGCGACAGGACATAAAATGGAAGCAATGCACGATGAGTTTGACGAATACAACAATTATTTTGATTAAAAATTTCAACAATTTGCACGCGTTGCTCTGGTGTTGTGACACTTAAAAAAAAACGCGCTTTATTTATGAGTGTGACCGCATTAAAAAAATAATCTCCCCTATTATGAAAGGCGCGGTCGACGTCACATCAACTCTACAGCAAAAAATTATCACTTGTCTACTAGTTGCCGACAACAAATAATTTCTCTTGACAATCTCTCAGTATTTTCTAACGCATATAAGTTTGATAGGGCACATCAATAGTAGTCAATTGCTGTCGACAAAGAGTAGACAAGAGAAAAATTGTTTGCCGTTGTGTTGGTACGACGTCGATGTCGTCATTTATAATAGGCGTGAATACATATTGAAGAAATTAATAATTGAAGAAAACTCAGTTAAAAATCATTATCACAGTTAACTATTACAAGTGTTCTAGTAAATACAGTTACCTTTTACTTTAATAACTGTTTTATTTATATTTTAGAAAGTCTAAAATAAGTATATCGTTAGCTGAAATGCAAAAGGGCGTAACTAACAAAAGTAAAATTTTACATGAGCAGTAAAAAACTTTCTAAAAAGAAAGCCATTAACATTTTACGCCTTTTTGTTTTTTTTTTAATAAAAGTGCCATTTTTGATCGCAAAAGTGTAAAATTTTGTCAAGGCATGTAGTTTTATGACATTCACAATAATCAATTAAAAAGTAGATTTTGCAATTTTTGCTAGTTCCGCCCTTTTGCATTTCAGCTAACGATATACTTATTTTAGACTTTCTAAAATATAAATAAAACAGTTATTAAAGTAAAAGGTAACTGTATTTACTAGAACACTTGTAAACAAAAACGGAACATGGTCACATGGTAATGACTTATGAGTCATCCACTGCCTCACAGTGAAGCCAAAAACCCTTTTTAGGTCATCAATTCATTTTTTCACAACTACAATAGTGAGTCTTACCAAATTTAATATGGCCAGCTCTTACTACAAACTGCAGGTTGCAACAAAATCTTTAAGGTGCAGGAAAAATTAATCGAGTACCCTCCATTCGTTGTAATTAATAATTTTCCAATATCTGCACGACAACAAAAGCGAAGATCCTTAAATAAGAGTTTGATTTTTTAACAACTTTCGTATTTGATTTAAAAAAAAACACATAAAATTTAAGAATTTTCGTATTTGATATAAAAAAAAAAACATGAAATTTAGTAAAATGTATGAAATGGTTATTCGAGTCGATAGAAGATCTACAGTGGAACTTCGATAAAATGAATTCCAAAGGGATTCGCAACTACTTCGCTAATAATAATAAACAGCCAAGCCTTGATATAACGAAATTTAAAGAAATACGAAAAAAATTCTTTATAACTATAGTTTTTCACCCACACACACACACACTGAGAATTCGTTCTGTTGATAACGGCACTTTACCATTTTGCTATAATTTTATTCTTACTTCGTGGTGTAGAGGCTTTACAAATGCGCTTGTAAATTCAGTTAGACTTCGATGTTTTTATAATGGGACTTTACTCTAAGGATTTATTCTGATTTGAAGAAATATTTTGCATATAGGCTTTTTTGCTCAGAATTTGTTCGTTATAGCTATAGTATATTTTTGTATGAAAAACTTTGCAATAAAGAGATTTTCTCACGGGACTCAATAAAACATACGTTATGTTAAGTTTTTCGTTATAACGAAGTTCGTTATATCAAAGTTTCACTGTATATACTAATTCAATGTTTAGAGATGCTCTCATGTTCAGGGTTCAAACGCTGCATCCAATTTTGGCATACTCTCTCCAACATATTGGCCAGTATCTCACTAATAAATAACTCATTAAGTGAAATTGTCCCTATAGACAACACCGCCCCCTTGAAAAATAGTCTAAAGGCGATATGGACTAATAAAATTCAATAATCTGCAAGCGTTGTTCGTTTGTAAGTTGAATTGTGTTTAAATTGTAGACCAAACCGAACATGTTTAACAGTAACGTGTTAGACGAAAACAGCTGAGCTGACAAAAACAGTGTTGCCAAACAGAAAATTGCTTGTTTGTTGTCTTTGAAATGAACAAATAATAATAGCTGTTTTGTTGTTATTTGAAAGATTGCAGCTGTTTTTACAAAATTATATATAAAGGGTGTTTTTATAAGAGCTTGCTGATTTGAAATTTAAATAAAACACATGCCAAATTATGAAATGGCCAAAAAAAATTTTTTTGTAAATAATTTCTTGTCATTTAACATTTAAATATAATTTCGGGGATATGGCCACCACGACTATTTTGCACAAAGGTCATTCTGGAGGTCCAATTTTCGACCACCTTTTCAAGCATTTGAGGGCGTATTTCAGCAATGACACGTTGAATACTGGTTTCCAAAGTGTCAATCGTTGCTGATTTATCCACGTAAACCAATGATTTCAGGTATCGCCACAAAAAATAATCGAGTGGCGTCAAATCACACGAACGCGGAGGCCAATTCACCGGTCCATTTCTCGAAATAATGCTGTCGTTGAAATGTTCTTTCAATAAGTGCATTGTTTCGCTCGCAGCATGACAAGTGACACCATCCTGTTGAAACCACATTTCGTTTACATCCATGTCTTGAAGTTTTGGCACCAAAAATTCATTGTTCATGATTCTGTATCGATTTCCATTCACGGTAACGCGTCGTCCTTCCTCATTTTTAAAGAAATAAGAACCGATGATTCCACCAGCCCATAGACTGCACCAAACAGTACATTTATCGGGATGCATTGGTAATTCCTGAACGGCGTGTGGATTATCTTTGCTCCAAATACGGCAATTTTGCTTGTTGACATATCCATTCAACCAAAAATGCGCCTCATCACTGAAGAGAATTTTGCGGTAAAAAAGCGGATAAACATTTTAAATTGAACACTGTTTTTGACAATAAATTTCCACGATTTGAAAGCGTTGTTCTGGAGTTAACCTGTTCATGATGATTTGCCAAACAATACTGAGTAGAGACGTCACTTTAAACTGTCAAAACAGCTGTCAGACAACAGAGTGATTCGTATAAAAAAAAAACTTCATAAAAAGACACCCTTTATTTTATTGAAATCATATAATTATTATCAAACTTTTTTTCTGAAATTTCCGGCAATTTCCGGGCATAAAAGAGTCCTGGAAATTGGAAACCCTAATATTAATAGATTGTTTGCTTGGAATTCGTATTAAAATTTAAAAGGACGCCATATGAGGCTACACAAATTTAACCAGTTTTACTGTGAATGAACTCTAATATAGACTTTTTATGCACATACACACACACAGCTGTACACATACAGACACATATACATATATATGCATAGAATGTGATAGAATAAATAATAATTTTATTACACCCTGGAGAGTCTTGCCTTTCACTTAATATCCATATTCATATCTTTTTTTATGTCACATATTCTTCTAAACTTTATTTTGTTTATATAAAAGGATGTCTGGTGGGCTTATGACTACGCACTTTTGTCGCAGCTCTAAACTCTAGTTTTTTTAATAAGTTATCGATTTTGCTGATGTAGACCCAAAGATATTTAACGATTTTCCACACATTTAAAATATAAAATATTACAAAAGTAACGCCGTTCTTGCTCACCTCAGTCGGTGCTTCAGTTTCCACCTAAAATACTTGGCTCATTGTAAAAAGTAAAACAACAAAACTTGCTGCCACAATTGCTACATGTGTAACTTCATAAACTCTTTCTGCCACTCCACATGTGTTGCCTTGTTTTTGCCTTTTAACAACTGCAAAATGCGTTATTTTTTCGTTTGTTACTTTTGTGTAAACAATGCAACTCAGCCAAGTTTTCAGTTTTATGCCACAAGTTGAATAGAGAACAACACAATGGTGATGAAACAATTTCCATAAAGTGCAGATTGCGAGGCGTATTCAGCAAACGCTTTGTCAAAATCACAAAAAATAAAAAAGAAATCAACGTGCACAGATCAACAGTAAATAGAACAAAGAAAAATGAAATGACTTAAAAAAATATGCTATTTTTTGTGAATGCAGACCAGGGGGAAAGAAACACACGTGGGAGTGGTGGGGATTTCCTAAAATGGCAAATGATTAACAAGAAATCAAAAATGTGGCATTTTGAAATAAAAAGTCAATCTGCTTCATGCCAAAATCAAATAGTTTCCATGCAATCAATAGTTTTGAATAAAGATTTGGAATTTGCAAAACCAAAATTTATAATTCTCAATCATTTCAAATCTAGACAACTACTATTGCTATTTTGCTCATTGCTCCGAGTTGTTTGTGCCACTAAATTTGTTTTTAATTTTACCCTCCAAAAAAATATGAAATCACTTTGTCATTCCGTGTGTAACGCTGGGAAATATCCCTCTAAGACCCTATAAAGTATATATATATTCTTGACCTGTGATGAATTCTAACACGATCTGGCCATGTCCATGCGTCCGTCTGTGGAAATCACGAGTTAATCCAAACGAAAACAGCTGGACCCTTGAAATTTGGTATAAATATATAATGAAGGATAGCACAGCTCAAGTTCGTAAATGGGCTGAATCAGGCCAGAGGGAAAAATATTCCCCTAAGAAGAACTAAACGAACCTCTAGAAAATAATATAATTTTTTGCAACACTTTTAGAACACGAGACTATAAAGCGGAGGGTCCTGAGTTCAAACCCGCGCTGAGTCATAAATATTGTGTTGAACTCTTCTTCTGATCAGCATTAGTGCATGGGTTGTATTAGTTGTTGCTAACTTGTTTCAGTGATGAAGGCATAGCACTGGTCACTGAACATAATTGGCAGCGACTGACACTATCATGTACTAAAAGCAGAGTAACGGCACCCACCTTCGTCGGCCCTGTAGCAAAAATTAGCCGGCGAAGTAAAAAGGTTGAAATAGCCGCAAAAGAATTCTCTATCTCCTCATCTTTCTTCATCTGTCCCCTCAATACTATCCCCTATTTTCTAGTTCCGGCGCAATGCACTGCATATGTAGGGGCCATCCCCCGAGTGCTGGTCCCAGATAAAAAAAATTTTTTATGTTAAGCAAATGCATAATATTTTTATGCCAAAGAAGATCCAACGCAATAAACTTGGAGCCATAAAGTAAAAAAAAAATTATTTTTGGACCCCGCCCCCTTTAGAGGGCGTTATTATATGCAAAAATAGTGTACAAAATTGTATGACATAAGCCTACATTTCTTAAAAATAAAATTTTTAAACTTTTATGACGAAGCTGAGACGTAACCTGGTCCTCCTCTGCCCTATCCCTCTCCTCCGGCTTTTCCCCAAAATGACCCTATCAAAAAAAAAAAAAATAAATAAATAAATTACCCCAAAAATTTATTTTTAGTATTTCATGGCAAAGGTGAAATGTCTGCCCCCACGGCCCTTGCCAGAGCGACCCCAACAAAGTACAGTTTTAATACCCTCCAAAAAGAATTGAACCCCATAAAGTATTTATATATTCTTGATCAGTGATGAAGTCTAAGACGATTTAACAATGTCCATACGTCCATGTGTGGAAAACACCATATAGTCTAATCTTGGACCCGCCCCTTTAGTGGGCGTTGAAGTTACATATTATATGAAAAAATAGTGTAAATATATAACAAATTGTATTCCTTAAGCCTCCGTACCTTAAAAATTTAATTTCTCTGATCTTCCCCTGCCCTACCCCTCCACCTCTCTTCGCCACCTACTCTTTTGCGGATGATAGCAGCATTAACCATTCTTTCGCGTTCACCAGAGGGCCAAGCCTGAAGACAAATGAGTCGCTCACTAGTGATCTCGTGTCAATCTCTGAATAGGGCCTCGGGAATAGTGTTAGCTTTAATCCTCATAAGACGCAGTGCTGTGTGCTTACGCATAGACGGGTGGTAGAAGGTTCTGCGCCATCCATGTGTGAATGTATGGTATATATTGGTATTGGGGAATCAGAACCTCTTGATGTTCTTGGTATGAAAATACAATGTGACGTTCGATGGACCGACCACATCTTTCATATTTCAAAAGAAGCATTCAAGTGGCTCGGCTTTTTAAGACGGTGGAAGACATACTTCACCTACATCAATATATATACAACTCTCATGTATGGACCGGTGCTTCAAAGTCTATTTTGAAGTTGCTCGACCGCGTACAAGAGAGAGAGAGAGAGAGAGAGAGCGTAGAGGCTCATCGGTGACTGTAGGGTAGCCAACTCTATTGAATCGCTGGATCATCGACGCAACCTGGGGTTTGTTTCACTGTTCTACCGATACTACAACGGCATGTGTTCTGGTGAAATAAGGCAGCTTGTGCCTGAAAACTGTTTATTTTTGCGTGGTGGCCGCTCTTCACATAGGACGCATCCTTTTGTGGTTGACTTGCCAGTGAACTGCACCACGCATTACAGAGAGAATTCGTTCTTTGGCCGAACGGTTCGTATGTGAAACAAACTTCCAGCAGAGGTCTTTCCTGCCAATTTTCACTTGGGTAGGTTCAAATCGAACGTCCACTAACACTACTCCCTCTATCCTCCTTCCCACAACCAATTTTCCTAATTCTGGCACAATGCATCGCATATGTAGGGGTCATCCCCTGAGTACTGGTCCAAGAAAAAAAAATTATGTTATAAACAAGTAAAAGTGCTATATTCGGCTGTGCCGAATCTTAAATACCCTTCACAGATGTAATTCTTCTTTCTTTCTTGCTAAAACAGGAAGTAGATTTAAGTAAAAGATGTAACATAGTTTTACTTGAAAAAAAAACTTTCATTTTTCCAACCCTGGAAGCGAAATTTTAATTTTTTGTTTTTTTTTCATCAGTGCAACGCTTCATGAGGTATAAAGTAATTTTTTTTTAAGAAAAATTTCAAATTTTTAACCATTTTGGTCACTTTCATGTACTAATGTTGCACTTTTCCATCCCTGGATTCGAAATTTTATTTTTTATTTTTGAAGTGGTATCAAACCAGTTTTGTTTTTCCTAAATTATAAGACAGGTTTAGTTACCAAAAAAAAAAACAACATCACTTGCCTGTTTGATTGCTTTCACGTATAAAAAATATGCAATTTCCCACCCCTGGAACCAAATTTGAATTTAAACAAGTAAAAACGTTATATTCGACCGGGTCGAATCTTAAATACCCTCCAAATATTTAGTAAGTGAATTTGATATGTTTAACTTGGTGGGACAGAGTTCCTTTATATAATATCGTACGTCAACGCCCACCAAAGGGGGCGGGATTCAAATATATACAATATCATGTTTTCCACAGACGAACGCATGGGCATTGCTAGACCGTCTTACCTTTCACCTTTGTCATAAAACTCTAAAAATAAATGCTTGGGATAATTATATACAAAATTAAAATTTATTTTTTTTGATAGGGTCATTTAGAGGGCAAAGGGGGAGAGGGGGTAGGGCAGAAACAGATACACATAAAACTGTAAAAATAAATGCTTGGGATGATTATACACAAAATAAAAAAAAAATTTATATTTATTTTTAATAGGGTCATTTAGCGGGCAAAGGGGGAGGAGGGGGTAGGGCAGCAACAGGCAGTCATAAAACTCTAAAGATAAATGCTTGGGATGATTATATACAAAATTTAAAAAAAAAATTTTTTTTTTGGTAGGGTCATTTTGGGGGCAAAGGAAGAGGGGGGCGGGGGTTTGGGCAGAAATCAGCTGTCATAAAACTCTAAAGATATATGCTTGGGATGCTTATATACAAAATTTAAAATAAAAAATTTTTTTTGGTAGGGTCATTTAGGGGGCAAAGGATGAGGTTGGGGGGGGGGGGGGTTGGTAGGGCAGAAATCGGCAGTCATAAAACTCTAAAGATAAATGCTTGGGATGATTATATACAAAATTTAAAAAAAACTTTTTTTTTGGTAGGGTCATTTTGGGGGCAAAGGAAGAGGGGGGGGGGGGGTAGGGCAGAAATCGGCAGTCATAAAACTCTAAAGATATATGCTTGGGATGTTTATATACCAAATTTTAAAAAAAAAAATTTTTTGTGGTAGGGTCATTTTGGGGGCAAAGGAAGAGGGGGGGGGGGGGGTAGGGCAGAAATCAGCTGTCATAAAACTCTAAAGATATATGCTTGGGATGTTTATATACCAAATTTAAAAAAAAAAAATTTTTTTTGGTAGGGTCATTTAGGGGGCAAAGGATGAGGTGGGGGGGGGGGGGGGGGTATGGTAGGGCAGAAATCGGCAGTCATAAAACTCTAAAGATAAATGCTTGAGATGAGGGGGTAGGGCAGAGTAGTACCAGGTTTCGTCTCAGCTTCGTGATTAAAGCTTAAAAGTATTATTTTTAAGGAATGTAGGCTTAAGTAAAACAATTTGTTAAATTTTTAAGCTATTTTTGCCTATAATAACGCCCACTAAAGTGGGCGGGGTCAAAAAATATTTTTATTTTATTTAATGGCTCCAAGTTTAAGGCGTTGGACCGTATTTGACATAAAAATATATCATTTGCTTAACAAAATAACCAAAAAACTTTAAAAATTATGTTGTTTTTTCTGGGTTGGTTTAGTTCTTCTTAGGGGAACTTTTTTCCCTCTTGCCCGATTTAGCCCATCTTCGAACTTAACCTGCTCTAAGTTTTAAAATATATTTATGCCAAATTTCAAGAGTCTAGCTCTTTTCGTTTGGACTGAATCGTGATTTCCACAGACGGACGGACGGACGGACGGACGGACATGCTCAGTTCGTCTTAGATTTCATCACTGATCAAGAATATATATACTTTATGGGGTCTGATATGGATATTTCGATGCGATACAAACGGAATGACAAAGTGAATATACCCTCCAAATTCTTTTTTGGAGGGTATAAAAAGAACTAGTTCAAACCGGGGACAACTACATGTCGTTGCTGTTTTGCTCATTGCTCCGTGTTGTTTAGGGCACTAAATTGGTTATTAATTTTAATTTCAACTTAACTTTGGCCGCATTAACATAAGCGGTAAATTCCTTGTTGCAACCAGGAATGGCTTACAACAAAATCTTAAATGAAAGAAAAGAAAATCCTCTGAAAAAACTGTTGGCTGTGAATTTCTGCTAATAACAATTAAAAATTGCAACATTTTCACTCAAACAGCAGCAACTTTTGTAATTCATTTTTGCCGCTTTGAAACCCTCTGCTTAACAGCCACTTATGAAATCCAATATCCCTGTGGAATTTATTCCATCCTTGCTTTGGTCTTCTCGCTTTAAGTGGAAGAGTTTTTCATATTTTTTTCTAGTTTTTTTTTTGCTGCTGCTGCTGTTGTTGTTGTTTTGCAAAACAAGAAATATTCTTATTTAGTGCAAATTTGTTCTAGTGTTTTGTAACTGTTAACTCGAGTACTTAACCCCACAATTTTACTTTCAATCTCCAGTTGCAGCATTTACAAGTGAAAGGCTTTTTTATTTCTTTTCAATTCTAGTTCTGGTGTTTTATGATTTTTTTTATTTATTTTTTTTTTGCAAAGTTTTGCTCTTTTTCTTTTTTTGTTTTATTTTTGTTTGATATTATAGCCCCCAGTCATAAACTCTTACACCCTGTATTTAACACTGTATCGTATTGTATTGTACTCGTACTCATGCTCGTACTCTGGCTCGTATTTGGTATTGTATGGAAATGTTTGAAACAACAAAAACAACAAAAAGTTACTTTTGTTTAACACAAACCAATATTGTATTGTTTTTGTTGAAATTCTAACAGCATTTTTGTTGTTCTGCTGTATAAGTATGTGTAAGTGTGTGTGTGTGTGTTTTCTTGCTTGTTTGAATTTTTTTTTTTTTTTTTGTGAAAACAATTAAAACAGTTTTACATTATTTCTTTGTTTCAGTTATAGTTGTTGTTGAGTTTCCCCTTGTTTATACGTGTATACAACAAAAACAACTGCAGCAAAAATTAACTTTTTTTTCTTCTTAAATTCTCTCCTTTTCAATTGTTTAGTTTCTTTTTTTTTTGCTCATTTTGTTTCCGCTTTTACAATTGTCTAGTGAGAAGCAAAGGCTTTTTTCATCGTTAGCCAGTTGTTTAATGTTAAATGTGAAAATTAGTTTCGAAGTGTGTGTGTGTGTGTGTGTTTTCATTATCTATGCATGTGCATGTGTGTGTGTGTGTATTCTGTGTGCTACGTGTATAAATCGCTGGTAATCTATGTCTGTACGCGTTCAGTTCCTTAATGGACGCCTATTACAACCAGAAACGGAAGTAAAATGTAAAGCAACGTCAACAACACGAAATTAAATCACTTTGTTTCTTTGTTTTGCCTTTTTATTTATTTTGTTGGTGCTTTTCGTATTCCCCATTTCTTTTTCTTTTTTCTCTTACTTTTTTTTGCAATTTTTACCATTCCTACAGCTGTTAATTAGAAGAACTCACGCAAACAAATGGTAGATTTTATGCTTCATTTTACCTTTACACGTTGCCACTACAGAATTTTCAACGTTTTCAAATACACTCAATGGAAAATTTTAATGAAAACCCTGAAATGACAGAATAATTATTATATTTCGTAATAATCCATAAATTATACATCAATTAACAATTCCAGTTTATGGCAGGCATATTTAATTAATGATCTCCAGAAGCCCATTCAACTGAAAACTAATACATAATTAATTCACTGGAGCGATTTTCTTAATATAAAATATTTGCGCCATTTTGCGTAATTGTTTTTACGTTTAACTGAAATATGCTTTTTGTATATTCAATATCATTTGAATAGCTAACTTTGTTGAAGTAACATTCAATACCTAGTTTAATTAATTTTATATATTTTCCTACAAAAAAAATTCATTGACAACGACTGTCATGCAAATATTCGAGATTTTCAAGAGAAATTCTTTAATTAGGCACCACCAACACACATACAGATATACATTGTACATGTGTACACAAGTGTAACGTTCAGTACATGGCATCATAAACAAGCCATGATTAATTGATGAAACCTTTCCATTAAAATAATGCTGGTGGTGTTACAAATTGAATGTTGACCGGAATGGTTTGTCATAAAAAATTTAGCGAGAAGGAAAGGTTTGCAGTTTGCAGATAATAACTTTAATATAATTACTTTTTGTTTTTATGTTGAGTTTTACATCCACCAATTAAATTAAATTTTTTAAAAAATTTCAATATTTTTTATAGGTACTTTTCAAAGAAAAATTACCATTTTATGTCAAATGACCGTTAAAAAACTAATTTTATACTGTTATAAGACATAAAGACGATGTTATCAACAAGACAAAAATATTATTGCATACCTTTAGGCTTATTTTACCAACAACTTTGCAAAGAGTGTATATATTACCGCACACCTAAACTACTAAATGCCTGTCTTATCTATGGCTGTGTGTCCTTAAATAGAATAAAAACTGCAAAAGAAAAAAAAATAAAACAAAAAAACTTTAAAATGTTCCAAACCAAACATACGCTTTATTTTCAGCTGAATACAAAAACAAACTAATACGCTGGTATAATAAATGCATTCAGTGCTTTAGTATGTTTTTCACTCACGTAATAATGCTTTAAAAGATAACGAGAATTTAATGTAATTAATTAAATTAAATTTAAACAAACAGCAGCTGAAACAAACAGCTCTACATGTGTATAATGTACAGCATGCGTAAAAAAAGTTATTATTAAATAAAAGATACAACAACAATTAAAGTCCCACGAATGAAAAAAAATAATACATTTAATTGTATTTAATTTTCTCTAATTATAAACTGAAACGCCACAGAACATTTTGCAATCCTACTCTTTTTCAGCCACAGACTCGCCATATTGATATTGAAACACAAACACACACACACACATTCCAATATGAATTTCAACAACATTAGGAAGGCCCCAAAATTATACTTTTTATTTTTTCTTGCCAAATGATAAAATCACATAGAATTTTATGATATGGAATTTAATTCAAACAACTGTCAAAATACACTACGGACTGCTTTACAAAACTTTACTTTAAATGGCGTTTTTACGAGTTTGCAACTTTAAGTTGGCCACACTGCACGCCATTGCACAGAAGGAGATGTTGAAGAAGAAAAATTCACAATAATTTTGCACATTTTAATAATATTTCATACACCAAGGAAACAAGTAAAGGGCGGCACAGGGATTTAAAGTGTGTTGACATCGTTGTGATGCAATTCTCGTATGCAATTTCCAAAAGAAATAAATTGCGTGCATCTAAAGTCAAAGTCGCATGTCAGAAGTGAAATTTCTTTAGTAAACCAATTTTCAAATCTTTTTTTTTATATATGTGACCTGCTCCACGAAAAGGGACCTCTGCGCCGAAAAAAAAATTTTTTACTTTTTGAGTGATTCTTATAGGAAAAAAAACGCTCTTTCAAATGCCGCAAACCGCAAGTTTCTATGTCTTTTGGTTTTTTTACAAATCACCTGTAAAGATGAACATAATTAATGAAAAAATTTAAAAATGTGATATAAACAGATAATATGTATATATAGTATTTGAAATTTAAAAAAAGTTCAATATCAAAGGTAAAAAATAGCCCTTTTCGTCCCTTTTCGTGGAGCAGGTCACATATGATAATCTGAAGCTTTAAATTTCCGAG
The DNA here is from genome assembly GCA_951800035.1 of Linnaemya tessellans. Taxonomy (NCBI): domain Eukaryota; kingdom Metazoa; phylum Arthropoda; class Insecta; order Diptera; family Tachinidae; genus Linnaemya; species Linnaemya tessellans. The sequence goes on along the minus strand of OX637532.1, from coordinate 6,152,805 downwards.
ACTTTGAGGAAGGGAGAAAAGAAGATAAGTTAGGAATTTAATTATAATTAAATTAATTAAATATAATTAGTTAATTATAATTAAACTAAATATTCGAATATTTACAAGAATTATAGATTTAATTTTTTTAATTTATTTCTTCGTTATTTACATAATTTTTTTTTTTAATTTAAATTTAGAAAAGAGAATTTATGAAATATTTTTATTTTATGGTAAATATTATATTAAATTCTTAAACAATGAGTGGCAAATTAATATGCCACATGTTAATTGTAAATATGAAATTTCCCAACCAAATTAACATAAAAAATTGTAAATTAACAAAAGTAATACTTATCCATATATTGTTTACTCCTAACAACTGCTTGTAGTATTGGATGAGCGGCAAATTTTTCACAAAATGTTTATTTATCAATTTTACTCACTGTTAACGCACTGTATACATTGAAATGATAATAAAGGGTGTTTTTTTATGAAGTTTTTTTTATACGAATCACTCTGTTGTCTGACAGCTGTTTTGACAGTTTAAAGTGACGTCTCTACTCAGTATTCTTTGGCAAATCATCATGAACAGGTTAACTCCAGAACAACGCTTTCAAATCGTGGAAATTTATTTTCAAAAACAGTGTTCAATTTAAAATGTTTATCCGCTTTTTTACCGCAAAATTCCCTTCAGTGATGAGGCGCATTTTTGGTTGAATGGATATGTCAACAAGCAAAATTGCCGTATTTGGAGCAAAGATAATCCACACGCCGTTCAAGAATTACCAATGCATCCCGATAAATGTACTGTTTGGTGCGGTCTATGGGATGGTGGAATCATCGGTTCTTATTTCTTTAAAAATGAGGAAGGACGACGCGTTACCGTGAATGGAAATCGATACAGAATCATGATCAATGAATTTTTGGTGCGAAAACTTCAAGATATGGATGTAAACGAAATGTGGTTTCAACAGGATGATGCCACGTGTCATACTGCGGGCGAAACAATGGACTTATTGAAAGAACATTTCAACGACAGCATTATTTCGAGAAATGGACCGGTGAATTGCCCTCCGCGTTCGTGTGATTTGACGCCACTCGATTATTTTTTGTGGGGATACCTGAAATCATTGGTTTACGTGGATAAACCAGCAACGATTGACGCTTTGGAAACCAGTATTCAACGTGTCATTGCTGAAATACGCCCTCAAATGCTTGAAAAGGTGGTCGAAAATTGGACCTCCAGAATGACCTTTGTGCAAAATAGTCGTGGTGGCCATATGCCCGAAATTATATTTAAATGTTAAATGACAAGAAATTATCTACCAAAAAAAAAAATTTTTTTTTTGCCATTTCATAATCTGGCATGTGTTTTATTTAAATTTCAAATCAGCAAGCTCTTATAAAAACACCCTTTATAAATAAATAAAAAAGATCTACGTTTACTGTAGTACAAGACGTTATGCGACAGAATTGTCACTTGAAGTTCTAGATTTAACTACTAATCGAATACATCACCAGTAGCGTGTATTTTTTCTCGATCTCCCTCTCTCTATGAATATTTCTCACTCGCTTGCTTCCTACTCTTGCTGCATGGCTATGTATGTGCTTCATGCTACATTCACACTTCCTCACTCTATCTCTCTCTCTCTCTCTCTCTCTCAATCGTTCTCAATTGCTTTCTCCCTCCTGTTGGACAAAAACGTCCCACATTTTCGTGTCGCGTTTCATCCGTAAAAATTTTACCCTCATGCACGCAAAGAAGTTTCACTTCAAAAATGAAACAATTTTTTTTTTTCCTCAAAAAATTAAAATCAATTTTGATTCCATTAGCGAATTCCGTGCCTGATATTACCAACTCATTGGTTCTGAAAAATAGTTAGATTTTTCGTTAACCAACCAAAATGCAGAATCAATTCTGTTTCCAAACGAAATTGAATTCTGTCACGGTACGGCTGCGTATGATTAATATTTGTTTGTATGAATTAGTATTACTCATACGTCTTAAGCATATGTAGTATTTAGAAAAAAAAACTCCCACACTTTCGTTTCATCCGTAAAAACTTTAACCTCATGAGCGCAAAGAAGTTTCACCTTGGAAAATTTGTATAAATAAAAACTGTTATCACATTAATCTCAGCCGCCTAAGTGGTGATAAAGGAAAATACACATGAGTACTGATGACGAAAGTGTAGCGGCTTTCGAAAACAACTGTTCTGTTCTGCTGTATAATTTAGATAATTAGAAAATTGATATTGAGTTTCCTTTGTGCCTTGAAATATTTACAATGTCTTGCTGAGCTTAAAACACATTTTCGCACAGGAGCGTGTTGTTGGCTGAAGTAGTTAACACGAGACTATGAAGCCGAAAGTTCCGAGTTCGACTCCGCGCTCAGACATGACTATAGTGTTGGATTCTTCTGATCAGCATTTATCGATGGTTAATTGTTGTCAGCATCTTTCAAGGATGAAGGCATAGCACTGGCCACTGAACAATTACTGGCAAGGCTTAACGCTGTCAAGTACTAAAAGAGCAGAGTAACAGCAGCCTCCTTCATCGGCCCTGTAGGCCAAAATTAGCTGGCGAAGTAAAAAGGTTAAAATAGCTGCAAAAAAAAATCTCTATCTTCTCATCTTTCTTCTCAATACTATTCCCTAATTTCTAGCTCCGTCGCAATGCACTGCATACGTAGGGGTCACCCCCTGAGTGCTGATCCGAGTTAAAAAAGAGAATTAAACTACATTCACCTCTTTCAAATATTTGACGAAATACATAAGTGTAACCTATCATTTCTGGTTTAATTTTTTGTAATTCTAGGAAAATTACAAAAGCATGTGTTCGATTAGGTGGGTCCAACAAACGGCGTTTAAAGAAATTTATTTTTAACCAGACTTTTGATTTTTTGACAATTAATAATAATATATTGTCTGTAACGACCGGCGTTTGTCAAAAAATCAAAAGTCTGGTTAAAAATGAATTTCTTTAAACGCCGTTTGTTGGACACACCTAATGGAACTTAAGCTCACAACTCAAATGCATAGAATCCTGTTAAAAACATGCCAGCAACAGTATGAATACACGTGTACATATTCAAGTATCTTCATCTAATTACACATGCATAATTAATAATCAACTGCTACTGTATGCGTACATACACACATGCATGTATGTATATGTGGTGTGTAGGTTATGCTTGCCTGCGGTGTGGTGCGTTGTGATAAATGGCAGCAAATGAAGACTTTCAAATATAATTTCGCTGTCATTTTTATAATATTTTAAGACACGGAAATTCAGGGCATACGCATGTTAAGAAATATTCAAAAGGAAACATTTCCTTAAAGGAAGTGAGTGATTTTCTTGCAGTGGAGAAAAATCTGTTTAGGAAAATGTTTATTCAAAATTATACCAGATTACACTGATTGTAGTGGTTTGGTAAATCAAGGTATTTTCTTTTTATGCTAATAATGCTTGTAACTTTGTGAGGAAAATATTTGTTAGCAAAATACTGAAATAATTTTTAAGGAAAAGTTAATTACTATTAACATTTCACTACTCCCACATTAGATTTCATGAGTATTTCACCATTTTTATACCCTCTAAAAAGGAATTGGAGAGTATATTCACTTTATCGTTCCGTGTGTAACGCAGCGAAATATCCCTCTAAGAGCCCATAAAGTATATACAGGGTCCGCCAAATAACTTTTTTTTTGGAAAATGCTATAAAAAAAAAACTACTGAATATTTTCTCAAATTTCTTTTTTTATTTGAAAGTACAATCCTTCCGGTTAATAATGGAAAATAATTTCATTCAAATGGCTGCCTCGGCTGGCCATGCAGTAGCCTACACGATCGGCCCAATTTTTAAGCACATTATCGTTTGTGTGCAGCTGTATTTCACCAATGGCTTCACGAATATTGTCCTTTAAAGCGTCAATTGTCTCTGGCTTGTCGGCGTAACACTTACCTTTGACGGCACCCCACAAATAATAGTCCAACGGTGTCACAACGTAGCTCCGAGGTGGCCAAACGACATCAGCTCTGCGGCTGATAATGCGATCTTCAAAAACAGGGCGCAAAACATCGAGTGTAGCTTCGGCTGTGTGGCACGTAGCGCCGTCCTGTTGAAACCAAATGTTGCCAATATCCTCCTCTTCAATTTTTGTGAACAAAAATTCGTTCAACATGGCCCGCTAACGATCGCTATTGACTGTAACGGCCACTTCTTGCTCATTTTCGAAGAAAAATGGCCCAATTATGCTACTGGACCAAAATCCGCACCAAACAGTGACTCGTTTTGGGTGTGTCGTCTTTTCAATGTATGCGTGCGGGCGGGTTTTCTGTGCCCCAAATGCGACAATTTTGCTTGTTTGCATACCCGCCAAGATCAAATTGAGCTTCAACTGAAAAGATGATTTTTTTTGGCAAAATCGGCATCTTTTTTAAGTCGATCGCAGGCCCATATTTCCCAGCGTTGTTCAAGCGTATACACAACCATATTCGTTCAGCGGAAGGATAAAACTAATTATCTGTCAAATCAGACATGAGCTAAGTGTTACCATTCACGATCTGGCCATGTCCATCCGTCCGTCTGTGGAAATAACTAGTCAATCCAAATGAAAAGAGCTAGACCTTTGAAACTTGGTATAAATACATCTTGAAGAATAGCACAGGTCAAGTTCGTAAATGGCTTGAATTGGACCAGAGGGAAAAATATTCCCCTAAGAAGAACTAAACCAACCCCTAAAATGCAACACAATTTGTTAAGTTTTCTTTGTAATTTTGTTAAGCAAATGATATATTTTTATGTCAAAGAAGGTCCAAAGCGTTGAACATTTAACCAGAAAATCAGAAAAATTCATTTTTGCACCCCACCCCTTTAGTGGGCGTTGAAGTAACATGGAAAAATGGTGTAAATAATTAAAAAAATTGTATAATATAATTCAACATTCCTTAAAAATTTAGTTTTAGGGATTTTATGACGCCCTCTAAATGACCCTATAAAAAAAATTTTTTTTTTCACTTAATAATCGCAAAAATTGACTTTTTGGTGTTTTATAGCAAAGGTGAGATGACGGTAAACATTTGGTCAGTATTCAAGATTTGACCCGGTGGAATATAACGTTCTTACTTTTATATACATATATATTCAATTTAGGGTTCTTAATGTTATACTAAGAAGACATAATAATTGTTATACGGTACAAGTGAAAATTAACATCAATTTAATGTTCAACTTACACAACAGAGCACAACAACACTGTTTTCGGAAGCCGCTGTAGACCCTTCATCAGTACTCATGTGTATTTGAGTTTATCGCCAAGATGGCTTACTCAAATTTTATTGAAAACACAAATCGCCTTTTGAGTATTTTTTGCTCCATTTATTCTGAATTTTTTAACCATTTTACTCAAGTCAAATTTTTTTAATTGATTATCCGAAAGTCTTTAATTAAGTAATTTTATTTGTTTATTTTTTTTTTGTTGCCTTATTGCTAATTATGAGATTATTTGCTAAAATTTTAAATATTATTTTCTTTTGCGCAAGTTTAATTTATTGTACATTTCAAATTTTAGGTTCCACCATCACCATGAATGAAGATGCTGTGCACTCTTCATGCAAATTGAAGAGTAAAGAATGCAGCACAAATGTAAAGCTCATAATTTTTCATATATCTGCAGTTTGGAATATGTCCACAGGCGCTTTCAATAAGCGGAGATCCATCCATTGCTTTGGGCATAACGCAATGGGTGATTTGGCGCTGATGCCGACCGCTCGTTTAAGACGTTGTGAAAAGAAAATGTACTTGGATGGGTAATTGAATGCCAACTGTGTGATTAATTGAGATGGGCAGTGTCCCGGCCATACAAAGTAAGTATTCCCTTTAAACTACTACCACTTAATTCCATGCTTATGAAACTTCCATCATGGATATGAACTTTCCATGGCATAAGATAAGAAATGATAAGAAAAACAAACAGAATTGTGATAAGAAGTGAAAATACAAGAAAATAAAATAACAACTGCAAAAGATTTTTAAATATAAACATGTTTGAAAATATTACTTTGAAAATACATACACAGGTATTACGTAGTTACATGCATATGCATGTTCTACATATTTACAGTTAGTTTGATAAATGCCAAAGTATGTACACCCATGTAAGCGAGTATGTATGTATGTGTACTTAAGAAGTTACAAATTAACACTAAACTTAATATTTCCTTTATTTCAAAATCACCACCCGACCCTCCTCACTGTAAATCTCCTTCATAACGAACTTATTTTGTATTTTATGTGTTCATTTAAGCTGAGATTTATGAACAGGTCACACTATTGAGAAATTAATTATATTCCAGAAAATATGTAAGTTTACGTGATGAGAGAACAACATTATTGTAATACTGTATTCATTAGTTGTATCCACTATACGCTAAAAATATGTATGTATGATGTTTATAAAAGAAATATTTGTAGATACACAAACATAAATTTGTACATGTCTATGCATGCAAGTGTATGAATAAAAGTTAAGCTAATATGGGAAGTTGACAAAGTTGTAATGTTTTGTAGCATCCATGAGGGGGAAACAATCTTATTTACAGTTTAAAACGAAAAGGAGGTGTTACTAAATTAATATTTCCGGTTTTAGCTTTCTGCCTTGGATCCTAATGACACGGACAGCATTTATATAACCTGTTTATCCAACATATAAAACAGCACATCTTGCTAAGAAAACTAAATTAATTTCATTTTCGTGTCATTTTAATAATGAAATAATTGTATGTAGGTGTGTAGCTATATATTATTCAGAAAACTTCATTTTTTGATAGCCAGCCGTTTGCGAGTGTCTCTTCTCAACTTTTTCGCTATGAAATAGACAATTAAATTAAATTTTTCTATACATTATGATACCAAACTAACTGTAATAATTAAACTTTTATTTTTAAATTTACTTAACCTTGTAAAGGTTTAATTAGTCTTGCCATAACCATAACATACAAAACCCAAATGCATTTGGTTTTTACGTTTACGGTCATGTCAAGTATAATCGGGTACATAGATGTATAAATGAATACGTTAAATTAACCTGTATGCATGCATGTTACATTAACACTTCAGTGACTAAGTCTGAAGCGCCCTCTGATGTTCAGTAGCAACGCCAAATAAATGTAATGGCAATAGTGCTGTTAAAAATGGAAAATTCTGTTATTTGCACACGAAAGTAACAGTTGCATAAATACATACATACTAATGATGTGAGTATTCGAACTATCGAATATGCTGCCATATTGATATAATCGCATGAATATTCGACATTTAGGAGAATATTTCTCGAATAACCACAATTTGTTAGATGTTTTAGTGCAGGCAGAATCTTCTGCAAAATAAAAATATTTTAATTCATTATATAACGTTGGTAATTCTTTTGTTTTTATCATTTATAATGTTTAGAACCTTTTATTATCTTTAATGTACGCTAACAGAATGATGAACAATTTTTCATAAATCTTGAAATTTTGCATATCTATAATATCCGTATTATCGAATATTGTTTGATATTCGTATTCGCTAATGTTAAGAAATAACATTCCGCACAACACTACTACATGCATTTTTTTTATTTGCACGGTACAAGATGGAAGCGACCAACTAGATCAACAAATACAATAATTCAAAACAACATAAACTCTTCTATATCTGTGTCTGCTTTTGTCTTACTACTTATAAAATATTAAAAAAACTAAACTAAGTTGCGATTGTTATGTGTGAATCTCTGCAGGGACAAAGAAGAAAACATTGTCAGCTTCCTTGCCACCTGGTTAAATACATACAATCGGATAACAGCATGTGTCAGCCACCGTGCTGCCAGACTCAGAACTTCAAATTAATGATAAAATTGTGACAGGGTAGTGAGAGTAGTTGGCAGCAATGTGTTAGCGATGTGTTTTTTTCTTGATATAAATATATTTTAGATTTTATTTGGTTAATACATATTTAAATAGTTTATTCGCAAATTGCAAACTAAAAATTGAAATATTGTTAAAGTTTAAAATAATATAAAATTAATCAAATGTTGTTAAAGGGGTAATTTAAAAAATTGGAGAAACAGTAGCGAATATTCACGTTTTGATTATTGGTTATGAATTTGTCATGCAACTTATATCATAGCACTGATTGATGCAAAATCTTATCATCATTGGCAAAATGTACACATCGTTAAACAATGCATAATATGAAAAATATCATTGAATGTTCCTATCAACTGTTGTAGCTCATATATAGTATATATATATATATATATATATATATATATATGTATATATATATATATATTTATATATATATATATATATATATACTAATATACATATATATATATATATATATATATATATATATATATATATATATATATATCTATATATATATATATATATATATATATATATAGATATATATATATATATATATATATATATATATATAGATATATATATATATATATATATATATATATATATATAGATATATAAATATATATATATATATATATATATATATATATATATATATAATATACTAATATACATATATATATATATATATATATATATATATATATAATATACTAATATACATATATATATATATATATATATATATATGTATATATATATATATATATATATATATATATATAGTATCGCTCATACCAAGGCAGATTTACCAGGTACTCTCACTAGTACAACAATTAACAACACCAAAAACCACACGTATATTGTTTTTAGAAAGTGTAGACCTAATGTCAAAATCAAGAAAGAAGAAGCATCATTAAAAAGAGAGATTTTAAAAAAAAACATTTTATGTGACTTGTATATAAACTTTTGACAGTAGTTCAATATGCACCAAGGAAAATTTAATACACAGCTGCGCTACTGAGAGTACCTGGTAAATCTGGCTTGGCTCATACCTACAACAAATATATTTTGCAATATATACAAATTATGTTTAACGATCTGGCATCTCTTTTTATTGGCAAAAGAAAGGAATGAAAGAATACGATACCAATCCTATTTTACGAGATTTAATTAAAGTAACTCACTCTCTCTGTCGCTTTTAGTATACCTTCTGGAGCGCGTCAGCAAACACATGTTAAGCATTTTATTGTTCGGTGTAGTTAAATACAGTATAATTTAGAAATAATAAAAATGTGTATTTGTATGAATAAAATTAATTTGAATATTAATACAATCTTAATCGAAGTTATTAAAGTGCATTTAAAAAAGTAATGTTGGAATTTAATATATCTTTAACAATTAAGAAAGTAATAAAAACAAAGTTAAAAATAACCAAGTATGTATGTACATACATATGCACATGTATATATATATAAGTAAAAACAAATATGATGAAAAAGAGAATCAAATACGAAACGGAAAGTGAATGATTTTATTTACGACCATCGAGTGATAGTTGAACGTACGTAAGTTTGTATGGTATAATCGGCAAATGTTTTTTTGAATGATGTGTTTTTTCGTTAAGAAAAACAACGCCGCTGCTGCGACCACTCTGTTGTGCGTAATAAAAGCGAAACAAAGAGAAATGCTTGCTAAGATGTGTATGTGTATACGAGAAATGTTGGTATTGTGTTCTCCTTAAAATACAAAGCAAAAAGAGAGGAATAAACGGTAAAAGTTGGGTGTTTACGAAGAAGAATACCAAACATTTAGAAGAGTATCAAAAGTAGCAAGATTGTTGGTGTGTGTGTGTATTTTTTTTTTAGAAGGCCAGTCTACTAACTAGAGTAGAGTTTAGTAGTGAGTTAATATTGTGTTCAATTCTACCTAAAAATTGTTTTGTATTAACCGGAAATACATCATAATAAATAAATAATTACAATTTATTGTGAAGATAAAAAGCTATTGTTAAAAAAAAGTCCAAGATAATTGAAAATAAATACAAAGTGTAACAAATTCAATAGTGGGTTTAAAAAAATGTGATTTTATTACAAACGAAAGAAAATATTAAAAATGTGATTGTGAAAAAAATTTATTTGTGTGTATGCATGAATACATACAATAAAAATAAATTGTTTTATTTTCAAATAAAGAATGAAAATATTTTAATATGTATCGCTAATGTAATGACTAGAAATAAACCAAGTGACAGTTTTCTTTTAGTCATCAGACAGCAAAAATATTAAATATTGGAATGAAAAAAATCTATTGTATGTACATACTTATGTACGTATTTGTTATTTTTCTACGCATTAAAAAATGTTAAAACAAGAAGCAGAGAATACTTATGTATGTATGTACGGATGTAGGTTCGTAGATACATAAATATACATGCGTACATAGATATGTATGTATGTATGTTTATGCAAACATTCATTCTTCCATTACATACATACATACGTGTGCTTGTATGTACATACATATGTATCTAGATCCAAAAGCCATACATACAATATCCATCTAAACACATGCATACATATCAAAGTATATTCTATATAAAATCTATGTACATACATACATACATACATATCTACATGACTTCATATGGACGTAAATGTGGACATAAATATGTATGGGTTATTTAGGTATATGAAAGAATTAAAAATAGTAAAATATGTACATATATGTTAAATCGGCATAGGCGCATACATACATACATATGTATGTAAGTACAAATGTATGTATATGCACTTAGGTATGTATGTGCGTGCATATTTACAAACTTACACAAATAGGTATATGTATATACAAAATGCATAATAAGTATAATAGTTACTACATATATTTGTATGAAGTACATACATACCTACCTATGTTTGCATGTGCATGCATAAGTTGGTATGTATATATCTATGTCTGTATATGTTGGGTATATATTTACATAGTGTTATTACCTGCATATACCTACATACTTACGTATTGAAATGTATAGCTCTTATAAAAATGACTTGTAATAACGAATTATGATGATGAAATTGGAACTAGTTTAATAATAATAAAGAACAAATGAAAATTATTATACATAAATACATACATACTATGTATGCATGCTATAGTACAGGCATATATTTATGTGTGTTCATACAAAAGTATGTTCATACATAGTAATGAAAGTAGAAAAAGCTACTTTGGTACATTGTTTTGTTTCCAAAGAGAAAAAGAAAATGATAAAAATACTTCGTAGTACTGAATTTCGAAGATATTTTGCTAAAAATTCCTTCAAATGAAAACAACAAATACTGCAACAATAACAACAAACGATAAACTGAGGCAAAATAAATACATACTTACGTACATATGTATGTAACTAAAAAATAAAACTACAAAATACTACGCAGCAAATTATGCCATATTATTGTGCATGTGTGTAGGGAATCTCCTCGTGTCTTTCCTTCTCATTCATGCTCTTTGGCTCTCTCTAGCCTATAAACTTCGTTGTTTTCTGAAAGAGCTCCCACATGTTTTCAACAAAATAATATTAAGGGCATAGTATATTTTAAAAAGTGCAATGCTTTATGCGTTCATATATATTTCAATCGAACCTAAAATATTATATTAAAGAGTAATTCCTTTTTAAAATATGTATGTATATATGTATTTTTATATATACAATTTATTTGAAAACGTTTTCATGTTAGGTATAACTTTTCGAAAACTCTTACCTTATATAGGTATGTATAATAAACTCCAGATTTGTTTTTCGCAAGACATTTATGGTGGCATAAGGTGAACAGGGCAGAAAGTTTAAAAGTTAAACAATTCGTTTGAAGCCTCTCAAGATGTATTGCAGACTTATGGACGTGTAATTCGATTTGTGAATTTAATACGAGTATCAATATACCTAAGGCCATCTAAACTAGCAATTTAGTCCCTAATCCCTTTTAATTTATTAATACAAGCTTCATTGTACTTCAAATAAATATTTATGTTCCATTTGGCATAGAAATAACTACATACATGTTATATTTTAAAATAAATAAATACAATATCGGTGTTCCTCTTTTCACTTTGTATACTCATTATAAATAAAACTTTGTCCAGAGTTGCCTGCGAAAATTTTGGCACTCATCTGTTTAATAATAGAAATAGTTTTTAGTCTGGTAGCTTTATTTACACAACATAGCAATGAAAAGAGAGCGGCTTTTAAAAGTGGTTTTCTATCATTCTTGTATCTATTTAGCGCCAGTACCAGTGTTATCGCAGATTAATTAGAAAAAGAGGATTTTGGTGTAAAGTGTGCTACAAAACTTGTATATGAGAAACTAGAAAGGGGACGGTACATATGTGTGTAGGTATATATTGATATACATATAATTTAATATATATTGAAAGCAAAAATATGTTATTCCTTTTATAAAACATATTTTAAAACAATTATTTTTAATAATATATTAGAAATGAAATTAATTTATTTTTTAAGAAATAAATTTAATGTTTTTTTAGATATTTTTGATCTCTCGAACTATTTTTCATGCTTTAAAATATAGTGGTAATGAGAAGGTGCGGTCAATTTAAGCTAGGGATATATCATCCTGTAGGTATACTGTATATGTACCTATTATCTATATATATTATATAAAAATATACTACATATGTACGTAAATTAAAAACCTTTCATACCTGCATACATATTAGTACTGTATAATATTATAATTCTTGGACATGTCGAAAGCTCTTTATGTGTAAAATGCAGTTTTGCATTCGGCAACACTGGAGAGGAGAACAATAAAAAATCGCCGACTACGAAGAAAACAAAAACATCAAATAATAGTAAATATAGCAACAATATAATATAGGCGTAAATACACAAATAGATAGATAAGCGACGGACAAGTATAATAGACTGATGCGGAAACCTACAGTAAGACAGACGGGTGTTAGTAATACGTTCTTATATATATGTATATGGAAATATGTGTAGTAAAAAGTGTTTGATGCTATACAACAAGATAACAAGAAATATCTTGTGAAACATAGCACTTATTAGGAATTAAAACTTAGATAGGTACCTACCGTGCAAGAAATGGGTATATCAACATACTTATATAAAGACAGAGACATGTAGGCTATTACATTTGTAGATAATTTTTCTTCGCGTTAATATGTATGTAATATGTTCAAGATAATTTGTAAATGAATTTATTAAATAAATACATAATAATAAATAAATGTAGATAAGTAGGAGCACATGTGCAATGGGAGCGTATAGGTATGTACATAAATAAAAATTCACAATAGGTTCGTATGTGCATATGTACTTTTGCACAATATTTTCGCATTACGAGCTTATATTTACCTAAATACTTTGAGAAAAACAAAAGTAAATTGTATCTTTTGCACTAGGTACTACTACATACTACTTATGGACAAAAGACGAACCTGCAGACTAACAGAAAGGCGGCCTAAAAGATAGGCAAGCAGTCATAATAATAACAAAGCATAGATAAAAAAGCAGAAGTGAAACTTGTTACCAGTGCTACCAGATTCAACGATTAATTGTATTGTACGTATCACAAAAGAAAGGTATAACGACCGATTTGATAGATACATAATTTCTCAGAGTTGTAATTTTCAAATGCAATTTTTATATCTGGCTGTTTGTGGTAATAAAACTGGGGAGGTTTGCTTACGTAGTAGGTACTTTGAAAATATAATTTGGAGGTTGGTACATATTTTATCCACGTACCATTCAATATATGTAACATTTTGTATATTAGTTGAGGTACATACATATATTGTACAATATTTTGTGTGAAAGTATGTAGATACTACCTATGTCACTTATAGATTAGTTCATGTATGTGGATTGTTCTTTTTGGAAGTGACTTAATACCATTAAAAAATTTAGAAACTTATAATGCTTAGCATGTTTTACATACTTGATTACATATGCATGTAATGTATATAGGTACGTGGAAACACATAGTACTATAATTATTAAACCTACTTAATTTTGAGATTCCTACATTTTCCATCTGGCAACCGCCTTGTGTTGAGATGAGACGTTGAATTCGAATTGCATGACGAACACAACAAACAGAACAACCTAAATAATAACAATATTATAAACAAACAAAATACATACCTACTATTGAAGCTAATAAAAAATACATATTGACTAAATTAAGCTCTACTTTGTAGGTACATACTGTTGTTAATATTGAAATGAATTCCGCAAAGAAGAATGAAAATAAACACAATAACTGGGTATAAAAATAATAATCATAACAATATTTAAAACAACAACTAAGACAATCAAATATACGAGGGTATTTTAATAATTGGCGAAGAAAAAATATGTATGCAGTGTGTTAAATTGGTTGTCAGATATCTAACAATATTCTCTCAGCTTTGCGACCTCTTCTTCTAACAACACCAACAGACAAAATTTTTCAGTTAACACGGATGAAATGCATTTCACTGAGAAGATTTTATATGTTAATTATGTGAAGTAAAAAATTTTACATATATTTTTAAACTGCTTTCGTATACATACGAATATATTCTTAAAATTATGCTAAAAGTCTGCAGTATGAACTTATTTTTATATTAAGTACCTATATGATATATGTGTGTATGTACGTAAGTAGGTATGTATGTATGTACTCATAAGTGTTTATAAATATATGAGTGTGTAATAAGATTGGTTATAATAATTAATACATAAAACAAAAAATAAACCATAAAAAACCAAAAGTTAAAAACGACAAAAGAAAAAATAAATAATAACTAGGTATAGTAATAGGTATGTGAATCTAAAAATTAAAATCTACAGTTAAGAAAATTATGGAATCAATAAATGCATAAAGAATAAAGCAAATTGTAATAATAATAAAATAAACAAAATTAAACTCGCAATAAAAAGAAAACCCCAAGTTGAATCACATAATTTACGTGATAGTTCGAGTGGTGAATGAGTGGCGGTTGTCTCGTCTGTAGCATAAAGCAAGTAAGAAATGATTTTAATGAAGTGTTCAGCTCTTAAAGTGCTATAAATTTAAAATGTGTGAAGTTAACAAGATCATAAACAAGCATAAACAAACATTAAAACAACAACAATAATAAACGAACAGCGAAAGTAAACATCAAGACAGACAACACATAACATTCTTCAAGTATGTTAAGGACCAAATAAAACAAAAACTTTCATCATCATTCATAATAAAGAAGGTAAGTTAGTAGAATACAAAAAGAAGCATTTTAAACGATGCCTTTTGCCATTCAGTCAAAACGCAGGCAGTTTTTTCTGTTTTATTACTTTATTCACTTTGCTTAACTAATAAAATTTTTTATGCGCTTTTTGCTAATACTAATTGATTCGAATAGGAGGAACGCTGCAGGACATATGTACATATGTATGTTCAAATATTAACCATGAAAAATAAAGCAACATATAGTTTAAATTTAAATGCAATTTGTGATAAAATAGAATGAAATAAGTATTGCCAGATTCGAAATAACCGCAGGTTCAAATTTAAAACGATAGATGGCCCACCGGATATATGTATACACAATAATTGAAGTTATGTTTTCTGATGGAATTGAAACATCATTCATGCTGAAATGGATTGCGTCCATTTGAAAAATAAAATAGGCTTCTAGGACCATGGCTTTAGCAATATTTTGAATTTGAGAAATTTTTAGACATGTTTACCTTTTGTAATAAAAGTCAATTTTGCAACCATTTAATATTACTTTTTCTTTAAATTGAGATAAATTAATTAACACTTCTTAAGCCTTTATGTTATTATTACAATTTTTTATAAGCTTATAACTTTTAAAAGGCTGGACCGAATAAAAACTAGTCATATTTCAAAGAGTTGTATTAATCTTTGGTTTCCTGTTAACTGAAACCGATTTGGACCGATAGATTTCGGGGAAATATTAAAAAAGACCCTTGAAAAATTTTAATTCATGTTTTAATAACTTTTAAACGGCATTATTAATCAATTCCATAAACTTAAAAACAACGGATGGATGCAGCGATGGCCTTTGAGGCCAGCCATTTTCCATATATGCTTGTACATACACATTTTTTGGCATTAGTTCCTAGGCAGAAATACTCCTTATTAATAGAAATTACGAATGTCATGAAATGGAAATGACTATGTAGGAACCTATCCGTATCGGTTGTAGTGCTCTCACAATATAGAAGTTAAAAATAATAAATAAAATTCAGAACTTTTACAAATTTTTAACAAAAAATATATAAAAACGTGTGTACATATGTACATGTTAAAAAAACAATAAACCGTACATATGTACATTGATACAGGCAAAGATTCTCAAAGGCATACAAATACATATACATACTTATGTATAGGTGTACATACATACATACATACATATGTATGTATGTATAGTACATACATTCTAAAATAACATGTACGTACCATACATGCATACGTTAATGTGTATGTAAATTTGTTCTAAATTAAATAAATTTAACATTTGTTTTTATAAACGAAAACGAATTTTATATCTTCTATAACAGGCATTTTTCTAAAGCGTGTACGAGTTGGCTGCTATGACATGATGACTGTTTTTGATTTTATTAAGCCTCTTGAGTATATTGTTGTTTGTTATTTCAAAAGCAAAGTAAAGAAATAAAATAAATGAATATAAAAACCGGAAACCGGTTAAAATACCAATGCTCAAAACACTTGTCAATGTAAAATTAGTTTTTCGATACGTACATACATATATTATTGGCGATGATGTAAGAAATTAAGTTTTCAAACTAATCGATAATTATCAATAAAATAAGAATCTACGATATAGTTATACCTACAAAGTCTTCTTCGTGGGCGTCTCATAGTAAAATAAACGTTAATTATGTGATAATGTGTTGTAGGCGTGTCTGAATCATAATAAAAGTATGTACATACAACCATTAGAACAATAACAAATAACGGTTATACTTACGATAGGCATTCATTTCAATAGACGTTCAATTGTTCTTTTAGTCAAATAACTGTAAAAGGTTAAAGCTTTTAGTACTTGAAACTACTTCTGTTAATAAAAAATTTTTTAAAAACAATGTGGTTTTGTGAGAAAATGAATTAACTTTATTAGTCCTTTGATATTTGGAATATAGTTATACACATAAATATTACTAATTTAAATCATTTAATGAGAAACAAAGGAAGGATTAAAATAGGCATATGCCGCAAAGCTAAAGCTTAGTAATTTGTTTGCGTTTTTGTAATTCTCATATTCTATTTTCAGTATATACATATATGTGTATATATATATATATATATATATATATATATATATATAGATATATATATATATAGATATATATATATATAGATATAGATATATATATATATATATATATATATATATATAGATATATATAGATATATATATATATATATATATATATATATATATATATATATATATATATATATATATACAATCGTCCCCTCAATATAACAATAGCGTATAATTTTTTTGGTGTTTTGAGAAAATCGAGTTTAAAGTTTTTGTCAAATCGGATGTCTAATAAAACCTCAATATCGCGGTAAATAAAAATTCTTCATATTGGATTTTTCGTTGAAAACATTTCCGTTTCTTGTCTTTAAATTGACCAATTTTTTTTTATTCTACGCATCCTTTAAGACTATAATTATGTCATTCAAAGCGCAGGTCCACCTATTCATATTTTAAGGAATTCATATGATGTATCTGATACACTATTTTATTTTGTATGGTATACGCTGTTTTATTCAATAATTTTACGGTATTTTTATTAAAATATTTGATCTCAAAAATATCAATTTGTAACATTATAAA